>JAKFHU010001066.1:2805000-4005000 GCA_023783475.1 Daubentonia madagascariensis | reverse complement strand
AATGTGTTGTTTGAAGCTACTAAATTTATGGTAATTTGTTTTGCCAAATAAATAACGACAGAGCTCACTGTTCAACCATTACTGACCCCACATTTGGAATATTCTTCATCATGGGCCCTGATATGTGAGCCTGTAAATACCACATCACTGATCTCCTGACCTCACATCCATTTTACTCATCCACAAATCTCACACCACAGAGCCTAAAATGCCACTGACAACACAGTCCCCCTATCGCTGGAGGCGTGTCATTGAAACTGTAGACTCCACCTCACTAATCCCATAGTTCACACCTCCCTGGACCTGAAGCTCTACACCCTTAACATGCTGGACCCCGTAACATAGAACCTACAGTCCCCACGTCACTGACAACAGTCTCCTCCTCACTTGCCTGTGTAACTACATAACTGGGTCTATATCCCCACCATCAGTGACCCCACAATCTGCTATCCCTCTTAATACAATCCTCATCGTTAAGCCTACATGTTTTGTCATTGATTCTGAAGTGTAATGACCCCATACAACACCGTGGATGGCCACACAGTTCTATAACACGGGCATTAGAGACCCTCATCACTGAGCCTGTAGATTCCATCTGTGTCCCCACAAATTCTCATAACGCCCCCTCTAACATTTCATATAAATGGAATCACAAAGTAGGGGGGACAGTGTGTCTGGCTACTTTCACTTAGCATTCTATTTCTGAGCATACTATTCCATGTTGCAGCATACACGAGCTCTTCCTTTTTCATCACCTAATGGTATTCCATTGCGTGTATATACGACGTTTGTTTACTTGTTAACTAGCTGATGAACATTTGTGTTGTTTCCACATTTTGGCTACTATGAGTAATGCAGCTATATATATATTGATAACAGGTATTTGTGTAGAAATATATTCCAGTTTATCTTGAGTGAATATCTAGACATAAAATTGCCAGGTCATGTGGTGAAATTTATATTAACCCTTTGGTAAGCTGCCAAACTAATTTTGCAAAGTGGTCGTACCATTTTACTTTCCCACCAGTAACGTATAAGGCTTTTAGGTTCTCCACCCCCATCACCACGTGTTATCTTTTCTCATTATATCCATCCTAGTGGGTATAAAGTGATATCCTGTTATAGATTTAATTTACATTTCCCTAATGACCAATGATGTTGAACATCCTTTCACTTGCTAATTGATCATAAGTATATTATCTTGGGTGAAATATCTATTCAAATGTTTTTCCCATCTTAGATTGGGTTATTTGTCTTATTGAATTAAAGCATTTTATATTTTAGATACAAATATTGTATTAGGTATGTGATTTGAAACATTTTATTCCATTCTGTAGTTTGATTTTTTTTTTTACTTTTTTGATGATATCTACTGAAGTGCAAGTTTGAAGTTTGATGAAGTCTTATTATTTCTTTGCTTTTATTGCTTTTTATAAGCCAGTCTTTTTATAAACCAGTTAACACCTCTCCATTTGTTGAAGAAATTATTCTTCCACAATAGAATTGGCTTTGCAATTCTAGAAAATGAATTCTTGGCTAAAAGTTTTATTTTTTTCTTTCATCAGTTTGGATGTGTCATTATGTTAACTTCCATCCTTTGTTGTTTCTGATGATAAGTCAGCTAATTAATTTATCGTGGCTTACTTACAGATGATGAGATAATTTTCTTTTGCTGTATTCAAGACTGTATTTCTATATTTGGTTTTCAACAGCTTGCCTGATGTGTCTAGGTGTGGATCTTTGTGTTGTAACTAACTCGGATTTGTTGAAGTTATTGGCTGTTGAAGAAACTTGTAGCCACTGTCTCTTTAATGTTTTCCTGCCTTTTTTTCCCCCCCTCTACTCCCCTTCTAGGTACAGACTCACATTCATGTTGATATGCTTAGCGTTTTTCACTGGTCTCTGAAGTTATCTTCATTTATCTATGTTATTTTTTCTTTCCATTCTCCAACTGGATCATCTTTACTGATCCATTTTCAGGTTTGCTGATTCTTTCTTCGACCAGCTCAAATCTACTAAGTCCCTCTAATAAATTGCCCATTTTAGTCATTACGTTTTTGCATTTGATTCATGCTTTTGATTCATGCTTATACTTTCAATATTCTTCTTGATATTATCTATCTTATGAGGCATGGTCATGGTGCTTTCTCTCATTCTTCAAACATTATTTCCATTAGTTCTTTGGACATATTTATATTAGCCGTTTTGAAGTCCATTCTTGCTAAGTGCAATGCCTCACCCCCGCCCCCCAGTTTCTATTGATATACATTTTATTCTGTAGAGTCACATTTTCCTACGTCATTGCAAGTATGGTTCAAAGTCTGGCGTTTTATATAATATGTTGCAGCAACTTTGCATTCTGTTACCCCCACATGGGTGGCTTTTTTTGCTGTTTTTGTTTGGTTGGTTTTTCTGCTTGTTTAGTGATTTTCCTGGACTAATCCTGTGGGATTTGTTTCCTGTGCAGTGTGCTTGCTCAGTCATTTTGTTGCTTGATCTAACTAGCATTGCAACCTCAGGCTAGCTTCAGTGTTAGTGGTCCACCGAGATCACCATTGCCTTCAAAATTGCTCCTGGGCATAGGTTTTTCTATGATCTGTGGGAAATCAGCCCCTCCAGCAGAGCAGCAAAGCATCCCGTGCCTACAGCCTGCCAAGAACCCCCAGGAAGAAATCTCATGCCACATACCTGGGAGAAAATGGGGGCAACTTCAAAGGAAAATGCCTCAAGATTTACTATTATTACCAAGATTCACTAAGTTGCCTTGATAAATGCTTCTCAGCTGTGTGCATTTGGTCGATTTCCAGAGACTTTAAGTGATTGATTTTGTCAACTTTGCCCAGTTTTATCATTGATTTGGGGGAGATGATTTGCCAACCTCCTCACACTGCTAGCCTGGATACCCTATCCCACCCCCACGTTCACTTTATTATTATTTCTTTCTTTTATTAGCATCCAACTGATTAGTACTTCTCAGTTCTTCTTTTCAACGATATACAGAGTATATTTTAGAAATATACTTACTTTTTCTCTATCAAGGCAAAATTTACTTAAATATGTAACATAATGCAATTACAACTCCTTTGTAAACCTCTGTTATAACATGCTAAATTTATATGATTATGACTATAACCACTAACTTTAAGATAATGCAACAAAATTAGATGATGACAATTACATATATTTGTCCTCATTTTTTGGCTGAATTTTCTCATCTAGTAATCACTAACTCAATGCTAACAATTAATCTCAAAATCTGACTAACGGAGTGTCCTTTAGGGAACTGCCCTCAGGTCTCTTAGGATGTTTACTGAAAATGTGACACAAATTACATGTTTTTCTTTGAGGTGTCAATTCATATTGTTATGACAGAAAATACAGATATCTTGGCCTTCATGATACTTGGCATATATACGTTGGAATATAATGTACTTAGTAATTTCCGTATTTTCTTATAAGCGTGTTTCAAACCCTTCTTTTTCATATACTCTGAGCCCAGTTTTTGGTTTTTCAGGCAGAGAGTGATTTAAGGATCTCTTCAACACTTGGTAGACATCATCATCCCTTGTCAGGAATGTGAGCATTGAAAACAAATAAGGATCAGACCATTTGCGCCAGTTTAGGTGATCTAGGTGTGCTTATTAATTCATGTCCTTGACACCCATGATATTTCTGCCTGGATATAACTATCCCTTGTTTCCACACATACACCCATGGATCTGTATTTAGGCTTTATGTGTCAATGTCCCTACATCCATAGGATATAAAGGCGAGATTCTATGATGTTCAACATACGAATGGCCCAGTACCAGCATTGAAGGGGGTCTGCTAGGTCAGTAGAAGGGCATTCATGCACCAGTCAAACAGTAGAGGTCTAGAGCTTAGATATACGAGTCTGTAGTTTCAATCAAAAGGGGTATAAAGATTCAAAAATGTGAAATCTATGAAATCTATAGTCTTAGGGGTTTATGAAGTGAACGGTGGGGTAGAGGGCCTATGGCCTCAGTGATATAGATTTTGAAGTATTGTTAATGTGGAATTTGTAATCTCACTGATGTTGGTACTGTGGAGTGAATGATTTGGGTTCTCTAGTAATACCAATAGGGTCTGTAATGATATGCATTATGTTGCTTCAATAATATAGACAGCATTTGGCCGGTGATGGGGAGTCTGAGGGCTCCATGAGGGTACATCATTATTGTCTAAAAAAGTGAATCACATGTTATGGATCTATACAGATCCATCTGTGATCCTGAAACAGGTCCTGATAAGGTCAAAGAGATTAACTCAAGCCAGTAATCACTGAATCTGAGGGGCCAAATGAGTGCAAATTGTATCCCATTACAGTTTTGGGGGGGCTTACATGAGGAAAGTAATCCTTACCAACCAAGAATGAAGATTCTATCCCCTATACCTGCTATACCCATTAGGAAGTATAGATTTACTCAGAATAAGATATACATGTATAAGTAAAGATAAAAAAGCATTATAAAGTCAATATCCATTCATGGTTTCTAAAAAAGGGAACGTCCTCAGCTTCAAAAAGGACATCTTCAAAGCACCTATTGCTAACTTTTGTTTTTAAACAAGATGTAGTAAATGTATTCGTGCAAAATCGTTCCACTAATTATAGCCAAAAACAACGGAAGAATATAAAATAAATATGATAACTTGGAGAAGTGGAAAAAAGAAATTGCTGTGGCTAGAGGCCTTGAAACTCAAGAAATGGCATACAGGTTATTTCCATTTTCTTCTTCCATCCCCTCCCTCCAACTCACTTCTAAATAACCTGGCTTGGGCATTGGGAGAGACTCACAACCAGGAAATGGTAAAGCACACAGACAAAATGCCTCAAGAAAAGCTTGTTCTCTCTAGACAAAAGAACAGAAAAGTGTTAAGCGACCAAAGAAAGCACTTTTGCAAGTACTCAACCTACTCAGGTGATCACCATAAAAAAAAAAAAAAGAATCATGCTACCCTTCTTCCCCACCAGGTGTTGTGACCAATACTGGAGCTGTGGACAGATCCCTAAATTGAATCCCACTTGCAGTAACAAGGAGATATATCACCTGTTCTCCATTGACTTAGTGTCTTCTAAGATTGTGGTCAAGCTTTAACCTCTGCTGCTTCCCTGCCTCTCCCTTTGGTGGGTAACCTTGAGACTATGGGCAGAGTGTTAAACACTTGGCACTGTATAATGTTGGCATATAAAGTGTGTGTGAGTGTGTGCATGTGTCCTGTGTGGAAAAAAAATTGTCAAAATCATGAAGATATTCTCCTAAATTATTTTTAGATCATTATTGTATTATCTTTCATATTTAGACCTAGAACCTACCTGGAATTAATTTGCTTAGGATATGAGAAAGAGGCTTTGTAACAACTATTGATATTTATAAGATACAGCCAGAAAGAAAACTTAAGACCAGCTTCTCTTCAGCAGTCTCTCTTAATCCATGTGACACAAGCATGCCACTTTGAAATGATGGGGTGCCACTGAATTCCATCTTCCTTCCTTTCCGCTGCCTGTCTCAAGTTCTCTTTCCCACTCTTCAAGCTAGTTCCCTGGGGAAGCAGGCATCCTTCTAGTGCATGAAATTGCCTATTATCTTTCTGAAGCCTCCTACTCTCTATAAGGCACAGCATCTCAGTAAGTTCTCTGATCTTTATAAGGCTCTTGGACAATCTCGACTGTTGGAGTACAGGTGAAAATTACAGTGGGAAGAGCCACAGCACACCCTGAGCCCTCTTTCTAATCTCTGTCTCTGTTTATTAATATATAGGCTTGGCAGGCAATGAGAACGGGTTATGACTGAAGCTGCAGAGACAACTTGGAGACTTCTCTGAGGGTCTCCAGTCCGACCCTAAGTTATTTTTTGTGTTTTGTTTTTGTTTTTGGTCTATGACACCTCTTTCTTTCTCTGCTTTGGGTCCCATTTATCAGTTCCCAGGACAGAGAACAAGTGTCACATGGTGTCTACTTGTCAATTTTACCTGCTCATGGGCTTGGAGAAATGAGGAGCGCTAGCGCCACCTGCAGTACAGAGTCCCTGGTACCCAGGACAGCTTTGGTGATTCAGACTGACATTCAGGTGCACACCTTGCGAGGGACTCTCAGTCACCCCGAAAAATAAAAATAAATAACATTGTCACAGCTGAGCTGCTGGAGATAGTGTTCATTAAATGCAACTAAAGCAGGCTCTGTGTTGCCAAAGACACACATAGTCCCAGAAAGAACAGCGTTCCGTGTCCATGTTTTTAGGAGGGAAAAAAGTAAGAATAAAAAAGAGAAAAGGAAAAAAGACAGTCGTATCCCAGAAGACACAGATGTTTCCCGATTCTGAGGATGTGGACCATAGCCGGTTTATGGAAGTCCCTTGAAATTAACGGGTTGTACTAAAAGTGCTGACGTGGCCTTATCTAAGTAAGCAAGAGCAGCCCCATTACAACTGGAAAAGCAAAACGGAAAAACTTCTAAAGCCCGAGATGATGAAAAATTAAGATCTATGCATAATATCGCAAGTCACTAACTGCTTTGATGCTGCTCTAATAGTTAAACTCACATCCAAAAGCCAATGTTGGACACAACAGGGAATTTAAATTTATAAGATTCAACACAATTAGAAAGAGCGAACTACTGACTGAAAACTAGTGTCATATACAATGTGATGGGGTCATTATAGCTAAATATATTTCATCTAGCTTTGCAGGAATGCCTAATAGTAGGCTTGAAAGAATTTGAGTTGACTTTTCCCTCGAGTTAGGCAATCTACCCTTATAAAAATTATTTCATGATCTTTCCCTAAATTTTTCACCTAAGACATAACAGATAATAATAAGGTAATACCCATACACTGATGAATTCTTTCATTATGCAACATCAAATAATACTAATCATAGCACCAACTATAAGGGTACTTTGAAGAGCAATGAACAGTGATGTAATAGGGGTCCACTGCTGATTAGGTGGATGTCCTCCTTTGGAGATCTTTACAGATAAAATAATCTATCATTAAGGAAATTATTAAATAGGGCCTGTGGGAACCCTCAGATCCTGTTGTGTGTTGATGCATACAAGCCAGTATATTAGGTTATAAGTGACCAAAAAAAAAACTAGATCAAAGTAGCTTAAAAAAAATAGAAAGGATTTATGGACGCTCGTAATTGGAGATTATAGAACTTCTTCAGGCTTCAGGTGTGGCTTGACCCAGAGACTCTGTCTCTAGGGTTCTTGGTCTGTCTCTCCATCTCACAGCTCTGCTTGACTCTTCTGGCTCCATTCGTTAGACAATCTCCCTCTCTTTGACAGGCCAGAGGATTTTCAGAGCCCCAGGTTCAATCTACCATCTCAGCAACCCCACCTAAAACAGGTATAAACAGGCCCAAGAGGAATTCTCATTGGTCCACCTTGGATCACCAGCCCTGCCCTGTGGTCTGGGCTACGGTACTCTGATTGGACTGGCAACTGGTGCAGCCCAGGCTTTCTTTCCACTCCTGTGTCCAGGGAAGCATGTGGCCAGGTGATTCATTGGCTAAAAGGACCAGGTGGGTAAAGGAGGAGGCATTCCTGAAAAAGAAAGAGGAGCAACACTTTCAGAAGATGCAGGATGGAAATCACAGCTCACACAGCCCTCTCAAGCTGTAGTGTTTCCTGACCCAGAAAGACTGATCATATGGAAATCATCTACAGGAGCCTAGCAGAGCTGCCCAGATGGGGCCTCAGACACCACCCACTACCCCTTCCTCTTCTGAGCAAAGTCTACTCAAAGCAAAACTAGGAAGAGAAGCTTCTCTCTATATCCTCAATTTGGTGCTCCTTTCCTAAAGTGACTCTCCCACACATGATAGGGACCGGCAGACAGCCTCCTAGAACCTGTTTATACTGCATGATCCCACCCTGTCCACAGATGGTTGATGAGAGCCGAGTCCCAGAACTGAGCTCATCACGTATTGGCTGAAGAACTTGGAATTGGGGCCAAGAAGTCAGATTTTCCTGTGTGTCTGAACAATAAACATGGAAATTTGAGAGCTTTGTGTAGCCAGGATGTTTATTCAGAAACAGAAAAGACTGGGGACTGAGAAATAAATAACAAAGTTATTTAGAGAGATGTACTGAGAGATTCAGAGAAAAAAATATATATATATATAAAACAAAAATGTACAGAGAGAAGTACAGGCAGAGGGCAGAGAAAGAGTTCTCAGGATCTATCTTCCAATTGCTGATTCCATCTCTCCGGAAGTCCAGCTGCTCTCCAGCCTGCCTGCCATGAGGTGCACTGTAACTGATTTCATAGCCACCTTTTTAATGGGCTGGCTGGCTGGAGTTGCTTTCTCCTACTTTCAACCAAGAACACTGACCACCACAGGAAGTTTTAGAAAATGGTCCAGTGAGTGCAGAGGCTGATTTTTTGGCACAGGACTCTGACACAACACAACACCGCACTGGCAAAGCTCACTCAGTCCCAAGGATGCTGAGCTGTTGCGTGAAGCTCTTGAACATCAAGCTATGGCACCAGAGAAACACGTAAGATTGGAAGAATTTAAGTGATGTTTTGCCTGCAGAGGAGGTAGGGGATAGCCTTGAGTTGGCCCCTCACAGCAGCTGGGATGTGTCTTTGGCTACTCCATTGCACTAAAGAGGGTTATATAACCTGGAGCTGTCAGGACGGTCCTGGTTTAAAATATCCTCCTAACATCAGGCTAGCTATTGTCACAATATTCCCTTAAGAATTAACGTAAGGTCACACTTACTCAGGGTTACACAGCTAAGACTGTTTTCCATATGCACTCTTTTCAGTGGTCTAGTAGTGAGATTTTATCATGTGTGTCACAGGGTCAAGACAGCAATTACTTTTCATCTGACTTCATAAAGTCCCAACATTGCTAACATCAAGCACCACATTGTTAATTCCATGTAGTATGAATATACAAAAAGACATAGTTCTGCACATTTTTCTAATTATAGGACCTTGAGAAAGTTACTTGAACTCTCCGGACATCAGTGTACATCTTGGTAAAAAATGTTCAGCATGCATCACTTCATAGGGTTATTGTAAAAATTAATGCTGTGTTCCTCCAAATGTTCGTCTCTCCAAACCTCATTTTGAAATTTAATTGCTATTGTAACAACATAAAAAGTCAGACCTTGAAGAGGCGATTAGGCCATGAGGGTTCTGCTCTCATGAATAAATTAATGCTATTATCAAGAGAGTGGGTTCATGATAAAAGGGCAAGTTTAGCCTCCTCTCTCTCTCTCTCGCTCGCTCTTCTGCCTTCCACCATCAGATGATCTAGCAAGAAGGTCTTTGACAGATGTCAGCCCCTTGGTCTTGAACTTCCCAGCCTCCAGAATTGTGAGAAAATAAACTTCCGTTCACTGTAAATTATCCAGTCTGTGATATTTTGTTATAGTAGCACAAAACAGACTAAGACAATTAAACTTAGCAATATAAAGTGCTTTGTACAATGCCTACCACATTGTTGGTGCTGAATAAATATCACCTCTTATTATTAGTAGTAAAAGTATAGTGCTGCCTCTACTGCCTTAATTTCAGAGGCAGATAACCTCTCCCCATACAAAATTATTTCTTATACCACTCTGGCCATTAGAGATTTATCACTTTGGGTTGTCAAATAATCTCTATGGTAATGCAGAAAATTCTAGCAGGAAACATGAAATGTCACATTCAAGCCTTCTGTAAGATAGTTTTAAAGTAGATTATTTCCTTCTGATGGGTTTTAATGAACAGAAGGGTGAGATAAACCACAAGACTCTTGGGAGTGTTGCACATTTGGATGGGTGACATGGAGGTGAGGTGGGTTGAGAAGAAAAAGTCTCGATGGAGAATCTGCTGATATCACAATGATCCCTAATTCTCCATATTCACCAGGCAGATGAGCAGGTCTTAGAAAGACTCCAGATTCTCAAAACTCCAAAATCTTAGGAGCAGGCATCTCCATGTCAAAAAGCATGGATTTTTCTGCCATTTACTAGTCATTTTTGAAAAGGACAACTGTCTTTATGTGAGCAAAGATGTCCCACCCTGAGCCCTGCATAGGAACCTCACTCACTCCCAGGCATCGTCTTCAGTTTAAACTTTCCAGCAGGTGCCCCTAAAATCTCCTCTGAGGTGAGAATAAAAACAAAGGCCTTGGTCTTCAGGGAAGTACAAGCCCAGGACTGGCTCTTTGAAGACCAATATCTTAGCAACCAATTCTTGATGTAGCCTCAGATCTATCACTTCTCTCTCCCAACCTGTGTTCTCATCTATAAAATGAGTCCCATTGACAGCTTGATGCTAGCTCTAGTAATCTGCGGTTCAGAGTCCCTCAGATTTGGTTGAACAAGCATATCTATACTTCATTAATAATACAAAATCTAGAGCATCTATAACATTTAGACAATTAACTAATTTACTATTCCCTAGGACAACACAATAACAATCAAGGCGATTGAGCATAATGTTCCTGGCATCATCTTCCTCTTGGGAAAGTTCTTCCTTTTTTAATTGCCTTGTAAAGATTGTATGAATTATTAACTCATTTACTCTAAAGTCCATAAGTGAAATGCAAAAAGCAGTGAACAAGTTGTTTGTTCTAATACTCCAATAGTCCTTAATGAATGCTAGAAAGTCTTTAATCACACCAATAGTACACTATAATTTATTCAATTATTTATATTCATTATTTATACAGACCTTTAGGGAAACCAAAAAGTGAAATAACCAGTATATGGTACAGATGTGTTTTCAGGAACTCCATATGCCTCTCTTTGGTGTCTGGTCATTGCAAATGGGCCTACTTAAATTCCAGCCTTCCAAGACTTTATGATTCTCACACTTGGCCACAGCCTGCTGAGTGGTTACCCTTTCCTCAAGGTCAGGAGTCTGCTTAAGGTCACCAACTACATTCCCCCCACAGCTTTCTCCATGCCATCAAATTCTGATTACAATGAGTGGTTGTAGTGTTTTGTTTCTTCACCTCTGTGTTGATAAATAACAAAATAAAGCATCTCCACGGCTTAATCTTTATAAATTAATGGACAAAGAAGTCATATGAACACACAGTGAGATGGCAGCTGCCTACAAGCCAAGTGAAGAGGCTTCAGAAGAAAACCTACCTTGTTGGCACCTTGATCTTCGAGTTCCCAGCCTCCAGAGTGTGAGGAATAATTTTTTGTTGTTGTTTAAGCTACCCAGTCTATTGTATTTTGTTATGGCAGCCCAAGCCAACTAAAAAACAAGCATTGTGCATTTTCTTTCTTTCTTTTTTTTGTGGTAGACAGTAGAGATGCAACTTATCTTTCATCTTGGAGGGATAATGTCATGTCATTGTTTCACAGGTGGAGAAACCGAGGTCTAAACCATTTGGTAGCCTGCTCCCAGGGGGCTTTCAGTCCGCAAGGAGCGTCGGGGCAGGAATTCGAACCCTGGGCTCCCACCCTCACCCCCTGTGGCAGGGGTCCACAGGGCTTCCTTCCTCCTCTTTCCCTCTACCACAGCTCTTCCCAAACAGAAAGTGACCACCTGTTCACCCAGCGGCCCAGGAGAGAGTCTGGCCGGTCCAGCACCAGGTGAGCGCCCTCCCGGCCCTCCTCCCTCTACAAAAGTGCCCTGCCCTTGCCTAGGGCCAGCGGGATTTTCCTCCGGCTCCAGGAAGGCCTGGGAATCCTGCGGTGACAGAGCTGGGGGGGGCCTCCAATAGGCCCTCGTGGGGCTCCCGGGCGGACGCCACTCTTGTGGCCAGGCAGAGAGGGTGGGAAATCAGCGAAATACCGATAGGAAAACTAAGGAACGACTGAGAGACACAAAGACCCAGAGAAAGACACAGAGACAGCAAGAGCTGGAGATAAAGCAGAGAACACTGAGATACAGAGACGCCGAGACTCAGAGACTGAGTCGTTGCAGGAAGAGACATAGTCAGAGACACCAGCGCAAAGGAGATGGGCAGTCCAGAACAGGCGTGTCCACACCCGCGCTCGCCCTCACACTAAAACTGTCAGCTAGGCCCACCTCCTCCTGGCTGCCTAGGCCCCCCGCGGCTTGCTCGCTGCCGCTGCTGCCACCCGAGCGAGAAGACCTGCTCTGGCTGCTTCGCTCCTCTCTCCAAGCTAGCGCAAACCCGCTAGGGGGCGGGTCCCGGCTGCGGCCTTCGCACCGCCCCTCGTCGATCCAGCCAATGGTGGCGCGCCGAGGCCGGCGCGGCCTTGTCCTCAGCCAACGAGGATTCAGAGGCCTCTCGAGGCCACGCCCATGTGCACACCTCCGTCAGTCATGGGCTGTAATCTGCATGGCTCTGCCCCCAGACCCTGTCTACGCACGTGGGGTCAGCCCGGCCTTTTGCGGGTCTGGACACATCCTAATCAGCCTGAGCTCTGTCTTTGCAACCCCATTCCCTGGTGCCACGACGATGTCCGTGGCTCACGCTTCCGCTTTCCAGAGGCCGCCGAGCCCTTTGACGGGCTGAATACAGAAATGCCCGCGAACCTTCCTACTTCTGACAGGCCTCTCACTTGAGGATCCGAGTCCTATAGGCTGAACACAGTGTGCGCGGCGCGCTGATTGGAAGCGGCGGCTGCCGTCAGAGTATTCTCCTCTCTACCACCCTACCCACCCCGCTTCTGGCAGGGGAGGGAAGTGCCTATTCTGGGGGAGCACGTTTCTTGCTCCGGCACAGGTATCCATTAGGACTTGGGCCGCAAGAGTCCTCGAGTGAAGAGAGGAATAGGCTCAAGCCTTCGATGGACCGCGAGTGTCTCAGGATGGGCGGGTGCAAACGCAATACAACGCTCAGTACTGGTCCAGGTATGACGGGGTGGGAGGGAGGGGACAGCCGGTTTCTCTCGATTGGGCCAGAAGGGAGGTGGCCCCGCCCCCTGCCCTCCGGGATTGGCTAGCGCGAGCCGCGCCCCCCTCACGCCAACAGCCATTAGTACAGGCAGTGGGCCTCGCTCGCCCCTGTTAACAGGGGTAGCCGGTTCGGTGGAAAGGCGTGCAGAGGGGCTCATTGGGTTCCCGGCCAGATCCGTCGTGGACCCGGGAGGGGCGCGCGCCATCTCAACCGTGAGGGAACACCCGTAGGCGGCGGGAGAGGGTCGCCGCGGAGAGCCAATAAAGCTCCGCGACCGGAAGTGTCTTCTGGGAGGCGTCGCGCCCGGAAGTGTGGCAGATGCCCAGCCGCACCCGGAAGTATGATGCTACCGCCGCTGCGGGGAAGTAATGGTATCCGGCCGCTTGAGAGACGGGGTTAACACAGGTGTTTATGTATCTTCATTTCCTGAGGCCCGATGGAGTCCCATTTTTGGAACGTGTTGGAGGGTGCAAGTATTTGGTCATGTTTTTGAATGACTCATCCTGTTGAAAACCGTGGGGAAACGAGCAGGAGTGTGTCCAAGGGGGCCTGACTCCAAAAGGGCTTGTAAGAAGTTTCTCTGCTGCTCGTCACCCTCGATCCCCCTCCCCCTCAGGGATGTGCAGATGGAGGCCGGAGGAGACACTGCTGCCCCAGCCCCCGGGGGCGTGGAGGACTTGGAGGACACGCGGTTCCCCAGTGAGGAGACTGAAGACTGTGGAGGGGTTCACGGCGGCCCGCCGGATCCCGGACACGGGGGCCTGGAGGAGACAGGTATGTTCTCCTCTCTCTGGGGCCTTGGAAGGAATCCCTAAGGGTTGTCACTGTTGGGCCAGGGGTGGGCTGGGGTGGGGGAAACGTCAATGGGAGACCAGTAAGGGGCCTTTTGGCGCTCAGGGGGAAGTAGCTTACACCATAGCCAGTCAGTAGGAGGTCACTGTGGACTTGTGTAGTTTAAATCACTGAGAAATGAAAAGGAAGTCATTGGGTGTCAACAGATGTTCACTGGGGATTTGGTGTGATTTAGGCCATTGAGGAATCAAAAGGGGCTGTTGGTGTCAAAGAGGGTCATTGGGGATTTAGGGTGTTTCGGTCAACGAATGAGCTAAAGAAAGCCAATAGGGTCAAAGGGGACTATTTAGAAGTTAATGTGTTTGGGGATACGGTGTTATTTAAGTCATTGAGGTGGAAAAGGGGATGAGTGGGGTTCGGTAGGTGCTCAGAGTATTTATACTGATATCAGTGGTAGGTCGTTAGGGAGTCTTTAAGGAACCAAATGTTAGTGGGTGTTAATGGTGATGGAGGGCGGGCATAAGTGAAATTATTTGAAGAGTCAGGATCAGTAGGAGAGTCTTGGAAGACTCAGATATTAGTGGCTGTGTAGAGGATGTGTAGAGGTGTTCATTGGGGGGATCAACAGAAGTCACTGAGAAGAGGGGTCATTGGGAAGGATCAGTAGATGTAACCGAGAATAAATGGGGGCTCTTTGAGGACATGGGAATTATTGGCAGGTAGTGGCAGTTACTGGGAGGAGGTAATTGGTATTTGAGGACGTGGAGTGTCCATGAATGTCAATGAGAAAATGAAAGAATATGCAGTCATTGAGATTTTATGGGAAAAGTATAGAGACATAGTTGCAAATGGATGATATGGTCACTGTGAAGGGCAGTGGATGTTATTAAAGTCCTGTGTGTTTATGGATATTATAGTGATTGTGGGGAGGGGAATGGATATCAATGAGAATAAAGAGGTCAGGGGAGTCAGTGGATGTCACTGGGAGGTCCTAGGGCAGTCATTGGTCATTGAGGGGCAGGGGAGACACTTGGAGGTCTGTGTCAGCATGTAAGGGTCATTGGAGGACTGGCAGAGATTTGGTAGGTCCTTGGAGACATGGAGTTAGTAGGGGTTACACAGGCAGATGACCCACCAGGGGCTCCCTTTTAGGATCCAAGGCCAAGGACCAGCCACCCAGCCTGTCACCACTGTCCCCGTCAGAGGCCCCATCAAGCACCTGTCAGCTCTGGGGTCCTGCAAGCCCTGAAAGTAGTTCCATGGGTAGCCCCGAGAGTGGCTCTGGAGGCCAGGGCGGGGATCCCAGCGATGATGACTGGCGCAGCCAGCGGAAGCATGTGTTCGTGCTGAGCGAGGCTGGCAAACCTATCTACTCACGGTACGGTAGTGTGGAGGCGTTGTCAGCTACTATGGGTGTGATGACAGCCCTGGTGTCCTTCGTGCAGAGTGCAGGAGATGCCATCCGTGCCATCTATGCTGGTGAGCAAACAGGCGGGAGGCAGAATGGGGGACAGGGACTGGGAATATGGCTGGCTGGCTGAAGGTTTGTCTAACCAGGCATAGGTGGGTCTGTCTGTCTGTCTGTCTGCGTGAAGCACCATCCAGCCAGCCAAGGGTGAGTGAGCGTGTATGGATGGTCAGCCAGGGGTCTAACTGTCTGTCGGGGGGTCCATCTCTCTGTTGGCCTGCTGGGTTCTGAATGATTGACTCCCTGAGATCTAAGTGACTAGCTGGACACCTCCTTGACTGAAGGGGCTTTGTGGCCAAATTGGGTGTCTTTCTGTTGTGTCAGTCTTTGCTCCATCTCTCCCTACCCCCACTCCCACCCATGCTCTGTGCTGTGTGTCTAACCTACCTGATCCTTGACCATCCCACCATGTCTCTACACATGTCCAAATTCCCCCAGCTTGTCCTTACCCCAAGCCGGGTGCCCACAGAGTGACTGTGTGGACTCGGGACAGGTATGTGTGTGTTGGGGGGAGGGCAGAAGAGCCCTGCCTGTCCCCCTCTGGCCACTCCTGATCCATCTCTACCCACCCCTGGCCCATCCCTTCCCTCCCCCAGAGGACCACAAGCTGGTGTTCCTACAGCAGGGCCCACTGCTGCTGGTGGCCGTGTCACGGACTCCTCAGTCAGCAGCCCAGCTGCGAGGGGAGCTGCTAGCTGTGCATGCACAGATTGTGAGCACGCTGACACGTGCGAGTGTCGCCCGCATCTTCGCACACAAGCAGAACTACGACCTCCGCCGCCTGCTGGCCGGCTCAGAGCGCACACTGGACCGACTTCTGGACAGTGTGGAGCAAGATCCAGGTGCCCTGCTCCTAGGCGCCGTGCGCTGTGTGCCCCTTGCCCGCCCGATGCGGGAGGCACTGGGTGCACTGCTCCGACGTTGCACAGCACCCGGCCTGGCACTGTCGGTGCTGTCGGTTGGTGGTCGACTGGTAACAGCAGCCCAGGAGCGGAATGTGCTGGCTGAGTGCCGGCTGGACCCAGCTGACCTGCAGTTGCTGCTCGACTGGGTGGGTGCACCAGCCTTTGCAGCAGGTGAGGCATGGGCACCTGTGTGCCTGCCCCGCTTCAACCCTGATGGTTTCTTCTACGCCTATGTGGCCCGCCTGGATGCCATGCCCGTCTGTCTGCTGCTGCTTGGTACCCAACGTGAAGCCTTCCACGCCATGGCCGCCTGCCGGCGCCTGGTCGAGGATGGGATGCGTGCCCTTGGTGCCATGCGTGCCCTTGGGGAGGCTGCCAGCTTCTCTAATGCCCCATCAGCCAATGCCCCTGCCTACAGCGTGCAGGCTGTAGGGGCACCTGGCCTCCGGCACTTCCTCTATAAGCCACTGGACATCCCCGACCACCACCGCCAGCTGCCTCAGTTTACCAGGTAGGCCCTGACCCTGTGGGCAAGTGGCTAGGTGGAAAGGCTTGTCTAACCAGGAAGTTCCGCATCTCATAGACATGACTCAGGAGAGATAGCCAACCATACTCTAGAAAGAGGGAACAGAACACATCTCTGTCTGATGATGGAGGCTCAACTACAAACCTAAAAGAATCCCCCTCTTCTGGTGGAGAGGAGGGCCCAGTACTCAGGGAGTCCTCTAGTTTGATGGGGGAAGCTTGGCCTCCAATCATCGAGAATTCTCAAGTCTAATGGGAGAGGCTCAGCTCCCTGAGTTAACTGAAATCCCTAGAATGAGGCAAGAGATGGGCCAGCCAAGAAAACCCTGGACTAACCTTGCCTTCCACCTCCTTCCGTCATGGCAGCCCCGAGCTAGAGGCCCCGTACAGCAGAGAGGAGGAGCGGCAGCGGCTGTCGGATCTGTACCACCGCCTGCACGCTCGCCTCCACAGCACCTCCCGACCCCTGCGCCTCATTTACCACGTGGCTGAGAAAGAGACGCTGCTGGCCTGGGTGAGTTGGACAGGGCTCTGAGTTAATTCCCCACTTCAAGCCTCCCTTCCCTACACTTCCAGCCATAGCACCTCCATCAAGCACACTAGGCCTCGCCTGGGCTATGCCTTGCCTGCAACACTGTCCCTCCCATTACACACGTCTTTGAAACCCAGAACGACTAGTCACAGTGTCTGCAACCCTACATTAACCTCACTTGTAGCAACCAGTCCAGTGTCTGACTTTCAAGAGGCCCCATTAACAGCCATCTCTGTGCCTGATTCACCATCAGCCCCTCCCGTGTGTCTGGAGGTACCCCATTAGCCACAAGCTCATTTTGACTCCATGAGTCCCCAGCACTCTTCATATGCTGTGGGCTTGGCCCCATGCTGTGCCCTCCACCTGGGGTATCCTCTCCTGCGGTCTCCTCTGGGTTCCAGCTCTCACTTCCTATGAGTTTGTTAAAGGTCAGCTACTCAGGGAGGCCGGTGAAGGTAACCTCAACAGAAATGGCACCTTCCCCCAGGCTCTGCCAGTTAGCACATATTTATTAAATAATTTATTGTTGCCTGTTGTGTATCAGGCATTGATCTAGGCTGAGGATTATATTTAAAAATTTTTTTTAACTTTCATTTTCATGTAATTTGTGTGGCATAGGTGTGTGGAGCTTACGGCAGGATCTTGTATACAATAGTTACTCACTGAATGTTAAGTATTATTGCTATTGTTATCCCCTGTCCACAGATGAGCAAACTGAGGTCCAGAGGGTACACACACACACACACACACAGCCAGCATCACCCAGTCGAAGTCACTAGGTCCATCTGACCCCTCAGCCCAACTGAGAACCCCTGGCCCACCCATGACACAGTAATAAAAGCTTACCTCCCTTAGCGCAGTGTCCAGGCAGCACCAGGGGGACTTGCTGCCAGGTCCATCTTCCAAGCTGCAGGAGGCAGACATGGGGTTGGGTTGGGGTAGACAGGAGTATCCATGGCCAGCTCTGGCCCGTATGACTCTGCCTCTTCCCAATTCCCCAGGTGACCTCCAAATTCGAGCTGTATACCTGCCTCAGCCCCCTGGTGACCAAGGCAGGTGCGATCTTGGTAGTGACCAAACTCCTGCGCTGGGTGAGGAAAGAGGAGGACCGGCTCTTCATTCGTTACCCCCCCAAGTACTCCACACCACCAGCCACATCTACGGACCAAGCTCCCCATAATGGCTTGTTCACTGGACTCTGAGAAACAGAGCTCTCAAACCAGGTGGTGCTTGGAGCAACCCCCTTTGGTTTTTACCTTCTGTATCCACCCTGGAAATGTGGGTGGGGTGTGCCTGTGGCTGGTTATTGTTTCCCTGAGCAAGGGGCAAGATATGAGGGCCTGCCGACAACGGAGAGATGGGTGGCAGCAGCCAGGTGAGCAGGCTGCTCTCCCAGCCGCCTCCTGCACCTCCACCTCTACCTCTGGGGAAATCCTTAGGCCTCCCTCTCCCTTCCCTCTGCCTCACCTCCTCCCCTTGGATAGTGTTCTGGCCTCTGTCCGGGGCATGCCTCCTGGATGGAATCTCAGTCCTGAATGTCCAAGGCTGGCCAGGGGCTCTGGGGTGGCCCATAGGGGTTGTGGATTTGGGAATGCAGGGCCAGCCTGTGCCTGGAACTGGCCTGAGAGTATTTTAAAGAAAAAACTGTACATAAAAGGCCTAAAACCAACCCTTATGAAGCTCTTCCTTCCTTTGCCCTTCATGTACTTCTGTTCACCTTTACCCTGCCAAAAATAACCCCCATCAACGCTGGCTGCTGCTAATATTAATAAGAAGGTGGCCTCCTGTCCACCTGTGTAACCCAGGGTGTGCAGCACGTGACTTCTCCAGGCAGTAGCTGAGATCCAGCATTTTTACCCAGGAGGTGCACTTAGCTTCTAAGACTTATTTTACCCATCCATAAAACGGAGATAACTAATCCTCTCCCATAAGCTGTTTAATGAAGATTTGTAAACAAAAAGGGACTTGAACTCCCGTATACTACCACACAGCACACGCACATTTGTCCCAGATCGACAACATTCACAACACAAGCAACCTAAAGCCGGAGAGACCTCCCTCGGAGTTTGTGTGTGTGCACAGGCCTCGCTCCGGGACTGGCCAGCACCCTAGCTCTGCCCTTGTTTGTCTAAGTTGGAGTTAGGGCTCGTGGGCGTACGCATGCGCGTTGCCAATCAGCGGCACAGGTGTCCCGCGCTTGCCCAGAGCAGACACCTGACTCCAGGCTGGTTAACTGATGGCGCCAGCGTGGGCTGCACGCACGCGCGCTGCAGGGCCTTTCCCCACCCCACCCCCCCCCGCACGTGGGTTTTTTTTTTTTTAAGCCAATCATCGTGTAAGGCGCACGCGCAAGCCGCGTGTTGGAAAATGGCGGGGACGTTGGAGCCTTTGAACGTGGAGTCGCCAGAAGCCGCCGGGGAGGCTGAAGGTAGTAAGGGCTAGTGGTCTGCGCTTCTGTCCGGACCGGGGCAGAAAGGTGGAAGGATTCCTACTATTACAATTATGAAACAATGATAGCAGTAGGGTTTTTTTTCCTTAAGTGAAATTTTAAGCCTTTTGTAACTTTTAACCGTTCAACAAAATGGAGATAAATAACATGGATGTTCTCATCGCTGAGGTTAACTCTTGTCAACTTTATTGAATATATTGCTTATTTTAAAGTAAACAACAAATAGTTAAGTATGCATCTCCTAAAAGGGGGAAGGAATGTTCTTCACAAAAATCACCCTGCTGCAGCCACCCCTAAGAAAATCAGCAGTAATTCCCCAATATTATTTCACATCCAGCCCCCATCACACTGCATGGACTCTTAAATCTCCTAATCGAAAATGGCCACCCTACGAGACAGTTTCTTTTCTCCAGGATATTGACTTGGATAACACCTCAACCCCCGAGGGTGGGGATTTGGCCTAGAAAGAGCCTACTGGAAGTTGCAGTCCAGCCAAAAGGAAAAAAAAAATCTCCCAAGGCAATAGTTCTCTGGTATGCCACTAGCATTTTTTCATTATAGAAATTTTCGAAATGTACCAAAGTAGAGAAAATAGCATGATGAATGTCCAGGTACCCATCACTCTGTTTCAACAGTTGTTGACTTTCTGCCCTCCTTTTATCTAACTCCCCTTTCTGCACAATCTTTAAACTGCTATATTCATAAACATATTAGATTGCATCCTGCCAGACCTACCCATACAGACATCAAAAAAGGGATTATTGTTTATTGTGTGTCCTAGGATGTGAGCTCCGTGAGAACAGAGACTGTTTACCTCTGTTTCCCCAGGACCTAAAACAGTGCCTGCTTGGTATATAATAGGTGCTCAGTAATTTTTTAATGCGTGAATAATGAGATAACTTTAAAACAGAGAGCTCTCTTAGATTAGAGCTACCTGTTGAATGCCAGCATTCAACAAAAGACCGGTGGAAATAAGACAGATGCAAATACATCCCATTTATTTAGCATATAATATAGCTGTCACTGTGATTCAAAACAAACAAACAAACAAACTTTTAATATCAACCTTTCAAATTCCTCAAAACTGCAGTTATGATGAACATCACCAGCAAGTGAGAAAGTTGAAAAATGTATCAAGTTACTATTTCTAACCCATCAAATTGGCTTTATACAGGGAGGGATAATATCTAATATTGATGAAACAGGCCTTCTCTTGCTTCACAGCGGGGAGAACTGACCAGTAAAAGCTTTGCTGGAGGCAATTTGGCAGAGTATTTTTAGCATCTAAAATACCATTCCACATCTGCAGTCACTATGCTAGGTAATCATAGGGGGATACGTGGACCAGGAATGGTCATCGGAGTATTGTTGATAGAGACAAAACACAAAGAACAATCACAGAAATGGCTAAATCCAGGTATATCCATGCATGCTGTGGAATGTCTGTACGATGGATTTTTTTAAAGAGGCAAAATTATAATAATTAAAATCAAATTCCAATTTAATTTGAATTGATTAAATTTAAAATGGATAAGATCATTATTCATTGACACGCGATAAGCTCCAAAAGAGATTGTATTTGTATTAGAGAAAAGCCATTTGGGATTGAAGCAATAAAAGCAGGGGGTATAGCCCTTCTGTTGCACGGACGACTTGTCTGAAGGCTAAAGGCCTAAGTGATAACTCTGGACAAGGGACTTGGATTTGGTTGGTGCAGAGGTGGAAGTATTTTTGTGATTTTTTTGTTTTATTAGAAAATGTAAGTAGTACTAATTTTAAAATATAAAGGAAAAAGAGGAAAAATTTGAATGGCATCTGAGGATCCTATATTAATATTGGATCAATATTAACATCCAGGTTTTGGTGGTTATGCTGTGGTTACCTGGTAGATTGCCTCCCTATATAGGCTACATGTGCTGGAACATTAAGGAGTAATGGGCCAAGACGTCTGCAACTTATGGTTCAGAACCACTCACAAATGGGGAATCCGACAGAAGGGCAAATGGGAGCATTGTGGTCTATTTCTACAACTTTGTACATCTGCAATTATTTCAAAATAAAATGTTTAAAAGGGTGCTCCTACTCTACAGGCTGTTTTCTTTTGTAACATGGAAATTTTTAAAATTTTATCAAGGTGTTAGTTGGATTATTTAAAAGATTTACTTCTCACCCACTTTCAGCGTTATGTCATAACTAGCAGTAGAAAGCAGTGGAGAGGAACAGCACAGATGGCTTTTGTGGAAGTGGTTACAGAAACCGGCTATAAAAGACATGAGGACAATCAGGGGAAATTGCACAGTCTTGGTATTGGGTGATAGTGCCTGATGAATATTAATCTTGTCAGGCATGATGATAGGATTGGGGTCATCTAAGAAAATGCCCTTAAGTAGTTGAGACTCTTAATGAAGTATCTGGGAATAAAATGTCAAGAAGTCTGAGGCTTGCTTAAAAATAAGGAAAAATAGCTGAAGCAAATATGGGTGAATATTAATGATTGTGAGATCTGGGCTATGAGTGCATCAGAGTTCATCATAGTATCCTTTCTCCTTTCGTGTGCATTTGAAAGTTTTCATAATAAAGTATTAAAAAGAAACAATTACAAATACCTCCCCTTATTGTTAAAATAGCTTTAATTTTTTAATTTCCAAATATTAAGAATATTTTAAAAATTAAAAAATCTCAAGAGTAGATATACCAACCTGTTAAAGGTTATTACATCTGGGGAAGGCAGTGATATTTAAGGCTAAGAAGAGAAGGGGAAGTTTCATTTTTAACTTGACATATTTCTGTAGTATTCGGATTTTCGTTAGAATTTTACTTGGGAAAGAAAGTAAAAATTAAAGCAATGCATGAAATACATTTTACTAAAAGGTCCAAATGTCACCAAACTGCTGGTAGTGGTTACTTGTGGGAAAGGGAGCGACTTGGAAAAGGGACCGTAGGTGAGAGGAAACTTTTACAATTTACTTTTGTTGCACATTTGTTTGTTATGTAAGTAATTAAAAATTAAAATGCAAAATTAAACTAATGCATACTAACTTACAAAAGATTTCAAGCCAGACAAAAAGGTGTAAAGAAAGTGAACATATCATCAAACATTTCAACAAAATTTAATAAGCTCAGATTAAAAACCCCTGATTTACAACATGATTTTTAATGGGTGCAAAGAATTTCATCCTACAACATGCTATAATTAACTAATCCCCTAAGGTATCTTCAGGTTACTTCCATATTTTGAAATTACAAACAGTGAAACAATGAACATCTAAGATGCATTCATAGAGTGGAATTTCTGATCATGAGATGAGTAAGCTTTTGATATTTATTATCACAAAGTTTAAAATGAAACACTGTTTTTGCCTATCAGACTGGTAAAAACTGAGAAAGGTTGACAACATACTAGGCTGGTAAGAGTATGAAGAAGGGTCCCTTTGTGGGCCTGAAACGGGTGGAAGGCAATTTTCTAATATCAGTCAAATTTAATAGTATACATACCCTTTGATCCAGCAGGTAGCTTCTAGGGAGTCATCTAGGTATAGCCAAAAGATACCCTCCATCACAAGCACAAAGAATGTACAAGAGTGGTGTACTCAGTTGAATTGTGTCGCCCCAAAATTCATGTCCACCAGAACCTCAGAGTGTAACTTTATAGAAACAGGGTCTTTGCAGATAGAATTAGTTAAGATGAGGTCATACTGGATTAGGGCCATAATTCAATGACTGATGTCCTTATAAGAAGAGGGAAATGTGGACACACACAGATACAGGGAGAGAATGGCATGTGAAGACACAGACACAGAGGGAAGACCCAGTTTGTGGTACTTTGTTATGACAGTCCAAGAAAATGAATACGTATGATCACTGTGGCATTGTTTGTAACAGCAAAATGAGGGAAACAACCTAAATATCCATCAGTATGATACTGCTCTTAAATTATGGTATATCCACGCAGTGGACCACCATTCAGCCACTAAAAAGAATATAAAGATCACCAGTATACACTGTCAAATGAAAAATACAAGATGTGGAGCATTATGTATGACATGCTACCATGTACGCAGAAAAAGCAGGATGTATGTTTGTATATGATTGAATTATCTCCATGTACCCACAAATAGCCTGGAACACTAGTGGCCTTTGAGGAGGGGAATTGGGGAACTTAGGGTCTGAGAGAGAGGGACTTTTCACTGTGTCCTGTTGTGATAAGCGTTTCATCGTTAACTTTTTGGTTATCTTATGTGTTCCGTGAGCTGCCTTTCATCTTCTCTGTCCAGTTTTCCTTGGAAAGTAGTGGGTCACTGGGATTTGACCTTTTATCATTGATTTCAAGAGTTTAAGGTGTTTTTAAGATGTTAATATTTTCCTGTAGATTTTTTTGTTGTTGTTTGAATTTTAAAAGTAGCACAGGCTCATGTTAAAATATATAGAAGTATCTATGGTGAAAATTGTGTTTGTTTGAATCAGGATCCAAATAGGGTCTATTCATTGCAATTGATTGATATATGTCTCAGGTCTTTTTTAATCTATAGGGTTTTCCCTCTCTCTTGTTTTCTTTTTTGCAATTTGTTTATTGAAGAAACCAGGCTTTCCTATGGCGTTTCCCACAGCCTGCATGATGTCGATTGCATCCCCAATGGTGTCATTTAACATGTTTGTCTGCCCTTTGTATTTTTTCCAAATTAGTATTTAAATATGGAAGCCTGATGTGACTCCACTTTTTGTTTTGTGTAGGGTTTTTTGGACAAAAATCCTTCACTGGTAGCATTGTGTTTTTTCATCAAGAGGCTCATAATATTTAGTTTCCTTTTTCTTAATGTTAGCAGCCATTTATAACTATTGCTTAGATCTGTCAGTTCATTAAGAATTTGTAAATGATGAGCTATAATTATTTTAAAGAAATTCTTATAAAATCTTCCTGCCTGTTACATTGGTTAGAAATTCATAATGATCTTGAACGGAAGCAGCAGAAAAAGTGCATCCCCTTCCCTCACCCCTGCATTTCATTAAGGGGATGTCTGTGGTATCTCTTGACCCCTCAGGGAGAAGCTGACCCTTAGGGGTTCTGACTCATCCAGCACACACCAGAAACCTCAGGGACAGGGTACAGGGGTTCTGCAGGGGTTCTGCTCTGGCTGTAAACCTGTCCCTCAGCCCATTTTCAGCCCCGGCCCAGGGGTGTCTGAAAAGCCCACCGAAACTTCCTTGCTCCCTTCTCCGTCCCCTGTCACCCTCACTGGGTCCTGTAATTCTGGTTTTCATCTCCACAGGGCAGGCCAAGTCTTCGAAGAAGACTGAAGATTTGCTGGCAATGGTGATGAACCTGCAGAAAGGTCATGCGTCTCCCTGTGTCTGAGCCTTGGCCTGGGGTTTCAAGCCAGACAGATGCAGTTCAAACCAAGCCCCCTCAACTCACAACCTTAGGAAATTATCCCACTTTACTTTCTCTCTCTTATACTCTTATACAATTTAATTCTTTGAACCAGAAATAAAGTCCCACAGTTCAAAATTCAAGAAGTTTATGGGGATGGAAAAACCTACCCCCTCCACACACATACACATCAGTCATCCATCTCCTTGACCCACAGGCAAGCAGCAACTGTTTTTCAATGCTTAACTCTTTGCAGAGATTTTTTAAAAAATACATTTGTGGGTATGTATTCTTTGTCCTGCCTTTTTATATACAAATGACAAATGGCAATGCAGTTGGCTTTGCACCTTAATTTGCCTGTTGAGGGGGTCCCAGGACCCAGCTTGGATTTGGTACCCACATCAGGGCTGAGGCAGTGCTGGCCACGTTTGAGGTAAGACCCCCAGCCCATCCTTAGCTTAAAATGCTATGATCCATTGGTCTGTTCCAAACAAAAGGGGACCTCCCCTTCCCCCACTCTGTGGCTGCATGCAGAAGTGTGTCGAGGCTGTTGTCTAGGCTAAAATTAGGTAGAGAGAAATTGCAGGAATGGAAATGCATCGTGACCCACCCTGGCCATCTCCAATAAAACAAAGACCCCCAGAGATTTCTGTCCGTTATAATCAGCACCGTGGAGAGCACCACTCTCCTAGCAGTCACAGAAGCTGGAGTTGATGACCATGGAACATCCAGGGCCTGAGGTTAACTCCAAAGTGTCTTTGAGGTTGGCAGTGAGACCCAGCAAGGGTTGGGCAGGTTTTTGGCCCAGCTTTGTGTTGCCAACCTCGAAGCCAGAGAGGGATGAGGAGGAAGGCTTCTCCATACCAAGCCCTGCAACAGGGACTGTGAGAAGTTAGAGGTGACTCTCTAAAGGGACAGTGATCTCCCTGTCACTGGAGAACTTGCAAGCTTCCGCCCACGACACGAAAGCGACATTTCCCCCATTTCTCAGATGAGGCCAGTACCAGAGTCCAGGTTGACGGAAGTGACAGCCAGCGCTGCCGGGCTTTTGACAGAGTGGGGCAGGTGGGAGGTTTCCGTTGGCTCCCACCACACTCAGAATTACCTCTGGAAGCCTCCACCGTGGCCAAGAAGCCCCGAGTGATCTCACTTCCCACTTTCCCCGCCCCCCCTCCTGCAACTCCCCACTTGCTCGCTGTACTGAGCCACGCCAGCCCCTCACCATTACTTTGGACACGTGCCTCAAGCACTCCCCCTGCAGGGGATTTGCACTGGTTGCCTCTGTCTGGAATGGTTCCCCCTGCACACACCCCACTCCCACGGGACTGCAGGGCCTGCCTCCCTCACCTGATGTGGAGCCCCCCGTGTCTCAGCAGGCGCCTTTTACCCTTCTGCTCTTCGACACGTCGCCTCGCTGTGTTTCTCTTCACGGCAGTTACTGCCACCTGAATAGATTCCTGTACCTTTGTTCAGGGTCCAGCTCCCCTGCCCAGAATGCGAGCCTTGCAAGGGCCTCTTGCAGAGCCCAGCACACAGCAGGTGCTCAGTATATGCCTGTTGATTGATAGCAGCAGAGACACAGTGCCAGCACCTACCTCTCGTCCATCTGCCTCGGGCAGCCAGGCGCCTGTCTTCCTAGCTCAGTCTGTCTGTCTTTCTTTCTTCAGCGGGAAGCCTGGAGCCACAGATCGAGGACCTGATTAACCGGATTAATGAGCTTCAGCAAGGTAAATTTGGGGGCACAGACTGGCCAGCTGGGGCCAGCAGAAAGGGCCTGGACTTTGAATGCGTTCATTTCCTCATCTATAAAGTCTAGGCCCCTCGAGGGTTGTTTGAAGATGAATGTGCAATGTCCCAGTTGCAAAAGAACAGCAAGACTAGAGACTGCACTCACACAGTGTCTTCTTCCCTTCTTTGGCTCAGTGAAGAAGAAATCCAGCGAGGAACTGGGAGAGACCCAAGATCTCTGGGAGGCCCTGCATAGGGAATTAGATTCTTGTAAGTGGGGCCAAAAGAGGGACCCAGAGATCCCATGACCGCTGCTGATGTTCCTGTGCACACCTCGGGGCCTTTGCACAGGCTGTTCCCTTCCCGCAGTGCTCTTAGCCCACATAATCAGGATTGCCTCTTGCAATCTCATGTCATCTTTCAGCTCACTACTCAAACTTTACCCTGACAGGCCTACCTTGATGGTCTCATCTAATAATAGATTCCCACCCTTTCCAGGTCACTCTTACTGCCCGGCTTCATTTGTTTCTTCAGAGCCTTTATTTCCACCTGACATAATGTATTTATTTCTTTATATTCATCTGTCCCTTCAGTGCAAACCTTGCACATTCTTCAGTATCTTCACTTCTGCAGCACTTACAGGGAATGTGGGGACAGAGGGGGAGAAGCTGGAACAGGATGGTCCTCATGGGAGACGGGTGCAGAGATGGCAAGAAGATACTTCACCTTTCCTGGGGCTGTAACACCCCTTCTGTGTGACTTTTCCCCTTGCATGAAGTTGCAATGGGAACACAAGATGTGGCCTCTGGAGGCTGAAAGTGTCATTGTGTTTTTCAGTGAATGGAGAGAAAGTGCACCTAGAGGAGATCTTGAGCAAAAAGAAAGGTATTCATCAGTTGCTGTGTCTTCCTTATTCTACCCCACCACCACACAACAGCCTATCCTCCCCAGAGCAGCCCGAGGAATCCCACTGAAACCTGAGTCAGGGCGCTTCCCCCGCTGCTCAAATCTCACTCTTGGTTGCCACCTCACTTGGGGTAAACACCCAAGTCCTCTCAGTGCCCTGAAACGCCCGACATGCTGTGGGGCTCATTACCTCTGCCCAACCCTGACTCTCCAAGAGCTCTCACGAGGCCCCCTTGGCTCCTTCCCCACAGAGGCACTGAGGATCCTCCAGCTGCAAGAGAAGAAAAGTGAGGCCCAGAGGTAAGAGGTCCTGCCCCAGCTCTTCCCCACCTCATTCCCCAGCCTAAAGGAGGAGGGAGCAAGAGCCAGGGACATGAATCTTGGACACACACTCCTTTATTTTCCCTTTTTGTAAAATAGAGCAGCCAGACAAATGACTTCTCTGATCACCTCTGATATTAGGTGGTGGTGTTAAGGTTAATTCACTCATTTAATCCTTGATTGCAAATTTCAAATAAATTCCATCCACTGGTGCTATTCTCCATCTTTTCCTGTTAGCCATCCAGCTCCTCTGCTACCCATTCATTTATTTATTTGTCCACTTATTTTAGGTCCCCAGTCATCTATTTACCCACGCATCCATCTACCTGCCCATCTAGCCACTCACCCATCCATCCGTTCATCTGTCCAGCCACACGGCCATCCTATCTCCAACCTTCCACCTAATCATCTTCCATGCACCCAACCACGCATTCATCCTCACTCCATCCTCCCAGTCATCCGTCTGTCTAGCCATTCATTTCTTCATCTATCCATCCATCCGTCCAGTATCTACCCATCCTTCTGGTCATCCTTCACTTCTCCATCCAGCCATTATCCCTACACGCTTTTCTCTAACCAGCTGTCATCTCTCCAACCAGCCGCTCACCCATCCAATTAACTGTCCATCCAACCATCTACCCATTCCTTTCTCCATCCTCTGAACCTTTACTTAGCACATTCATGTGACCAGAGGTCTCAGGTCCTGGTGCACCATGACTTTAATTGTGTGGGGAAGCCTGATGATAGTTAATGTGTGTGTGTACTTAACCACACGACACACACTGATGAGCGTCTATGTTCATTTATTTACCTAATCCTCACAATGACAATCACAGGAGTTAAGGGCTAATGTCACCCTCCCACCACTACCACCATTTTACACATGAAGAAACTGAGACCCAGAGAGGTTAAGTAACTTGCCCAGGGCCACAGTGGAGTAGCAGATCCAGGCTTCCAGCCAGGACTTTAGAATCTGTGATGCTAAACTGCCACACCCCTCATGAAGCCTTCTTGGGAAGGCATGGCTTAATGGGGGCCAGGATGAGCAGGGTGATGGCCTTCATAGAGGCCCATGAAGTTTCATGTTCAACAGGAGAAAGGAGAAGGGTGAATGCTGTGAACAGATGGCCCAACCCCCACTCCTGCTGGAGGGAGTAGGGGGGCAGGGGTCATTCAGAGAATATAACAGGGTGTTTTTCTCTTCCCAGGAAGGACATGTTGCAGGAGTCCATGGAGCAAATTTTTGCCCATAACTCTCAGACCACAGAGAGGAATCTGGGTTAACTCCCAAGCCTGGGGCCTAGGGGGCCACTGGGTGGAGAGTAGGAGTGGGCTTGCATCAGGGAGAGTTTGTTGGAAGGAGCTATTGGAACCAAGGCTTGCAGGGTAATACCTATGAAGGGGCTCCCAGCACAGGGAGCACCAGGCACGGATTGAAGGCCAGTGCATGAGGAGCCCCAGATATGGCTGGGCCAGGTGTCAGCCCTGGCATGTGTCCTCTCATCCCTGGGTGTCGGCCCCCAGGTTGGATGTCGAAGAACAGCTGGAGGATCTGATGGGGCTGCACAAGGACCTCTGGGAATTCCACGTGAGCCATTGTCATTGCCTTCAACCAAAGCCAATCCTCCCCTGGCTTCTCTGACTCCACTGACTACCCCAGTGTCCACCCCTGCTCAGGCCCAATGCCATGGGATAGTCCTTGATTCCTTTCTTATTCTTACCCACCTGCTCAATCCCTTGGCTTTGACCTCAAATCTGCCCACTTATCACCCTCCCCCCGCCTCCTTCTGTATCACTTGCCCAGACTGTTGGAGTAGCCATTGCTGATCCTGCTTTTCTTCTGCGCACCTAGAGTGTGTTCACCTTGCAGTGGCAAGTGGGAACCCTGAGAACGCCACGGTCAGGTCATTCCTTCATTCAGCTAAGGTTGACAGGTGCATCAGGCAGCATTCCAGGCAGGGAGAGAGAGTGGTGGACCAAAGGGGCCAAGTCTTTGCTGTCCCAGCTGGTTGGGGACAGGCGGAGGCATACCCAGACTCTAACCAAGAAAATAAGTGGCCAGATCATGAACTGTCAGTGGGGAAGGCCTTTGAGCAGGTGACATCTGCACGCAGATGTTAAGGAAGTGAGGGAAGAAGCCGTGCTGGCATCTGGGAGCAAGTATCCCCAGTGTAAAGGCCAATGAGGCTGGACTGCGCCAGAAATGTGTGAGGAGCAGGAAACGGGGGTGTGGAGGGTGAGGACAGTGGGAAGAGATGAAGTCTGAGAGGTACACGGGGACATAGGTCTGCAGCCACAGCAGAAACTGCACGTTGAGTTAATAAGTAGTTGAATGAAGGAAGGAATGACCTAACGTAGGCAAGGATTTTGCGAGAAACGCAAGTGGGGAGGCAGCGGGCAGTGTGGCCAGGAGGACAGACCTCTTTGTCCTCCCAGATGCTGGGGCGGCGACTGGCCCGCGAGATCCGTGCCCTGGAGAGGAGCAAGGAGCAGCTGCTGGCCGAGAGTGAGCAGCCAGGCGGGCGGCGGGCGGCGGGGGCAGAGGCCGGTCCAGCCGCATCCCGGGCCCCCTGACCTGCCCCCACCCGCAGGGAAGCTGCTGGCCGCCAAGCTGCGGGAGGTGGAGCGGAGGCTGCGCTCGCTGCCCGAGGCCCAGGGCGCCGGGGCGGCGAGGGACGGGTGAGCGGCGAAGGGCGGCCTGGGCGAGGAGGGAAGGGGAAGGAGCAGGGGATGGGCCCCCCCAACCTTCCCCCCCCCACCCCCCGGGCCTCTGCCTCTCTCGGCGGCTGCCCCCCAAGTGCCCCTGGACTCTCGCTCTCTTCTTCCTCCTCTCTCCGCCGCCGCTTCTCTGCAGGCCGCAGGCGGGGCTGGGGAAAGTCGGGGAGCAGGGCCAGAGCGCCCCAGAGGCCCGGGCCGGCAAAGGAGAGGTAGGGAGCCCGGCGAGCCCGGGCGAGGCGGGCAGAGACGGAGCCCAGCGGAGCGGGCGGGGAGCCTCGGAGGTCCCCTGCAAGAGGGGTCCGCGGGGAGCAGCGCGTCCCCGGGGGGGCGGGGACACGGCAGAGGGAGCCGTGGGCAGGTGCGGGCCGGCGTGGGCGGACGCGGGGGTGCCCGAGAACGTGGCTCCAGCACCTGACTCCCCGCTCCCGCAGGCCGGGCCTGAGCGCCCCCGCGCCCGCGACCAGGAGGACCTGGCGCCGCCGCCGGCTGGCCCTGGCGCCCCGCTAGGCCTGTAGGACCCGCCCCGCCCTGCCCGCAAGGCCTGCCGAGAAATAAAGGCTATGATTTCCGACTGTCCTGCCCCTCCTTGGCGGAGTCGAGGGCGCGGGGAGGTGGGGGGCTGTGGTCGGACGAGTGTTGGGGGCGGGGGAGGTGGGGGGGGCGGCCAGGGCTCTCGGGGCGGGGCCTCGGCCGGACTCCGCCCACCAGTCGAGCTGCGGATGCACAACAGCTGCTCAGCGAGTGCTCCTGAGCAGCTCAATGAGTGTGTCCAGGCCGCCCTGGCAGGGCAGCAGCGCCACGCACCTCCACAGCCTCGTCTCAGGTTCCTGAACTGTCTATTTCGTCAACAAGGGCTGGAAGTAACGTTTTAAAAACCCACTGGGTTCTCAGGTCCTGTGCGTCTCTAGAGAAACCCGAGCCTCCCAAAGCCTCTGCTTTGCCCACAGAGTCCCACTGGCTCCCAGACCCACCCGCCCACCTGCGCTCACCTGCACGTTGGGTTCTGGCCCACAGCTGCCTCTCCACCCTTCCCAAACGCTCCACACACGAGTCCTCTCAGGGCCTTTGCCTGCTGTGTCCTTGTCTGGGGTGCACATCCCCTGGGGCTCAGGTCAGTTAAATATGTCAGCTGCTCAAGAGGACCCAACCCCAAAGGGCACCTTGCACCAGGCTGTTGCCATTTACTAAGCACAACGTGATTGAACAAGCATTGCTGATTGCTGTGCACCGGGCACTGTTGTAGGCCCTGGATTTTAAATAGCTTGGTCAAGGAAGGTCTCGCGGAGAAAGTGGTGTCGAGCGAGGAGGCGAGGTGGAGAAGGCGAGGGAGTGAGCCCCTCGGGTATCTGGGGAAAGGTGCGCCTGGGAGAGGGCATGGCTCGTGCAGAGGCTGCGAGAAGAGACTGCGCTTAGCTGTGTTTAAAGAGGGTCTGCAGGAGGCCAGCATGGGGGGCAGAGTGGGGTGGAGGGGAGTGGGAGTTAGTGTCGGAGAGTTGCCAGGGACCCAGTCAAGTTGTGCCTTGCCTGACGTGTGCAGTGCTCTGGCAAGAGGGCCTGGCACACAGCAAATACTCAGTCAGTGTCAGCTGTCACGTAGTATTGTGATGATTCATTGTTTTCCCCAATCCATAGGTATGGGGAACTGAGAATTGTGAATCGCTTAGAACAGGGCTTATATACATTAAGTGTTCAATAAATGGTTCATATGATTTTTTATTATTATTATTCTCAGGCTGCAGATGAAGAACACCAATGTGTGTATCTCTCAGAACAGAGATTTTACACAATAAATGCTGAATAAATGGTACCTATCACTTGTTATTACTATTCCTGTTATTCCCAATTCAGAGATGAGGAAAATTGAGGCACTGAATTCTGCACAGTAAGCCCTCAATAAATCTTGGGCCTCACAGTTGTTGCTGTTATTACCCCAAGTCCACAGATGAGGCCCAGGGAGCTTTGACCCCCTGGGCCACTCCTCACACCCAGGTGTAGCTGACTCTGGGCCGGGACTCTGATCCCCTGCCCCACTGTCACCACCCGCCTGCTTTAAGCCAGTCTCTAGGAATCTCTAAGGAACTTTAGAATCTTCTTAATCATCCTCTCTGTGTCACACAAATGGGGACAGCCTGGATATGCTGCTGACTTATCACTTTCCACCTAGGATTCAAATCCTGGTTTCCCTGCTCACTGGCTGGGTGACCTCAGGCAGATGGCTTCATGTCTCCAAGACTCAATGACCAAATTTGCAAAATGGTGATACCAACTGCACAGAACTTATTATAAATGTGGCCAACTCTTCACTCCTTCTGGAAACCTCCTTTGGGCCCTTGGACAAGCTAAATTGCCCCTCATGTAGATGCAGTATAGTACAAATCAGTAAATTCCCTGGTCTGGATGGAAGGTTATTCACAACCTGGCCGATACCTTCCTTTCCTTTCTCGTCTGTCTCTGTGTCTGCCCACTCCCACTTAGAGGGCTGGTAACGCCAAACTGCTGTTTCCCATGACGTTGCCTTGGCTCATGTCATTCCCTCTGGTTGAAACATCCTTGTCGGTTTGCTTTGTTTGGGTAAGTATTACTTGCATGCAATCCAGAGCTGGTGGATAAGACACATAAAGTACTTCTACAGACATTTCCATATTGTGTTACCATGATACGTAACCTCACTTGTATTTGTTGAAGGATGGCATGTATTAGGCTTCATTAAGAAGAGTGTAACTGATATATCTTATCCATGAAACCTGCAGCCAGTCCCTGGTAGAGCCAAGAGTCCACCCCAGGTGAATCTTACCCTGTGCTATGGTGGATACATTCAAAATGGCCAGTTAGGGGACAATTTGAGCATTAATAAGTAGTGACAGTAATGCGGGAGGCAGGGGACTGATACACATGGAGGAAACTAAGCAGACAAAACAGCCAAATAACACATTGAATAAAAAAAAAAATCCATAAGAATACTCATAAAAATAAAAGAGAGAAAGAGAGGAAAAATTTTGCAGAAGAATAACAGCTAGTAAATGAAGAAGGAAAGGTAGAATTTAAAGATATCTGTTTTGTAATCCACAATGAAGTAATTGATTCAGGCATGAATGATTAATGGATGCTAACACCACTGGGTGAAGGGCTATCGAGCAGGATAATCACATGTTCTCACAGTTTTATCCTGTGGCATATTTATGTAACTCTGAAGGGGTCTGTGTCTTTACAATGGGGAAATTGGGGAGCTACCACCTGATCCAAGGGCCAAGTTTAGCATTACCAGTAGTGGGACAATTTCACCTTATATTCCTCTTGATGTGTTGAGTGGCAGGTACATATCATCACCCACGTGGGGTTCTTGATGAAAGTGTTCAACTTAAATCTAATCAAGAGGAAAGAGACACAGTGAGAAGTTCTATAAGACAATTGCCCTGGACATCTGAAAGGATTCAGTGTCATGAAGAGTAAAGGAGGCTGGTGTCTTAGTTTCCTGTTGCTGCTGTAACAAGTTACCACAAACTTCGTGGCTAAACAATGCAAATTTATTACCTTACAGTTCTGGAGATCAGAAGTCTCACTGGACTAAAATCAAGGTATCATCAGGGCTGTGTTTCTTTTGGATGGTCTTGGAGAATCTATGCTTTATCTTTTCTAGCTTCTTGAGGCTGCCTGTGATCCTTGACTCACATTATTACTCTGATCTCTGCTTCCATGGGCACATCTCCTTCTCTGACTCCGACTTTCCTTGCCTCCCTTTTATAAGGACCTCTGTCATTACATTAGGCCCATCCCAATAATCCAGGATAACCTCCACATCTCATGATCCTTAACTAAAACGTAACTGCAAGGTCCCGTAAGCCACGTAAAGTCACATATTCCCAGGTTCTGCGGATTAAGATATGAACATCTTTAGGGGGCATTATTCTACCTGCCATACTGGGGTACTGCTCTTGATTGGGAGGACCAAAAATAAAAATCAAAGGCAATTCCATAAAACTTTATTAGAATGAGGCTAGGGGAAAACAGCTATAAAGAACATTTGGGGACTTTGGGTGAAATTTAAGAATGGAACTAAATTTGGATAATGTTGTTGAATTAATGTTGATTTTTTGTGAGTGGTAGTGGTGATGTGGTTGACTGAAGAATGTTCTTGATTTGAGCAGATGAGGACTGAAACAGGTTTTGTTTCATGCTGTCTGCCACCTATTCTGGATGGTTCGACAGAGGGGAAGTGTGTGTATGCACACATGCAGAGCGGGGATGAGGTGGGTGTGGGCTGTATTAGCAGTCAGTGAATTCAGGTTTTCCTCATATGGTTCTTTTTCACAGATTAGAAATTCTTAAAATTTTTTAAAAAACATAACAGTAAGTAATAAATTGGGGCTGATTTCCCATAGTCCCCTCATGTCTCCTGGGCTTCCCGGGGAGAGGTCTCTGAGATAGCGGACTTTATATTTTACATAAGCACATAGAACTGAACTTGAGAGTTTACCCTCGTACCCCAAGAAGTGCACACCTCTTCATTCATACTTTTTTTCCACAACTGAATTTGTGGGTTTAGGGTGTTCTTCTTAGGTTCCAGCCCAACTCTGCCTTCACGGAATTTCCTTTCTGGTGTTTAGTTCCTTGGAAATGAGCAGTGCATCTTAGGCTCTTGCCTAAGGCCTCTTCATCTTCCCAGTTGCTGTTGGTTGTTGCTCGTTAGGAGGTGTTTTCCTCTCTCTTTGGCCAGGGATTTCAGGAATTATAAAGGAGAATGAAGCCTTTCTGGTCTGTGGGAACTTCCGTAGAGAAATGACCTGCTCTCACGCTGGTGGCCTTTCGTGGCCTGTAGCATATCCATGTCTTTTGATTTTTTATTTGCCCTGTGTTCTCCAGATTCAACTGACCTTCCTGGCAGGGCTGCTTCTCTTTTCATCGAAACAATAGGCAGCTGCCTGGGATGTCTTCACTTACTTCTTCCAATAGTGTTTCTTCCTCTCCCACCTCCGTCCATTCTCAATCCTCCGTCCACGGGGCTTGCATTCAGTTCCCATAATTTGTTCTCAGAGCTTTGCTTTTTTGCTTGTCTTTTGGGTTCAAATGTGAATGGGCCTGGAGGAACTCAGCGCTGCCAAAAGGCTGAAGGACATTCTTGAAACAATTGAGCTAGAAAGAAACCAACTGTGAAAAACAGGAGAAGAGCCAGAAGAGGGACCCAAGGAGACCTTAATACAAACACAGCACAGCCTGAGCAGCGTGCTGGACAAGGCATAGAAGAGAGCAGCCAAGTGACTTCTTGAGAATCTCCAGGTAGATAATAATCCCTCCCTCTGGGCAGGTGAGGGAGCATTCTGGTTAACAGAACTGAACCTGGGGCCACACTGTCTTAGAATCCCAGCTCTGCTGCATGCTAGCTGTCTAACTGTAGGCAAGTTACTTAACTTCTCTATGGCTAGTTTCCTTATATGTAAAGTAGAGAGTTTTTGTGAAGGTTAGATAAATTGATAATGTATGGAAAGTGCTTAAAACAGCACATGGTACATCATAAGTACTATGTTGGTGGTAGCTGTCATTACAAAGAGTTTTCATATCCTCATTTGGTCATCATCCCAGTAATCCTACACAATAAATGGTATATTTTTTTCTCACTTTATAGTTAAGGAAACTGATGATGACTTCACTAAAACCAGGGAAAAACTAGTATTCAAGGCCAGGTCTTTTTACCCCAAGTTCAGAATTCTTCCTGTTCCCCATGCTACCCACACTGCATTCTTTTCCATTTCATCCAGGTTTTTTTTTTGTTTTTTTTTTTTGCTTTATCTTGTTAGCCAGTTAAGATCACAATCCATCTGACTTAATTCTTCCAAGTTCAGTGATCCAGCTTGCATTTGGTGAATATCTGCCATATCCCTGGCACTTTTTGGGCCATTGAGAAAGTAATAGAAAATGTGTCAGTCACAGGTTCTGTTTTCAAGGAGGTTACAGACTCACTGGAGAAAAGGTGTACACAGTAAACAATAGCAGACACAAAACAGTGTGCCCTGAGAGGTGGTGGGCCAAAGAGAAGAGCAACAGGCCAGGAATCAGGCAGTTCCTTTTGTGACTCAGTTCTGGTTCACTGTGTGACCTTGTTGAGGAAGTATAACTAAAAAAAAAAAAAAAAAAAAAAAATCTCCTGCCAAACCAGGAAACTTCTCTACAAAAAGTAGAAGAGAAATAAGACAGTTTTTATTACTGAATAAGCATTAAACCACAATATGATGCACACCACAGGCAATCTGCTGCAGAGATTGCAAAGGCAGAAAGAAATCTTGTCCTTTTATATAGCCAAACAGATGCATCCCATTCGGTAATAAAAAATAACTAGTTCTCAAATAAGTGGACTTAACAGCACCATTTGTCACACATTGTTCATCCTAAATTGGGGTGACCCTCAGTGTTAGTTCATTGGCTTTATCCAAAGGAAAAATCAAATGACAGGAGGCAGTTTTGGAGCAAGGCACCTGCTGAAGCTGAGCTCCTATCATACCCTCTCACAGAAATGATGATTATATTTCAAAGAGATGGTGCTCGGGTCCTCGAGAAAGACAATCCTGGGTCATAAAGGTGGTAGGAGGTTTATTAGCTTTTAAAAAGATTTATATGCATTTCAAAGAGACAGAAAAAGAACAAGTTTTGTAAAGAAGATGCTCTAAGAAAAGGCAGGGAGGGGACGTCCCCTACCTTATTTTAAACAGGGAGAATTAAGCCTCTTATTTCTAATTCATATTTGCCCTTATAACAGAGGGTAAGTCATTTCATCATTCTGGGTCCCTTTTTCCTCCTAGGTAGACAGAGGCAGGAGAATCTATGTCAGTGTTCACAAACTACTGTCTTGGGAACCAAAGCAGCACTAAATGTTTTCATTCTTGGCCAATCACAGTGGCTTTCTAAAACATCGTTTTTAAAAATGTAAATGATGCCTCTGGAGAGGGGCATGCATACTTAGATCCCCATAATCCACCCTCACTCTGCTCTACTGTCTTGTTTCCCACCTGCCCAGCCCTTTTGGCATCTACTGTGGGATACTACAGGGTGTGTTCAATAGGCATATGCAAAGGCCCAGAAGCATTAAACGTGAGCTAATAAGAAAAGAGAAATATCAGTGTTAGTCATATTTTCTGGGAAGGTTTTATGGGGCCATGGAACTTTTTGTGGTCCTTGATGAGTAGAGAAGTTCTGATTTATAAAATGAGAATTTTCTGTTGAGGTAAAATTCGTAAAACATAAAATTTGCCATTTGAAGTGGACAATTTGGTGGCATTTACTACATTTGCAGTGTTATGTAACCATATTTCTATCTAGTTCCAAAATATTTTCATCACCCAGAAATAAAACCACATACCCATTAAGCATTTATTCCCTATTCTTCCCAACCCCTAGTCCCTGGGGACCATGAATCTGCTTTCTGTCACTATGGATTTACTTATTCTGTATATTTCCTATAAAGGGTAATATACAATAAGTAACCATTTGTACCTGGATTCTTTCACTCAGCCTGGTGTTTTGAGGTTCACCTACCTTGTGTGTCAGTACTTCATTCCTTTTCATGGCTAAATAATAACCTATTTTCAATATATACCGCAAGTTGTTTATCTATTCACTGATGTACATTTGGTTGGCTCCACCTTTTGGCTATTGTGAATAGTGTTGCTATGAACATTTGTGTGTATTTGTCTGAGTATCTGTTTTCAGTTCTTTTTGGTAATAGGAGTAGAATTGCTAGGACATATGGTAATTCTATGTTTAACTTTTTGAGGAACCACCAAGTTATTTTCCATAGTGGCTGAACCATTCTAAATTTCCACTAGCAATATATGAAGGTTTTATTAAATAGTTTCTCCACATCTTCACCCACACTTGTTAGTCTTCCCCCTCCCCCCTTTTTAATCATAGCCATCCTAGTGGGTATAAGTCGTATCTTATTGTGGTTTTGATTTGCATTTCCCTGATGATTAATGACTAATGATATTGAGCACCTTCTCATGTGATTGTTGGACATTTGTTTATATTTTTTTGAGAAATATCCTTTGCCCATTTTTTAATTGGGTTGCTTGGCTTTTTGATACTGGGTTGTAATAGTTCTTTATGTATTCTTGTAACAGAGGTAAAGGTCTGAAAAAGGGCAACAAAATGTTTTACAAGTTGTCTCTTTAAAACTCCCACCCTTTTTGGGAATTAAAACCTGTATTCCTCCCAAGGCCAATAACCAAAGGAGCAGAAAAATGTTCTTTGCTGTTTGTTTTCTAATATCTTAAGCCGCAGAATATGGCTCAACATAATTGTCTGGACAAGGGTCAGGAGATCATAGTCACCGGAGATGAGGTCTACGGAAACCGCCAATTATAGTTAAACAACAATAGCCCGAAGCCACGACATGTGACCCCACTGGTCATGTAGACCTGAGCCCAACTGCCGAAAACCCCCCTCTTAAAAAGCCCTGTTTTTTTGCTTAAAGACAGGATGGTGGCCTTTGAGACACTAGCCCACCACCCTCCTCATTTGCTGGCAAATTAATAAACTTCTCTTTCCTTTTCCTCAAACCACTTGTCTTCGTTCTTTGTTCTCAGTGATTCGGCCTTGAGGACAAGTATTGAACTTTTGGTAATATTCTGGATACTCGACTCTGCTCAGATATATGATTTGCAAATATTTTTTCCCATTCTGTACATTGCCTTCTCATTTTCATTTGAATGTCTGAGGCCTCTTTTACCACTAAGCAGTTAGCACAGAAAATACAAAGGAAAACTAACACTAACTTAGAGCTGAGATTATCCAAGAGCGTCGGTGCCTGTGTTTAGCATGGGACACAAACATGGGGTGAGGTGGCCGGTTCTAAAATACCTTTTCTCTTCTTGCCTTCATTATGGCCCACTAAAGTTTAGTGACGCATGAATGGCTTCTCCACAAACCATTCTCACCAGCCACCTCTTTGGGCAGGGTGACATGGAGTTGGGTTATGCTGAGTCATGGAGCCACAAGACAAGGTTAGGGACTGTTCTGAGCCCTGGCTGGGTGAGAGTTGCACGGACATAAACTTGGTGCTCGGCCCTGTGCTTTGGGAACATGGTCCTAGATGCACTGTGCTGACACGTGACATTGGAATTGGCAATTTCTGATGCTGTCCCCTCACACAGGCTGCCATCCTCTGGTGCAGTTGCCCACTCCTTGCATGAATCTGGACTATTGCCACAGGTGGACATAGGTAGGTTAGGAGGATTTTCTGTCTCAGGAGTGAGTTGTTCCTGTAAATTGCTGCTCTTAGAGTCTATATAGCAAAGAGAGGTGTTTCCAAACATTTTGCACTTTGTTTTTCTTTGGGCACAGCTTCTCAGGTGCGTGCCCTGAGGCAGGGATGTTCCGCAATGGTTCTTACAGACAAAGAAGTAAATGAAATGTGAAAGAAAGTAAGCCAGAAGCCTCCCTAGTCACCACAAGCACATCTCCATGCACTATGAATGTCATTATATGCCAGCTGTGTGCTTCTGGCATTGCCATTGTCCTGGACATGGGCCTGTCACACGCCCCGTAGTGTTTCCATGGGGACGAGGAGTCGAACACATTAAGTTCTGCACAGACAGTAGCTTTACCCAGTAGAAGGCTGAGGCTGTAGATCTGCTTCCAGCTCTGCCTGCTGTTTGGCACATCACAGAAGAGACCCTTGCTGCAATGTTCCTTCTAATTATTCTGAAGCTTCTGCATGTGCAATGAAGACATCTACTGCTTTCTGGCCATACAGCCGCCCCCCCCCCTTTTTTTATAGGGATGGGGATCTTGTTATTGCTGGGTTCTTTCCCCTTTATACATTGGCCAAGGAGAATGAAGACCATTGGAAACATTTTAACGTGAGTCCAAGGGCTAGTGTATATTTTGACCAGTAAGTTCTCTCTCCTTAATACAAGCTTTTTTGCTTCCCTTCCATTCTCAGTGCCTAGGATAAAGATAAAGCAGGATAAAGAAATCATCACTTTTTTCCCCCATAGACCTTGGAGTAAAGTAAGACATAAATATTTTGAAAGTTAAACAATGATTCTGATCCACAACTTCTTTAGGATGGTAACTTAGTTTTCTTCCTGGACTTTAACACATTGTATCAGTTCTGGATGGGATAAGTTTAGTTAGCAATATTTGTCAACCCTATAGGTCAAAAAACATTTGCCACTAAGTAAGCCTCTCAAGTCCTGGAATTTTAACTATTTTATAAATATATGTGAAGGCAGAGAGAGAGAGAGAGAGACTGTGTGTGTATGTGTATACATATATTGCTTTTCTTATATAGCAGTATATCATAAACATATTTCCAAATCAATGACAGTGTATATCTATATTATCATGGCACAAAGCCCACATAGAATTATTATTAGGTCAATAAATACTGTGCTTGGAAATGTAAGTTTTTTTATAATTTTTATATTGTGCACTGGACAGCAATAAGCATCTTTGTAAGCATGTGTGCGGTATATGTGTATTTAAATATATCTTTAAGATAAATCTTTCAAGGTGGAATTGCTGAGTCTATAGGTTTGCATACTTTAAAGCTTTTGATACATTGTGGCATTGGGAAACTCCTTTAGTTAAGGCCAATAACTGAGCTTTTGGCTACATCCTGCTCACCTCCCTCTCGCTGGGCTTCCTTTGCTCCTAACTCTTCCTCGGCCACCCCACACAGCTCCCAGCCTGCTCCAACAAACGACATTTGGAGTTGTGTTTGCTGTGGCTGTTTCTACCATTCTGGCCAAAACCATCACTGTAGTTCTGGCTTTCAAGGCTACAATGCTAGGGAGAATAAGAAAGACAGGAGTTGGTATCAGGACCTCCTAATTCTATCATTCCCATCTGCTCCCTGATCCAGGCGACTCTCTGTGGAATCTGGTTGGGAACCTCTCCTCCCTTCACTGACACCGAAATACTCTTCAAGCCTGGATCTATCATCCTCACATGTAACAAGGGCTCAGTCACTGCCTTCTACTGTGTCCTAGGATACCTGGGGTGCTTGGCATTGGGGAGCTTTACCTTGGCCTTCCTGGCCAGAGGTCTGCCTGATGCCATCAATGAAGACAAGTTTGTGGCACTCATCGTGCTATTGTTCTGCGGTGTCTGGGTCACCTTCTCCCTGTCTACCACAGCACCAAGGGGAAAATGGGGGTATCTGTGGAGGTCTTCTCCATCTTGGTTTGCAGTGCTGGGCTACTTGGCTGTATCTTTGCCCCCAAATGTTACATTATTTTTAGAAGACTAGATAAAAATACCCTCCAAGGTTTGAGGTTTAAAATAGGTTTTAGAAGCAGTAAGAATTCCAGAGGTTTATTTCAAAAAGAAAAAAAAAAAAGAAGAGGTACACTGAATTTTAAAAATCACTATTATCATAATCAGATGCGAGTTAATAATTGAATCTAACTCACTACCTCCAAACAAGCAGTCAGTCTCACGTCTAGTGAAATTAACAGCAATACCTCCCTCAGTTATCCTGTTTCATAAGGCGGATGTTATGACATGTTTCCCATCCATGCCTTTTTCCTTAATATACCCAATTTTTAATATAGCACTTTTCTGCCTTTTTGTGTAGCAGCAACCTATATAGCTCCATGTCTTCGGCCAAACATTTTGCCTAATTTTCCAGTCTGGAGATTGTTTGCCTTCACAGACATTCCTTTCCCTTCCCCTGCGAGCCAGATTGCCTGGGATTCCAGTCATCTGGGTTCTGAGTAGGTTCATCCAAAAGGAAGCAGTGTTAGAACAATGGTTGCCTCTTCTCAGCAGCTCTACCTCCTCCCAGACAGGTATGTCCATTCTGCAGCCTCCGTCGAGTGATCCCAGACCCTGGGCTCCAGTAACTCTGCATCCCTGATCATCTCTTATGAGCTCCCAGTCCCACGTTGGTCCTCAGATCTCCTATCACCTGCAATTCCTTGCTGTATTAGTCAGGGTTGCCAGAGGAAAAGAACCAATAAGATAGATATAGAAAGATAGATAGATAGATAGATAGATAAGAGAAGTATTATTATGGGAATTGGCTCATGTGATTATGGAGACTGAGAAGTCCCATGGTATACTGTCTGCAAGCTGGAGAACCGGGAAAGCTGATGGTATAATTCATCCTTGGTTGGAGGCCTGAGGAGGGAAGCCAATGATCTAATTCCCAGTCCGAAGGTGAAAGGGGCTCTGGTATAAGTCCCAGGATTCCCAAGGCCTGAAAACCAGGAGCTCCAATGTCTGAGGGCAGGAGAAGATGGAAGTCCCAGCTCAAGAAGAGAGAGTAAATTCTGCCTTTTCTCTGCCTTTTTGTCCTACTTGAATGGGCCTGCAACAGATTGGATGATGCCCTCCCACACTGATGCAGGTGAATCTTCTTTACTTAGTCTACTGATTCAAATGCTACTCTCTTCCACAAACACCCTCACAAACACACCCAGAAGTAATGTTTTCCTAGCTATCTGGGTATCCCTTATCCCAGTCAAGTTGACACATCACACCTGCATTATATTCCCTCTGATATAAATAAATTCTTTCTTTTTTCCTGATTAGAACCTCACTGATACACTTGCTACCAGAAGTAGACCCAGGAAACAGATCCTCATATGGAATTCTGGATGGAGTTGGCCTGTTTGTACATGAAAACAATCATGACCTTATTGCAGGTGGAAAGTGGAATACTGGTTATAGCAGATAGTGTCAGCGTCTATCCACACATACTTGCCCTTACACTTCAGGGCATGTCAGGTTTACTTCCATCTGCCAGTACATAAATTCCTTTGTGTGACAGTTTTCACTGGATGCTGAAGTATGCCTGGCCTATCTGTGTGGTGGGCTAGAAGTGTTGCAGAATGATTTTCTGCCCCTCACCCCAACAGGAACAATCTTCACCTAATGACTAATAGAATTGGGTGTACATGCCGCTTAACAATTTATTGCCTCTCAGCTCCAAATTCACCTTTACTGCCTGCTTTGTGAAAATGGATTGGGCCCTTAAATAGTTTCCTTTGCCAGCTGACATGATATTAAGCTTTTTTCAGTAGAGGCCCCTGGAGAGATATTTCCTCTCTGGTTCTGGTGTTCTGGCTGGGTAGGCTCCTGCAGGGTAGATGACTTCCCCAGCACCAGGCTCCTGCAGTGCATGGCAGCCAGCACCTTCCCCAGACACCACCTTCAGCAGTTTTGTAGCAGAATGACTCTCATGAGATACCTCCTCATGAACAGTTTTCCCTGATACCTCAAAGGATGGATTTCTGACAAGAGGGTAGATTTCCAGAGAGTTCTGTCAAGGCAGTACCGCAGCAACTTCTTCGCCATTCAGTGAGTCACAGCCATGACTTGTCCAACAAGGTCCTGACCTCAGCCTGTAGGAGGAAGGTCTCCCTTGGGTGGTCTGTGTTAGCCCTACAGGTAGTGGCTGCCCCTTAGTCTGCTGTTCCTATATTCTTTAGAGTTCTCTTTACTTTTTACTAGTCAACCCCTCATTACTCTAATACCTCATTTTAGTTAATAATAACTTATTCTCACCTCTATCTGTTCAAGTTACTGTGTAGCTTCTCTCCCCTGATTGGACTCTGACTGACACCGTGCATAAATTCTCCAGTGCCCTTGCCCTTTGGCTGGGGTAGGTTTGAGGCATGCCTTTATACTGGCTCCCAGAGTGTCCCCAGTGGCTTGATAAAGAGTCCTTTATTGGATGCTTTCCCTTTCTTGCTGTGGGAAATGTAGAAGGACCTGATGAGAATGAAAGACAAAACTTGTTGACAGCTCTAGGAGTCTAGAGTGCAGTGGAAGTCAGAAATGTTGCAGTTGTCCAGGACAAGTTCCTAGAACAATAACTAGCCCAGTGCTGGCATGGGAATAGAGATGGCCTGCACACCCCAAAGAGGGCTTAGGCCTAAACGCACCTGGTGATTGCATGTGAGAGGGAGAGCCCTTCCGAACAACAGAAACATGCACGGAAGGTAAAAATCTTCCTGTCATTCTTAAATGCCAGGTAGGAAGTCAACAAACATCTAAATAGGGTCTGTCAAAAGGACAGTTCCTTCCCTGATGTGGATAATGAAATAGTGATTATTCTGTTTATATGCCTGTGCAAGCTAAGAGCACACAAACAAATGACCATTCTTGATTATCCCTATGTCATAAATTTATTTAATACAGTTGCTGCCTTGGCATCCATTTTTAGGCCTGACATAAATTGGTTGAAACCCAGTTGCACCCCATCACCTTTGGCCTAGTTAAAACCTCCACTCCCTGCATGGGTGTTTGCAATGTAGCCCTCCTGTTCCTCATCCCACTGATCCAAAACCCAACACACCGCACAGCTGCTGACCACGATAAAACATAATGGTCGACACCAGAGTCATGTAAATAAGGTCTCCCCTTCTCACACATGTTTTCCTTAAACTAGCCAATCCAGCCCGCCCCCTGGCCCTGGGAAAGCCTAAGGGAGAATGCTCGTGGAGCTTAATAAAGGCCTGGTCCCACAGGTCCTCTCTCTCTCTCTTGCTCCCCCTCCTACTGGTTGAGCTCCCTGCGGCCTTCAGACTTTTCAGGGCCTCCTGTTGGCAACCTCAACCTCTCTGGGATCTATAAGCAATAAATTTCTTATTTCATGCCCTTTGGTTCCACCTTTTTGTTGTGTCTCACCTGACCAACACACCCGAACCTTACTCTCCTTCCAGTCGGGGCTCTCCTAGAGAGTGGCTATCTTGGTAGGAATAAACTGGACACAGGTCAGACAAGAGCCACAAGGGTGTCTGCCAATATAGACAAATTTCCTGGGAGGGGGCTATCTGGTCATGGGTCAGACGCTTAGACATTAGGCCATCCACTAGGATAAAGTATTCTGTGAAGGGCACACTCTAAACACCCATGACCAAATCTCTGGAGCCCCCGTCAGGGCAGTACATGAGTTTATAGCCACTCTCCAGAGAGACCTCAAGACCAAATTACAGGAAAATCACAACAGTTCAGATATTCATCTGAAGAAAGGCTAGGGAACAAAGGTACTAACCATTAATTGTATTAACGACTGCACGCATTGGAACACCTGTGTATTTGCTGACACCCACTGATTCTCAAGTTGGGCTGTACCATGAAATCAATAGAAGTGCTGTGAAAGTACCAGGGCCCAGAGTTACCCTCAGAAAGTATAATTCACTCAGTTTGGGGTGGTATCCAGGTATATTTGTTTTAAATATTTCCAGCTGATTGTGTGCAGTTGGGGTTGCAAGCCACTGATGCAGAAATAAGAGAATACCTATTGACTAAAGTAGTGCTTCTGGAAATGTGATCCCTGCACTAGTAGCATCAGCATCACATGGGAACTTATTAGAAATGCAAATTGTTGGATCCTAATCCAGACCAAGTAAATTAGACTCTATGGGGATTGAATTAGAAACTCAGCAATCTGAGTTTAACAAGCCTGTCAGGTGATCCTAATGCCCAAGTTTGAGAACCCCTGAACTATCATAAGGCAGGGTTTCTGAATTCTTCCACTTTTTGTGATGGAATTAAAACCAAGTACCCAGCCAGGCATGGTGGCTCATGCCTGTAATCCTAGCACTTTGGGAGGCCAAAGCAGGAGAATTTCTTGAGGCCAGGAGTTTGAGATCAGCCTGAGCAATAGTGAGACCCCGTCTCTATTAAAAAAAAAAAAAGAAAGAAAGAAAAAAAGAAAAATTGGCTGGGCGTGGTGGTGTGCACCTGTAGTCCCAGCTACTTGGGAGGCTAAGGCAGGAGGATCTCTTGAGACTAGGAGTTTGAGGTTGCAGTGAGCTATGATCACACTACTGTGCTCTAGCCTGGGCAACCGAGCAAGACCCTGTCTCAAAAAAAAAACACTAAAACAAAACAAACAACACACTTTAGAGCCAGAAACTTCAGGTTCAAGCCTGGAATCTTTCTCACATTAAAGAGTGTAACCCAGGACAAATTAGATTCCTCTCTAGTCTCCAATTACCTCACCTGTAAACTAGAAATTGAGATAATGGTTTTAATAAAGTTGTGAGGATAAAATGTCAGTTTCCCTCCCATCATTAAGGGAATGATGAAGTCTACACTTTGATGGGAATGACAAACATATCTATGTGTTCACACTGGATCCCAGCCATGAGTACGAAATTGTCTGTCAAAATGTGATACCAGTTTTCAGAGGCTTAGACCAGTGTTTCTCCAAAGTGTGGGATGAACATCCCTTGTGATCTATGTGGTGGCCCAAGTGGCTCACTTAACATCAAATCTCATGGTGGGGTGTTACCCCCCTTTCAAAAATTTTTCACAATGTTAAATACATTTTTAAAACCCTCTTATTTTGGTTTAAAATGCCTGAAATACATCTCTAAACTTCTAATGCCTCTTTTTAAATAAAGCCTTCAACAAGCAACTATATTTTTCTAGAACTTAATATATGTCATTTTCCTTCTTCTGAAGAAAAGTGGCATTAGGTTTTCATATAAAAAGGGTTTTAAAATAAATTTTAAAATGAGTTTACTGGGGGAAAAAACCATTTAAAATAAAATTAGTGGGTTCTGCACAGTTGTGACCAATGAGGGCGTGCATCAAAGTCACTATTTCCTGTACACCAAGGGTACACAAGAGAAACCACAGCTTTAAATGGCTCATAGTCAGGGAGAAAGGAGGACTAGCATATGGGAACTCTGAAAACAGAGCTCAGAATCGACATTCTCATGGGACAGGTGTGAATAATTTATATGATGCTGAAAGACTAGGATCAGTGTACAGAAAATGTAACAGAGGTTCCTGTGAAAGAGGTCCAAAGGGTTTAGATGACATTGTGTAAGAATGTTTACTAACCCCTTAAAACCACATTTATTCGTCCTGAAGCACACTGACAGAACTCTAATATTCAGAATGGGGAGATCGTGGTTGTGCTGGTTTATCCCTGCTCAGGGCATTTTATAAAACTCCAGTAAGCTCAATTTGAGTTGGATACTAACAAAATGAAGCCCATTCAGATCTGGGGAGACTAGTATGAAAAAGGCTTTGAAGTCTATGTCATGAGAGCTAAGGCTGAGTGACATAAGAGTATTTATTCTGAAGAAGAAAGATCTGGGTACTGAATATCATCTGTGTACATCTGAGCAAATATCATGGGATAAAGGAACCAGAGAGACAAGTGAGGACTTGCTAACAAATACCACTGTCCAGCAGTAGAATCTGCAGTAGAATCAGAGTGCTCCATCACTGGAGGTGATCGAGTGGGTTAGGTAGCAGCTGGCAGGTGTGTTGTAGCAGATGTGGGCAATGGTTGGGATGTTGAGGTAAAGGCCTGGTTGGGGTGTGTGTAGGGAGAGGGTTGCAGAAGGGAATTTCATATATGGAAAGTACCTTCTGTGTTACGGGATATTTTACCAGTACTTTGGGTCATCCTCTTACACGTGAGGAAACGGAGGCTCTGAGAAGTTTTACAACCTGCTGAACTTCTCCTAGCAAATAAGCCATTTAAACTCAGGTCTGTTGATCTTCACAACAACTGTTGCGCTTTCTTCTGAACCCAGTTCCCTTCCAGCTCTGAGTCGTTAATGCTTCCTGATGGGTTGTAACCCAGATCGAAGCTACAAAAGTACATTTCATGAATCTGTGCTTTTTATGGTCTCTAGCTGAAGTCACCAGCAGCCAGTGTGAGAGACAGCTTGAGGTCTCTGCTGCCAAACCCAATGCCAAGTCAAGCCCCCCCGCCGACACTTGACAGAGAACATCTGTGCTGAGATGCTTACTGTCAGACATGGTACATGTTGGGCTTCAACGCTTGGATCCGACTTTGGGAATGGAAGACTTATTCCTGCAGCCACTAGGGGCATGGCTGCTGGAAGCTGCCCTCAGTTGTCAGTCCCCTTCAGGAATTCCCTCAGTGAAAGAGAGTCAACTCTTTTAAGGTTCTGCCCTCTTCCTTGGGCTGACCACATGCAGTAACTGATGGACTTGGAAGTATGATAAAGCCCATGGGGCATAAACACCTGGCCCTCTTGGCTGAGCTTGGGGCAGCTTGGAAGAGCCATCCCATCTTTAGAACTCCCCAGGAGGTTGTCTAATACCTTCATGAGATGACTCCTTCTGCTCTATCCTGCTTCCTCTCCTTCCCTCCCTTTCCCTTCCCTAGGAGTTAATCCCAAGAGCAGTCCCTAACGAACATCCAGTATGCTGATCTCCATTCCAGAGTCGGCTTCATCAGTCAACTGCAAAAATCTCAGCTCAGCATCTTCCTATGTGGCTTGTCTTCTGTTTCAGTTGCTCAGATAAGTAAGAGGTCTGGCTATGGAACTGAACTCATTTATTCATATATTCATTCATTCAACAAACACTTACCAACCACCAACAATGTGCCAGTGGGTGCTTTAGGCGCTATTAGGACTACATCAATGAACAAGGATTCTGTCCTAGCCCTCAAGGAACTTTCAGGCTAACAGAGATGAGAGTCAATCAACAAATAATTACATAAAGAATGATGTGATGGCATCATGAAAAGTGTTTCTGAAGAACTGCAGGGCACGACCTGTGAGATTACAAAAGTCTTCTCCTAGGCGGAAAGGATATTTGCGTATTTAAGTAAAATAGATGTGGCAACAACATAGTGGGGTGGGGGGAGGAGACTGAAAACAAGGCTTGCACAGATGTTGTAGGGGCTTATAAACTCATTTCTATAAATACAATTATATGCACAAAATAGTTTTATTATGTGACTTGGACTGTGATGTCGTTTCACATTTATTTTGATTAATTCTACCAACAATTGTGTGCGTTATTCCCCATTTTTTAATAGGTGAAGAAATCTAATATCTGAGAGATTGTATTTTGTTCAAAGTCAGAAGCAGATCAAAGAATCCCAGCTAGGCCCATGTGGATCCAAAATCTATATACCTTGTTCTATGTCATGTAAGAGTCCTCTGAATGTCTTTGGGGGATAACATTTTCCATTTGAGTCAATGGAAACCATAGATTTATAGAATAATGAACTTTACCCTGTTGTTTTAATTCCCTTTGAACCTGAGGGCCTTTCAATGATTGGTTTCTACCTGGGTAAAGCTGAAAAACAATCATCAAAATGGACAAATGACATCCGTACTATAAAACTATTCAGGACATAGACCATGGCCAGAGTTCTCTAACAGATCCCACATTATCCTTTTCAAAATTTCAAATTAGATTGATGGCTCCTTAGCTCTATGATATAATAATTAACTTTAAAATTTCAACCGCCCTTTTCCAACAAGACCTGCAAGTTACTGGCTTTTAGTCAACCTCCGTGTTCCTTTGTTCACTTTGCTGAAGTAGGGTTGCCATCAGAATGGTTCACTAAAGCACACTCATTGTAGACATTGGCCAGGTGTCCTAGTGTGGAAATATGTGATATTTTTGTTGTGGTTCTTTTACTTTGCATTGTAAAGACAGGTATTTTTTGAAATTTTAAAATAGAATCTAGGACACTGTATTAAATGCATAGAGTGATTGTGTACTCCTATCTGCCAGCTGTGTTTCTTATGTCCATCTTGTCTCTCCCTCAGTGCCACTATCCTAACTCAGATTGTCATTGCCACTTGCATGGCTAATGTAAGAACCTCATTTCCCACTCTACTTCTATAGTCTTGCCCGTTTTCATTAATCAACTACATGGTGGTCAGAACTAATTAAATCATAGCTCTTTACTACTTTGTGATTTCCCATGAACTACAGAGTCAAATCCTAAATCCCCATTCCAGAATGCAAGGCCCTCTTTAATGGTCTGATGCTACCTACCTTTCCAGCCATACATCCCACCACTACCTATCACCACTCTGGACCACTGCTTGCCCATCTCCAAATCACGCAAGGTAGGATATCTTTTCTAATATCACATTTCCCCCCATGGTGTTCACTCTGACAGTCTTTCATCTCCAAAATGCCAGAATGTGTTCATTTTCATTAAATACTCCTTTTATCATGTAGTTTTCTTTGTTCCCTCTGAAAGCAACTTCTTGTTTTTTCTATGTTTCATTATCAAACTACTTGTACCATTTCTAGATGAAGTATAATCATTAATGTTATGCCTTTGTGTGCTAGCTGACAGCTTATGACCTAATTAAGGGATGAGATTTTGTCTTATTAATTTCCATATTGTCTTGTAGAATAATAATAATTATGACAAGTTTCTGAGCAATCATTGTGAGAAGGGAGCATCTTTGGAATATCTAACCAACTCACGATGCCTTCTTAAAAATTGTCTCCCTCCATCAACATCACTACATAGTGTTAGTGTTCCCAACAGTCATTTTGTCAAACACAAGCTTTCTCCATTCACTTGCGGGCATCTGAAGATTAGGGAACTTAAAAATGAAATTGGATTGCCCACGCACTTTGTGGCAAGCCCTCTGCTTGATGTTAATCCATAGGCATCAGTCATTGAGTATGGTCTTTTCCATTGCATCACAATAGGCTGTATAGACATTTAAAAGATAATAAAAGTATATATATTATAAACAACTTTGGGCAGCAAATTAAAATATCTGGATGAAATGGACAAATTTCTTCAAATACAAATTCTCTAAACTGATGCAGAAAAAATAGAAAATCTGAATAGCTCTTTAACCGAATAGCTATTTGGGAAAAGTTAAAATTAGGTCTATGCCTCACCATACACAAGAATAAGTGGACAAGGAATCTAAAGTAAAAATATGAAACCATACAAGTGCTAGAAGAAAACATGAATTTTTTCTTAATCTCGTGTAGGAAAAGGTGCTTTAACTATGACTCAAAATCCAGAGGTGATAAAACATTGATAAATTTGACAGGATTAAAAATTTGAGTGGAAAAGAACACCATAAACATTCGTAACATATATTATGGGCAAAGATTTAATCTATGATATACAAAGAACTTTTAAAATTGAGAGGATAAATTTCAAAAATGAGGATTCTTTGTTAAAATACGAATAGCTAGGATCAAGATTATGCAAGAATTATAAATATGGAAAAATCTCAATACAGCAAAATGACAAGGAAATACACAAATTTTTAAAGTAGTTTTCTTACAAAGTAATGACAATTGCTATTTTTCCTTTTTTCTACTTCTGTTTTTGAAATACACTGAGTACATATTCCTTGTATAAGCAAGTAGACTTTATCATAATAAAACTCAATGTTTAAAAAACACAATGAGATATAACTACGTGCTCACTAAGGTGTAAAAATACTAATAATACAACATGTTGGAGGATTTAGAATAATCAGAACACTTGAACATTGCTGGTGGGAGTACAAAATGGTGCAACCATTTTGAGAAACTATTTGATAGTTTCTTCTAAAGTTAAACACACACTTACCATATGATTCAGGGAATTCCCCCCCCAAGTAGTTACCCAAAAGAAATGAAAATATATATCGTCATAAAAAAGTGTATATAAATGGTCATGGCATCTTGTATTCATAGTAGCCCCAAACTGAAAACAACCATTGTAGTTAGAGTCTGAAATCAGCGTAGACCACATTCAGGTCATCATAACTGCAAATCTAACAGAAAAAAATATAGCAGGATGCTATTTTGAGATATTTCATTTCTGTGATATACCCTTTCTGATGTCCTTCTTGGAGACAAGCAAGTAATTGGTTCTCTCATAATTGCCTCAGAAAAAAAAAGCAAAGCAGAAATGAGACCTCTCTAATCCTTCTAACATTTTTGCCCAAATCTTAAGCCACAGAGTAAAGAAGATTGTAAGGTGTGGATGAAAATAGGGCTCCTTTGTCAAAAATAGGGTTAAAAGAGAGAAGCTGTTTTTCACAGGGGAAAGAGCTTCCTTTGGGCTGGAAAGGAAGTGTGGGAGGAGAGAAATCAGTGGTCTGCGACCCTAGTCTTGGAGGAGTAGTCGTCTTGTGTTCCCACAGTATTTCCAAAGAAGTCACAAGACCAAGAGAGACCTGCCCCAGTGGCATATTTATACAAACATGGACAGGATTAGCAGGGAGCCCCTCATATTGAGCAAGGACCTCTTGAAAGATCACAGACCCCCTCAAAGATCACCTGGCAGAATAGATGGCCAAGGGTCCAATGACCCTCAGTGCAAACCATAACTTGTAACATCACCGTTATAGGTTGAAGTTTATGATTACCACCACCCTGTCAAGATGTGGGCCCAAAACAAACAAAAAATTTATAAAAATGAAAGGTGTAGGTTTTCTCATACTCTTGTTTGTGGGCTAAGATTCATACCATCTACATATATGTGACATGTGTCTTAATTTTTAACCTAAAAGGATATTTGAGGAATGATTACATTGATTTCTCTTGGGAAGAGAGACAGGATGAGGAGGCAGACTTTTTCTTCATTTCACGCTATGCCCTTGAAATTAATACATGTTAACACTTCTTTGGATAATTTTTTTTAAAAAAAGTCAACAGAAGAGGGGATTATGAACTGCTTTTGTGTCAGTCTTTTTATGTCTATTTTTTCAAAAAGTATTTTACTCTATATTCATACCCAACACAACGTTTAATGAAAAGGTCCTAATTGGTGTTAGGGTGTGTGGTTTTAAGTGACTTCTATTTTGTAAAGTTTCTGTGAAGTTAAAAAGTAACTATGACAATACATGTTATTTCAGAATACATACATGTTTGTTTCGATGCATAAAGAACTTTTAAAAAATTACTTTCTGGTAAAGTTGCTTAATTCTCACACCCAACAACAACATCTTCACATAACATTGATGCTTCAGAATCATGCATGGCTCATAAAGGGGCTTCAAAGACCAGAAAGAAAGGCCACGTGCCCAGGCCCGATTGCAAAGTGCAATGGCAAGCACTTGTGTAGGGGAGGGTAGGCTCAGAGTATGTTTAGAGGTCCCTAGAGGCTCTGCTGACAGCCAGCTTGCTTTTCCCTTGTGTTTTCATGCCTTGCAAATGCAGACTCTGGAGATTCTCGGGTGAAATAGGTTCCGCCCTTGTGGCTTCCAGCCTAGAAAGTCGAACATTCTAGAGGTTTGCTGAATGGGACTCAAACCAGGAGATGGCAGCGTCGGCCCAGAGATGCTCAACCGGCCCCGACCTCTGTGAAATATGCTTAAGGAACGCCAGAGGGTGCTAAGGCTTCGCGGTTGGGTAGAGAGTGGGGCTGGTTCAGAGGATCTCCTTGTAGGGAAGATCCTCATGAATTTCCACCCCCCACAAATTACCTCATAGGTTTTACAAGGCCCTACATCTACACCTACTCGCAAAGAGTATCCTGCGGCTGTCCGCATAGGTGTGGCTATCCCACATACACACGCCATCCCACACAAGATCTCCAAGCCTAGACAAGGCCACTGGGCCACCAAATTTCAAGGTTCAGCGGGACATGTCATCTTTTTACCTCTTTTACACATCAGCAATCACAGGAAATAGTCCACATTGAATACATGTTTCAGTGGCAGAATGTATTAGGTCAACCAGGGTACAAGTTGGACAGGGGTTGTAGTCAGTAGGAAACAAGCAAACGAAGAACTAGGACTATGCATGCATGCTCTACATGGTAATTACAGATGTATATATTAAAAGATCATATCTATATATAGTTTAACGTTGTGAGAGAAGTAACTATACTTTCTCTCCCCCCCTTACACTGTAAGTGACTGATTTTTGGTGGCACTTCTTAGCCACTTCTCCATTGTCATACAACTGCCTAGTGATAGAAAAGAGATTCAGTGCTAAATTTGCCTGCTTTCAGGCAAATCCTTCATTCTTTCTACAGCCCTGGCTTCCCCTATAACACTGGAACAACAAGAGAATATTCATTTCTCTGAAAGGAATTTAGTGTCACTTGTAATTGTTTTTCCTTCTCCAAATAGAATACCAATGAATTAAATAATTTTGCCAACTTCTAAATAGAAACTTTTCCACCAAAAGCAAATTCCAGTTAAGTGGAATGTAATGTAGAATTCTAGCTTAATATGAATCCTCAGGAGCATTGCATAATGCAGTTTTTTGTAATCACAATAGCACCTAGAAAGCCCAATTACCATATAAATTTTAAAACAAAGCTAAATGAAAAATGCTGGGCTTGTTCTCTAACATGTTAATAAATGAAATAAAATGCATATTTGCAGGTTGAGGAGAGATGTGAATGAATGTTGACCTAGGAGTCTTTTTCACACAAGCTACTGCTGACTGCAAGGCCATTATAACCAGCAAAATGAGGCTATCCAGTAAATCAACATGAGCTTAAAGTGGCGTTAATAAAAGAGTAAAGTTCTAAGCCATGGATGTGATAATTTTTCTCTATTCTGCCTTGGTCAGACCACTCCTGGTGGTGCCGAGTTTTTGTTGCGACACTTTGAAGGTGTGTTTCAGCACCTGAAAAATTGTCCTGAGAAAAGAGACTGGATGGTCAGGTACTACTCTAGGCCAGATACTCCCAGGGCCTTCAGCTGTTTGTCATAACATAGGCTGAAGAAGAGATGATTTAAGGAGAACATAGCACCTGTATTCAGATACACAGGGGAAGTTGGGGGGGGTGATTAGTGATGAGATGTGGACCTATGAACAGAAGGAAGACACAGAGGTAGCGTGTATCTCATTTAAGGAGAAATGTTGGTACATATAGCATGTCCCCCACTGAAATAGGTGGCCTTGTCAGGGGATCAATAAACACTTGGTGGACTGAGAAACATAAGCAGAAAATTCCTTCCACATATGGCATAGGCTAAACTAGATGCTGGGAATACAACAATGACCAAAGCAGGTTCTGTCCTTGCCTTACCAAGCCTTCAGTCTGGTGTGACAAACAGGCATTATAACCATGGGGTGTGAAGTGTACTACAGAGGAGAAAGGACAGGGTGCTAAAGAGCCCATCAGAGAAACACCTAACTCCATTTAAGAGGGTCAGAGAAGCTGTCCCAGAAGAAGGTTGTCTAATTTGTGACCTGAATAGAGAATAGGAGTTATATAAACAGGATGAGAGAGAGGATTTTCCCATAGGAACAATCCACCTTCCCAGACACAGAGGTACCTGTGACTTCCTATACATATGTGACCTTTCCGAAACACCAAGGAAAATGTCCTAACAAACCATCCTAAAGTGTTAAAATCATGTGGCTTAAAACCATGGCCATGGTTATGATTGCTTATGACCCTGCTGCTTGGGGTGGGCTCAGCCAGGTGGTTCTCCTCTTGACTTTTCTGGGATCCCTCATAGGGCTTTCATCATCTGTTAGCTCAACCAGGGTGGATGGTCCAGATGGCCTCAAATTTCTGTCAGTTGGTGCTGACATTCTCTAGGTTACCTCCATTCTATTCCACCTGGCTGTCTATCCTCCAGTAGACTAGACAGAGTTTCTTTATGTCATGGTCTCAGGTCAGCATTTCAAAAGGGCAAAGGAGGGTATTTCAAGGCATCTTGGAGCCTGGGTTGTAGAATTCGCATAGTGTCACTTTGGCCACATTCTATTAGTCAAAGCAAGTTCTCTAGCCCAGATCTAGAGAATGAGGAAATTGACTCTTACTTTTGGTGAGAGTTGCTATAAAATATTGTGGCTATCTCCTTCAATCTGTCAGAATCATGCTGAAAAAACCCAAACTAGAGTCAATTAAAGGTGACTCCAGAGCGGTGAAGCTTGAGTTCAGTCTTGAAGGATGAGTAAAATTTTTATTAAGGAGAGCAGAGGAGGGCACAGCATGGCAGGGAGGGGCTAGAGAGCATGAAGAAGTCTGTTTGGAGAAGTTTACAGGGTTTGGTACCCAAGGATCAGGGGAGAAACTGTGGGAGAAGACACAGTAGTAGAAGAATATGATCATATCTAGCAGTGTCCCACCACGCATTGGGTTGTCTGTGAGGTGAGCAACACACATTGGTCTTATCCAGATGAACACAAGACATGAAGGACTTTGAATGATCAAGGTAAGAGTCCAGCAAGAGAACATTTATATCAAATGATTTAGACAATAAGTTTGTCTCTGAAGTGTCATTTCATGGACCCTACATAAAATAGTCTTAGAATTGCTTCATTCCTATGGATTTGGTCAGAACCTTAATTATTGGTACTTTTTGGGTCCCCTGGTTTGATCATCTCTGTGAATCCTGATTCCAGTTTTCCTAGGAATTGCTCCCAGGAGAGGAGAGTTGATACTTTCTTAGTAGGTTATAAACACCTTCTCTGGCTTCATCGTAGACACTGAAACTGGTGACTCTGATGACCATTATGAAAACATATGGACTTCAGCATATGTAGGCAGAAGCCGTCTAAGCCAACACACATGATCCACTGCCAGCTTTGTTTTCCTATTTATCTTCAGTGGGTAGGGAGAGGACATTTTATTGCTGAATGGCCAGAGAAAGAACTGAAACAGTAATCAAATTTTTGGCAAAGCCAGAACAGAGGTCACTTAGATCGCCCAAGGTCACATGATGGCCAAATGATCTCAGCCACGGGGGATGGATAGCAAACATTTTCTCACATTTTTGGTTGCTCTGTGGGTAGGAACAAAGCATGATTTAAAATAAAAGTACAAGCTCTCTTTTGAGCAAATCCTTCTGTCATTTTGAGGCGAGCTGGCAACCACCTAGCCTTTTTGTTCAGAAAGTCTTTTGGAAATCAAGTAGAGGCACGTTCTCGAAGCAATACCAAGCATAACAAGTGTCTTCGCTTCCTAAGTATGCTTCTTTGTTCCTTTAACCCAAAGGAGCAACTGTAGAAATACAAATCAAGAATCCAGCAATTCTTAATAGTTATTAGTTAGAATTTGCATTATTCCATCAACCTTAACGCTGGCAAAAACTACTTCTTTGTTTTGCACTGGGGAGAACTGAAGTCTCTTTGAGGTAGCAGGAATAAAGATCTGTTGATTCAACGCATTTTGTGTTAGATTAGCTAGACGCTGTAAAATGACATGCCCCTGCACCTCAGGTTGCCTATGTTTTGCTAAGATAGGAAGGATCCCCTCGGGGACAGACAGGCCTGGGGCTAATTATGCTGCGGGGGGGGGGGGGGGTGAATTCATCACTAAATATTCTCACTAACAAAGACAAATTACCTCATAGGTTTTACAAGGCCCTAAAAAAATTAGGTGAGTGAATCTGACGTCCAGCCAACACATGAACCCGGAGTCAGCAGGTGGCACCTTGCCAGAGATTCCTCATTGTTGGTTTACACAGACAAAGATGTGAATAGCAACCATTATCCGACATACAGTTTGAGATCTCTCACATACCATGATCTTTGATCCTCACTGCAGTCATTGAGAGGGAGGCATTATTGTTACCTTCATTTACAAACAAGGAAATTGTGGTTTGGAAACATCAGAATCACAGAGTCAAAAGACCTTGGGTTTTGCAGACATACAGCTCTCAGCTCCAATTTTATTTCCACCACTCATTTGCAATATGACATTTGGCAGTTCTTAAATTTCACATCTCTTTGAGATTCAGTCTTCTCATCTTATAATAGGGATGATAATACCTACCTTGTAGGCTTGTGACAACAGAGGAGAATTCATTCACCCTTGCACACATCAACAATAATAGCACCTTAAAAGTATTATCACTGGTTGTTAAGCAGTGGACCCCGAAGTCGGGCTTCTTGTTCAAACTCTGGTTCTGCTCTCTGCCAGTGGTCATAAATTTAAAAACTACCCTCTCTGTGCCATAGTTTCCTGTTTACAAAATGTGGACAATAACCACAGCTGCTCTAGTGGTTTGTTGTGAAGCTTAAAGCTGATAATGGTAGGGAAAGCCAATAGTAAGCAGTTAAATGATGATGATAATGATTCTCTTAATCCTTCACACGATTTGTCGCAGGTCACACAGCATGTAAGGTCCAGAGCCAGGGTCCCATCCCAGGTCTTCCAACTTTAAGTTCTGAGGTTTTTCTATTGTGAGACAGGAGCACAAAATTAAAGGAAAGAATGGCAAACAATTTGAAATCCCTAGAGATGGAATTTCTGTGATGGCAGAGATGACTTGAGCAACTTTCAAGAGACAATGGAAGTGTGGGAGGGCTGGACTAATGCCTTCCATATGGCCGGGGTGGGACCGCTCAGGCTTTGATCAGGGAGGCTCAGAATGAGGTTATGTTGCAAGACCTGCATAGCCTTTCTAGCCTGTGCACAAACCGTGTGGGTTATGGACTAAGTTATGGAGCTACTGGAGCTGGGGTGTGAATGGCAGGGTCTACCTTTAGCTTAAGCGAGATAGAGGGACCCCTGCCACAGTCACGGAGAAACCATATTACTTTATTTTCCTCCGTTTACTCCTATAGCTTCCTCTTTTCGGGGAAGTACTGGGGATGGTCATTTATAACCATAGTAAGAAGTGTCCTCTCCTGTATCATTTCTTCATCCCCTCTTTCTTAGCACTACCCCTTGACCAAGGTCAAATGGCTTGTGTATTAAGATTCCATTTCCTTATGTATAAGTCAGGTAATAAAGTATTCTTCATAAATAAATCTATTAGGATTGTAACTAAGACCAAATAGGATAATGCAGGTAAAGCACTTAGCTATTTATTAGCCACCGCCTTACTATTTATCGATAACACTATTGGAGACACAGTATTAGGGATAGGGCAGCAAGAAAGGGATTTTGTTCTTTGGTTATTGTCTGAGGGTCTGAGTTTGAGTCCTGTCTCTGTCACTGATGAGTTGTGTGACCTGGGGAAATTCACTTTTTCTTTCAGACCTTGTTTTTTTTTTTCTTTTTTCCTCTCATCTGATTTTGGAAGAGATCCAGATTTAAAGGTTCTATTTCAAGAAACATTAGTTCCATGAGATTGTCCTTAAAATGAAAAGGGTTTCAGGGGACCTGCAAGTCTGGGGAGAACTTTATATCTTATGTTCTTCTAGAAATCCTCAATGTGCATTATCATAGTGGAGGCCCTGAGAAATGCTGCAGTAAAGAAATCTATTTAATTTGGATTAAACTAAAGTTTCCCAAAACCATTTGACCATAGGACCTTTTCCCTTCCATAATAGCAAATCACCTCCCATGGATTGTTCTTTGGGACATGCTGAACTAGGTGATCTCCTAAAAGCCTTTTCAACTTGGACAATATTTTTTTCTCCCTACCCACATCACCTGTGTTCAATGTTCCTGTAGTTTCAGCTTCAGGTACAAGAGGATACACTCCCCTTGTTGATAGTTGCCACACCTGTCCTAAACCACATGGCATAGGCGACTGACAGATCTATATTTACACAGCACCACATAGATAAAATACACACCCATCAGAGTATGAGCAAAGAAGATAATGTGCAAAATCTAAAAATGTGCTCTGCAACATTTTTATTGCTACCAATGCTATTTTTCCCTCTGTTCCCTGGGCAGCCTTTTCTTTAGGAATTGTATTCTGCTTTTCTCACCTGAGTAGAAAGAAAAACTTGGAAGCAGAAGCCTTTTATTGCCTTCTGAATAGCTGAGCCAAATAAGAGCGATGGTCTGGAAACCAAAAAGTTTGGATCCTAATTCTGCCTATGCCATGAACTTGACCTTGATTTGGAGCAGGTCACTTGTCCGATCAAATCCTGCATTTCTCCATCTAGAAGGTAAGGGAGTTAAACCAAATTGGCCTTTGTGTTCTCACCCAGCATGAGATGTGGTTTCTTTCTAGCTAAATAGAAAGTCCTGTTTTAATCCAGCAGTTGCACGGTTTGTCACTGCAGCCTCCTTTAGTAGCCATCTGATCCTGTATGGTTTGCGTTAGCCTTCCTGCGCCAACCAACACTAGTGGGGCATGGAGACAGCTCAAGCCCATCAGCCTCTTTTAAAGGGAGCTGCACCTCACCCCTCACATGGCAATCAATGCCCACACCAACCTCACGCTCATTCTATGGGAAAACGCTGTCTCCAACTATTCGGACAGCCTGTGTCCAGTAGATCAATGGGCTGGATTGAAGGGATTTGGGTGCTTGCTTTCTTTTTAAAAAATATTATAATAAAAGAAATATCATTGACACAAACCCTAATTTAAGTTATGTGAAGGATTTTACTTAAATCCACAAAAGCAATGAGAATCAGACCTGGGCCTGCAAAAAGAGCCAGACACAATGACTTAGATTAAGGCACAAGGATCGGCTTTGATTTTGAGGCTAAAGATTATTCTTTCTTTTGTGGCTCTGTCAGGCCCTTAACATCACTTAAGCATAATCGACTTGGGGGAACTGAATGTTGTGAACGTGTACGTTGGCTTCTGTTTCTCCAAAAGTTTGCTTTAAAGGAGCTCAAATTCCCTGAATTATTGAGCACAGAATCTCTCCCCAAAAAAGCCTCGAGTGTTGATTTTGAGGTTGTTTACTGTGCTCCTCTCCCTGCTCCTATATGTGATCAGCTAATTAAGACCTGCTTGGGGCTTGTCTGAATCACCTCAGTAACCCCCTGCTGTGGTCGGGGGGGTGGGTCCATACACTTGCAGGTAGAGAAACATCAAACACCTGGACTCCATCTCTGGTCAGATCTGTGACTTTACCACTCTGTGACCTTGGGCCAGGTGTTTTACCCCTCTGGGTCCTGCTCAGCTTCCTTTTCTGTAAAATGTGGCAGATAATCCCTGCCATGAAGCCCTCATGGGACTGCCCTGCTGGTATACCTCTTCTCCTTCCCCAGTTTGCTCTATAACATCTGTGTACAGTCTTGGCTTCGTCTAACTCCACCTTGTTCTCTTGTGTCTTTGAGACTTGGCAAAGGCTTTTCCTGCTTCTGACAACAACCCACCTCTTTTGCCTGGTGTACTTGTACTTGTTCTTCCAGATTCGAATGAAGTGTTTTCTCCCTGGGTAGTTTTTCTTGACATTCCAGGCTAGATGCCCCTGTTCTGTGCTCCTCTGACACCCTGTGTTGACATTTGTCATAGCACAATGCTTTCCGACTCTTATGTCATTGTGTGTTTCCAGCACTCTATACCCCATATGGTGGTGAATGCTGTCCTAGGCATATTATAATCGGCTAATGAAAGTGAAGAATATATCTTATTTCAGCACACCAGTGGTGAAAAGCTCCTGCCAGTGAGCTGAGTGAAGGAGGGAAAATAAAACTTGGTGATGATCTAGTATAAGCCAGTGCACTTTAGGTATTTTATCTCATTTATAACCTATTAAATTCGAATGATATATATGGTAGCAATGTAATTTGAAAGAGGAAGAAATTGAATCTTGGAGATTGTATCTTACTGCATCATTTGGATCCTTCAGGAAGCAGATACCAAGACAGCATTAGTAGTGCAAGGCTCCTGTGTTTTGTGTTTATTGTGTGTGTGTGGGGGGCGGTGCTTTTGAAAGACAAAACAGGAAGGAAGCAGAATTAAGCAGGGAAATCCTTCAGACTGCAATGTGGATCTGATGCATGTAACAGCAAAGAGGTGAGGACACAGGATTTGGCAGAGAGAGCCAAGAGCGTGATACAGATCTGATCAAGTGTCAGATAATTCAACAGGGACCTCCAGAGGAAAGATTGCCCACTAGAGGTGCTGAAACTGGGTAGAAATGGTCATGCTTTAGTACTCCCATCATGCTCAAGAGCTGAGCTGAGTACTAAAGGCATTGCAGCTGGAAGTTCTCAGCTAACTGTGTTCCTTGCCACATTTAATCTAGATGCTCCAACAAAGCCGTGATTTGAAAGTGGGTCAGTCTGACTTTTAAAGTTCATTTGCTACTACACTACACTTCTGAAACTGAAGGGGCCTCCTGTTACATATCCTGAAATAAAGTTTTAAAGATCAAATGTATAACCAAGATTTAGCATAATACCAACATAAATATGACACTGAAGTTCAAGGTCCCGCATAAAATAAGATACAAGGTGACCTTCTAGTTCACAGTCTTGCTTTCACTACTCTGTTCCCTCTCTCTTGAAGTGGTCTTGGCAGGACCTACAGGGATCATATAATACACTGAATGATTAAAAGTTATTAAAACCCCAGATGATTGAATCCACTGATTAAGCAACTATATGGACCTCCAAATCATATAACAGGCTCTAACAGTTGCCAAGTGCTGTAACCCTGGGCTGGAAAGGCAAGGGATTTATACAAGCTGGATTGCTTCTCATGCTTCCTTCACCAGGGCTTGATTTAAGCCAAGTCTTGATTAACTATGACCTCATCTTCATTGTAGACATCCTGGAACTGCAACCTTTCTACCTCCTCCATCGATAGCCACTAGAGGACCATCGGAGTGGAATGGCATGGGATCCATCACAGGATGAATTCTCTGGAGCTTTCAGAAAACTATAAATCAATACAAAACCTCTTCTTTCAATCCAACTCCCTTTCAGATCTTTAAAAAAGCTTCAGATAAGACAGCAAAGAGATTGAGATGCATTCAGATGATTCTGAAGCTCAATTTTGTGAAGCCAGATCTAGAAATGATGGTAAAGATAAAGTCTCCATCTCTCTACTTCTCAGATCCCAACCTACAGCTAATAAGTATCTCTTGGGATGGAGCTCAGATGATACTCATCTCAAAAGAATGAGCAGACTGGTGGCTGGCACCAGAATCTTGAGCCCCATCCTAGTCTACACTAACCTTAAAAGTGCTAGTCCCAAAGTCACCAGTTCTTCAGTGTTAAAGACAAGCCTAATATCCAGTCCAGTGGTCTGTTAGAATTAGAGGAAGTCATATAGCTCTTCAAATCAACATGTTGGTGGCTGGCTGACCTGGTGCTGAGCTCCCCATCCCTGGAGATATTCAACCAGAGGCAGGAAAGTCATCTCTCAGGTAGACTGTGGATGACAGCCCTGTAGAGAAGAGGAGGTTCAAATCCGTAAGCTGTCTTGTAGCTCTGGAAGTAAACCTCTAACAAAGATGGGCACAAACAATCCAGAGAAAACAATGACTCTAATTCATGCCTAATACCGTATCTGCCAACATCTTTCTTCAGATCATTCTCTTATGTCTAGGCATTTATTTTCAACTTATAAATATGATTGCATCACTCAGTTGCTAAAATCGACAATAACCCCTTGTTGTAGTTCTCTTTGATTCATCCCAACTATAAAACATTTCCGATCTGATATTCTTTCCATTTAGACTCCATCCCTCACATTCCTTTTCTTACCTCACAGCATAACATAAACTTGGGTGCCATCCGCATTAGCTATCTAATGCTTTGTAACAAATTGAACCAAAGCATAGTGACTTACAACAATAAGTCTTTATTATCTCATAGGAATTCAGAAATGGTTAGCTGCATGGTTGTGATCTCTTGTGAGGTTGCAGGAAAGTTGTCAGTCAGGGCTGCAGTTATCTGAGTGCTTGGCTGGGCTGGGGAATCTGCTTCAGGATGGCTTTCTCACATGGCCTGGTTGTTGCCAGAAGGCCTCAGTTCTTCTTCATGGGGGCTTCTCCATGGGCTGCTTGACTACCCTCACAACATGGTGACTGGCTTCCTGCAGAGCGTAAAATCCAAGAATGACCAAGACCAAAGCCACCATGTTTTTTATGGCCTACCCTTAGAAATAATACTCAATCATTTCAGCTATATTTTATATATCACACAGGTGAGCTCTCTTCAGTATGATAAGGGACTACACAAAAGCATGAATGTCAAAGGCAGAGATCATTGGGCAACTTTTTGGAGGCCAGTTGCCATGCCCATAACTTGGAACGTGGTGTTCTTTTTGCCTTGATTGTTCTTGCCTCTTCTCTACCTAGTGCTCTCTTGTCCATCCTTACAGAGTCATCTTAAATGCCACAACTTTGTGGATTCTTCTCTGAATCTATAAACAGAAATAATCACTTTCTGTTTCATTCTTCTGCATGTGGCTATCCAATTTTCTCAGCACCATTTATTGAATAGGGCTTCTTTTCCCCAGTGTACATTGTTTTCTGCTTTGTCAAAGATCAGTTGGCTGTGTGTGGATAGTTTTATATCTGAGTTCTTTGTTCTGTTCCATCGGTCTATGTCTCTATTTTTTTTCTTTTCTGTTTTTCCATAGCACTTTGGACATACTACTATGTATCTTATAAAAAGATGCATTTTATTATAAAGTATAAAGTCTACTTTTCTACCAAGAGTTATGTAAAAGAAAGTGCCATATCTTTTTTAGTGTTTTTAATACTAAGTTAGGTTTTGGCACATAATAGGTACTTAGGGAATATTTTAACAAATTAATCTCATTTTTTTCATCTCATCATCCCTAACATTGTTTCAGAGGCCAATGTTAATACTAACAAAAAGCAAAGTATGAAACAATTCCTAAGATAGGCTAAAAGATGCCAAATGTAAACCTAAGTATAACTTTAAATAGGAAATAACTTTCTGCAGGGAAAACTTGGGATAAAATGGAAATTACCGTTGTTAGAGTAGGAAAAAGATCTAGAAGTCATATTGCCCAAATCTGTCCTTTTGCAAATGGGAAAAATTGAGGCCTCATCTATTTTTTTTTTTTTGAGAGAGGGTCTTGCTCTGTTGTCCAGGCTGGAGACTGCAGAGTTCAGTGATCATAGCTCACTGCAGCCTCAAACTCCTGGGTTTAATTATCCTCCCACCTCAGCCTTCAGAGTAGCTAGGACTACAGGCATGTGACACTATTTCTTGTTGTTGTTGTTGTTGTAGAGATGGGGTCTTGCTATGTTGCCAAAGCTGGTCTGAACTCCTGGCCTCAAGCTTCCTCCTAAAGTGCTGGGATTACAGGTGTGAGCCACTGTGCCCAGCCTGAGGCCTTATTTTAACACACATTTTTTCATGGCAGAAGCTAGAAAAGGGGATTAATTAACCTTAATAAAAAGAGAAGAATTAAATAACTTGAGTAGATTTAGGCTTTTTTAATCACTTTGATAACCTCAAATCTCTCATCTCATCCCCCCAAGTCTTCCTTGAAGAACTAGAAATAGAAGGAATGACTTGAATGGGTGAAAAGTGACTAGGAAAGTGATATTAACTTGAAAACATTAAGAGAAGACTCAGGCATTTGGTACAAGGCATAGGTAGATAGGATCTCTTAAAGAAAGAACACGTGGAGAAAATCTCCTTCACTTCTTGAATCCCAGTGTTCTCTGTTGTCCATGCAGGATCCTAACTTCCAGAGAGGGGCGTATATTCTGTGAAGAAGGAAAAAGTAAATGCAGTGGCAAAGGCTTAGCTAAGTACTGAAGATCAACATTTAACAATAAAACTAGGAGTGGGGAATGGAGGGAATTGGAAAGGGGACAGAAAGAAAGATAATACTAACTTTTTCAAGTTCAATCTTGAATTTAAGCTGTACTTCTTTCTCTGTGTAGATCAGGGCTCATTTAAGACCCTTGTCTCGTTTATCTGTGACCCTCACCATCCGAAATTGGTGGAAGTAGTTCTCCTTGTCAGTAGTTGTGTCGATATCAATGTGAGTTTTCAGATGTTCCTGGGTAAAAAGAAAAATAAGGTACCTGTGCAAACAGCCCCATTGCACCAAACCTACCACTAAGGTGTTGGGAGGGCATTGGCTGCCGGCATTGCAACAGTGACATACATCTATGTCACTGTTTGTTTGATTTGAGTTTGCCAACAAGTTCCATGAGGACCACTTCCCCCATCCTTATTGTGTCCCATGTCACTGCAGCAACTAATACTGAGCACAGATGTTTTCAATCTTTGCTTGTTGAACCCACCCAGGGAAGATAAGTAAATTGCTTCAGCAATTGCACTTTCAGGCTACTTACACAATAGACTGAAGTCATTCTTAGATTTTTTGTGAGAATGGAAACCATCACAAAATTATGGAAGATTCAAGGGGTTGGAAGAGCCCTTGAATGACTCATATGCAATGTTGCTGGGACCAAATCAGTGGTTCTCAGCCCTGCTGAATATTAGAATAACCTGGGGAACTTACAGCTCTATCTCAAATCAAAGGAATCAGAATCTCCTGGAGGTGGGGCATGGCCATATTTTTTACATTCTCTCCAGGTTATTATAATATGCATTTGGGGTTGAGAATCACAAGATGTAATGATACCTAGTGCTCAAAGAGGGTATGAAAATAAATCAAGTTCACACAGGGAATTAGTGCAAAGTCTCAAACCCCAAGTTTTCTGGCTTCCAATGTGGTCTTCTTTCCAGTACACCGTGGTTATGAACTTGGTGATTACTGTACTTAATTATGTCTATTTGCTCAATTAATAGAGATGAGACAGTAAATCTTAAGATATCTTTCTTTGAGTAATGACCCTTAGGCATCCAAGATTCTCAGTCACCAGAATATTGGGCTCCATTACTTATTGAGAATTGGGTGAATTTATTATTTTTGAGAGACAGAAGAACCCATAGAAAGCACATTGGACTGGAAGTCATGTAAAACCAGGTTCTGATACCTGCTCGGCCTTAGACTAGTCCTGCAACTTAGGCTGAACACCATTCAGTCTGGGGCTGTGGTTCTCCATCCTGGATGCATACCTTTGTAAGCTTAAAAGATATAAAAGCTCTGACCCTACTCCCAGATATTGCATTTAGGAAATCCACAGCGTATTTTAGAAGATTCTCAAGTGATCCTAATGTCTGCCCCTTCTTGAAAACCCCTGTGTAGCGATCCCCAGAGTTCTTTTGTATCCAGTTCTGAAACTCTTTGTTCAAAAGATTTCTATGGCTGTGTTTTATTCTCTACTAAGTTTTAAATTTTTTTCTTAAGGACAGCTTTATTGAGATATACTTTGTATACCACCCAATTCACCTATGTAAAGTGTACAATTCAATGATTTTCATATATTCACAGATATATACAACCATCACCGGGGTCAATTTTAGAACATTTTACTCACCCAGAAAGAAACTCTACACACTTTAGCTATCACCTCCCTGAACCCTAGGCTTCCCTCATCCCTAGGAAACCACTAATCTTTCTGAATGTGTAGGGGTCCCTATTCTGGATATTTCATATGAATGGAATGATATTATTATGTGGCTTCTTTCACTTTGCAAAAAAATGTTTTTAAAATTCATACATGTTGCAGCATGTATCAGTAATTCATGTCTTTTATTTTTTATTATAAAATGACAAGTAATAATGGTATATATGTATGGGGGTACAAAATAATGTTATGATATATGTATACAATGTATAAGGGTTAAATCAAGCTAATTAATATATCCATCACCTCAAATACTTATCATTTTTTGTGATGAGAATATTTGAAATTTACTCTCTTAGAAATTTTGAAATATACAATACATTATTATTGAATAGTCACCATGTGGTGCAATAGATCTTTAAAAAGCTTATTCCTCCTGTTCACTTGAGACTTTGTCCCCTTTAAGCAACATCTCCCCATTCCCCTCCCTGACCCACTCCCAGCCTCTGATAACCACCATTCTGTTCACTACTTCTATGAGTTTTAGATTCTACATATAAGTGAGCTCATGCAATATTTGTCTTTATGTGCCTGGCTTATTTCACTTAGCATAGTGTCCTCCAAGTTCATCCATCTTGTCTTGACAGAATTTCCTTCTTTTTAAAGGCTGAATAGTATTCCATTGTGTATAATACCACATTTTCTTTATCTATTCATCCACCGATGGATGCTTAGGTTGATTCTGGGTCTTGACTATAGAGAATGACGCAGTGAACGTGGGTGTGCAGCTATCTCTTTAACATATTGATTTTAACATATTGATTCTAATTCCTTTGGATATACACCCAAAAGTGGGCTTGCTGGATCATATAATAATTCTATTTTTAGATTTTGGAGAAATTTCTATACAGTTTTCCATAATGGCTATGCTAATTTACATTCCCAGTAACAGCATACAAGTTTCCTTTTTCTGCACATCCTCACCAACACTTGTTATTTTCCTTCATCTTTTTGAAAATAACCATCCTGACAGGTACGACATGATACTGCATTGTAGTTTTAATATGCATTTCCCTAATGACTAGTGGTTCTGTTGTCCAGTGAGACCACTGGCTGGGCTTTACAATCAGGCAAAGCTGATGGCTAGGCACTGCAATTGTCTCTGATCGGGCAAGGTTGCAGGTTGTATTCCTTCACTGAGAGGTACCACTATTTGGTTTCTGCAGCTGGAAAAGGATGAAAACTGGGCTTTTAGGTTAGGCAGAGTTGCTGCGAGTGATGAACAAGTCCAGAGGGTATGCTCCATGTAATTCATAATGGAGTTGTGTCTCCCTGCCTGGGTGAGGTCTGAGTCTAGGCTGAGCCACTGTTTGAATTCCCAGGTCAGGAAGCTCTAGCTGCTGCACTCTGTAGAAATGCTCCATGATGGGTGTCTCCTTGCCTTGGAAGGGGCCTTGTAAATAGACCCTGAGGCTGGGCTAAGCTGCTGTTTGGACTCTCAGGTTGGGCAGGTCTAGCCCCTGTGCTCTGCCAAAATGCACAAAGGCCTCCCTGAATGGGTGAGACTCTGAGGTTGGTCATCTAGGAACTCAAGTCAGGTTGAACTTCCTACTGTGCTTCTGGGAGCAATCAGCTCAGCTTCACAAGTGAGCTATGTTGTTGTCTGGTATCTCTGATTAGGCACCATCACTGGCAGTAGCAGAGCTACCACCAAGACCCCCATGCTCATCACTATGAGCTCTGTTCCTTTCTTTATTTCTACCTGACCCTAGGTAGTCTAGCCTTGCCATTACCCACAATGTGCCCCATGATCTGAGACAGGAGTGGGCTTCCTGGGAAGCATCTCAGAATGCTATGGAAGCTGGATGTCTCCTTCTAGTTCTCTTTTCCTACTGTAGGTACCATGGGCCCAGAGGGATCCTTTCTGTGTTGTGCTGTCCAACTTAGGGGAGGGGGCGGAGCAACATGGTCAAAGAGAAACTGTTCCTTTTACCCTTCTAATGTGGTTTTTATTGTGTCCTGTGGTCCCTTTGTTTGTCTCAGTCTTATTCCCAAATTTTGGGGGTGTGACGGTTAATTTTACATGTCAATATGACCGAATAAAGGAATACCCAGATACCTGGTAAAGCATCATATCTGTATATATATGTGAGGGTGTTTCCAGAAGACATTGGCATTTGAATCAGAGGACTGAGTAAGGATGATCCACTCTCATCCAGTGTGGGCAGGTACCATCCAATCTGCTGAAGGCCTGGCTAGAACAAAAAGGCAGAGGAAAGGCACATTATCTATTCTGGCACTGAGACACCATTCTTCTCCTGCCCTGGGACATCAAAACTCCAGGTCTTCTTGCCTTTGGACCCTGCAACTTGCAACAGTGGCCCCCAGGTTCTCAGGCCATTGGTCTTGGACTGAGAATTACACCATTGACTTTCCTGTCCTGAGGCCTTCAGACTCGTGCTGAGCCCTGCTACTGGCTTCCCTGGTTCTCCAGCATGCACACAGCCTGTGGTAGAATTTTCAGTCTCCATAATGGTGTAAGCCTATTCCCTTAATAAATCCCCCCTCTTCTCCATCCTCTATTTCTCTGTCTCCTGTTCTGTTTCTCTGGAGAACCCTAGTACAGAGGTTTTTACAAAGGTTTTCTTTTCCGTGGGTAGTTGCTAGTTGCACTTTCTGTGATAGGCAGTGAAGCCTGGGACCTCCTAGTCTCCCATCTTACGGAACCTTCCTTTCTTTTTATGGCCAAACAATATTCTATTGTATAAATATTCCACATTTTATTTACCCATTTTTCAATTGATGGGCATGTGAGTTGTTTTCAACTTTTGGCTATTATGAATAATCCTGCTGTAAACACTCATGCACAAGTTTCTGTGTGGGTGTGTTTTCATTTTTCTTGAGTAAATACCTAGGAGTGGGGTTGCTGGGTCATATAGTAACTCTACGTTTAATCATGTGAGGAACTACCAGAGTATTTTCCAAAGCAGCTGCAACATTTTGCATTCCCATCAGTAGTGTATGAGGATTCCAATTTCTCTATATTATCTGACTTTTTGATAAACAATATTATTGAAGTACAATTTATGTTCAATTAATTGCACATGCACAAAATATATAATTTTGATGGAATATATATATCTGTCAAAATTTGCATCACTGCCTCAATGAAGATAAAAAAAATTTCAGTCATGCCAAATTTGCTCATGTCCCTTTGTAATCTACCCTCCCTCTACTCCTATCCCTAAGCAATCACTTATGTGCTTTCTTTCCCTATAGATTAGTTTGCATTTTTAAAGATTTTTTTTGTAAAAATGAAATGATACTCTTAATGTCTGGCTTCTTTCACTCAGCACAATAATTTTGAGATTAATTTATGTTGTTGCATGTGTCAGTAGTCTGTTCCTTTTTATCACTAAATAACATTCCAATATATGTATATAAAACATTTTGTCTATCTATTCTCTTGTTAATGGAATTTGGTTCATTTCTACTATTTATCTATTACAGAGTTGTATGAACATTTTTATGTAGTTTTTGTGTGGGCATTTGTTTTTCTTACTCTTGGATAGATACCTAGGAATAAAACGATAGGATCACGTGAGAACTGTATGTTTAATTATTTTTTTTGAATGCAAACTATTTTCCAAAATGATTGTACCATTTCATATTTCCACCAAAGTGTATGAGAGTTCTAGTTGCTCCATATCCTTGCCAACACTTAGTTTTTTCAGTCTTTTTTATTTGACTCATTTTAATCAGTGTGTATTGCACATTGCTTAATTTGCATTGTTCACATGGCTGAAAATGTGGAACATTTTTCATATTCTTAGTGGCCATTTCTATATCTTTTTCGTGAAATATCTGTTCCAATCTTTTGATAATTTTTTTTTCTAATTTCAGAATATTAATGGGAGTACAAATGTTTTGGTTACATGGATTGCTTTTGTACTGCTTGAGTCAAAGTTATAAGTATACCCATCACCATCACACAGATAGTGTACATTGTACTTGTTAGGTATGATTTCACCCATCCCCTCCTCCCCTCTCCCACCTGCATGATTTCCATTGAGTTTTACTTCCATCTGTGCATATGAGTACTGATCGGTTAGTTCCAATTTAATAGTGAGTACATGTGGTGTTTGTTTTTCCATTTTTGTGATACTTCACTTAGGAGGATGGTCCCCGGTTCCATCCAGATTGTTGCAAAAGGTATTAATTTATTTTTTATGGCTGAGTAGTACTCCATGATGTACATATACCCCATTTTATTAATATACTCATCAATTGATGGGCACTTGGGTTGATTCCACATCTTCTGTGATTGTGAATTGTGCTGCAATAAACATTCTAGTGCAAGTGCCTATTGGGTTCTTTACCTTCTTAATATATTACAAAACTTTTTATATATTCTAGATATGTCTTTTGTCCGATATATGTGCTGTGATTTTTTTCCCAGTGTGTGGCTTGCTTTTTCTTTTTATTCATGTTGTCTTAATGATAAAATCTAGTTTCTTTCATTTTTTTCTTTTATGTGTTGTGCTTTCTGTGTTTTATTTAGTAAATCTTTGCTGAACCAGACATCACAATGATTTTCTCATATGTTTTCTTCTAGAAGATTTATCAGTTAAGCTTTTATATTTAGGCTTATCACTCATTTTGGGTTACTATTTATGAAAGGTGGTAGGTTAGGTTTGAGGTTCATTTTTTATGTTAAGATATCCATTTGTTCCATAACCACTTGTTGAGAAATTTTCATTTCCCTTTTAAGTTTTCTTGGCACCATTGTTCATAAGCAAGCAAACATATAGTGCAGGGCTATTTCTGGAATCTCTGACCTTTTGATCTATATGTCTATGCTTCACCAAACTGTCTTCACTTATGTAGCTTTATAGTCTTCCAGTCCAAGAACATAGTGTATTTCTCCATGTTTTTAGGTATTCTTTGATTTCTCTTGTCACTGTTTTGCACCTTCAGTGTAGAGGTCTTGAATATCTTTTTAAACTTTACTTCTCAGTATTTTTGTCTTTTGGAGCTATTATAAATAATTTTTGGTTTAAAAACACTTAGTTTTGTATATTAACCTTGTATCCTGAGATCTTGCTAAATTCACTTATTAGTTCTAATAGTTTTGTTGATCCCTTGGAATTTTCTATATAAATAATTGTAATATATACAAATAGGAATAGTTTCACTTTTCCCTCTTGAAGTTTTTGCCTTTTATTTCTTTTTCTTGACCTATTTTACTGACTTGAACACCCACCATCATGTTGAATAGGAATGGTGAATACAGACTTCCTTGCCTTATTCCTGATCATAAAGGAAAGCATTTTGTCTTTAAATATTATATAGATTTTTCATAGGTATACTTTATCAGAGTGAGAAAGTTCTCTAACTATTTTATTTTGCTGACATTTTTCTTTTTTAATCATCAATGTATGTTGAGTTTTGTCAAATGTGTTTTTCTTCATCTATTGAAAGGATTGTATAGTTTTTTTCCATTATGGTTTTAATATGGTGAATTATACAAGTTGATTTTTTAATGTTCAACTAGCCTTGCATTCCTGGGATAATACTTAATCATGGAGTAACATTTTCATATATTATTGAATTTGCTAATATTAAAGATTTTTGCATCCATATTCATAGGAACAGTGGTCTGTAATTTTCTCTTCCATTTATTTGGTAATATTTTTTCTCTGGTGTTATTAGGGTTATCTTGATCCCCTCAAATTGATCAGTGTCCCATCCTCTTCTGTTTTTGAAAAAGTAGAAGATCGATGTTATCTCTTCCTTGAAAGTTTGTTAGAATTCACCAGTGAAACTGCTTGGATCTGAAGTTTTCTGTGTGGGAAGGTGTTTGATAAAAATTCAATTACTTTAAAAGATGTAGGCTATTTATATTTTCCATTTCATTTTGTGACAATTTTGGTAAGCTGTAGTGATTTGTGTTCTCTCTCTTTTTTCTTAATTAGCCTGTCTAGGGGATTTGTTTCTTTTCAAAGAACTAGCTTTTGGCTTTGCAAACATTCTGCATTTTTTGTTTTCTATTTTTTTCCCTGATTTTTATTTAGTACTATAGTTTATTACTTTTACTTACGTTAGGATCACTTTGCTCTTCCTTGTTTAGCTTAACAAAATGTAATCTCTGGTTTATAATTTTATACCTTTCTTCTTTTTGGTGTGAGCATTTAATATTAGTTTTCTTTTAAGCACTGATTTATCAATACAATTCAGCACAAAATATGTCTTAAACTTTCTTATTTTTTTCTTTGACCTACGTATTTAAAAACGTGTTGCTTAATTACTATGTATTTGGGGTTTTCATAGATATCTTATGGTTCTTCATTCTTAATTCTATTTTTGTAAGAGAACATACTGTGTATGATATTGACCTTAATATTTTGTTCATAGACTGATACTTTATTATTATAAAATATTCTTTTTTGTGTCTAGTAACTATTTTTGTCTTAAAGTCTATTTGATATTAGTATAGCCACTCCAACTCACTTTTGTTACTCTTTGAATATTATCTTTTTCTATCCTTTTAATTTATTCATATCTTTCAATCTAAAACGTATCTCTTGCAGAGAACATGTTTGTTTATCCCATCTCTCACTTTTAGTTGGGATATTTAATCAATATATATTTAATGTAATTTCTTATTAGGTAGGATTTATATCTGCCCTTTTTGCTATTTTCTGTATATGTTATGTATTATTTTATTCCTCTATTATTTCCCTTTTTTGTGTTAAATATATATTTCCTAGTATATCATTTTCTCTTTCACTATGTTTTTTGAATAATTAGTGGTTTTTCTGAAGATTACAAACAATTAAGATCTTGACGTAATGACATAGTTTGAATTTATACCAATTTAACTTCAACAGTGCACAGTTTTTTGTATTTGCCTATATAATTATATTTACCGGTATTATTTACTTATGAACTGAGGTTAATATCTTGTGTCCTTTCATTTTGGACAAAAGGACTTCCTTTAATATTTCATGTTGGGCAGTTCTGCTAGTGACAAAATCTCTCAGTTTATGTTTACTTGGGAGTGTCTTAACTTCTCCTTCATTATTAAAGAACAGTTTTGCTGGACATAGACTTTTGGTTGACAGTCTTTTCTTTCAGCACTTTGAATATGTCATCGCACTGCCTTCTGGAATCCGTGACTCCTAAAGAGAAACCAACTATTAATCTTATTGAGGATCACTTGTATGTAATGAGCCATTTCTCTTTTGCTGTTTTCAAGATTCTATCTTTGACTTTAGCCATGGAAGTTTTATTATTAAGTATATAGATGTGGATCTCTTTGAGTTTATTCTACTTGGAGTTCATTGAGATTCTTGAATGTGTAGATTATTTTTTTTTAATTTGGGAAGTTTCAGCATTATTTGTTCGAATATTCTTCCTTTCTCTCCTCTCCATCTGACACTACAGTATGTATGTATTGGTATTGGTATGCTTGATGACTGACATCTGATAGGTCTCTGATGCTCTGGTCATTTTCTTCCTTTTCTTCTGTTTTTCTTCTGTTCCTCAGACTGGATGATCTCCGGCAGCCAGTCATGATGTCTGGGGTTCCTGGTTCTTCTACCTAGAAACTATCAGGATTCTACCCTGACCCAGGTGCTACTCTAGGTCTATAGCATGCCTCTACAATAACCATGAATAAGAAAGGAAAGAATAGTAGAAGGAAAGAACTTACCCTTTCTATTGCTTCTCCACATTTGACTTCCCTCCACCACATTCCTGTTCATGTTTACTTTCTAGAATCTTTGGGCAGTTTTTCATATTTTGTCTAAAACGTATTGTTTGGGAGTTGGTCTGCAGGAAGCTTATACCATCAAACTATAAGTGGAAGCCACAGGGAATTTTCTGAGCATACCTTATTACTGGCTTTTTCTTTTTTTTTAAGGCTCCTGTCCTTCCTAAGTAGAAAGACTTTGTTTTTGCCTGAAACAGACCTAAATTCTAAAACTAATAACATCATATTTTTTTGCTGTGTGATTTTAAGTGAGTTAGTTAATTTTATTGAACTTCAGTTTGCTCCTACTTAAAAGGGAGAACTTGATGTGAGAATTCAAGAGCGCAGATCAAGTGCCTGGGACGATATCTGGCGTGTGATTGGGGCTTAGTCATGTCAGCCCACTTTTTTCTGTGGAAAGGAATTGAACTACGTGTGATTATTTGGCTACTGCATTTGAAGGCAGTAAAACCAAAGTCTGAATTATCTGGGTTGATAAGATTATCTAGATCACTCCTAAATCTCCCTGCCACTTTGTACCGGGGATACTGAGACACATAACTCTCAAAGATAATCTTCCGAAAAGCAATCTTTTACAAAGTAACTCTGAAAGACTCTTTGTGCTAGCAAACAATACCCAAAGTGTGCCTTCCGGAGAGACAGTATGGTAAAGCAGCACGTTAATCTTGCCCCAAATCCTATTTCATGTCTTCCGGACCTTGCGGAGGGGAAAGAAGTAGAAACAATTGATCCATTGAGAATCACAGGCTGACCTCCAACTCGGAGGCCTCTACCTGGGTGACTACGTTTGGATGGAGAACAAGTGCTTTGGCCCCAGCCAAAGGTTTTTTCCTGTTCCCTGACTGAGGCCGGCTACACTTCAGTTAATGAACTCTGCTAGCAAAACTGTGACACTGAAAAAGACGTTAAAAGTCTCCCCCCATTCAGGATTTAATTAATGGTCGCACAGGAACAAACTTCTTCCCACTCCAAGGAAAGGAGGAGATTGGCAGCTGGCCACCCCCAGGCAGCCAGCTCTCAGTCCTTTGAGGACCTCGGCCATGCACCTGTGCCAGCAGGCTGGCAGCTGGGGTTAGATGATCCAGGGCCTCACAAAGTCTCAGCCATAAATGAACTTGCTCATCAAGTTATTTCCTGAAAAGCTTTAAAACCATAAAAGTCTTATTTTCAGCTTTATTGAGGGAGGTATCATTGACAAATAGGAATTATATATATTTAATATGTACAGCTTGATGTTTTGGTATATGTACACATTGTGAAATGATCACCACAATCAAGCTAATTAACGTACCCATCACTGCATATAGCTACCCCTCTCTCTTTCTCTCCTTTTCTTTTGTGTGGTGAAAATATTTAAGATCCACTCTCTTAGCAAGTTTCAAGTATATAGTATTATTAACTACAGTTACCATGCTGTACATTTGGTCTCCAGAATTTGTCTTGTAACTGAAACTTTGTACATCTTTGAGCAACATCTCCCCATTTCCCCCTGCCCCCCCATCCCTGAAAAACACCATTCTATACTTCGCTTCTGTGAGTGTATTTGGGATTCCACATATAAGTGAGATCATGTAGTATTTGTCTTTCTGTGTCTGGATTATTTCACTCAGTACAATGTCTTCTGTGTTCCTCCATGTTGTTGCAAGTGGCAGGATTTCCTTCTTTGTTTAGGTCTGAATAATATTCCGTGGTGTATGTGTCACATTTTCTTTATCCATTCATCTGTCAATGGCCACCTGTGTTGATTCCATAACTTTGCTATTGTGATTAATACTGATTTCGATTCCTTTGGATATACACCCAGAAGTAGGATTGCTTGTTCTTATAGTAGTTCTATTTTTAATATTTTTAGCAACCTCCATACTTTTTCCTGTAATGGCTAATACTCATTTACATGCCCTCCAACAGTGTTCAAGGGTTTCCTTTTCTCCACATCCTTGCCAACGCTGAAGTTTTTTGTCTTTTTGATAATATCCATTCTAACAGATACAAAGTGACATTTCATTGTGGTTTTGATTTGTTTCCCTTTTTATATACCCATTGGTCATTTGTATGTCTTCTTTGGAGAAACGTCTGTTCAGGTCCTTGGCCCATTTTTTAATCAGATTATTTGTGTTTATGGGTTTTTTTGTTTTTTGCTTTTTGCTATTGAGTTATGAGTTCCTTATATATTTTGACTATTAATCCCTTATCAGATAAACAAATATTTTCTCCCATTCTATAGGTTGCCTTTTCACACTGTTGAGTGTTTGCTTTGCTGTGCAGAAGCTTTTTAAGTTGATGTAACACAAAGCCTCTTGTCTATTTTTGCTTTTGTCGCCTGTGCTTTTAGGGTTACATCCAACAAACTATTCCTACCACTGTTAAAAAGCTTTCCCCCATGCATAAACTCTTCTTTTACCCTCAAAATATCCTTAGCTATTGCTAGAGCATCTGTTGCTTTCTTCAGTACTGTCTTCTTTTTCATGATTGTCATTTTTCTAGTTACCATTTGTTGAGTATGACTATGTGCCAGGTACTTCCCTTTTGTGATCAATACTTTATAAAACATTCAAAAACAATTCTGGTTACTATAGTTACTCCTGAGTAGGTTAATTACTAATGAATGAATGACACATTGGTTGAAAAGTCTGTCCAGGGTTGGGTAGGGGAGTACGTTTCCAGGCATTTTTGGTTTTCTGTGTTCACAGGCAAAGTGGGCGCTGGAAGCGCGAGCCTGCCCTTGAAAAGGTGCTAGCGTTGGGAGTAGAATCACACCACAGGCTGGTGTGCAAGAAAATGGCTAAGGGATCCAAGTGGATATGGTTAAAGCACTAAGTAGCTTCTGCTACAATCATACACCCTTCTGCTTAGCCTTACCATGGTTGTAATTTTGTGTCTTTGGGAACTCTTGGTTAATGGCTGTCTACATCCATGAATCAGGAGCCTAGTGAGGGTGGAATTTTTGTCTATTTTTCTTAAACCTCATAAGATCCAGTACAAATGGTGCTTACTTTCATTGAATAAACATTAAATGCCTATTCCAAGAAGAAGAAATTAAGGCTCAAAAGAAATGAAATGACATTGCCATTGGCTAGATGGGTTCTTTGGGGAAACTCAGGATCTGAACTTGAGGTTTGTGTGGATGTAAATTCTTTGCTTTTAATCAACCTAATAGCAACTTCATGAATCCATTGCCATTGTATGAAATGTCTGTGAGCCTTAATTCATAGGCACACTTAGGAGAGTTAGTTATTTCATATGTTTTAAGATTCAGATATTACAGAAATTCAGATTAATATATGGAAAATACGAAGTATAATCTCTTGCACATAGCAGATGCACATTCATGTCAGTTGGGAACATTATCATCATATCATCATTGCATCTTCTTGTTCTGCCCATTCCTATTGGTAGTCTTTGGGAACTCTAGCATCTTATTACATTGTTATTCTGGGTTTTCCAAGTAGATTCTGGGAACATTTTACAAAAAAAAAAGCAAAGCATTGAAACTTCATCAGATAACTCTTAAAGCAGATTTTTAAAAAAATCTGTTTCATAAAACCCATAAGATATTAAAGAACACTGTGTCCAAATTTCCTATCTCCTTTAATGAGCAGGGTAGGAAGAAGGGAGTAATACCAAATTGGTTTTTCCTACCCTCCGCTATCTCCAACCCAGGCTTACCATGGATACTTTTCCTCCTTGGGATGGAGGTAGCTACAAATGCAGGTGTAGCTGCTTCTGCCAAACTCTTAAAAAGTAGGTCGAATGAGTGAGGTGTAATGCCAATCATCCCAACTGTTTTCTGGAACCTGAGTTCAGAATTTTGATGGTGCTTCCACCCTACTTACTCCTGAAAGGTCCCTATCCTTCAAGGACATCACGGCAACAACAGGTGTGAGTACAAGCAGTCCCCATTTCCAGCACCGTTCTTTAAATTAAACAGCTTTATTGAGATACGATTTACATACCATAAAATTCACCCATTCAGTATCCAGTCCAATGGTTTAAGTGCAACGTTCAACACAATTCTTTATTCGTGGCTCAGGGCAAAGCAATAGCTCAGGTCCCTGTGGACAACAGACTTTTGGAAAGGGAATGGGTAAGACAGTTTTATTTTCATGATGTCACCTTTTCCCCACACAGAGGGAGGATGGACAACATTCTTACGTTTTTTTATGGTACCAGAGCATTTCTTTTGGAGGAGGGGAATTTAAGTTAATATCGTATATATCATCTGAACTCCGTAATGTTTTTTTATTAGGTTTCTATCTGAAACTACTCATTAAAGTTGTCCCCAAACTCAATAAAAATGTTTGCCTGTCAAGTAAAAAATCAATAAATATTTTATACTAGACTGAAAAGTATGCTTGCCTAAAAATTACTATAACTGACCTGGCCTCACCATTTAACTCACTGGATAATTTTAGGAAAGGCCCTAAAGAGTTTGGTTCTCAGTTTTTACATCTATGAAATGGGAGAAAGAAATCCCTAAATTCTCTTCTAGTTCTTAATTTCTATAAATTAATTTGCCAGTGGACAATTTTCTGCTTAATGCTATAATTTTGTGATTTTATTCATTTTGCATGATCCTGATGAACTTATGTGATAGCCACAATAACAGACACAAAACAAGCATTATCAAATGTTGACTAACATGAACGTAAAAGTGAGGATTAAAAAAAAAAAATCTTAGGACCATATGACCTAATTGTTGTTTAGATAAGCAATCTATGTTTTCAAGTGTAAGTCCCTTTGGGTTAGGAACCAAGATATTTTTCCATGCTTGGATCTCACATTACAGTTGATGCTCAAGAAATGCTTGCTAAAAGAATAAATGTATTTCAGTTAGCAAAAATGCAGGAAAAATGTTAGTTGAGGCAGACCAAACTATAAAAGGGCGACTCAGCACGTCAGAGGGACTTTTAGCATGAAAACAAATACTAGCCTCTAAGAAAATGTGAAACGTCTGTCCCCTCAGAAGACCTAGCTGCAAGTAATAAAAGTCGTGGACAATATGGACATCATGACAAAGGAAGAACTTTGCTGAATACAATAACAATTATTCCTTTACTGGTTTCAGACTATGTGGATATATAAATAGACAACATGTTTGTTTTTAAATATTTGGAACTAATGTTTTTTTAATAAAACACTAAAACTGTGAAGTAAGAAAATTAGCCATTAAACAGAGAACTCAGAGGCCCAGAAAAGTACAAACAATGAAATTAACTTGTTTACCTTGGCCAAAAACATCCTTCCAATGTCTCTTACCTATACCATCAATTTGTTTTTTGTTTTTTTTTCGGTCTTCTGTTTTACAAAAGCTGAAATTACCATTTGGTTCAGTCAAGTCAGCCAATGCATTTATGGCAATTTATAAGGAAGGTGACAGTTGGTACCATTCATAAAATTGATTAGTTCACCTCTTGGCACCTAATGTCAAAGCAGGAAATAGAACAGCAGCCTTCATTCTGCCTTGATGCTGGAACTCAGGAGTACAACTGTTTTCATGTGCTATGGGTTTCCCCATAAACCCCCACACACAAAGCCCTGGGAGTAAGTTGCCAAAGACATGTTGCAATGGGTATTTCTTTGGCTTCTCTATTGTATACCTTTTTTTTTTTTTTTTAAAGGAAAAGCACAGTACTCTAGCTCTGCATGTGGGTGTTTGACTGAGAAAAATGACCAATTGTGTTCAATGCTTCTGCTCCCATCCCCTAAACCCAGAGTGCAGGCTACTGACATGCTTGGGAATGGGGAGAAACAAAGAAGGATCAGCAGGACACAGGGTCCCTGCCTGTGAATCCTTACCTTGACCTATCAGGGGTTTTCCAGGTCAAACATACACACGGAAAATGTGATTAGGCCCAGGGCCACTTTATTATTAGCTGAATGTGGCCCAGCCACTGCAGAGTTGCCCTGGATGGCATGGTACCGTGGGGACTCCTTTGTGCAACTAAGGTGACACATGCAAGGCACTTCCTTTTTTTCTGCTCTAGATCAATGGTTCTAAAACTAGATGTTCTTCAGAGAAACTTGAATGCCTTTTAAAATTTAAATTCCCAGGCCCTACACCCAGGCTTAATATATTCAATTTCTTGAAAGGGGTCTGGGAAGTTTATGTATAAAATACCCTTATGTGATTGTGGTGCAATAGATGCAATTACTTAGAAACCAAGACCAGAGTCTTACTGTAGATCCAAGTTGGCTTTTAAAGGGCTTGGGGGTAGGGAGAGAGGACCCTCTTTCCAAGAGAGAGGAGACAGCCCCTAGTCTATGGATGAGAGTCTGCAGGAACTGAAGGCACCCTTAAGAACAGTAGAGCTGGCTAGGCCTTCTGCCAAGGGGAGTCTGCCCAGTCCTTCCTGTACTCCAGCCACATGAAAGGAGGCAGAGCAGGGATTCAGAGGGAGAAACATGCCCGGGCCTTGTCTCCAGCAGGAACAGCCCCTGGATCTGGTTCACCTTCAAAGACCATTTCCTCAAGGGCTCTTACTGTTAACTTTTTACAGTGACAGTGCCACTCTTTGTACTGCACACCGGTTTTAAAAAGTCTGTCCGCCATGGGGATGGAGGGTTGCGGAGGACCGAGTGTTTGCATCTGTCTAGAAGAGTGTTTTCCAACATGCGGTATGGGCATTGCAGCACAACACCTGGTAATGTCAGGTGATCTCCTAATCTGTATGGGGCAGAGGCGGCCTAAAAGGGGAGGCCAAGGCCTATGTGACGAAGAAGAGAAGAACAGGGTTAGAAAGCAAAAGACAGTAGTCAGGGGGAAATGGCCTACAGGGTTTCCTTTTCCTAGACATTGGTACCTGTTTCTCATCCCAGTGAGGATGCTGGGAACAATTTTTGAACCTCATTTGTCCATTAAACCAATCAACAATTATATAAATTGCTTTTTGTTATTGAGTGACCTGATTATGAACTCAACTGTGTCTCTCCTTAAATAGTTTAGGGAAACACTCAGAGACATCTCACGAGTATCTCTTTATGATGTTCAAACAAGATAGTGGTGTGTGGGTGCGTAAGGCATTACTTTGCAGAAATAAAAAACTGGGCACAGTCAGGAAAACATCCTGGATATCACTCTTGAAGCCTTCTCTACACAAAAATTCATTGAACAAAAGTCGCTCATGTCATGATTCTTCATAGCCAGCTGTATCAGCAAAGATACAATTGAATGGGTAAAATTTGCCCTTTCTCTGCAGATATGGATTGGGATTCAAGATAATCTCATTGACAGAAAATTCCATCTTTCTCCTAAGCTTAGTGATGCTAAACTGAATATTCCTGAGAAACTTTGAATGATTTACTTATTCTCATTGAGGAATTATTTTTGTCAGAAGAGTATTGTGAACCGATTATAGTGACTATATTTCTAAATTAAAATTAACAATTTGAATGTTAGCATTTATAGGCTCGCTTTTTTGGCTACCTTCTATTTATGCCACATAATATAGATTCTCTGTTTAAAGGAATTATAAAAAGTTTACTTCTTAAACATTTTCTTCAGAGCAATTCATATTTTTACTTAAATAGATAAATTTAAATTAAAAATCAGTAGAGGTGATATGTGCTTATGGGGGAACTCGTCATAGTAAAGGAATGACAGTGCTTTAAGAGTCACCTCTCATGAGCCTATGGTCCCCTCTGTAGAAGGAAAGTGCCAGCCACCCAGATCTAGGGCTGACTAATGAAAACTACCTTCAGGTGTTAAAACCACCAGGTATCCAAGGAATTAATATCTTAGTGCAGCGGTCCCCAACCTTTTTGGCACCAGGGACCAGTTCATGGAAGACAATTTTTCCACAGGTGTTGTGGGGGACGCAGAGCTCAGGCAGTGATGCGAGTGATGGGGAGCAGCAGTAAATACAGATGAAGCTTTGAAGCTTTGCTCGCTCAGCCACCCACCTCCTGCTATGCAGCCTGGTCCCTGAGTATCATGGAAGACAATTTTTCCATGGACTGTGGGGGGAGCAGGGTTCAGGTGGTGGTGCAGCCTGGTTCCTAACAGGCCACGGACTGGTACCCGTCCATGGCCCAGGGGTTGGGTTAGGGAAAGGGTCAGATTAGGCAAACAAAGCATGGGATCCTTATGTATATTTTTATATTTCTTCAGATAAAACCATATAGCACATAAGTAAATGACCTTTTCCACATCACATTTAGCAATAATGGGTTCCATTCCTTGCATTATACACACTGCTGTGGGATCATCTTTCCCTACAGTCAAGCATACAGACCCCATGCCAAGAGAAGTCTCCCTCAGGCTCTCTTTCCACCTAACGGACTTGGTGTTGCAGGCTCCAGACGTGCTGGTGCTATTGCCCAGGAAATACTATCATCCCAGAGAGAAGCAGTGAATAGGGAATAAAGACTTAGATCTGCCAAAAGTTTTTAAGTATCCTTGTTGAAAAGACTGGCTAAGTGGGAATTTATTACCTCCCATCCCAATTGCCCATCTTAAATTCCCAGCTCTGCCCATAATTCATCATTGTGAAATCCTTTATTGTCAAACTCTATTCACGTGCATCTCAGGGGCCTTAAGAGTAGCATTCTAAGGCCTAGATGTCCTTCTCTCTATCTCTCCCAGGGTAATATAGCACACTGACAGGAGGACCCCCATGGACCTGGGTTTGAGTCCTGACTCCATCAATTGATAACTGTGTACCCCTGGGCCAAATATGTAATCTCTCTGAATCCCAGGGTCCTCATCTGCCAACAAAGAATAATAGTATCTTCCTAATTGAGCTGTTCTGAGGGTTCAGTGAGGTAACGCATTTTATAAAGGGTTTGGCACAGTACCTGATACCCACTAAACACTAACATATGGTTGCTTTTTTGTGTTTTTCTTACATGGATGTCTTGTATACTGTTTAAGCCAGGGCCTTTGGTGTGCCCATCACCAGAAATGTTGATTGTACCCAATAAGTAAGATTTTATCCCACACTCTACCCCCTTCTTAGTTTTTCATGTCCTTTATTTAGCTTTGTGACTGTTTGTACCCATCTATTAGCGCCCACTTATTAGTGAGAACACATAGCGTTTGGTTTTCCATTCCTGAGATACTTTACTTAGGATAATGGTCTCCAGTTCTATCCAAGTTTCTGCAAAAGATATTATTTCATTCCTTTTTGTGGCTGAGTAGTGCTCCATGGTATATATACACCACATTTTCTTTATCCCCTCATGGATTGAAGGGCACTTAAGTTGCTTCCACATCTTTGTAATTGTGAATTGTGCTGTAATAAACATTCAAGTGCAGGTGTCTTTTTGATAAATAACTTCATTTCCTTTGGGTATGTACCCAGCAATGGGATTGCTGGGTCGAATGATAGGTCTACATTTATTTCTTTGAGGAATCTCCATACCATTTTCCATAGAGGTTGTACTACTAGTTTGCAGTCCCACCAACAATGTATGAAGTGTTCCTTTCTTTCTGCATCCACACCAGCATCTATTGTCTTTTGACTTTTTAATAATGGCCATTCTGATAGGGCTAAGGTGGTATTTCATTGTAGTTTTAATTTGCATTTCCCTAATGATTAGTGATGAACATTTTTTCATATGTTTGGCCATTTGCCTATCATCTTTCAAAAAACTTTGATTCATGTCCTTTGTCCACTTTTTGATGGGGTTGTTTTTCTTGCTGATTTGTTGGAGTTCTTTGTAGATTCTGGATATCAGTACTTTATTGGATGTATAGTTTGAGAATATTTTCTCCCATTCTGTAGCTTGTATGTTCACTCTATTTCCTTTGCTGTGCAGAAGCTTTTTAATTTGATTATGTCCCAATTATTTATTTCTGTTGCTATATTTGCCTTCGGGCTCTTAGTCATAAATTCATTGCCTAGGCCAATGTCTAAAAGAGTTTTTCCCATGTTTTCTTCTAGAATTTTTATGGTTTCATGCCATACATTTAATTCTTTAATCCATCTTAATTCATTTTTGTATATGGTGAGAGATAGGGGTCCTGTTTCATTCTTCTGCATGTGGCTATGCAGTTTTCCCAGCACCATTTATTGAATAGGGTGTTCTTTTTTCCAGTGTATGTTGTCTGATTTGTCAAACATCAGTTGATTGTAGGTAGATGGTTTTATTTCTGGGTTCTCTGTTCTGTTCCATTGGTCTGTGTCTGAGTTTTATACCAGTACCATGCTGTGTTGGTTACTATAGCCTTGTAGTGTAATTTGAAGCCAGGTAACTTGGTGCCTCCAGATTTGTCCTTTTTGCTTAAGATTTCTTTGTGTATTTGGGCTCTTTTTTGGTTCCAAATGAATCCTAGGATGATTTTTTCTAGATCTGTGAAATATGATGCTGGTATTTTTATGGCGATTGTGTTGAATGTGTAAATCACTTTGGTCAGTATGGACATTTTAACAATGTTGATTCTACCAATCCATGGGCAGGGGGTGTTTTTCCATTTGTGTCATCTGTAATTTCTTTTATCAGTGTTTTGTGGTTCTCCTTGTAGAGATCTTTAACCTTCTTTGTTAAGTATATTCCTAGGTTATTTTTCTTGTAGCTATCGCAAATGGTATTGAGTCAATTTGACTTTCTGCTTGAGTTTCGTTAGTATACAGAAATGCTACTGATTTGTGTACATTGATTTTGTAACCTGAAACTTTGTTGGATTTATTTATCTAGTCCAGGAGTCTTTTGGTAGAGTCTTTAGGGTTTTTTAGATACAAGATCATATCATCAGCAAACAGGAATGGCTTGACCCCTCTTTCCTGATTTCGGTGCCCTTTATTTCTTTCTCTTGCCTGATTGCTTTGGCTAGAATTTAGAACTACGTTGACTAGAATTGGTGAAAGTGGGTACCCTTGTCTTGTTCTGATTCTTAGGGGGAATGGTTTAAACTTTTCTCCATTCAGTGTGATGTTGACTCTGAGTTTGTTATATATGACTTTTATAATTTTGAGTATGTTCTTTCTATCCCTAGTTTGTTGAGGGTTTTTATCATGAAAGGGTGTTGGTTATATCAAATGCTTTTTCTGAGTCTATTGAGAGGATCATGTGGTCTTTTTGTTTCTGTTTATGTGGTGAATCACATTTGTTGATTTGTGTATGTTAAACCATCCTTGCATCTCTGGGATGAAACCCACTCGATCATGGTTGATTATCTTTTCGATGTGCTGTTGAGTTCAGTTTGCTAGTATTTTGTTGAGGATTTTTGCATCTATGTTCATAAGGGATATTGGTCTTTAGTTTTCTTTTTTTGTTGTGTCCTTTCCTGGCTTTGGAATCAGGGTGATACTGACTTCATAGAATGAGTTACAGAGGATTCCCTCCTTCTCAATATTATGGAATAGTTTCTGTAGGATAGGTACCAGTTCTTTGTAGGTCTAGTAGAATTTGGCTGTGAATCTGTCTGGTCTGGGGCTTTTTTTTTGTTGGGAGATTTTTTATTGCTACAATGTCACTGCTCATTACTGGGCTGTTCAGGATTTCTGTTTCATCCTGATTCAGGCTTGGGAGGTTGCGTGTTTCTAAGAATTTATCCATTTCCTCTAGGTTTTCTAGTTTGTGTAGAGGTTTTTGTAGTAATTTGTATTTCTGTGGTATCAGTTGTAATGTCTCCCTTTTCATTTCTGATTGAGCTTATTTGATTCCTTTCCCTTCTATTTTTGGTTAATATTGGTAGAGATCTATAAATTTTGTTTATTTTTTTCAAAGAACCAACTTTTTGTTTCATTGATCCTTAGTATTGTTTTGGTTTCCATTTCATTTAGTCTTCTGTGTGCTTTGTTATTTCTTTCCTTCTGCTGGTTTGTTTGGTTTGTTCTTTTTCTAGTTCCTTGAGATGTAACATTTGGTGTTTAATTTGTGATCTTTCTTTCTTTTTGATGTAGGCATTTAAGGATATGAACTCTCTCTCCCTTTAGGGCTGCTTTTATGGTATCCCATAGATTGTGAAAACTCTTGTCACATTTATCATTCAGTTTGAGGAATCTTTTGATTTCCATCTTAATTTCATCATTGACCCAAGGATCATTCAGCAGAAGGTTGTTGAGTTTCAATGACTTTGTGTAAATTTGAGTGTTTCTCTTGGAATTGATTTCTCGTTTTATTCCACTGTGGTCTGAGGAGGTACGTGGTATGATTTCAATTTTATTGAATTTGCTGAGACTTGTTTTGTGGCACAAGATATGATCAATCTTGGATAATGTCCCACATGCTGATGAGAAGAATGTATATTCAGTGGTCTTGGGGTAGAATGTTCTGTAAATGTCTGTTAGGTCCATTTTTTCTAGAAGCCTGTTTAAGTACAGTGTTCCTTTATTCATTTTCTGCTTTGGTTATTTGTCCAATTCTGTCAGTGGAGTGTTGAAATCCCTGACTATTAAGATGCTACTGGTTATTTCTTTGCTTAGATCTAGAAGAATTTGCTTTATAAAACTAGGAGCTCCTGTGTTAGATGCATATGTATCGAAGATTGTTACGTCTTCTTGTTGAATTGCTCCCTTTACCATGATATAATGATGATCTTTGTCTTTTTCTTTACCATTGTTGATTTAATGTTTTATAAGAGCTGTGAGCTATAACTTTCAGGTGTTTTAAACTGCTTGGTATCTATTGTGCTGTTGCACGTATAATGCACTTTTGAACATTTCCTGTAGGGTTGGTCTAGTAGTGAAAAATTCCCTTAGTGTTTGCTTGCCTGGGAAAGACTATTTCTCTTTCAATTATGAAACTTAGTTTAGCAGGATACAAAATTCTTGCCTGGCAGTTACTCTGTTTAAGTATACTAAAGGTAGGGCCCCATTCCTTTCTGGCTTGTAAGGTTTCTCTTGAGCAGTCTGCTGTTAGTCTGATGGGTTTTCCTTTGTAAGTTACGATGCTTTCACCTTACAGCTCATAGGAGTTCCTCCTTAATGTTGATTTTGGCCAGTCTGATGACTATATGCTTTGGTGATTCCCTGTTTTCAATGAATCTCCCAGGTGTTCATTTAGCTTCTTGTATCTGGATGTCTAAAGCTCCAGCCAGACCAGGGAAGTTTTCCTCAAATAGGTTTTCTAGCCCTTGTGCTTTTTCTTCTTCACCCTCAGGGATGCTTATGATTATTTATGTGGCCATTTTACATAATCCCTTATTTCTTATAGACTTTGTTCCTCTTGATTTCTTTCTTTTTTTTTTTTTTTAACTGATTGGGTTAATTTGAAAGAGTTGTCTTTAAGCTCTGAAATTTTCTTTTGCTTGGTCTACTCTGTTCTTAAAACTTTCCTCTGTGTTTTGTATTTCCCTAAATGAATTTTTCATTCATTTCCTGAATTTTTCTGATTCCTTTGAGTTGGTTTCCCATTTTCTCTTGGCTCTCATTGATCTTCCTTACAATCTATATTTGTAATTCTTTCTTATTTCAGTATTTTCATTTTGGGTAGGATCCATTGCTAGAGAGTTGGTGTGCTTCTTTGGGGGTGTCCTATCATTCTCATTTTTCATATTCTGGATTTCTTGCACTGATTCCTTGCCATCTGGAGAAGCTTTCAACTTGTTTTTGGGTTTTCTCTTGCTTAGATGGGGCTTTCCCCCAACATACTCTTAAGGGTGTGTCCATAGCATATGCTGGGTGAGGATCTTTGGCTTTGCTTGTGGGTGCTTTGATGGGGGTCTAGGTTCTGGATGGATACCTTGGTTATAGATATCCTTGGTGTGGTGGTTTTCTCAAATGCTAGTTACTTATAGGCTGTAATGGTGGTACATAATGTGCATGGGCAGATTCCCTGTCCCTTGTCAACAGATGGAGATGGAGGTATCCGAAATTCTTTCTCCCTCCCCAGCCCTGTGGTTTTCTTTACTGCCTGAATTATTAATATATGGGGATGCCCAGTTTAATCTCTGAGACCAGTAGGTGGTGCTTATGGGTAAGAATCAGCCACACCTTGTATGATTGAATCAGTAAATGCTGTAATGGGCTGTACAAGTTGTCTTCCCTGCCAGTAGGTGGTGCTTGTGGGAGAAAGCCAGTTACAGTAGTGTTTTTTGGGACTTTTGGCCAGCTCTATTCAAGCAGAAGTACTCGAATGCCCCAGGGGACTCCTTATTTTCCACCACAATACAGGTGGTCAGAAGGGTGGGGCTGGGTCAGGGGAGCCTGCATTCAGGTTCCACATAGGCAGGCACAAGAACTGTCTCTGCAGGGGCTAAGGGTCCACTGCCAGGCCTCTGGGGACAGCCACCAAGGGAGGGGCTGAAGTGGCCCCACCAAGCCAGAAAGTCTGCTTGTGGGGGAGGGGCTGTCTGAGATTCACAATCTGGCTGTTAGGAATGGGTTTTTCTCTTCTCCCCTCTCCCTTGCCCTGTGGTTTCCTTCTGGCATCTGGCTGTAAGCTGCAGCCCAAACTAGCTGAGCTCCCCCACAATGACGCTGTGGGCTGGGAGCGTCCCTGTCCAGGATCCCTACTCCAGGCTGAGAGTGTGGCCATCCTGTGGGGGTGGGGTGCTCTGGGAATGCACTGCAGCTGGGATCCACACTGCACTCTCCTTTCAGTTGTGCCCATGTGGTCTCCCTCGCCTCCCAAGATTAATTCTCAGATCTGCCCTCCGTGCCCCTGAGCAACATGATCAAGTCCTGTGGGTACAGATTCTAGCCTGCAGGCCTGTTCTCTGGTCCCCCAAGTTCAAGCCATGAACATGCCAGGGAGAAGCGTGCTGGTCCCAAGTTACCCATGGAGTGTTCAAGCAGGTTTAATCTCTCTCTGCTTCGGAGTATGCCCCGCTCTGCTGGAGCAGCCAGGCAAGAAGCACCAGAGAGGACCAGCAGGCAGGGAGCTCAGACTCGGAGCACCCCTTGGTCTGCTGCAGGTCTTTAAGAGGAAAGGCGTGAGCCCTCCCTTGTGTGGTAGCCTCAGTGTAGTGGACATGCCAACAGAGGGGAAGCAGCTTTTCCTGACAGCCCAAGCTCAATTTTCCCTTGGGGCAGTTCTGCCACTTGGCAGCAGTGGGTGGGGAGAGAAGAGGGAGGAAAAGCGTCTGAATGGGGGACAGTAAGCACTCTGGCCATCTTTGTCCTTCTCCCCCGAAGGCAGCCCACCTGGAATGTCCAAGCTGTGGGATCACACCATCCCCCAGGACCCACCAGCCCCCTGTGGCCACCACAGTCTGGGCGGGAGTTGGGAAATGTTTGTACAGGGACCAGTGACATGAAAACTGAAGGGCTGAGGCTCCCTGGGGAGGACAAAGGCGCACAGTGGGTAGAGAAAGCAGTATGGCGCCTGCTGGCTCAGGTCTGTGGTGTGGGGGAGCGACCCCGAGGGGACCGCCAGCCTGGTGCTTTGTTTTCAAGAAGCTCCTCGTTCACTGGTGGCAGCAGCTTTTGGGCTTGTGAGGGGAGGAGAAAAAACTTTTCCTTCTTTCTGAGACAGTCTGGTGACCAACGTCTCTCGTCAGCCATCTTGCCCTACCCTCTCCCATTCTTAACCATAATTTCTTTTTTGTTTGTTAAAAAGCAATAATTCATATAAAAATCCTGTTAAATATATTTTAAAGATTGCATATGAATATGTATGTGCACACATACGTAATCATAGATGCAGGGGAAATACTGTATATTTAGATCCATTGGCCTTACTTTGCTCAGACAGTTCTTATTCTCCATTGATGATTCCAAATTTGGAAAACCTGAGAACAACTGCTTCCTCATTTTTTTCTTCTCTTTCCTCTCTTTTCCCATCCCTCTATCCTTCCCCTCCCCTCCCCTCTTTCTTTTTGCAAAAATCTTTCACTAGAATACCTTTCAAATAGAAAAAACATACTTTTATGGTAGCTTTATCTTAGACGATTTCAATAAATAAATGTTTACATGTCCATTACAGTGGAACAAAAGAACTCAGTGTCTGTCTCCACAAGAAGATAAACGTGTTCGTCTGTTTCATCCCAGCATTTGACGCTTTCTGGTTTCCATATAAGATTCAACAATTAATGATTTTTTTCTTGGTTATTTTTCCTTCTCTCAATGAAGTTATTCTCTGAGAGTCTTTTTTAAGAATATAATCCTGATGTTTGTTTATCAATCTCATCAGTAGTGTCTTTGACCAGCTTTCAAAATAAGGGCAGTTCCATTATATGGGCATACTTGACAAATAGAAGGCAAGATTTCAAGGTAATCTTGAAAACCTTTTTTAAGATTTTCTAGATGGGGCAGCACTGGTCAGCATTTGGTACATGAAAATAATACACCTATTATTTAAAATCTTAAACATCATTAAAACTTGGAGGTAATTTGTTCAGCTTGAAATGTCTTTGTGCATAGAATATTATGCGCAAAAAGGCCTTATTATCAAGAACAGAAAAGTGGCTTTTTTTTAATGTTCAGACTGCAATTTCCAACACAACTGGCTTTACATTAAGTAAACTACACTTGAAGCTCCAGAATATGTGGGGCATAAAACCTGATTCAAGTTTTGTGTGACAAAAATCCCAGTAAATATTTAAAATGGATCATCAGTATTCTCAGACTCAATGTAATCATCCATGAGAGTAGTTTCCACTCTTCTTTTGTTCTAAATCCTTAATTGAATTGAGTTTATCTCTTAGATTCTTGACCAACACTTATACAGTTAAATTACCTTGGAAATAACTGACTTCTCACTAACATATTCAAGAACTAAGCAAGTTTCAAAGACAAAGAAACAGAATACTTTATTATAAAACTTACAAAATAATTAAATATTACACATATATTTTGACTTTTCTCTATAATCCACGGTTTTATTCAACATTTTTCCTCAAAATTAATACCACTTAGAGAGGCAAGTGAGAACACATAATAGGCTATTAATAAATTAATTTTTCATAAAATAATAAAATGATAAAGAAACAAATAACTTGCTATTTTTCAGAGGGCTTGGGGGTGTGGAACCATATTTTTTTCCTGATGATAAAATGCCAAGCCAAGTAGCTTGAGTGAAGTTCCTAATCATTATTTCTCAGTATATACCAGAACTCATGATTTTCATTAGAATGGGGACAAAGGATGCTGCTAAGTTTAACAAACCACTGTCTCGTTGGTTATGCTGAGCTGGTTAATCCAGCTTGAATTAAGACTTCTTAAGGAGGTAAAACTGGGTTACATTCAGCACAAAAGTTGAGGAGTAGAGTAGAATTATATAAATATGCCCTTTATAACCACTTCTCAAAAAATTACAGGAGGACACAGTCTCATAAATTACTTTGGTTTTGGCAAAATAGTGTGGTGTTTTTGAAATTGAGAACAATTTTAAGCTCATTAATGCTTACCAATAGCTGGCTTCTGATGACTGAAAATATTCTCCAAAAAACTATAAAATACTTATTCACTGAAAAGTCTTGGTATATTATGATTTATTAATGTTAACATAGCAAGACGACAGATGGATTTTTCTATTGCCACTGTTTCTTTTTGTTACCTAAAGCCTAGGGCAAATTTAAACATTTCAGTTGGTAGGAAAAAACCACAAGTGGCCTTTAATTTTCCAAGTAGCTCTGATACTATGTATGGAGAATTTTTATAAATGATGGCCTCCTTGAGTTTTTTTATTTTAACCAGAAGAAAACATTTTGCCAATTCTCATTCCCAAAGAGCAGGCTCTGGCCTCCCATGTACTGGTTCAGCAAGCACCAAAAGTTATGAGGTTGGTATCATGTGAAGGGTATCAATATTTGTCTGTCTTTTACATGAATTTTTTGTCTTGAACATGAATGTCAGTCACATGGAGATCTTAAATAGTCCATGTTACCCTATTTTCATAATCTTACTTGGAATACTTTTCAAGTTGTTAATCTTAGTCTTGGAGACTCTCTACAAGCAGAATATACTTTAAACAAAATAATAAAACACACACACACTAAATAAACATAACATGAAGCTTGCTAGTCCAGCAGCAAGCATAATTGTGAGCACCATTTGGCTTTTCCTGGTTTGGGTGTTCACAGTGTTCATCAAACTGTGAACTGCACGCCACAGTTAGGCAAGGTGTTCCATCCACGTTTGGCTGCTCCAGGTCTGTGTTTGACCTGAAGTCTTACAGGACCTTTTTAAACCAGATGTCTTTGCCATCTAGCCCTTTGACAGAGTTGACGTGATTGACATATCTCAGTGTGATTCACCACTTCTTTTGTACGACAGTGCAAACCAAGGATTTTTTTTTTTAAGTCAGATTTGTCATCGCTTCCTATCTTCAAGTGCTTCAGAGTACCATGTGCTTCAGGGAATTGAAATAGGAGCCTGGTGACAACCTGTCTGTTCCTCAGAGCCGGCTCCTCAGACCCTGCTGTGGCTCACAAATGGTTTGCGGTGCTCAGCTTCTGATCTCAAAGGTCGGCTGGTCTCCCCAGAGGCTTAAAGGTAAGACCCTGGCCCAATGGTGTTGAGGTGGACATCAAGCTCAACTCTTCCTTGTGCATGACTTGCAGCACTGTTTACCATAAAATTTGTGGTTGCAGACACCATGCTGAGGAACTAGGTGACACCAGGCGAACAAATCTACACAGGATGGATCCTCTGAAATAAGAAAACACATTCAGCATTTCAGCTGTTTTCTTAAGGTAAGAACAAAGACTTTGGTTCTTCCCATTATGCATTAGGACTTTGGTAGGGCAGGGTTAAGATACCAAAAGGAACTGCACCCATTAGCAAAATTTAATCAGGTGGGGAAAAAAATGGATGTTAATTTTATCTAGTCCAAGACCCATGTCTGATTCTACCCATGCAGCTTGGGAGCTCCCTCTGGTTCTGAATTAGAAGGTCTGGGGTGGGGACTGACATTCTATATTTCTAGCAAGTACTCAGGGGATGTTGATGCTGCTGGTCCATGAACTATACTTTTGGGATCGAGGAGACTAATATATTGGGAGTCAAGACACCTGGATTTGAGGCCTGCTTCCAGCATTCTGTGTAGGCTTAAATAAAAATCTTATAGGCAGTTTGCAAATGAGTGAATTTAAGTCAACACTAGTCCTTTCTAATTTCTTTAGTTGCTCAAGTAAGACGACAGATGTGATTATTTATTGGAAGCAGGAAATTGTACATCAGGAATTCTTATTTAGATGGGCCTCAGGAGATACAGAATGCATGTGAAATTGTACATAAAATTTTCTTTATGTATATTCTTAAAGTATATTTTTGACCTCAAAATATTTAGGGACTATACGATACATGAGTAAAATATTCTCATCAATAGCTGGAATTGCTTTCTCCTTCCACCTATGCAAGCCTTAAATTGCCTCTAGCTTTGACTCAACCACCCCCTTCATGCTACAGGCGCCCAAATTTCATCCTTCGGTGACTTTCCATCGTGCCTTTGGGCGTGGCATGCAGGACTCCCAGCTCTCCTGCTGCTTTTTCTGCTCCAGATTTGCATCCTATCCTCCTATGAGTCAGAACTGCCTAGAGTTCCTTCTTCAAGCCTTGATTCTTCTTCCTAAAATTCCCTTTTACATACCCCTTTCCCCCATCTCACTCACAGTAGCCCCCCTGATCCTTTTAGCACGTAAGCTAGTTCATGTCATGCCTCTGCCCCAGACCCTCCCCCAGGCGTCAGAGGTACAGTCGTGACCACAGCCGCCAAGGCCAGCTCTAGTGGATGGTTCCCCTGCCCCACCAGCAGAAGTGAGTAGTACCCCTATGCTATCAGTGTAAGTACTCTGTTTGATTATGGTTATGAGTTAGGTACTTGATTTATGCTGTACAAAATGGCTTTGGAGTCCTTTCTTTGCCTCACGTCCTGCACACAAATTTCAAAACACACCCAGCATCCAACTCCTTCTCACTACCACCCCTGCTCCAGTGGAACCTCCTCCATCTGCCTGGCCTGCTGCAGCCACCTCCTGACAAAGAGTGGGCACATCCCCGTTCTACTCTAGGCAACTCATACTCTTTTCAATGTGACTGCCCGTGATCGTCCTACAAGCCGAGGACACTCAGGCATGCCACTGTCGCTATACCTGGGATGGGAATGGGAAAACTAGGAGAAAATCCCAAACTTTAAGCCACTTTGCACACCATCAACACATGTTCAGCACCTCCTGTGTGCCAGGTGAACAAGAAATAATAAGACCAATGGCCTCCCTGAAAGTGCTGAAGGGCTTCCACTTTATGGCCTTCTAGGCTGAGTCGGTGGCCATCTGACTAAAGGGTGGACATGAGAAATCACTGATGGTAAAGAAAGGAGGACAGAAGCTAGAAGAACAGGACCCCTTGCTCAAAAATGTACATTTCTTCCCAAGGTAGAATTCCAGCATGCACTAGAGCTGGAAAGTACTATGGACAGGGGAGAGCCATGACTGGCTAAAAAAGAAAACCCAGCCATTACATGCTAGAAAATGATTCTTGAGCACCAGGAAATTGGATTAGGCTGAAAAATATTTCCTGGTATTTGTCAGATTACTTTAAAATAAGTTGGACTAATAAAGAAGGGTACAATTCACTCAGATAATTGAATTTCCATTTTCCCATCAGTACTCACTGCACTTCACTTGAATTGACTTTAACTAAGAAAACATTTAATGTACAGTCCGAAAGCAATACATATCCATTGCAATTGACTCTAGTTTGTCTCCTTGATTAAAATATGAGCTCCTCGAGGGTAAAGCTTGTTCACTCTTATATTCCCACCGATTAGCGTGATCTCTGGGAATATAACAGTACACAGTGGTTAGTTTTTCACTTGTTTGTTCAATAAATATTTAATTTTAAAAAATGGGCTTGAAAGATGACTGTTTCCAACTTTTGAAATAAGAATTAATGGCTAAAACTGTATCATGGAAGTAAATGTTCCCCTCAGACCCAGGCACACACGATCATTTTGACACAAATTTCCCCAGAGTTGTGCCTTGTACACAACCAAATAAAGTTGACTTTTGGAAAATTCTCTAAAGTTGCCTGGAGCATAGTGCCCTTTACCTCTCTTTTCAGGAGCTGGACAAAAGTTTGTATTACAGGCTCGCAGCCCTGGAGGTTTTTGACGGAGCAGACAACTGGAGGAAGGCCGGCCTTGCTGGACACAGTGGACCGATCGCATCTGGACACCTCCTCCGCAGGTGACTGTGCACTGCAGAAGAGAGGAAGGGGTCAGATACATGCTGCAGCTGGACAGTGTTCTGAGGTCAGTGACATCAAACAGAAGGAAGCCCTGCGCTTCGTGACATTACCAAGATGCTTGCTGATGACACGAAGATTGTCCGGAGCCAGGCACATGTGCTTACCGGCCATAGAGTTTATCCTAACAAGTGTGGGCCCTTTCATCTGATTAGAGGGGTTTTAGGCAAATGCTATCTATCTAGCCCAAGAGTAGGTGTCTCCCAGTTAAGTGACTCATAAAGAAGAGAGGTTCCAGAAATACAGAAGCTGCCGTAAGAACGCAGAAACAAACACAGACACATCTAGGGAATTAATCACAGTATTTAAAGAATTCCAGACAATCTCTGCAGATGCAAGGGTAAAAAAATTAGGACAGAAAAAGAAATGATCATCTGAGGGAGCTTTGGAATTATATCCTCACTGCCCAGACAAATTGAGTTGGCATGGTGGATTTACTGCTTCTTAGAAGTCAAGCAACTAACAAGGACTGTCAACTGTATTTGATCCAGATACACATATGAAAAGCTAATATATTTTATAACAAAAAAGGGAAATATTATCAGGGAAAAATGCAGCCCTTTAAATTGATTTTTTTTCTTGGTGGTGGTTGCTGTTTTCCTTTAAAAATTCACTACATTATCCTTTTTCCCCTAGTTTTATTGCAGACAGATGAAGACTTTATCCCACCACTATATGGCCTGGTATTTGGGAGGAAAAAATATGTTGGGGTAGAAAATATAGCTGTATGGTTGTCATCAAATCACCTAAACCACTTTTTTTGTAAAGTATGAGATAGTAAATATTTTAGGTTGTATGGGCCATTTGGTCTCTGTTGCAACTACTCAACTCTGCCTTTGTAGCACACAAGCAGCTATGATGGTCAATATATAAGCAAATGAGCATGGCTACATTCCACTAAAAGTTTGTTTACAAAAACAGAAAAGAGTCTTGACCTGGTGGCAATTTTTTGGTGAACTCTGATCTACATAATGAGAATCAATTATAAACATTTAAAAAAGAAATCCATAAAAATATGCATAGCACCTATTGGTTAGAACACCACAAGGCCCACAACACAGCTTTGCATTCCTGAGGACGTACCGTTCTGTCAGACCTAGCATCACACTCCAAGCCAATGTGACCAAAGCTTCCTCAGAAGAAGGGTGCCTCTAACGTCTGATGAGTTTAAAAGCTGGTGTCTTTGGCTGAATTGCCTAACGCTGCCCATTATGAGGGTTGTTTCGAGGATTAAGTGAGAGAATGCAAGTAAAGTACTTAGCCCAGTGCACAGTAAGGGTTTGACAGATGCTAGCTATTAGTATATTATTCAGAAACAGGCCATGAGAACCAAATGAGTAGAGACTGTGAGCAGCATTTCTGAATGCTGCTCACAGTCTCTACTCACAGTGAAGGTGATAGTAGTAGCAGCAACAACCAACATTAGCAGTATGTGACAGCCCTAGTGCTCTCTTTTACTTATGCAAAAGGAAGAGGATTTTCTAGATGTGAAAGTTGAAGTTTACAGATTATGTAACCTGCCCAGGGTCACATAGGTGGTGGAGCTGGCCAAAGACTGCAGTGTTTGTCACCAGGAGATGCTTTGTCAACAACAGAAGGAACAAATTGACCAGAAGGGGGGCTTCCAAGGACTGACCAACCAGAAAGAGGAAGAAAGGCCACAAAAGGCGGGTCTTTGGAGCATGTTTGCTGTTGAGTGTCCTTAAATGAACTACCCTCACTAATATAGTAAAAATCATACCCACCTGTGCCATGGCAACCCCCAGGAATTCTCCCCCTCTTTCCCAGAAAATTCATGAATATTCTAGCCCCAGCTTAACATATTATTAGGGATTAACATAAAGGACAGACCCTAACCCTAGAGTATTGGAGCAAATCCACTCTCTACTGACTTTGGGAGTATATGATACTTTCTATACTCTGTCTTTAAACTCAGGGTCTCCTCCACTCATGGGGGTTGACCCATTCCTTCTCTGGAATGTACTAATCTTTAACAAACTTTGGCACTTTGCTTGCTTGCATCTGCTTGGTCTGCTCATTTACCCTGTCGACTTGGTACCGGGAACCAAGGACCAGGGAACATCTGGTCCCCATACCTGACCACAGGGCATGCTGCCTTCAGATATCGAGCCCATGGTTCTTCGCATTTGGACAACCGTTGGTGGACTAAAAGGAACCATTTACAGAATGCCTCCTTTACCACATATCACTTGAATATAAACCTCCTAAATCTGCATGTGCTTACCTGTTGCCATGGCGATGTATACCATCCAGCTGCCGTGTTGTACGCTGGACAAGCCTTTCGGTTGCAGGTTTCTTCCAAGTCCAGGTTTGGTCTCTTAATGTTGCGGCATCTGCGCTCCGGGAAGGTCATCAGCTTTCCCTGGAAGGCCTTCTCACTGCATTTCATTTCCCTCTTCCTCACCCCCAAGCCACAGGTTGCAGAACACTACAGCCAAGAAAGGACACGTAAGAGTGCAGAGTTCCATAGTCAAATCTGTTGTGTAAATACGTTCTGATACAGGTTGCACCATCCACGTGAAATTAGAGGGATGGGATTATGGGAGGTCAACCACACCCACGAGGATCTTAAAAATACAGCAGCCAAGTCCCTCATGCTATAAGTAACGAAACCAAAGGTCAGAGAATTAGAATGACTTTCCCAAAGTCACAGAGTTCATTAGCACCATAAAAGAAAACAGGCCACTGTTCAGGGACCATGAGACAGAGTCCAGGAGAAAAACAAGATTGGCAAAAGGATGAGATCAGGGGACTATTTGGATGCCCAGGTTTGGAATTAAACACCCGAGGGTCCAGGTCTATCTGAAGCCTGAGCCAAGGAGGGTAGGGCCCAGGGAAAAGGGTTTAGAGACAGCCAAGTGGAAGAACCACTGTATGACAAATAATTATCCTTTATGTTTACCCTTGCCTGAGATATAACCTGCTATGTTATGGCAGGGGGAAAACAGAAGGAATAAATATAAGAAAACATTCTTAAAAGAGTTTTAACAGTACTATAGAATAACGTATGGGGCCTTGGTGAAGTGAATAAATCAGTAAAATTGGCATCGTGTAAATATTGTATACAATACAGGATGGCATTGAGCTTCACACTTACTACTCTATGAGGGAGGTGTACTTGTTAGCTCCATTGTGAAGATGACAAAACTGAGGTTTAGCGGTGTCAGTGCCTAGCCCAAAGTCACACCCACACTGATGGCTGATTTCAAACAGGGTAAGTCCGAGTCAACCTCCCCCCAGATGGACATACTGCTGTATGCCTGGAACAACTTCCCCCCAACTCCACCTTTGCTAGGCTCATCCTTCCGGCTCACACTCCCTAGAAAGTCTCTTCTGCCAAGAATTCTTCCTGAAGTCTGGCTTGGGTGAACCTTGAGGTTTCCCACAGAAGCACAGACTTCTATTGCAGCACTGTGCACACCTTATCACGTTTTTCTATGTGTGCTTTATGAAGTTTTGTGCCCCCGCTACTCAGGCACAGGCCTGATCGGTGTGACACGTGCTTTATGAATGTTTGAAGAAATTGGGAAGGAAGAACCGACAAATAGTGGGCACTTGGTATATATGTGTGCAACAGAAAGGAGCTTTGTGAACCTGAATGCTGGTAGGTGAGCTAAGCATTTCAAAAAAAAAAAAAAACCTCCAGCAATGCATCTAAACTCAAACCTCGCTCCACGAAGAGGTGACCCACTGCAGCTGGTTGTTTCTGGGGCATCGTCCTAGCACGCATCCCTCCTGCGCCTCGGGTCTGGGGAGGCTGCTGCACAGGCTCTCAGGAAGGGGCTCTGCAGCAGAGCTTTTGCACAATAGTTCACGCTTCCTCACTCCTCGGCCACAGGTCTTGGAGCACTTAAGAAGCAAAAAGTAAAATGTCATTTGCATTAATGCATGCTTCAGATGATTTTCTTCTGCATAAATGCTGACAACATATTAATAAAATGTTTGCAACTCTGTTTGTAAGCATTTGAACAAAATTTCCAGTAAAGTCCCTTGTAGCAGGAGAAATCCACCTAGTGGCCCAGGAAAGACTATAACTTGTCCATGATTTGCCTTCACTTTCTGAATGTCCAGTGGCTGCGGTATCATGTTCATTATGAGGCACAGATGCTTTTCCAAATTGTTACACATGGTAACAATTTGGAAAAGAGAACATGGCCTGCTCATTGGTGACTGTATGTTTCTCTCTGGCACAATTCAGAGTTGATATGAGCAATTAGCTACAGAGGATTCCTAGTGTCTCCAACAAGGAGAATAATAGAAATATGTATGTGTGTAAAGGATATGTATATGCACAATAGCAACAATAACAGGCTGACATTAATAAAAACAGCTTGGGGGGATTTAGTTCTTAGCCCCAACACCTGCTGTCTCTGGGCTGGGCATTACACTCACTATTGTATTGGGGAGAGTACGGAAGTACTCATCAAGCATTTGTGAATAAGTTTGCATAATACAGATCTTCGGGCTGGGCAACTTCCTCTCTCAGTCTTACCTTTTTGACCTTCACAAAAGCTCTGTGAAATAGATAAGGCAGGAAGAAATCCCCTTGTTTTCAGAGAAACAGTTCAAAGTTTGCCAACGTCACTTAAAAGACTTTGGTTCCAGGCTTGGGTTTGTCCTCAACGGATGTGTCACCATTCCTACCCTAGAGTCTTATTTTCCTCTCAGGGGATCTTATGAGAGGGGGTCCCTCTTGCTTTGGCAATATGCAATCCGCTGGAGCACTGTTCTAAGCCTGTTCAAAGGACCCATGTGAATTCTCATACTTGAGATGGGGGGGGGAAGGACAAGGATATTATAATTAGTAAACCATGGCAGCAAAGAATATTTGATGCCTTCCATGTGATGATGCATTTTAGCATGGATACAAGAGCCTGTATCACCCAACTCTCTAACAAGCATGAGATAATTGCTATTATTCTTTTTACAAAAGAGGCAACTAAGAATCAGAGAACTTAGGCATCTTGACCAAGATCAGTTGCACAGCTGCAAAGTAGCAGAGATGAGCATACACATCCATGTGATGCCAGACCACAGAAATGAACCACTAAACATAACATTGGTCATTCACATGCAAAATTTCCAAATGGTTAATTCTTATTCAATACAATTCTTATTTAATACTTTCAGTTCTTTTTGAGAATGGCAAAATTTTAAGCTTGATTCCCAAAGGGGTCCCAGACACGTGGTCTCTAAAGGAATAACAGGTTACCAATAGTGAATTCTGAAGGCCCCTTTCATGTTAATCATGAACAAGTTACCAAAAGGACATATTTGGTTTCAATAGTCAAATTTTAAAAAAAGAAAACAAAAAAGAAAATACTCAAATATTTTCATGTGAAATCTGGGATCGATTCCATGAACTAAAGCCCTTTCCATGAGGTCCAGTCCCCATTTGCCTTTCCCATGCCCACCATACATATTTGGCCAGAACAATTCTTTAAATCCCTAACTGCAAGGAAAGAGACCAGACTCACCACCATAGACTATTTAGATTTACCCTCTGCTATAAATGAACATATTCTCTCATTTGAAAGTAGCTCTAAGTAAGCTCAAAGATATTCTTTCTTCCTCCGAGCCCCTTATTCCCTCAACAGATATAGTCCTAATATTAAAAAAAAATAATAACAACTTACTCTGACCTTTCCTGGGGATGTAGTAGTGCATTGCTGAACTTAATAAGAAATCAACGCTGTGTAGGATATAAAACACCCTAAAGGGAAGCATGGCAGAAATGGGAGCAGTGGCTGCTACGTGGCTTCATAGTTCAGGTGATGAAATTCTTGCCACTTTTTCATTCTTCTCTGAAATCTGTTAGCCATCCATGGTTTGGCAGAGATTGGGTATCACCTGCCAAGGGATGCTGTAGGGCAGGGTGTCTCACCTTTGGCCCTGTGGACCTTTTGGATCAAATAATTCTCTGTTACGGGAGCTGTCCTGTGTTGGGTAGGACACTCACCTCTACCTACTAGGTGCCAGTAGCACCCATCCCGCCAAGTTGTGACAATCAAAACTGTCCCCTGGAAGGCAACCTTGCCCCCCAGTTGAGAACCTTTACTTCAGAGGGAATTCTGAGCTGTGAATGACAGGTACTTCTATACCTCTTCCAACTTTAAAATTTTATGCCTTTCACTGGGACATTAGCAAATTTTATGCCCAACTCCTCTCTGGATTCTTCTAACTCTTGCTTCAACAGGAAAGAGATGAATATCCTTTCTATGCCTCATTCTTTCCGTTTGTATTTTCCATTTGCTTTGGAGAGAATTCAGTTGCCAGGTCTCTATGCCAATCCTCTGACACTGAAAAATCCTCTCTAGCTGTGCTCACTAGTGTACCCTAAATGGCCCCACACTGTAATTCCTGGACCTGTAAGGAGGAGGCTAAGCTCTGGGACAGGGATTCCCAAACTTTGGGTTGCATAAGAATCACTAAAAACATTAGATTCTTAGGCACCACCACATTAACTCAGTGTGATTCCTACGAAGACATAAACAGGTGAGAGCCCTTCCAGGAGCAAAGACACCTGTATTTTCACCACCTGCATCTTGCATGGCGAATGAGACCAGTGATTTTAAGTCTTTCTTAGTTACCTGAGACCAGGGCCCGAGGCTCCATTCTGGAGGGCAGGCATGGCTGTTGCAAACTTGAACCTGAGTGGGTGTGCTCACTGGGCAGAGAGAATGCAACACCGCTTCCTCCTTCTGGAAGGGCCTCTTTTGCACACACTGGATCTTTCGGCTCTGCTGGCCCCCAGCACAGGACTTGCTACATACACTCCATTCACCCGGCATCCAACTTTCAGGGAAAAACAAAATTACTTCCAATGAAGCTGAGACTTTGTACTGTCACTTCCAAAGCAGTTACTGCAAAAGCTTAAGCACCTGAAGAAAGCCTTAGATCAATTATGGAACCAATAAGGACAATTTATACTAGTTGTTCTTCGATAGATGTTGAGGCCCAGATATAAAGAATCACATTTAATCACCACATGGTTCTAGGGAAAAATATATTCCTGCCTCTGTGTGGGAAGAAACACATGCCATTTTAATATCTGCACGATTCATTCAGCCAAATTGATTGGGATTTTAACTGCATGTTAGGGATTCTCGTAGGCATCAGGATTGGAAAAATGAGAGGCAACCTTCTTTCCATTAAGGAACATATGACACAGTGAAAAGGTGGGTATGTGAACAAATGAAGACAATAGTTTCTGATAAATGCTGCAGTGGAAGCCAACACAAAAGTACAGTAATGAGGCTAATGGAACAGTGACCAATGAGAGAGAGGGAGGTATGTGTGAAGGAGGGCAGGATACACTCAGAGGAGGTCACACAGAAGATATTTCTAAGCAGGGAGGTCCCCCAACTACTTTTCCTATTAATCGTAAATTTCCTGGTGGGTTAGAGATCCATACTCTTTATTTAAAAATTGCCAGGCCTCTCTTTTTACAGCCATCTGAGACTTGGTATATATTCTAATGATGATTAATGGAAATTACTAATCCTTTTCAACAACTTCTTTTGACTAATTGAAATTCTATGATCTGAAGGCCTAGCATAAAGCAGATGCACCAGATATAATTGTTACACATTTGAGCCACAGCAGCAATGTCGAAAATGATCTTGGATTACAAACATTCTAAGTATCATTTTAGGAAATAAAATATTAATAAGACCAAATATGTTTTTCCTATACCATTGATTTTCTGTCACCTTGCCTAGTCTTATAATTTTGTCCTCTAGTTTCCCCTACAAGCCTGATGTGAGAAATGAAAGACCTCTAGTTCAGAGAATTTAGCACATGAGTTCTAGGATTACATGTATTCTAAAACATTGTATAATCTTCACCATCCTATTTAAAGATGATATCAAATAGAATAATTCCTCATTTGTACATTTATACAATTATTTGTATCTTCTAATAAGCTGTATAGAAAACACATTATTATGAAATTATTAGTTTCAACATTGGCCTATAAAAATGGCATTTTTGTCTACCAAATGTAAGTTTATTCCCTTTATGTGATAATCACGATGAGTCCGTAACAGCACCAGAAAGAACAAAACCCACATAGGCTTTTTGCATGATACGCATGTTCTTCCCCCGTGAGCCCCAGGCCAACACTCCATCCAACCTCACCCTTACCCACCTGCCCTCAGACCCCAGACACCAAGACTGTCCATTTTATCTGCCACTGTTTATTTTTTTTCATTCATAACATTTTCATAGCATAGATTGCACTGCATCTCAATTATTTCTCACGTATGCACGTCTTCCATTTGATTGTGGGTTATTTGATGGCAGGAACTGCTTGTTATTTCTTTTCATTTCCCAGTTCTCAGCTCAGGGCTTGGTATACAGTAAGTGCTTATGATGTGGTTGTTACATGAGAAAGTAATGGAGTTAGCGCAGATAAATTCCCTTGTCCTTTTATTTCTAAGAGTCTGAGCCTTTCTTTCTAGTATTTCCCTGGGGAAGAATAATTTTTGAAAGGCCCCATCATTCCAACAGAAAATACTAAGAAATAATAATGGAAGGGTCTTGCATTCCAGAGGTCTTGCCCGTGTCACTACTCCCCCTCTGCAGGGCCACTGCAAGGAGCTGTTCTGCTCTTAAATAGCCAGTTACTGCACAGAACAGCATTTCTATATGTAGTCATCAGGGAAGTTCACCACCTTGCCCCTCTCCCTTTTCATGGACGTACATGTGAATGGGGTCCCTTCCTTTGGTTGGCTGGAATAATCAATGATGGGAAGGAGTCTCAAAATATCAACTTGCCATTCAAGTGTATTGAACACCCCTACAGGTATGTAAAGACAACCCACCACTACCACCTAAAGAAGAGATTACTCCACAAGGGTCAATAACACTGTTTGGTATTCATAGCTTAGAGCCACCGGAATATTTCTTAGAACCAGATATTTTCTTAGCAAAAGAGGAAAATCCATGAAAGCCTCTCAAATTTCTCGCTACTCTTTGTGTCCATGATACATCTGGTTCCAGAGCCTGAGAGAAAAGCTGGGTTGACAAATGGGCATAGAAGATTGGTGGACAGCTGAAACACCAAAAGATTATGACAAATGCACGGTTATTTGCAAAGAAAAAATATGCATATATATATAAAAAGATTGTGTAATATGATTGTATCACCACAAACCAAATAGTACTTATTAAGATGATTTAAAACATTGGTGAATGCAACATTGCTTTAGAAGAAACTCTGTCCATTCTGTATAAATATATTTGGCAGAAGATAAATCACCTAAAAAGAAACTCCATTTGGCTGGGAAGATTACTTAAAATTGGTGTTCAAACAATAGTGTGGCTAAAATAAATCCAAGAACAAACTCACTGAGTTCCCCATAGGGTACCATCATCAAATGGAGTCACCACTTGGCCTATACCTCTTTCTTTTTGGTCCTGCTACTGTGTAATTTGCATTTGGGGTTTCATGCTCTGCATAGTATTATGATTTGTAAATTCTTAGATGATTTATATAAAAGTTAGGCATACAACCACATGCAAATTTAATATAGGATTCTATGCTATTTAAATATCTATTTGATTCAGTTCAGAGAAGAGGAATCTTTATGCAAAACGTTTTTTTAAAAAAGACAACTTTGTATTCCAAGGTTAGATTTGTATAGCCAAAGTCAAGTGAATGTTTAAAACAAATTTGTGTTCTTCAAGTCATATTTCAACCTCAACCATCTTGTTCTTCTATTATTTTTTTAGGCATTGCATCTACCTTTGTATCTCTTTCAATTAGAAGTACTGAAAATAGGTTTTCATCATCTCGCAACAATAAAGGCATACAAGTGCAAATATAAACAGAAAGACATTTCCAGATGACTTACTAGGCCGGGCAAGAGAAAGCATTGCATATTTTGGGTTCAGTTGCTGGCTTGGTTCTTGCATTGCAGAATGAGGAATTGACTTGAGTATTTTGATCTCGTAAGCAAATGGCCTTCACACTTATGTAACCTAATAAGACATCAGAAGTTACAAAGTGAAAACTACAGATAACTATTTCAATTTGGTTTCCAAGTTTAGCTTCTGATTTATCAGCATTGTGTTATTTTATTTAAGAAATGGAATCCAAACCTTTTGTGAAAACACCTCTTTTTGATAAAATCTGAAACTAATTTGAATGCCATTTCCCCTCAAGATACTAGATTTCATATTTTAATAATTTTAACATGTAGATTCTTAGTTTTCAAAACTGATATGGATTCTAGAACCATAAAATGATAAATACAACCTTTTGGAAACAGAGTGACTAAAATGGAAAACATCCCAGCAAGGTTTGAATAGTTGGCACACATCAAATGGATGATGTTCTTCAAAGAAAAACCATTGGTGAATTATGTATGGGAACCCCCTCAGATTCTGTTTTGCCATGAAGCATCTTAAACTTGCGTAACAGTATGATGCACATACAAGCAAAATGTTGAACTCACTAAATACGTATTCATACCTATCAGCCAGGACTCTGTTTTGTTTGATTTCAAAATTCATTTCAGGACTTCTTGACAGAAGCATAAATTTTTATAAATAATTGTATTTTTCAGCTCCCCAAACAGGAATGCTGCCTCTCCTTTGAATTGTGTTTGTTTTTATTGACATGGTACATTTCCTTAAAACAAAATCTGAAAAATGATAAAAAGTCACTCCTGCTATAATGATTAGCAGTCAGTCCAGCTCCTTGGGTGGAAGCAGGTTTGCTTTCAGGAGGCACTTAGCAAAACCACATTGAAATTCCCAAAAGTTAATAGTTAACTTCAATAGAACTTATTCATTTGGACTCTTCTTCTCTTATGCCTTGGACACACCATGGTCTGACCTTATGCCTGAGGGGATGTGCACGTTTCAAATAGCTGTCTTCAGTTTGCCCTGTATGCCTTTTCACTTGTCTTGACCTTACCTTCTATTACAAGTCCCAGTGTCATAACAACAGAAAAGTCAGGATTGGGGGAAACTAAACTGTAAGCTGAAAATTTAAATATATATGCTTATATTTATAAATAAACAAACATGTTTTATATGTTTTTTCCAAAGTGACAGATGTGTAACTTTTGAGCCTCAGTTGATTTGAGCTTTGTGAAAATTGGTTCCTTTCTACACAGAAAAATCCGAAAATAGTGCAATAATATTTGCTTTTTACGGTGATGGTTCTCATAAAAGACAGTTCTTGGGTGGCTTATTTAAACCATACAATGTTAAAGAGTCCTGAAGTGAAAGAATCTGCTTTAAGAAGAGACAGACTTGGAAAACTTGGAATTAGGAAATCAACTACCTCCACCGCAAGAGACGGAGCAATCTGACTGCACTGTACTCCAGGCATGGGGGTGTCTTTTTGTGGCCAGTTGAGTTCCATTCATGACCTTGGGAAGTGCATACTTCCAAGCTATCCCCGGATTTTTGCCTTGCATCAGAATCTGGACAGTATAAGATAAAAATCAGAGATCAGGATACAGGTCAGACCCTGGAATTCCAGAAATCTTGCTGAATATTTTAAAGGTATTTGCATGACATTTGGACTTTCAAGTTGGTTTACTTCATTTTTCCCAAATATGTTTTATGTTGATTTAAAGTTTTCCCATGACACTTGAAAATGTGTACCTTCATATTATCAAAACTGTGATTTAGATAGATGCATAGATGCTAAAGAACACAACATAATTTGACATTTGCCATAAGCCCACAACACACACACACACACGTGTGTGTGTGTATAATAATGAAGGAAGAACGGTTATATTGTTAGGTCTTAACCTTGACTTAAACTTGAAAACCTAGCATGGTACACACACAGTGATGCCCCACAGATAATAGTTGAAACTAAATCTACATATATATACTTTTATGATCTATTCTGGGTTACAACTTACAAGCTCTCCCCTGGGTGCCAGTAGAAACAGGGAACATGAGAAGCACTCCAGAAACCACAGAATACCCCACTTAGAGTTGCCTATTGTCAACTTTAGAATCCAAATGGGTTTCCAATAGAATTTCCAAAGAGGATTTGCCCAAACAGAATGTGTCTGTTAATTGCGTCCTAGGATGAGCAGGTAAATAAAAAAGAAATATGATCAGCATCAGGGATAGGTAATACGTGTGTGTACTGGCATGGATTTAACCTCAAAACAGGCAAGGACTCAGGTAAATCTGATCCTATAAAGTCTGACTACTACAAGAAAAGCAATCATTTACTGGGCACTTCCCCAGCGCTAGACACTCTGCTGAGCATTTTTTACGCATTGTCTCAAAATGTTCTTCTAATAACTCTGTAATGCAGCTGTCTATTTTTTTATTAAAAAAAACTGAGGAGAGAGAACTTGTGCAAAATCACATAAGTGACTAGGGAATGAACTTAAATAAGGCCTCCAACAAAAATGTGCCTAAACAATGCAATATATCACGTTGTTTTTGATGCGAGAAAGGTATTATTTGCTTCCCTTCTGGATGCTTCCTTTATTTAACTACTACTTTTTTTTTTTTCTTTCAAGCTCAAAGCATGAATATAAATAGCTGGTCTCTCCCACCCATGAGTCTTGTGGAAAATTCTTTACCACCAGAACTGGGCATTCATACCTAAGAGGCAGAGCCGATTACCAGTTAAAAATAGGAACCCCTGGCTCTATCTCTGCCTGATGGGATCCCACCTCAATTAGAGTTGGGTGGGTGGAAGCTATTCAAGGACCTCCATTATACCAGACCACTTTTTAGGATGCTACAACATGGTTTCCACTTTGCTATTAGCTTAAGTGTCTCCAGGAATATTATGGCTAACTCTTAAGATTCCATGGTGTGGACATCACTTTGTAGTGCAACAGAACAAATCTTGGTGCCTCCCAGAAACAACCAAAATGTTAACAGATGGTTCTGTGTTCCAGCCGCCTCCATCCGAAATACAATCAATACAAAACACAACAGGTAATACCATTCAAACGGACAAATGCCAAATTCTCATTAGTTGCCAATAAAAATCTTTTCAAAACCAAAGTCCTAGGAGTCTTTTAGTTTTGAGGATCTTTCCAGTCTTTGCTTTTCCTATTTTCTTCAGCTTAGTCATACAGCTGTTCTTGGGATCATGCATTCAATTTAATATAACATTTCACACATTTTGAATAAATTTCGTGCTTTCTTTACTTGGCATTTCTGCAGCGCTTCTGTTAATGTTTTTAGGTGATACTAAGTAAATACAGAAACAGAGTTTTATTCATGATCGAACTAGAATTGTGAGAGGCGTTTTACATTCAGAAGATGATCCTGATGTTGGCTGACAATTCAACTCAACTTCTCCTTCACTTAAAGCACTATCTCAAATGTAACACGTTTGGGTTGCTATTTTTTTTTAATGCAACAAACACACAGAGACCTTATATGGAAGATAATAATGCAGTGTACCATATTTACATGGGTGGCAATACAATATGGGTGCAATGCACAGGCGTTCTGGTGAGCTAAGGCCCACAAGGACGGTATTACAATAAGGAAGGGTCGTATCACGCATACATCTAATGGAGGCAAATTTAAGTGTAAGAGCTACAGAGAAGGGACTTGACTTACTTATCTCCACTTTCTAGCACCACCCCAATTCCTCCCAGTCAAACTAGCTCCTAATTTCTCCTGCCATAGGGGAACAGATCCTCAAGAAAAATGCAAAGAACACATAAAAGAATGTTAATTCTTGCCTTTTGAGCTTCCAGGACTTATGTTCTGGTGATTGAAGAGTGGTTTAACAAATTTTCAACAGGCATTTGAAATATTTTCTCCTTTCACTTTTTAGACACATTCTAGAGCCTAAGCCATACATGGCATGTGGTTTCACTGCAAAACATTTACTAATGTTGCTGCAAACAGCAGGATGCATTTAAGGAAAAGACAAATGTGTTTAAGAAAAAGACTATGGCGATAAAAGTGTCATCACTATTAAGCAAAAACAACCAAGATGTCAAGTTTCCCCCAGACCTCCGCTCAAGCCAACCATAAAAAATTATCAATGCTACAACAAGAAGAGAACTTACACAATCTCCCACTGTCAAACCTGCTTCTGCGTCTGTATCCATGTTCTCCTCCACCTCTGTTACCCAAGATGCCCCGTCCCAGCTCCTGCCTAAGTCTGTGTCCTTCACTAGCCACCGATTCTATCTCCCCTCAACTCCTTCACTATCTCACTGCCATAGCGGCCCCATGTGTGGCTACTGAGCACTTAAATGTGCTAGTGTGACTGAAGAACAAAACCTTAAATTTAAACCTAAGTGACCATGTGTGGCTAAGGCTATCAAATTGTATGCATAGCTGAAGATGAAATTCAGCCTCTGGCCTCCATATTCGCACACTCAACCACCTACAGTATCTCTTCTTGAATGTTTAAAAGGCATATCAACCTCCAACATGGAACTTGTCATTTTCCTCCCTGTCCCCGAAAGCCTGCTCCTCCCCCAGCCTTCCCTATCTCATGGGGACCAATCCTCCCAATTGTTCAGGCCAAAATAAAAACTTGGAGCCATGCTGGACTCCACTCTTGCTCTCACACCCACATTTAATCAACCAGGAAATGGTGTTACCTTTGCTTTCAATCTCTCTCTTAGCTTACCACCTCTATCGTTACTACTGCTCCCCTGCCTTAAGCCACCGTCATCTCTCTGTGACTCCCATCAACAAGGCACTAAGAAACGTACTGTAGGGAAGGGAAGAAGTAAAATCCTCCAGTGAAGAAGATGAGACACATCCCCATATAGAAATAATACAGTGACAGTTACTTAGGTTAAGAGCAAGTGCCATAGAACCCGTAAAGAAATCAAATGCTTCTATGATACTAAGGGGGAGAAAATTACATGACCACCTAAAGAAGTTTTGTAGCTATCGTTTAACTAATAACATATCTTGCTGATGATCTCAGCTAAGAAGCCACAAAGCAACAAAAAAGGACTTGAGTTTTCTCTGAGGATTTCTATTCCCCTCCCCGTCCCTCACCTCCAGAAAGGGACAAACCATTAATTGTGTTTTCCCCTTCCCCTTCCCTATAATTGAAAGGAAGATACGAAAGGATCCTCAGCAAAGTAAAATCCCTGAGCTAAAAGTAACAATAGCACTGATCAGAATATTTAATGGCAATAAGGGAACTAATCCATTTCATATTATCAAGGTCATAAGAAATGTATGGTATCTGGCCAAAGCAAGAAGAGAAATAACTTGCACAATTTACTGCAAATGTTCACGGAAACATGCAGCTTTAAATTACTAACTCGTAAAATACATAGTAGCAGGTTGTGTGTGTGTTTGTTACTATTACAGTTTTATAGCCAGTAGCATATAGAGCACATCGTTTATATTTTATTTGTTGAACATATTAATGAATTCAGTGAACGTATAAGTGAGTAAAAGCCTCTCAACTTTACAAAATACACGACTCAAGGCTTGTCTTTAATGTCAATGTAGCTATAAATTCACATACAGAGTTGTATGTGTAATCACATAGACTGAAAGACAATATTTGTATAAACCAGCAGAAAGCTGACATAAGAATTTATTTTCACATCAGCTCATAAAAGCCTCTTAAAGGAAGTAAAAACTTAAACAAATAGGCACCAAGACTAAATATATAAAAGATGAGTATGTGCCAATTACAATATATTATTTGCTTTTCAATGATGACTAAGGTCTGCCTTTGTATGTTATCCTGTGTTGAGAAGAACAGTGGCCAAGAACAGAGAATCCACAGCAGTCATCTTTTCTCTTACTGTTTGATGCCTGTAAATAGTTAATCCTTTGGAGACAGACTGTCCACCTGGATGATGGAATCTCTGTAGGCTTCTCTTTCATTTCTGTTCTCAAAAACACTGAATTTTGTTAAAGAAATCAATTCCGCCCTCAATAACTGTTGCGTAATTTGTCAGGCCCAGTGCAAGATGAAAATTCAAGGCCCCTTGTTTAAAAAAATTAAGAATTTCAAGATGGTGACAGCAGAGCATTAAATCAAACACAGGGCCCTTCTGAGTACAAGGTCTTCCACTACTTTGCGGGTCCTACACCCTGCCTAAACTAAGGTCCAGGTTTTCTCACCTGGATCAGTTTTAAGACACAATTAAAACATTTTCAAATTCTAGGTAACCCTGTGGCCTAACAGTGACTTCTCTCTCTCTTCATGGATGAAGACTATAGCCTTCAATTTGGTGGCCTCGTTTATACCTAAGTACGTACCTTCAGCACAGACAGCCTCCCCCAGTGAAGACGGGAAACAGGAAACCTCGGAGAGATGTGTGTAGAACTGTATAGCTAAGATTCTAACTTCCTCTACGAATGCCGGGGACACATCTCAGACCCTACGTAATTTGAAAATGATAATTCCCGTCACTCACATTTATCTTAAAACATTTTCAGTGACCTTGTCAAGAGTAGTCAATTGCTTTTCTCAGCACCAGTGGAGAATACAAACACCCTCCAGGTCGTAGGAGTACCACATCCCTCCCGTGATTGCACAACATCACGATAATGCCATTACTGAACCACCCCACGCTGCAGGTCAGAGTGTATAGCCAAGCTGTTAAATGCACAAATTTGGAAAGACCGCCACTGATTCGGTCTACTCAACTGGACTTAATCCAGAGAATTTTCCAGCCAACTGGCATTGAGTCTCTAATTTACAGCTGGCAAGCAAACTCCTTAAATGCTTCCAGGTCCTCAGGAGAACTGTTTAATGTCTACCTTTAACACACGAACCACCTGACTTCAGACACAACACTCAGCAGCTTTGACCACAGGGTGCAGAGTTATAAAATTTACAGCTTCTTAAGTTGGAAAACCACAGACGGGAGCTGGAATCTACCAACCGCCCTCTGACGGAGGGGGCGGCAGTTTCTGCTTAGGGCACATGAAATTAAAACAAAGGACACGTTGAGTAATCTTGGGCAGCTAACTCTCTTCCTTCTGCTCCTACTTTTAATTTTTAACATTAAAACTATTTTAAAAAATCCCTCAACCAGGTTTGTATTTGTTTCATTATTTAAGGCCTTTTAAAATTTTTTTCAAGACATTGTCCTAATTTTCCCATGAAGAGTTATGGATACATTTTAAAGATTGGCTTTTTATTTAATGCATGCTAGGAAACTTGATTCTTGTCCTCAATAATGTATTTGACTGCTTTAAAAATAATAATAGCAATACCTATTAAGTGCTTATTGTGGGCCAGGCAAAGCATTATAAACGTGCATTCTCACATTTAAAACTGATAACAATATCACGAAGAAGGCACTGTTAATATTTTGATAGCGTAGATAAACCAATACCCAAGGTCACATAGCTAGTAAGTGGCAGCTTTGGGACTCAAGTCTCTGGTATCGTCTAACTCTAAAATCTGACATCTTAACTCTCACAACATTGCCTCTCAAGTTCTGAAACACCATGTCCAAAATTCTAAGTAAAAATTTTAAAAGCTGTATTAACTGTTAGAAATACTTTATCACTGGAATTCAATAGCATGCTATACCATTTACTTCGGGACACTGGGTTCAGACCGAAAAATTTTACTTCTTGAATATGCTAATATCTGATATAAGCATACATGATTCTTAATCTCCTCTATCCATTTTCCTCTGCATTCATTTAAATGTTTTATTTAATCATTGTTTCAACAAATGAAATACAATAGACTTTACTGATTGGCCCTTTCTTAATAAATCCCAAATTGCACCATACATTCTATGTCTCACAGAAGAAACAGTTTTGTGACGCAGATTCATGTTTTTGCAAGTTCATGTGATTTTGGAAACCCTTGTGATATTTAAAATTCAGCCAGTTTTTATTTTTTTGCCTTCTTGTTTGCTTCAAAGCCTGAAGAACATGACCAGGTATCATCACTGCTATTACTGCGTGAGTGAGTGGGATTTGACAAAAGACAGTAACACAAAGAGCCTGATGGGAGATTTGGAAACGCAACTGTTAGGCAGCTTCGAAGGTGTGGGCTGACACCTCGAACCTCGACTACAGTTCTAATTCAACTCTTCGACATTCCTCAGAGTGTAGTGAAGAGAAATAAATAGCATTCTCTATCCCATCACAAAAGTATTTGCCACGAATTAACCGGAGGCCCCCACTTCAAATAGCAAATGGCAATCTCTAGACAAATGATGTGCCATCGCAAAAGCACCCCTGAATCATCCTCTCGAGCCTGAGTTTCATATCATCTGCTCTGAATTAATTCTTCATTACTTCTTTGCCTCCTTTGTGTTTTGTGTCCTCACTCAGTCCATGCTACTTGGCTAATCTCCTTTCCCTTGTGCTGATTTTATCTTGAGGCACATCTTTACTCATTTCAACCCCTTTCCCTTGGGGAGAATTCAGCAGGCAGGGACACAAGGAAGGAGCAGGATGAGAAGGTGATCCTTCATCGGTGGTGCTCACACTGTCATCTCATGGATCAATGTGCCTGTCCACCTGGTTCCCCTCCATCCTATCATCTTCTTTTGCCAAAGAGTAGAGGAAGTTGTTTATTATAGTAATTTTCTTTAGATGTCTTTTCCTGCCTTGCAACTAGCCTGTGGCTAACCTATTTCTCTCTTGCTGTCACTACAAAGGCTGCTGTATTTTGCAGCTTCGGGATTCTCCCTTAGCCCACTATGAATTGAGAATGGGCGTTTAAAGAGTTAAACACCCCCTTCTGCTGCTGAACGTAAAGAAAAAAATTCCTAAAATAAAGGAGAGCTTGCTTTTTTTTTTAAAGACTTTTTTTTTTTAAATAAAGGAATGCTGTTAAAAACACAGGTGATCATATTTCAGTCATAGAATAGCAACCTGTATTATCATGTCATCCTGAATCACTCTGTTTATCAGACAGGGATGAAGTTACTTTATAATGAAACACTCATGATGAATTTCCTCACCTCCATTCCAACTGCATGACAGTTTGATAGAGAACATTCATTGGGGGTGTGTGTGTGTGTGTGTGTGAGAGAGAGAGACAGAGAGAGAGAGAAAGAACTAGCAAGAAAGCTCATCTCTAGTCACTTCTAGAGAATGTGTCATCTCTAACTGGACACCTTAGCTAATCATGAAAAAAAAATTTGTGTGTGTGTTTTAATCTTTATTGCCAAGGCCTTCTAAAATCGTATATTAAACAGGCCTTTTCCACATTGTTTAAACAAAGAACAAAGTGGGCAACCTTAAGATACCTACATCTAAATCTCAAAGTGGAAAAACATTAAGTTTCAACCATACTCAAAAATCCCAGCATATACGTTTACTTCAGATGAAATGACTGTTTTTCAACAAAGCCATGTGTAAATGGTAAGTTTGATCCTCAGTTTTCACATTTCTATCACTTCAAAATGTAATTCCTTACAAAACATACACACACACACACACTCTAAATTTAGCTATTTGGGGGTGGAGAATTAATATAGATTTAGTTTTTCTTGGTGTTCCCAGCCCCAATAATATAAACATAATTCAGTGACAGATAGATCATATCCTAAACACTATTAAAATATATGCTAACTTTTAAATCTTTCAGAAGACTAACAAGTATACTAGTTCAATGAGAAATTCCTCAGTCTTTATGCCAGACTTATGGGGAATAAGTTGAAATACATGGAAATTATCTAGTTTTATATTAACTGTATCTGTAGTGATCTCAGAAAGCATATAATTGCCAAATCAATATTTCTTTCTTTCTGTGCTATAGTGTGTGTGTACATGACTATTTTTTTCCCTGAGAAATGCAGAAATACAATACTTGGTCATAAAAATTAGCTCCTTTCCTCCAACTCATATATATATATGTGTAGCATGGATGTATTTCAAGATTAAAAACTTGATTGATGGACTTAAATAATGCCTAAACAATTTAAGACCTTAGACAATCATACAAATCCTTGATTACCCTTAGGTATTTCCCTTGGCCACCGAGGAAATCAGTGGGGCCAGCACTGTTTAAACTGACATGCACCTGTTACAAATGTTGATACCATCTAGAGCCAAGGAGAATGGATGTCTGTAATAGAGAATGCATTTTAAAATTGACTGGCACGTGATTTAGTGATGTAAGCGAAGGTCTGTTTTCCATTTAAACTTTGAGCTTCCCATGAAGACATTCTATGAAGTTTTGACATATAAAAATAACCAGAAGCAGAAGGTACTTTTATTTGGTGTCAGGCCATGCACTTATTTCTTGGGGTTAACTGACAGCAATCAATTAAACTCAGGATTGCATTACCCTCCCTTGCACTAGAAAACACTAAGAAATAAGTGGAAAGATCTGTTAAACCCACCACCCCGAAAGGACAAATTGTTACTCTCCCAGATTGAGGTAAGTCTACTTTGAACTAACTGGTCAGCAACTTCCTATGTGTAAATTATTCCCTTTGGGAAAGCAAGCATTTTAGGAAGCAAATTGATTCCTCAAATGCATTTTAGGAGATTAAATTTCATTATTTTAAATGCTATTCACCATACTTAACTTTAAACTGTATGGTTCTAAGACCAGTCTTAAGAAATGATAAAATACAGTGGTTTTTTAAGTGTGTACTGCAGAAGTCTAGGGATCTTTAGAGGACTTCAGGGCAGAAATGGGGTAAGGAGAGTCTGGCCTCTGGTCCCTTCACTTCCGACTTCAGTGAGAGCCTCTCTCCTTTCATTTATATTTTTGCCTCCATGCCAGATTCTTCATTTTGAAAGAAGACTGCACTTTTTAAATGAATGAATGAATTTTATGATTGGAAGTCATACATCCAATACATTTTTGTGTGTGTGTGTGCATTCTATGATGTTCCAGATACTATGCCATTTGTGGAAGCTACAAAGACAAGTAAGTCATCGTCTGATAATACAGGGTTTTAGGTGCAACAGGAGTGCTTCAGGACACTGCTATAGGATATAGCGGAAGACATTAGTTCAGACTGGGGAAATCCTTTCTGAAATGAGGAAATTGGGACCCAAATCATTTAAGTGATTCATCCAAAGTCATATAGTTAGTAGCTGAGCAACCAACATCACCAACTATTTATGCAGATGCTCTTTGTCTAACCAATGTTGCTTCTAGAAGAAAGGAATCCGTGTACCAAAACTTGTTCTTCACACTCTTTAAAGACCTGAGACTATAAAGATTTGGTGACACGATTTATGTCTTATTTGTGCATTTCCAATAACTAGCACAGGGCTGTGCATTGAATGGGTACCCAATGGATGTTTACCTTTTTTATCAGACATTGAGAGGAAGCAAACAGGAGAAAATTGTTTTGATGACAATTACCTATATCAATACATACCAAGGCAGTTGAAAATTGGAATTAGCTAAGATATTGGAGGTTATGATGTAATATATATGAAAGAGAAAAAATGAGGGATGTTACTCTGATAGTACCATCCTCCTGTGTTTTGGCATACATATACTTCTGCTGAATTTTATACTATAATGAGAACTTAGTGAACATGCAGTAATTTTAAGTGGCTATAGCAGAAAGTGCTTTCGTGCACATACTTTATATGGATGAAACAGCATTTTTCATTTCGGTAGGTTCCCACACTCTGATTTTAGCATCCCACAGGATGGTAAAACATATTCAACATTTTTATATTGGAGTGGACATATTTTTGGCTCCCAAAGTATTCATTTTGGTTCAATTCATAGTTGTTGTATGGAAAGCCATATGAACTTTATTTAACTTCCTTTAAAGAATACAGGCATGGATCACTTGGATATCAATATACAGACTAGTTTCGGACAAATGTAATTTATCACTGATTGTAATTTTAAGTTTTTAACATAACTGTGTTCCATCAATTTTGGAGAGATATAAGCATGTGTTAAAAACTGACCAGCAATTTGATGATGTTGTCCAGAGAACAATAAAGTATAATTTAAACATTAAAGGTATTAACCCAAATTCTTTTCAAAGGTAAAATGGACATAATACTAGGTTACTGAGTTTGAGTTTTTTTTTAGTTTTGAACATATTTGCAACTGTTCAATGAAACCAAAACTCCCTTAAAAATACAAGCAAGGCACATCTAATTAATCATACAAGTTTCTATCTAGATTGTTTTCAGACAAGTCAAATTCCTAAGACATTAATTTAAGCTTTCATTGAATCTATAGGTAGAATGAATACATAAAATAAGACTTTGGAAAACAACAGCCAAGCAAATGTGACCTTATTCCACCATGGTGAAACCACAATTTTATATTACTAGAGATATTGCTGTAGTTCTTATCCTATTTATGTAGTAGTAAAAAATTATTTTAAAAATATATTATACATGTCCAATTGAACCTGGGGAAGACTTTATGTTTTCACGATTTTAATTAGATCTATTCAATATTTCCCTTTACATCTTAATTTTTTTGTTGTTGTTGTTAAAGGAACTGTCTGTATTCACCAAGAGATGGATTAATGAACCAGACCAACTTGGAATGGAGTTTTAGAGAACTTAATCCATCACCAACTGACACCATCCTTCCATTCTCCAAAAGTAACTTGTAAATAGCAGGAAAAATCTTGTATCTGGGGAACAATCCAAAGGTTTAGTTTTAGTCAGGACTCAATAACATAGATGAATGCTGGATGGAGCCGCACTTAGATTAAACAAAACACAAATAAAAAAGCTCAGCTTGAACCTGGTCTCATGTTCAGTGACAACATGTCAACCGTCCGGTTAATGTGATTGACACAGACAACAACGGGAGACTTCAGAGTCTAAAGAAGAAGCGAGAAGGAGCTCCATCGCCCTGTTCTGCGCTTTCCATCACTTCTTGTCTTATTCTTTGTTGTGGTTTTCCTGCAGATAATATTTAATATGTGTTTAACACGAAGCCTAAGTTACAAGCAGAATTGTGAAAACCTACTGGGATGGTTTTGTGTTTATGAACAAAATTGGAGAAACAGCAACCACAAAAAAATGGTTGCTTGTCGTGAAGTGGTTAAAAAACATATTTCTCACCAGTTGCGATGTCTGCTTTGCTCTGCCTGCCCGTGGCAGGGGCCGTGAGGGTCATACAGCCCCACCTTCTCTGTTCAGGTTTTCTTTCAGCCACAGAACTTGCTTTGTGTACATCTGATGAGAGAGGGATCGAAGGCCTCCTGGCAAAACTAGTGAAGCCATGTTGCTCTAAAACTGACGCTTTTCAAGTTAAATAAACCTCTCAAAAGAGAAAGAAGTCTGCTGCTCAGAAGGTTGATAAAAAAGGAATAGAGAAAACATATACATCTTTAAAAAATGACTGAAAAAATCCAGAAATCTTTAACTAGACAGTGCAACTCCTATGCCTTAGGTTTAATTAAAGTATAATTTCAGGGGCTGGATTTATTGCTAAGCTTCCAACTACCCTGGCCTTAGTCCAATTTGATTTGGAATTCCTGTTCGCTTCCTCTAAAGTGAAACAGCTAAGGGGATTGGAAGAACATTTCCTAACGACAGCCTCTCTCAGCTAAGTGTTGTGACATCTCCCAGGGACCTTCCGTCACACAGACAGAAGTGATGGGACCTAGATCTCAAGTTTGGAAGATGGTGGGAAGTTAACTCATGGTCAATAGCAAAAACAGGTCTACAGACATAGTTACAAACTCAGCTATCTACTGGGGCCAGAATTTCCTTTTTCTTAAGAGATTAAATAATCCTTATTTGTGTAAGAAATCACCTGATATTAAAGCATTCATTTATCTGTTCAAATATTATGCATATCTGGGAGCTGGATGTGGCCAGTGGTCACTAGTTTGCTAACTGTGGCCTCAGGTTTCATCCATCTATCTATCTATCTATAGCTCTCTGAATGAGATACACTCAGGAAGTAAAATCATGATGATGGTAACAAACATTACTTGCTAAGTATTTTGTAGGCACTGAACATATCTTCAGTTATCTTTACAACAGCCCCGGTAGTTAGCTAAGATTGTTTGCCCATTTTACAAATGTGGAAATTAAGTGACACAGAGATTAAGAAACTTGCCCAAGTTACACAGTTAGTTAAGAGTCTGTACTCTCAACTATTCTACGTGTAGAACATCTTAGAATCTAAAGTTACATGTGGTTAGTTTTTTTGTCTTCTTAGTAAATGCTCAAGACTAGTGCTACTCAGTGACTACTCTGTGGAGGGCCATCCTTCATGTTGCAACACTATGGCCTAAAAAAAAAAAAAAGCATCTCTCTATCATCTACAAATAGTCCTTTGACATCAAAGGAAATGCTGTGCTTTTGAAATCTGAAGACTAGACTGCATGGTCTTGAAGCTGTGAAACTGACATTTAACAGGTTTCTCTGGTTGTCTCCATAGAGGGTCTTATTTTATCAGGGGAATAGTTCCAAAGCATACTCTAAACTACGTTTGCAAAGCCCTTGAGGATGAGACTCAGACAAAGATTTTAAATACCTTAAAATCTGGAAGGAAACACATATATTTGGAACAGTAGAAGGAAGAACAGATAGGATGCCATCCCTGTCACCATGAACAAGGGCACATCCACTCTCACATCTGTGGGTGTACAGATGCAGGGCAAAAACACATGACGAAATACGAGGGTGATGAGAGATGTGCATCTACATACAAAAATCCCATGACACCTGTGAGGGTGTCACGTCCAGGCATAAGCATGCCTCTCCATGCCAGGTATATGCTTCCCTTTGTGTCAACCAGGGCACAGCAGTTTCTTCACAAGGCATATTTTTGAAATGGCAATTATTTGGCTACTCCCAAGAGGCAGCTTATCAAAGAAAATTTGGACCCAAGTGCTCTGCTCAGTTAACAAACAATATATTACTATGCTACGTTAGGAACCGATTTATATATTCATTCCAAGACTTTCTGATGCATTTAAACACATACTCAGCTACCTACTTGATAGCTACTCTTGAATATCTAAGATACATCTCAAATATCAGGTGGCTAACATGGAATTTTCCCCATCCCTAAACCTGTTTCCAGTCGTCCCCAAGATAATTATAGTAGTAACATCATCCACCAAACGCTCAAGGAAGAAACCTAAGATCTTACTCATGCATCCTTCTCCCTCAGGGTCTTGTATCTCATACATCTCTAGTAACTTTTCTAACTTCCTATTCTCAATACATAATATATTACGAACAGATCCTCTTCCTTCCACCTTCATAGTCACCATCTCTGTTTCAGCTTCTATCACTCCTTACCTGGAATTCTAGAATAACAATTTTCCTATATCTCCAACTTGCCCCTCACTTATCTGCATAGCAGTCAGATTGAATTTTTAAAACATTCCCTTGCTTAAAATCCTGACGTTCTTAGCATGAAATCCAAACTCCTTACCATTGTTCATAGTGTTTTCTGGGGGTCTCTTCTGTACTACGGTCATCTCACACCCCAATACTTTCTTTTCTCACTGCACTACAATTAGACTGAACTTTTTTTTGGCTTTTCTTTTCAGTTCTTCTAAAACATTAAGTCCGTTCTCAACATGGGGTTTTAAATTGCTGTTTCCATTACCTTAATTTCCTCTGCTCTTTACCTGGCTGGTTCTTCTTATCCTTCAAGTTTCACCATACATGGCAATTCTCAGAGAATTCTTCATCAAGTGCCTAACCCAAAAAGAGTCTCCCCTCTGTTTTTTTTTTTTCCTTACATTTAATTTCTTCCAAAGAACTTACCACAATCTAAAACTGTGTCCATTTGCGAATTCATGTGTGTAATGCCATAATGTACCTTCCAACAGTTAGTTTCACATAGCAGGAGGATTTTTTTCTGTTTTATCCAAAACCACATACCCAGTTTACCATCAATGTGGGACACAATAGAACCCCAGGGTGTGTGATACGGAAGAACTCAATGACAACTTAATACATGGACACTTTCACTTTTCTGCTTTCTCAAATTCTAGCAAATCTAAGAATCCATTAGGGAAACTTCAAGATGTCATCTAAATTCACCCAAAATAACTCAACACACGTGGAATCCAAACTCCCACAAACAGGGTAAGAGAAATTCATTTCTGCTGCTTTTGCCATGAACTGTTGTGAGCTGCAAAAGGTCACTACCAATATCACAGTAGTGTGGTATTTGTCCAAAGAATTATCCAGTCCTACTGTGCATGGCACTAAGGAAGACAATAAATTGAGTGCTTCAGTTTAGATAGAAAAAGTAGCTGCCTCCAAAAAATTGTTTTATTAATTACATACCTGACCAAAAATGTCCTGTGATGACTGAGGACATAGCATGACATAAACATTGCAAGAGCAAGCACTATGTCACTTTCCTCAGCACCAAGAACAAAGTATAAATAGTCTTAAATGAATTAACTAATATACATAAGATAGAAAGAGGGAAATAAAGAATTTTAAGGAAAAACCATTAGACAAGCTTTGTCTGTGTTGGGCAAGATACATGGACATGTTCTCACTGTTTTATGAATTCAAATCTGGATGGCAAACGTTTCCAAATAGCACACTATCTACTCTCCATACTCTCTTGTATGCTGATGTGCCTCCTACAGAGACAATCATAGCAGTGTCACATTGAGAAAAAACCTTATCATGACAAGTGGCTGAGCCTTTCCAGTATTGATGGTATAAGATATGGTTGTGGGCAAGTGAGTCAGAAAGAGTTTAGTTCAAAACTCAGTCCTGCCACTTGCATGTAACACGGTCTCTTTAAGGCTCAGTTTTCTCATCTGTAAAATGGGCATTCGATAACAATATCAACTTCATAAGGTTGTTGTGGGCATTTGAGAAACTAATGCATGAAACTGATCATAGGATGCTTGAACTTAAGAAAACTCAGTATATTATAGTCTTCATAATAGTGATGATAATAATAGTTGCATTAATCTTATGTTTCTTTTATTTGAGGAGAGAAGAACAGTATGACAGGACTTAGCATAATATCATACTCCTGGATGGAAAATATTTGGACTCCAGTGCAGCTCAGCTTTTTCCTAGCTGTGTGAATTAGGCAGATTCCTTATTTTTCTGGCAATTCTGTGAGGTAAGTTTTCTACCCTAATTTTTCTAGTAAGAAATTTAAGCTCAGAATGACTAATATGCCTGGTTATGTAAATGTTTAGTGAGTGGCGGCCAGTATCATTTCTGCACAAACTGAAGCAAGTCACTTGCCTGTGAGAACAATCAGTCCCATTTTACAAATGGGAAAAAAGCAAACCCAGACACATGTAAGAATTAAAGAAAATGCATCTATGACAATAGTCTTGCAGAGTCATTTGCAGATAAGATTTACTTATTATTATCACCCATTAATTTTTTTTTCTTATTTCTGGGGAAGCTACAAACTATAACATTATGGTGGTTTAGTATGGCCAAATTCTGCTGGCACCCAAGCAAACATTTTCTCTACTATGTAATTCTGCCTCCTTGACTGGTTAACCTATGTCATGAGTAGCTACAGTGGACCATTCAAATGGCAGACACAGACAAACAGGAATAATCTAAAAACTACTCCTATATTCCTTGGAATTCTTGAAAGCCAAGAGTACTGATGAAAAGTTGGTATCTAAATGTGAAAACCAATGCACTCTCTTGGAGGCCCACTGGATTCCTATCCTCTTCCCCAAAATGGAATTGCCGTCCTCTCCCCTTTGCACATTGAAATTTAGCCTATTGTGAAACACATTTGAACTAGAAGGATTGGACTTCTTTAAGCTAGCTCAAATTGAAGTCATCATTACAAACACAGCAAGAAGTGTTGAGAACCAGATAAACGAAGTGACTTACTTCGAAGACCAACGTCTCATTTGTGGGACCTGGTGCATACAGACGTTCCGGGTGGTTGAAGGAGCGCTGGTATTCAAACGTGGTCCCAGCGAAGGGGAACTCCCCAGGCCAGTCGATGCTCCAGCCCCCCGTCAGGTAATACTTTTGACTGAGGCTTCGAACCGCGAGGTAACTGGAGGAGATCTGCAGCTCCTGGATTTCGATGCTCCGGGCCCCAGCTGGAATGATGACCACCGGATAATATTCTAAATGGAAAGAACAGAACGTTTTTGTATTTCACACTGTGCATTGGAGAAAGGGGACTAGAAATGCCCAGGAATATGTACTGTCCATTTTTATATAGTGAGGCTTTTGAATTATCACCTGATATTCATTCTTACTCTGTGAAGTAAACATGATCAATTACTTCATTTTCCAAGTGATAAGAGCACCAGAGAGAGAAAAGGCACGTGGCTTTTCCAAAGTCTTACCAAACATGTTTTTGTGGACGGGAGACACACTCTTCTTCTCAGACCAATAACGTCCACAATACTCAAGAACACTTTTTTTTTCTAGTCTTCCTAGAAGAAATTTAGAGCTATTTATCCTCAACAATGATATTCAGAAAACAGGGCTCAAAATTTAATTTTACTCAAGATCTTTAGGTAATTGCCTTAAATATTTATCTGATGCTGTGTATACAGATCATCAAAGTTTCACAATAAGTTTCTTTGCTTCATAAATGCATGTGAGGCATACATGGGGCCTGGCTGGCAAATGAAAACTACAAAGTAGGAAGGTATTTATTTAACACATTTCTGAGATATTGATGAAATGCCTTGCATCTCTTGCACAAGGGACAAAAGCCATCATCACCAATGTGTCAGGTGAACTAGTAAAAGACTCGACCACATGGAGTGTGACTCAAACTTGTTCAGTAACAAAAGTTGTCTCTCACTAGCAAGAACAACAAAACAGCAGCATCTCTTACCATTTGCTTTATTCTGGTTGAGGTACAGGCCTTTATAAAACTTGCAAGTCGAATTATCACCTTTGCAAACACCACATGCATCTGAAACAGCTTTAGAGCCAAGTTCATGATCACATCCTACTGGCTGCGACCAAAAAAAAGACAAAACAAAAAAAAAAGTGAGAAAAATCAAATATTAGAGAAGCCAATGGCTAAGAATAACTAAGAGATGCATGGTTTTCTGTATTTATAGAACATTAGAGAGGCAGTACAGCTTAGGTTAAAAAGCACAGTCTCAAGTTTGACTGATTTGGGATTCAAATCCCTCCTCTGCCTTTGTCAGATGTAGGACTGGGCAAGTTGCATGACTGATCTAAGGCTTAGACTCTTCATGTGTGATACTAGAGTAAGAAGTCACCATTGCCACTACTGCCAAGCGAGGTGACTCAGTCTCTGTGACCGAAACATAAAAAGGCTGGACAATACACACGTGCACTACGCGCACACACACGCTTAAAGGATCAAAGAGCTCAAATTAAATCAAATTAAAATGGAAGAGAAAGTGCGTACCCAAAGAGAAAGGAAAAAGAACCAGAAATAAATAGTAGTATTATTTCAAAATGCACTGGTGAGGTTCTAATCATGTAGTGAATGTGCTAAGTAAGCACGTAATAAACATTGTTATTTACATTCTTACTTAATTTTTACAACTGCTAGGTAAAGTAGGATATATCATCATTTCCATTCTATATACATGGAAATGGAGTAAAAGAGAAACTAAAATAATTGGACAGAGGTCATGCATGCAAAGGTTAAGTTGGGGAATTTAGACATGGTGCCACATCCAAGTGGAACACGAGCATGGTCATATACCCCAAAGCAGAAATGTTCTCTTACTTCACAAATCCCATCAATACAAACGTCATTTTTCCTCGGGGAGCAAGGGGTTCCGTCTTTCACTTTGCCAGACATTGCAAAAAAAAATTCAAAGTTCTCAGCCTTGCAGTACAGTTTACATCGATCTTCCTCTAGAAGCAAAGAGATGAAGGTAGGACATGGTCAAGAGGAAACTGTCAGGAAAATGATATGTCCACCAAAAGGACGAATTAAATTTACTTAGCAAGCTATCATCATCAAAATGGAAAATGTTATGCAGTTTTATATGTATATGTGCACGTATGTGTGCATATATAAGCACATGTATATATGGCTTTTAAAAGTGTGAATCCCATTTAACAATCCATATAAAACTGATTTAACAATAAAATATAATCCATATAACACTGATTTAATATTAACACATAAGAATTTCATTTTTCTAATCCTTAGTGATAGTTACCATAAACATGATTGGTAGGTTGTGTACTGAGACTCCCTGGATAATAAATATTTTAAGCTTCATGGGCCCTATATACATGAAGGGGTGTTGCTGTTCCAATAAAACTTTATTTAAGAAAAAAAAAGATCAGATTTGGCCTAGAGGCCATAGTTTGATGACCCTGATTTGGGACATGGATTACTTTAGATATTTATTGAGTCTGTTAAGAGTGAAGGTGTTAGGCACTTTGGAAAAAAGACATATGGTCAGTAATGTTTATAAAACATATAGAGAAGATTCATATCATAAAAATGAAGAGGAAGCAAATAAACTAATCCTAAAGGGTAAAAAATATAAGTTTTATTGACCCTTAAGTCCCTGAGAAGTTTCTGGTATCAGAGGCAAAAAGAAAAAAACATATTTATAGAGCTTTTGTTATCAGAAAGGAGTTACTATGCCAATTTCTCAAATAGAAAGAGCTCTTCTTGGCCAGGAATTCCAGATGACGTTTCTCACATGAGACCTTATGTGGGCGACATTGAGTGATATCCCTAACAACAGTTTTACAACAAATGTATAAACAGTTTGCAAATAGCTGTGCTTCATAAAAACCCCCCAATCAAAGGCAAAGTCAAAACTTAAATGTGGAAAAAGTTAAATTATTATGGCCCAAATATGCAGATGTGTGAATAGATTAAAAAGTTCTCTCTCATCTCTGAATTGTTTGTAAACAGCAGCTTAATTTAATGAGTCCTAATTTTTGCATATGAGATTAGGGAGCTGGATTTCCTTTGTCTTTCATTCGTAGGAATTAACAAGATCTAGAAAACTGTTTTTCCAGCACAGATTTTGGATAAGTTTATGAACTAGTCTGCTAAAAACACAGAAGGAAAGAAGAAAGAAAAAGCTCACTATTATAGAATAAAAACTGTCTACATTTATGAACAAAGTCTTCCCTTGTTCTTCTTAAACTGCAGCAAAGTCACAAGACCTTCAAGTCATGGTCAGTCTCTTCTGATGTAAGTGTCAAAAGGAGACAAGGAAGGACCAGATGGCCTTAACTTTTCTGTCTCCCTCCACTAGGATGTGAGAGCCTAAGGCTGGGGCCTGTGTTTTACTCAATGTACTCTCCTATGCACCTAGCATAGTGTCTCCTACACAAAAAGAGCTCAGTAAACACCTATTGTGTGAATGACTGAAACTGCATGTTCCCTACTTAGTGAAAACTGCAACAAAATTAGTGAAAGAATTTTGAAACCAGAAAGCACTTTCCAAATTATGAAACTTATTTAACTTTCTCCTTATGCATTCTACGCAAAACCTATTTAAAGGGTGATGACAGAACAGATTCTATAAACATTATATTTGAGTGAAAGATGCCATGTGGGAAAGTCCAAGGAGTATCCAAGAAGTCAAAGCAAAGAACAAAAGAAGTGGAAGGAAGGAAGGACAACAAAGTCTTTGAGAAAGAACCACAGATAAGAAACATGAGATTGCAGGAGTATACAACTAAGAGGAAATAAATCTTCAAATGTTTAAACTGGAAGCAACTACAGCTATTCTACCTGATTGCCCACTAGAACCTGCGGTGTAGCATCCTTCCTAGGTAACTACTCAGTTCCTGGTAGAATGCCTCTAGTGGTGGAGAGTATACTACTTATAAAGGGAACATACTTCAATTTTTGACAGTTAATATTTATTTACTTATTCATTCATTTATTTCAAAAGTTATAGCCATTAAATAAATATATACCAAGCATTATTCTTAGTTAGAGAAACAAGCATGCTCAAGACAGACAAAGGCTTAGTCCTTGTTGGACCTAAATTCTCTTGGAGAGAAAGATAATAAATAAAAGATAAAAATAGATAAAAATACACTCATGCCTTGAGAAGAGCTATGAAGAATAAACAGGGTTTAGTGAGTGGCATGAAGAAAGAATATTTTGAAAGGCTGGCAAGGAAAGTCTCTCTGAGGAAATAATATGGCTAGGAAGTTATCTGCCTTTAAATCAATTCTGTTCTCTGAAGCAATTTCAAATAAATCTAAAACCCCTTTCTATTCAATATCCCTTTGAATTTTTGAATGTATCTAGTTTCTTTTCTGGAATAAACATCTATAGGTCCCTTATTACTTCCTCTTAAGACACAGCTTTTACAATCTTCATATCTGTCTCTGTCTGTGCTTTTGGACAAATAGTCATGATCCCAAACCAGATCAGTGCTTCTGAAATGGCTGGGCTGGTATAGAGCAAAGTTGCACTATCCTCTCTTTTGATTTCGAGGCTACGCTTGTTATAATGTCTCTAATTCCATTAACTTCCTTTATGGTGATTGATAACGTGGGTTCATTTTGAGTTTTTGCATAGGAACAGTCCATGAATTGTCATTCAATTCAGTCTCTTCCCATTCTGCACATGTGTAGTTGGGATTCACATGTATCCTTCTTCAAGGCAGCACAGATAAGTTTTGATAAATAAATAAATAAACAGTGGAAAGGAAATAATCAGAATAGTGACAGCTTATTCTACGTAGGTAACAGGAACTACATTAAATTCTCCTGTTGTAACTAAAATAAATGTTTGAGTATTTAGTCAAAATAAAAACAAATTAATTTAAAAAGTAAAGTACAAGCCATAACTTTAAGTTATTATAAATACTAAGAACCTACTATCGAGATAATTTTTATTCATGGTTCTGTGTGTGTGTGTGTGTGTGTGTGTGTGCATGTACGTGCACGCACATACTCTACAAACAGGCCTTCCCATGCTTGTAATCATCTGACATGTCAGTTACTGAGTATGGTGTCTCTATGGGGTATATATGATTTCACAAGTTTGGGGTCTGGACAAATCATACCAATTTCAATTAACATCCCTGGGAGACTTAATTGCCGAAATGTCAAAGGTAAGTGGAGAAACGTAAGTACATTCCAAACACATGAACCCGTTGGCTTACAGATGTGGGAATGTGGGAGACAAGGGGTATCTTATGAAAAAAATTGTGTGGAAAAATAAACAAAACCCATGGGATGAAGAAACGGGCCAGGAGGGGTCTGGGGGAATGAAAAGTAAACATTGAAACTCTTTGATATAGGCAGCAATTTCTCCTGTGTTGTTCATTCACATTATCATCCACATAGAGACATATTTATTTGAGTGTCACAGAGACCAAATTACCTTCTACTTTTGTATAGGGTTTCCACTGGTAGAACCATCCCCGGAAAGGTTTGCTATTATATTCCGCACATTGCTGGGCTCGAAAATCCAAGCTATTTTCATTACAAGGGTTAATGTTGCACAGCTGATAAATACGGCTAGAACCTGGACAGAACTTGCCACCATACTGAGGCCTAAAAATACAATTAAAGAACTTTAATGCTAGTAATCAAACAGCTCACTATTAGTCACATGCAATGATGTAAGGAAGCACAGTCAAGATAAGCATTGTCAACAGTGTGTGCAGTTGTGTATGTCTATTACAGGAATGGACATATGTAGCATACAACTGGCTACATCTCTTCCTGCATCTATGGTAGACATAACTAATCAGGGAATTTTTTTTTTGTTCTTTGTCACTGCTCATCAGTTGGAATTAGTATGCTAGATCAAATGTATTTACCATCCCTGATCTAATTTTTATATTTGGTTGATTTCCTTGAAGATTGATGAAACAGTATTCTTGACATTTACCATATTACCTATGTTTGGAAAACCTGTAAATATACCTAAATGTTCTTATTAATGTATACTTGTGCTTGTGTGCTACACCCCCGCCCCCCATATTCTGGCATCAAAAGCTCTTCAAACACGGACCCAACCTACCTCTTCAGCTTTTCTCCCATTTCCTAACCCTCATCATCTTCCTATACTTTGCCACACACCTGCTACTATGTAAAAAGTGAGGACACTGGGGAGACGGAACAGAAAGCAACATTTGCCATGTTCTCCCACCCAGCTTTGTCAGTCAATGAGATGAAATTCTGATTATTATCTGACTCTTGCATGTTTTATTCTAATTGATTCTAAGCTCTGAGGGAAAACATTCTCTTGGTTTTCATCAGCATCATCACTTTTTAACTTTGCAGGTGGCCTTATCCTTTCCTGCCAAGCACAATGGGAAATGGATTTCCAGAGTAGGGAATTCTTTTAGAACAGAAATAATGATGATCTAATGGCAAGCTCTTTAAGATCATGGTAGGCAGATTCCAACCTGCAAAAACCAGAAAGCAAAATAAAGGAAAAAAGAGTACAACCACACTGAAAATTATCAATAACATGTAATCCAGCTTACTCCATGCAAAAAGCAATTGCTTCTTTTCATTCCTTCCTTTCTGGAGTTTTCTCTAAAGGCTAAAACTCCATGATGGATCATCTTGTGTAAAAATTTGATGCCAACATGTAACATGAAAGGAGGCTCCAGGTTAATAAATTTATGTGAATAAAATTCCTTGTCTCTTTAGGAAGCACAAGTATGCCATAAAACACCTCTGGATTTGCTTCACCATATTTTACGAAGTCCTCCTATAACGGCATGCTAAAATGGATTCAACAGAAATGGGAAGTGTTATACTGCCCGAATGAGATTTTTATGCTATTTCTAAACATTCTGGAGCAACTACTTAAACATGCAGCAGCCATTGCAATAAATCAAATCCCTGAAGACTGCTTAAATTATCATCGAAAAAGCATTTACTAATAGAAAAATCTTAAAGTATCATATCATAGCCTGGTCCTCTTTACAAGGCATATTTAAAACTAATTTCTCAGTTTAAGACTTTCTGTCTGAGATTTAACAAATAACCCTCATTTGGTCTATACATAGTTAATGAATTGAAAGTAGCTACAATGTGCTACTTTTTCAACTCATAGAACTTGTAACACAGAAAAGACCTCCAAGCTCCTATAGCCATCCCCTCATTTTATAGATGAAGTGAAAAACGGCTGACAGAGCTCACAAAACTTGTTAAATGAAGGTCACACAGCTAGAGAGAGAGCAGAGCTCAGGCTCAGTCTTTTGGACTCTGTCCAGGATCCTTTTCCTGCTCCACTATGCCTGCATTTAACTGAGTGAGGCCATCAGGGCAGGCATGGGAAGAAAGAGGAAGACACAGTATGACAGGACTGCTTTAAATCCACTGTTCTCCACCTCTTCCCAGCTTGACTTTAGGCAATTTTATTTAACCTCCTCACCTGTAAATTAGGGACAATTGTGACAATTAACTGTAAAGAATTTAGGGCAGTATCTAGGGCAGAGTTAGCGCAAACAAATTATAATTATTCTTAAGTGCCTCACACTTTTGTATAAGCGCCAACACTGTGCTAAGTATTATGTGACCCGATTTTTATATACTAATACATTTCATTTTTAACTACGGGATAACGGTAAAGTGATCAAAAGTAATGACTGGCAAGAATCTGGGCTTTTTCATCCAATCTTTAAATACAGGTACATCTTTCTGCAGCTTTGACCATGAGTGTTAGGATAAATTAACAGAAAATTCTACCATAATATCCTTTGGTGTAAGAAGTTCTTTAAGATTAAAAACAAATATAGAAAACAAAAATCTGGGCACATAATTTAGTCTTTATATTAGACTACCTATATTTGCTTCTGCATAATTTATCAAGTCCTGACTACAAATAGTTATGTTGGTTGGTTGGATGATCATTAGAATCACTTGGGTAGCTCTGATTCCTGGGTCCCTCCACAGACGTTCCCAATAAGAATGTACGCTGTGGAAGACCTAGATATTAATGTTTTTAAAAGTACACCTGCTGATTATGATGACCAGCTAAGCCTTGAAATTACTGGTTGGAACATAGGCCACAGATTTGACTCAATTACTATACTGGAGCCATGACTTTCCTCCTAATTCCATTTGCTAAGCTGCATTGGAGTAAGCAGTATATTCTATTTTCTCAAATAGACTCGTGTTTTAGGAAAGTTCTAGAGTACCTTAGCACATCACTAATCATTTTCTTGAACAGAGTTCACAGGAATTTCACTAGGCTTTCTTACAGTGTGATAGGGAACTAGAAAAAATGTCAAAGGATTAAAACTGAGGGATCTTGATCTACCTCTGCCATTACCAGGATGGGGACCTGAGTAAAGGCTGCTGCTATGAATGGGACCCTCTTTCTCGCCTGGTGACTCATCTGTAAAATAACTGGATTAGCCAGCAGGTATCAACTCATCTGTCAGTTCTAACCGGATCAGGAGCAAATACCTGGAGAAGCGTTTTGAGAAGGTTCCTGAGGCATAGCAGGGCTCAGTAGAAAACAGGACTTCGAGCAATTAAAATTGTCTACCACACACGCAGGGGAAAGGAGGGTCCCACGTGCCTGGCATTGGCTATTCCAGAACCAGATAACCTTTAACTCTTTTAAAACTCAAAAAATTTGATAGATTATAAATCAGCCAGGAATTTATGAAACAAAATATGTTCTGGAAAAAAAATCATTATATGAAATAGAAACCTCACTGCTTCTCAGATGAGAAAATGAAAACGGTTAGGTTGAGTTATATGAACAGAACCCAATGCCTAAACTGAAGCAAGAAAGAAATCTGTAACTTGAAACAGGGAGGGAAAAAAAAAACAGCTTTACTACAACAAAGTGAAATAAGAACAGAGCGAGAACAATTAATTCAATTGTCTTGGGACAGCCTAACATCTACTTGTTTTATTTGTGACTTCATGCATAAAGTAAACAGTACCCTGATTGTCTTTAATCTTGTTCAAAGTGATAAAACTGCACCAAGTGGAAATACTTTAGTGATTACTTCTTTTATCAGGCATCTCTAAAATTACAATATGATATTTCCATGAACAATGCCCTATTATAATGAGAGTTCCCAATCCTACAGATGGGAGAGAGGTTTTAATTTAAATCTCAGGGGTGTCATTCCTGCACTTTACTAGCAGAGCTATTAAATTAGGTAATCTATTTCTTTCTTGGGAAAATATCAAGATTTTAAAATGTTGTCATGTATGAAAACCAGATCCATGATCTATACTTTAAAAATGTAAAGTAATATAATGATTTTAACAATTACATTTAAGACACGGGCTACATTCAAAGTATTAGGAGGGTGGTTTTAATAACCGGTATAGGTTGCAAGTGCATCACAAGCATCCCTACCATTATACCCAGTTACTGGGTCTGATTAGACCAGTGAGTCTCAGAGATGATTTTCCCCACTATACGACACGTGGTGATGTCTGGAGACATTTGTGGTTGTCACAATTTGGGTGGGTGGGGGTGATGGAGAATGATCCTAGTGGCATCTAGTGGGTCGAGGCCAGGGATACTGCTAAACATCCTACAATGTACAGAACAAACCCCTGACAACAAAGAATTTTCCAGCCCATGTCAATAGTGCTAAAGTTGAAAAGCCCCATTTTAGCCTCAGATATCCTAAGTAGCATCTAACACATCATGGTCAAAGTATCTCCAAACCCTTCCTTATATTTTGGAGGAAAAAAAAAAAAAATAGCCTTTTTATCCAGTTCAGAGTGCTGACTCAGATGAAGTACCATTTGCCTCTTTTAAAATTTCCTTTTGCTCTAGTGTCATTATTTAATTCTCAATTTGCACATTTATGCAAAGCTTGCAATGTACATATACTGTTTAAAAGCACTTTATAAATATTAACTCAGATGATGTAGGTGCTATCATCATTATCCTATTTTTATAAATGGAGATCTGTAAAAGGAACACTACGTTGTTTGTTTGGCCACACAGCTAGGAAATGGCACAGCCAGGATGCAAACCAGGTTGTCGAGCTTCAGACCATGTTCTCAAGCTCCGTACTATGCTACCATTCAAATTGTGTTGTAAGAGTAAATCCCCTGTCTTCCAAGATCCCATCACATTCTTCTCGCTCCATCACATTCTCCAAAGTCCAGTTTCATCAGTAAGGCCTCTGCCTCTCCCCCCTGCTTCTGTGGGGTGACCCTGTCCTTCTGGTGAGCTTGGGATGAGGACAATGAAAACCGCACAGACCCCAGAACCTTTTGTTGAATGCCCACTGGATGCTCCCAGTCCGTCAGGCATCCTACAGATGCAATTGCTAATCCTCCCCTGATCTTCTGAGGTTATCATCCCTATTTTATGCATAAACCTAAGTCAAGTGACTTTCCCAAAGCCACACGGTTAAGAAGTGGCAGACACAGAATTTGGGGTCTATCTCCAAAACCTGAGTTCTTTCTATATCACCCTGCCAGTTAGAAAATGGACATCTTGCACATGTTTCATATGGGAGTCAGAGCACATAAAAGTTAACATAAAACCACCTTCATGTTCACAGAGCACAGAGTGCAGTTCAGACTCCAGTATGACCAGACCAAAGAGTACCTACAGGTGACCCCAGGCCAATTTCAATCCACAGATGATTTGATTAGTTGTCAGTGGTTTGTTTGTTTTGTTTTTACAGAAAATTGAATTTGTTGTCAATATTTTAAAAATTGGGAAATTTCACATGCAGCATTTTTTCATATTTCTGGTTTCTCCTAAAAAGTCAGGCAGATCTGTCAACACGTGTTGATGTACATTCCTGCAAGGCAAAAATCAGCATACTTTCTCTAGTTCAGCAGCTTGAGAGACACACATAAGTTATGCCAGCCAAGCTTCTCTGTTCTATAATATCACAAGTATTTGTATGACTGTATAACCCTCATTTAGATTAAGAAAGTAGCTCAGACTATTATTGGAGTTCTTGATCATCATATTCACATATAGAATTGCTGTTTTGTGGTTTCTGCCCACCATACCTTCCCCCAGTGCACACAGCCTTTACATGCAAACAGTAAAATCCTGGTTGATTGCTATTAACTGGACGGAAGAAAACCACACTTAAAACCAAGTGTGTTACAGGCTGAAGGTGAAGGCCTTAACAAAGACTGACTTTCTGTTGGAGCCTTACTTGGGGTTATTGCAGTGTCTCTCCTGATACTTCACTCCTCCCCCACATGTCCGGGAACATTCTGACCACTTCGACCAGGCGGACCACTGGCCGTGGATGGGCCGGGGCCCCAGCTCCCCAAGCTTTACACACTGGCCTTGCCGACACCACTATGAAAAGAAAGTGTTACATGGTTCCTGTTAGAGACCACCCGGAAAAGCACAGGGAGAAGAAAACACCCACACAGTAATAGGAAAAACAAGTCTATTAGAAGAAAGGAAAATGCATGACTTGACAGAGTCCTTTCTTTGCTGGGCTTCATAAACACAAAGTTACCCGCATTTTCTGCACGCGTTTTGGAAGACTGACGTATCTAGAGAGAAGGAGCATCTCTTACCAACAGGCTGAGTATGACATGCTTTGTGAGCTGTTGAGGTGAAATGTCCAGATGAGATTCCACCTAACAGCCAAGGGAGTCAGCACAGACAAAATTACAAGGGAGCCTCCCTTGCCACTTAGAAACAATGCTACTTAAAGAACAATTTGGATCATTCACTCAAGGAGAAACAATTTTTAAGATAGTAACACAACTTATCATTTTGAACGATTATCTTATCATAAAAACAGATACAATTATGCATGCATTATATTTTAGCTTATTCCAAACCATCACTATAGGGCATTTCTTAGGAAACTGAATAACTTTCAGTTTGCACAAATTGTACTCTTCAGATAACATCCTTTGTTCTTTGGTGTATATTAAAGGTCCCTTCTTCAGACCCTCTGATGGCTTCGTGCTCTTTCACTGTCTTTGATGAATTGGCTCTGGGTCTTTCACTCGCCCATGATCTGTACAATAGGGTGAGTGCTGTTTTCTGTACTAACCTTCCCATTTTAGTTTGCCATTGTAATAAATTCCAGGCTTTGCTGGTCATCTCTCTCTTGGGGGTTGCATTAGCCTTTGGTAGTGTTTTTTTCTTTTTTTCCTGTGGTGTTTTTATTATGAGCAAGTTATGCATGACTTAGCATAACTGCACTCTTTCCTAAAAGCCTCTGCAATTAGATCCAAAGGGTTGGAGTTTGGATCATGCCAGGTTTTGACAAGGAGTGGGGGGGTTTGGTTACAGAATTATGGGAAGGTTGTTTGACTTTCAAATCTTCAGTTTTCCCCCGTGATACATTTGGCCTCATGACTGTTTATTGTGTGGCTTGGTTGCTAGTTCACTTTGTCTAGGTTAAGATATTGCTTCCTTTCTTCAAATTATTGCCATGTGCTGATTATTAATTCTTCTGTTTTTAATTTTTGTTTTCCCTGGATTAATTGCTATTTCAGAGTTTACACGAAATCATATAACATTGCTTCAGCACTTTTTGGGGGAAAGCAATCGGTCATTTGAGGATTTCGTCTACCATAAGCATGCATCTTCCCTACCAGGAATCACAGGGTCTCTACTAGACTAAGCTCAGTAGCTGAGACAAAATAATAATAATAATAATAATTAATACTAATAATAGCAGCAGCCAACAACAATGGGAGTAAAAACAGCAGCAGCAGCAGCAGCTATAGTTTATTAAGTTGCTTCTGTATGCCAAAAACGGTGCAGAAAACTTCACATGTAGTATCTCATATAATCCTTGCAAAGCATTTAGGAGTTAAAAACTATTTTCTAGATGAGAGGAATTTAGCAAAGAAATACTAGCTAACTTGATTAGAGTCACACAAACTACCCAAATAGAGCTACCCAAATAGCTACAAAAGTAGGAGAGACTGGATTTAACTCAGTTCCCAAAGCTCCTAAGTGGGACACATTCACCTTCTCATCTCAGAGGCAAATTATTGACAATGTATCTTAATTCTAATCTAATTTCTTTTTTGGAAATTTTTTTTAAGATCTTTTCCAATCATTCCATTAATTTGACTATCTATGATGTCAGTATTCATCCTAATATTAGGTTAGGCTGCTGACTGATTGTTTTCTTCTGGCTTTTCAATGAGTGTAGGAATCAGGAACATATATGGGAATATACACATAGACATGCAGACATCCACCTGTATCTATAAAACTCTACAAATAAATTGTAAATATGAAATATATACACATATAATTTTATCCAACTATCCATACATATGTATTTATAGTGCTTCTAATTTCAAATTGAATGGCCTTGGCCTGGGCCAATACCTCTTAATAGACAGTATGTACAAACCTTTCTTTCCTTGTACACGTATCTCTAAAGTACATGGCTTTGACATCCCCGTACCTTTGCTGAGTGCTCACAGTATAAATATGGCTGAAGGATAAGACACTAGAGAAGTAAGGGGAAGGATACAGCTGGGTTCCAGTTACAGAGGAATAAACAATATGTCAAGCAGATGCTGCTCTGTGCCAGACACTCCAAATAAAATACAAGGAAAGTCAGGGTCCTGGTCCTCATGGAGTTTACACTCCAATAAATAGGCAATTACATCCCATGGTGAGGGAAGAATTAAGGAGCACATATATGAATGCAAAAATCATTATAGTGCAGTGATGATGGATGGATCATGTCAGGATGCTTGCTGCTGAGGGTGATCTTATGGGTACAGGCTTTTTGCCAGTATGTAACTGCAGCCTGGTGTTTTAAAAATAATGGTTGTGCGTGTCGGGGGTGGGGGCTGGTGTTGTAGTGGTATTAGGACATTTGCTTTCTAACTTCTGGTTTATCTCATGTTCTGTATACTGAAGCCTAATACAGGTGCATTTTAGTCACCATGGAACTTACACCCCTGGTGTATTTATGCAATTTATGTAACAACCTATGTTATCTATCACTTATTTTCCTCATCATATCAATTTTTCTTGAATAGCCCTTCTTGAGTTTAATGCTGTTGCTTTTTTAATGAAAAAAAAAAATGCCCATTGATCTTCAAGTTACAAGTTCTAAATTTTCAAAAACAAAATTGAAGAGTATTTATATTTTCAAGTATTCAATTAATCATTCTGTATCATCACAGCTACAACACTATTAATATTTTCAATAACAGTCCTTATTGGAATTTCTCAAGACCAGTACATCTTATTAAAAATTACACATAACTCCCCAATTTTTAAGATGTCTGTTTTTTAAAGATAAGAGTTAAAAATTACAAACCTTTTAAGAGATATTAAATAAATGTTCTTACAAATATCAGAAAGCATTTGCTGAAAACCCGTTTATTTTTGTGCACCTGTGCCTTTTTGCCTCTACTGTTGGCCTCTCTCTGAAAAGTCTCTCCTTTCTCTCATCCAACTGAAGAACTTCAAACTGCAACAACCATCTTGGTGTTAGTTCTAAACACCTACCTAATCCCAAGCAAGATTCACCTCTCCTTTCATCTGGACCCTGACGGCAACTACTGCTTAAAGAAGGTGTGTTTAAAAAGAGAATTTGAGTTATCGGCTTCTGCATTGGGCTCCCCTACTGGATTGTAAATTCTTGAAGGGATAGGACTGAGTTTTATTCATCTCTATATCCCCAGAGTCTCCTGTCCCCAATATCTAGTAGTCAATAAATTACTGTGGAATTGAAATCACTTTAAATGACCAATTCTTCTATACAGGCCGGTACTGCCTGGAGAAAGAGCTACTAACAGAGACCAGCAAACCTGTAACAGCTCATTCTCTCTCACCATTCATAGCTCCTCTATCCCCAGAGCTGGATTATTTACTAATAGTCCAAGTCCAAGAGTCTCCAGACTCTACTGGGAAAGAAGAAGAAAAAGAGAAACTAATACATGAGAGTTCTTCATTCAAAACATAGTGCTCTCCTATAATCTTCCACAATGGAGATGGTTCTTAGGGCTGAAGATGCTCCCTAGCAAAAAGACCTCATGGAACAAGCCAGATGGAGACGTCTCTTACTCCTCAATAGGAAAGTCACTATAAGTGATGGGAATCTCTCGGGCTTGTCAGAAGCTCAAGGGCAGGTCATATGAGGCGAGGTGACGTGAGTAGCAGAGGCCTCGGTCTGGAACCACAGTCATTTCTTTACTACTAATGGGGACATCTCACCAAGTTTAAAAGGCAAACAGTAAGCAATGAAATCTATTAGCTCATTGAAATAGAGCTATTTTGACATAAGCCTTCCCTAAAAAAGGAAAACAAAGAAAAAAAATCTTCTTAAATAACTGAGCTAACTGGGTTATATTAGCATTAAGTTTTTATAATCACTGCTAAATAAACTTGGTTAATTTAAAGAGAAGTCAGAAAATATAGGCAGCCAAGGCACTCCATTTTAAGGTCATAATACAAATAGTTTGGTTTCTATGTTAGCAAGTTTCCAGGGCTAAAAACTAACAAGTATGCAGTTTACCATACTCAAGCCACAAATGGTCCCTTCCGCCGCAGGCATAAACTTGGTCTCACATCTGTGGCCCACTCGGTGACACCAAAGTGATTTGCAAATGTCCTGAAAGGAAAGAAGGGGCTTGTAAGGGTGATGATACAATGAAATGAAATTGAAAACTTTCAAAGATTCTGTACACAATGTCATATTTTGGGATGGCTGAAATCAGACAAATTATTCAGAAAGTAGAGGCAAGGGAAGTTGGCAGTACCAAGACAATACATCTAGCAACTATTAATATATAAGCAGGACGTTTCTAAAGTACCCAGGTATTCACATGTAATATGTAATGGCCCGGAGGTAGCAACAGTTAATTTAGCAAACACTTGGCTTGTAACTAAGAGATCTGGTTTCTAATGATAATAATAATAATTGCCATGTAAGAGAATAGACCAAGACTGGAATAAGGCAAGTCTGATTCAAATCCTCATCCTGGAATGCCAGGGTGCATGCCCTAAGGACATGTTATAGAATCCCTTTAAGTTGCAGTTTCCTTACCTATAAAATAGTGACAAACTTAGCACTTCGTGCTATAGAGTTGTTCGCAAGGATAAATGGGGACATACACATAGAGTGATGGTTTTGCCTGGCACATGCAGTTCCCCAAATGTTGGCTATCCTCATCATCATCACCTTCTTCATCTTTAGTGCAATTTTCAAGCATTTAGACAATTTGGTTCTCACACTAGACCTATGGAAAAATTTAACTTTCACTGTAGACTGTGGTAGGCAGAATAATGGCCCCCAAGGATGTCCACATCTAAGTCCCAGGAACCCGTGAATATGTGAGGTTATATAGCAAAGGAGAATTAAAGTTGCAGATGCTGTTCAGGCTGCTAATCAATTGACCTTGGCCAGGAGAGACTATCCTAAATTTTCCAGGTGGAGCCAGTGTAGTTGCAAGGGTCCTTAAATGGGAAAGAGGAAGATAGAAGAGCACCAGAGAGATGACATGACAACTTGAGGAAGATCCGGGAGGATGCTATGCTGCTGGCCTGGAAGATGGAGGGACCAGCTGTGAGCCAAAGAGTGCAGGCAGCTTCTGGAAGCTAGAAAAGACAAGAAAATGCCTTCTCCCATAAAACCTCCCAAGGAATACAACTCTGCTGAAACCTTGATTTTAGCCATTTCAGATGTCTATCTCCAGAACCCTAAAGATGATAAATTATGTTGTTTTAGGTCACGCTAAGTTTGTGGAAATTTATTACAATACTGATAGGAAACTAATACTGTTATTACCATTTTGGTGGCAGAAACGAAACTAATTGTTCATCTCAAATCATTTAGCTGAGGAAACTGAGCAAGCTACTGACACTTTCAAAGTCGTCAAGTCACACAGCTGGCCGGTGACAAAGGCAGGACTCAAACTTGCTTTATTTCAGAGTCCAGTAACTTAACCACTGCGCTGGATCTGGATTTGCCATTGATTGGCAAAGCTCTCCATTTTAAGGTCACAATACAAATGGTTTGGTTTCTATGCCTTATCAAGTTTCCAGGGCTAAAAACTAACAAATATGCAGTTTACCATGCTCAAGCCACGAATGGTCCCTTCTGCTGCAGGCATAAACTTGCTCTGACATCTACGGCCTACTCCGTGGCACCAAAGTGATTTGCAAATGTCCTGAAGGCTCTCTGCCTCTTCAGGCCTCAGCTCCCTGTCTACAAAGTAAGAGGACTGAACCCTGAACCAGATGACTTCCAGCTCAAACAGTTACAGTTGCTGTTCAGAATTATGTCACTAATGGAAAGTCATGAAACATGATGAAAGATCAAAGTGATTCCATTTTGTCTGTCACATTCTATTTACCAAGGTAGGAATATGAACACATACATTTTGTGGGAAAATATTAACAACGAGGGAGGAAAAAAAAAGTGATTTTTGTGGTTACTTGTTGTAACCCTGAAAATCAATTAACCAGGCACCCAATTCACCAAGCATTCCACTTAATATAGATTTTACAGTTAGAAAACATGGGAAGAACATACTTAGAAAGATCACACACACACATACACATACACACGTGCACACACATACACCCAGAGCTTTCCACAGGACTGAGAAAAGAAAACAAAGAGAAACTAGAGATATAGACAGTAATTTTGGTCTTGTATACCACAAAATTCTTCCCCCCAAAAGAGAACAGAAGGATATTGAGGACACTGCTTAGAAACCCCACCACTATCAGCAGTTCCAGACATGAGCACACATACAATTTCCAAATCTCAAAACAGCTCATAAGACAAAACAGATACATCTTTCTCCATGAACCCACCACTGACATTGGTAGAAAGCATGAGGTAGCCTGCCGACAACCTGAATCAGGGTTATCCTCTCTACGTGTTGCCATTGTGAGTCACTGTGGGTCTGAGGGGAACCAATTCATGCAGAAAAGGGAGCAGTCTGTTTCAAACCAGAGGAATGAGAGGTAGCCATTGGAACAATTAGAACTACACTTAGAACGACTTTCAAAATTAAACTGTTTCTCTTCTTACAGCCAGGAGAAAGCCGTAACCCACACCCATTGCCCAAGTGGCAGCCACCAAAACGGCCCTAGGGCAGACCAGAGCAAAGGAGGCTGAGGTGCCTTAGCCAACGCCAAGCTGCAGGGCCAAGAGGAGGGGCAGCTGGAGAGGGCCGGGAAAACAAAGCAAAACAAAAAAACACAGGGATTCCAGAGTGAAACAAGACAGGCTGTATGAACATGTTATTCCTTCTGTGGTGAAGTGCAGAAGTCAAACGTAATTATAGCCAACTACATGCTTTGATGACCATGAAAGCCCTCTGAGAAAGCTCCCTTTCAAAGTAAACAGAAATGGGAGTTTGCACTTTTTTGCTTCTACCTCCCTCGTTTTTCTAGCATATTCAACTAATTTTTCCTTATCTACAATTCCCTGGACTTAACTCATAATTTAAGGGAAAAAGAAATAACCACAGAGACCACAAGGTTTTATGTTGCCTGGATGTGATTTCTGAGAACTGGATAACACTTTTAAGGAAAGAATCCCAACGTTACCCATAATTCCATCCTGTCCCCTGCTGGCCATGTTCTCTGGTTGTATTCCACAGGGCACGTGCCCCTTCAAGTAAAACGTGACATGCTGAAAATGTCAATGGCTTTTGCAAATTAAATTTTATAAAGCATCTCAAACTTAACACACCCAAAATAAAATTCCTCATCTGACCCCAAAACCTGTCCCATGTTCCGCCTTCCCAATCTCACTATATGACACGGCCATACTACCAGCAATTCCAGCCAAAAATCCTGGCGTCATCTTTAATTCCTTTCCTTCTCTCACACTCTAGGTTTTGCCGCCAGACCCTCCTTCACAAGCCTCGAGGCTTTACCTTCCCCCATCCCTCGCCAGTATCTTCTCAACACAGTAACCGAAACTGCGTTACCCAAGAGGGTAGCTACTTGCTACATGTGGGTTGTTAGATTTGAACTTAAATTACTTAAAATCAAACTAAAATTCCACTTCCTCAGTCACACCGATCACATTTCAGGTTCACATGTGGTGAGTGGCTACCATGTTGGATGACAGAGAACATTTCCATCGGTACAGACAGTGCTACCGGACAGCACTGAGCTAGAGAGATCCCTCCAAATCAAGTCAGTCAGCTGACATTCCTTCTCCGCTCAAAACCTTGTAATGCCCTCTTAAGACACTAGGAGAAAATCCAAAGTCCTGATTGTCACCTCCCAAGCCATATGTAGTCAAGCCCCCTTTCTCTCTCTGATCTTATCTCCTACGGGTATATAATTTGCTCACTCTGGTTTAGCCACACTGGCTCCCTGCTGCTCTACAAACACCTCAAGCTCCAAACTTGGCCCTTTGCACTGGTTGTTCTACTTCCTCAGCTGTCACAACACTCAACTCTCTCTTGCCACCTTCCATCTTTGCCTACATGTCACCTCCTACGACCTCACTAATAAAAAATATAATCAGCCATCACCCAAGCAGCCTCCCAATGATCTTTACCCCATTCCAAACTTACTTAGTGCTTGTGACTTCATTCACAACATCATTTACTTATTTATAAAGTTTTTTGTGCTTCGTCTTCTCCCTGATTAGAATGTCAGCGGCACAATGTTAGGGAACTTTGTTTATTCTTGGATGTATCCCAAGCACCTTGAACAGTCCCTGGTTCAAGGTAGGCTTCAATAAATATTTTTTAGGAAACCAATATATGAATAAAAATGACAGACTTTATAATTTAAAATAGTCTTCAATTGTAATAAAGACTCTGAAATCCTTAAGAAGAATCTTCAAGAATTAAAATATGAAAGAACCTAGCAAATAGAATATGCTAAAAAAATTGGATGTTGCTGCTAAGAGTTTTCAATGAATTATTTCATTGTATCATCATGGTGACCCTGTGAGGAAGGTATGACTGTTCTCCTCAATGTGCTTATGAGAAAACTGAGACTCAGGGATGTTAAGTAAATTCTCTCTCTTTTTTTTTTTTTTGTAGGTAAGTCTCCGGTTGGCCTGGATTTAAGCCCACATATGTCCAACATCACTGCCCAATCTTTTAAGCTAAGCAATAATTAAAAAGTTAACAGTTAACAATTAAAAAGTAAGTTGCCAATAATTGCCCCAGTACCTTTTTTTTTCCAGGAGAGAACGAACACAGTCCCCCACGGCCACAAATTATGCAGTCGAGTTTCCCACATTTGGGGAAATCGCAGGGGTCAGCATATCTGGAGTGCAGTGGATAAGCCTCACCCTGGGAAAACCACCTTCGTGATCGTGGTACCTCCCCTGCCAGGTAAGTATCCCAGTGCCATTTTTAAACTCAACCTTATTGAGGTATAATTTACTATAATAACATGAACCCATTTTAAGTATATGATTCCATGAGTTTGGGCAAATACATACACCACTGGAAACACCACCACAATCAAGACAGAACCATTTCCATTACTGCAAAAAGTTCCCTTGTGCCTTTTTGCAGTGAATTCCCCTCTTAGAGGCAACCACCACTCTGATTTCCGTCACCATAGGTTAATGTTGCCTACTCTTAAATTTCACATAAATGGAATCACAAAGAATGTACTCTTTTGCTCAACATGTTTTTTTGTGTGTGTATATCAATAGTTTTTGTGTATATCAATAGTTTGTTACTTTTTTTTTATTGGTGAACAGATTTCAATTTTATGAATACAGCAAAATCTGTTCATACCTTTAACTTTTGTAGGACATTTAAGTTGTTTCTAGTCTTTGGCTCTTATGAATCAAGCAGTGGCTATGAACATTCTTGGACAAGTCTTTTTGCGAACCTATGCTTTTACTTCTGTCAGGTAAATACCTTGGAATAGATTTCTGCGTAATAAGGTAAAGGTATGTTTAACTTCATACATTGAAATACTCTGCCAAACCGTCTCCCAAAATGATTGTACCATTTTGTGCACTCATCAGCAATATGCAAGTGTTCCAGTTGCTTCATGTCCTCGATATCATGTGGTGTTGCCAGTCTTTTTAATATTCCCCATTCCAGTGGGTATGCAGTGGTGCCTCACTGTAATTTATTTTGTATGTGCCTGATAGTAACTGGTATTGAGCACCATTTTACGTGTCGAATGAATATTTGTATATCTTATTTTGTGATATGTTATTTAAATCTTTTGCTCTTCCCCACATTTTTTAAATAAGGGGATTGGCGCTGGTACCATCTTATATTTTTTCCAGGTAGGTAATATGAGAGGCAGTATAATACAACAGTTAAGAGTATGTACTACCCAGATCCAATTTTAGTTCTGCCGTTTACTTGTAGTATAAAGTTGAGTAAAATATTTACTTCTCTGTGCTTCAGATTTATCTGGAAAATGGGGACAACAGCACATACTCCAAAGGTATTGATGTATTAATATATATAATGTGCTTAAAGTATTATTTGATATATAAGCACCGAATAGGTATTAGCTATTATTACAAAAGGGAAAGGCTATCTTTCCTCAAATTTCTATGAGTTCATTCACATAGACAAGCCAGATTCCACTAGAATTTTGACTCGAAAACCTGGGCTTTTTATTTTCCCGTGTATCAGCACTTTCTGCCTGATCTTGGGCAGGTTATTTAACTGCAATTTCCTTTATGTTGGAGTAACAAGGAACCATAATTAATGTCCCTTTCTATCCCACCACTAGATAAATAAGATAGTGGAGTCAGAAAAATGGAAATCTAGATAACAATCTCATTACTGATAAAGATGAATGGGGAATATGGCTGAGATCAGTGGCAAAACAGGTCTTCTGATGCCATCTCCACTGTATTAAACTAACTACCCTTCCCCGTTTGCAGACAGAGGAGACAAGCACCAGCCTCCCACCCGAGGCAGGCAACCTACAGGATGGCAGGAGAGAAGTGTGCAACCTGCAGGCAGACAGCACAAAAAGAGAAACTGCTGAGAAGGTCCTGCAGCATCCCTGCTCAGATGTACCCTTAAACTCGCCAATCAGATAATTCACTCCTGCTTCCTTGGGGAGGGATGAGAGAGGGGACAGAGGCAATATCTTCCACTTTATGAAAATGGGAGTACTAAAAAACGTTCACTTTGGTTACTCTTGTAAATATAACAAATAATTACGAAGTGTCTGCTATGATGTCAGGCACATGCTAGGCACTGCAAATACTCTCCACCCACAGGGGCAAGAGACACACATAGACAGTTATAATGTAGTATCACAAGCTTATGATGGTGACACCTAAGGTGGAGATGAAGCCCAGAGAAAGACACGTTTAAATCTCTTGGGGAGAGAAGGAAGCAACATGTGAGCAAAATCTTTAACAACAATAAAAAATAATTAAGTGTCACACAATGGCCATGTAGCATTTTAGGATAGGAAATATATATAAAATCTGGTAGACATGAGAGAAGAAATATTTGGAAAACATACAAGAACATCAATATTGTTGGCACCTGATTACATGGGGAAAGTTAATAGAAGTTGAAGTGTGATGTAGTAAATTTGGTATATTATAAATGGAATGTGATTAGGTACAGGGAAGTTTCTATTTACTCTATATTCTTTAATCCCAATGTCAAATCTGTGAAAGAAGAAATATACACTCATCCTACTATCCTTCAAAGAAAAGACTCCCTGAGGTGGTGCGCCTCAGAACATTCACTAGAATTAAAATACCTTCCCTACGGTTTCTATTCAGCTTCAAACTCTCTCAGGGGGTCTATAAATAGTCACTGAACTCCCGCTATGTGACAGTAACTGTGCTGGCTATTGAGGTACAAAGTCAACTAAAAGAGGGTCCATTTGTATAGCTGCTCATTTCTTAGTAAAATAACCAGCATGGAAGCATTGATCAGAGTCTCTTAGGGTGCTTGGGACCTTCTGGCAAACAGCATCAATTTACTCACTGTGTCTGTAAGCATTTCGTAAGTGTGTAATAATCAAATATAATCAAATGGATGTTCTCCCCAGTGGCTGTGGAGGTAACCTTCCTTTAGGTCTATTCAAATAACAAGGAACCACTAGCTAGATTAGCAACTCATTTTCTTGAACACTTTGGAAGGGGACAGAGATCCAGGCTTAATATACTGAAGACACAGAAAACTTGAGTCTGAGAGGGGAGGGGAAGATGGGGACAAGTGATTAAAAAAAAAAAAATAGCCTCAGATGCTTTGACAAGGCAGCTGCTGTGGAAGAACAGTCAGGTGTGACAGTGGTGGTGACGCTAAAGACTTTAGGAGAGCAAGAAGAAACTGTTATTGTTTATCGAGTGATGCAACTGTACCAAGAAATTAATCCTCACAAATTTACCAGGGAAGAACTATTATCATTTTCACCTTACAAATGTGGACACTAAGGCTGAGGGAAGTTGAGCCATTTGCCCAAGCTTTTAGGAAGTGGTGGAATAAGATTTTTAAACCCAGGTCTATCTAACTCCAAAATCCAGAGATACACATGCATATGTGTGTGTTTGAGTGTGTGTATGTGTTTGTCTTACTCAGTGGTTCTCAACCTTCAGTGTGCATCAAAATCACCTAGAGCTCTTGTTAGAATATACGTTGCTGGGTCCTACCCCCAAAGGTTCTCATTCCCTAGGCCTGGGATGGGACTTGAGTACTCACATTTCTAACAAGTTCCAGGTGATGCTGATATATTGCAACTGCCGGTTCAAGAGGACACTTTCAGAACTGGTTTCTCTTTTTTGTTGTTCTCCTAAACACTATACAAACCTGCCTTGCTAGGAGGCATAGAAGGGAAAAAAATAGGTAGAATGAAGAGAAAAAGAAGAAAAGGTTAGAAAGAGAAAGTAGTGATAGGACAATAAAGGCCCTGAACACAAACTTCACCTCTTTCCTGTGTTGCCAGAGCTGGTCTAAACTGTTCCTACTAGACAGGAAGAGGAGGAGATTTTGTTGTTTTGGCAACACCTTCACGTTAGGGCCTGACACTATATACGATCCTCAGAGGTGTGGCTATGGGTCCAAGTCATAAGTAGGTTTAGAAATAATACCAAAACCTAGAATATAGGGTGGGGGAAACCCACATTTAGGAATCCATCAACCAACCCTACCTTCTCCATTTTAGCTCATCATCATCTTAAACCATCTCTCACTAAAGCAAGCCTTCCCAGCCTTCCCGATGTTCCTATCTGTGCCTTTGCTCAGCTGATTCAATCTTCCAGTTCGGAATTGCCATTTCCCTTTGCTCTGTTTCTCAGGGAAGACCCTCAGACTGAGATGCTGTCTTTTAAAAATGCAGTGTGGTTCCAGAAAGCAATCTATAATTTAAGGATAGTTGTTTAAGCCCTGCACACTGCCTCACACAGAACAGGTATCCCACAAATGTTTGTTGAATGCATGATCCTGAAGGAATGATAGTAATTTTAGGAACTTCCTTTGTGTTTCTTAAGAAAACCATACTCATAGCCAGTTGTGTACTTGCTGCATAGTAAGTGCATAATAAATACTGGATTAATGAATGAGATTAGGAGATGAACTTCCTTCTGCCCAAAGCATCAAGTTAACAGGCAAAGAGAAGCAGTTATAAATTTGTTAGTTTTTACATATGACACACCAGCATTTGCCAAAGTAAGGTCCATGTGCCATGGAGGATATGCCAAAATAAGAAAATTATGCATGGTATCTGGATTAATTTTTCTAATAGTTATGCGTTTAAATTGCATTAGGAAAAAAAATGTAATCCCACAACAAATCTATGATTTGATGGATATTATTTCTTAGGACTGGACTTATATTTTGAAATTGATTTGATTTGTAGAAAAGCAATAAGTGAATAACAATACAGAGATACAGCGTAACTAACGAAAGTAGTTTTTAACGACCAAATGTTAACATTAATAGCTGGAGTCTAGGAAACGCTGGTCGTCACCAGCAAAGAGGAGAAAATTTAGCATCAATGTGGGTGACTTGTTTTGTCTAGATTCTACCATGTAAAAGTTTTCTGGCTTTGGGCAAGTTGAATGCATTCTCTGAGCTCCAGGTAAAAAGTGGTGATAATTTCTACTTGAAAGGTTTTTGTGAAGACTGAGGTAGAGCAAGACAAATCTCTAAGTAGGATACCTTACGTGGAGCAGAGGCTCACTTAGCAACTGCTGGAGGTGACAGTGAGTGGGGAGGGGCGGGGGGGGGATAAAGAGAAAAAGAGAAATAGGAGTTGGGGAGGGGGGAAGAGGAGCTATAATTCTCCATAATTTCCATGTATCCAGGTACCTAGAACTTCCATACTTCTCTTTAGGCATTGGGAATAAACCAATTTAAAAATAAATCTACTTTCCAGGGATGCTGGGATTGTAGTACTGTCAGTGATGTAATTCATGACCAAGTGGAACAAGGTTTCTCTCATTTCTACAACTTGGACTTTCGCATTTTCCCATTTACCTTTTTCACAATTTTGAATGACAGACTTGACACAGTAATCTTATTCATATTACTCAAGATGCACCTTGAATTTTTATATATAATATCAAAAAAAGTTGGCTGGCTAGTAATAGTTTCCCTATACTATAAAAGGTGGATAATACATTTTGGGGTGGTGATGATTTTAAATGTATTAAATTAAGAGGGAAAAATGAACAAAAACAGCAATTAGCAGTAGGTAAAAGCTATTCTTCCCAGATTTACTACTAGAAATAAAGTTCTTCATCTAAGGAGGAAGAATTTTCTATCAAGGATGCAGTCAAGGGATATTTAAACCAGGCATAGTCTATAGCCTAGATAATTCATTGACAGTAAAATTACCACTTAATTATCAAGCCAAACAACTGACATTTTAGAGATAACCCAGACTCTAACCCTTGGCCTTAGCAAACCAAATGTTTATACTTCTGTTAGGTACACAGATGCATTGCAGAATCTTAATGTAAGTTTGAAATCACAAGCAAACATACCTTCACAAAACCAAGGCTGCATAACTTGGCTTTTGCTCCAAATTGCCACTTGCACTGTGTGTCAGCATCATAAATCTGTCCTGGTAGTTTGTCTGGATATTTATACTGTCCTGTTTGCTTGGGCTCATCCACTAGACACCCAGCTTGAGGCGTGCTGTAGTTATAACACATCCTTATTAATTACTGTGTAGATCTGTGGTCTTTCCACTTAAGACAATATACCCCTGAATGCATTCATGCAAGTAAAAACAGAGCATGGTTAAGAGAAACAAGTATATGTTTAAAGCCAAAATCTGTTTACTGAAAAGAATGAGTCCTGTCTAAGAGGATGGAATGTACACAGCCATAAAGGGTTTTACAGGGTGCTGGAAGTCCTAGCCATCCAAGTGACTTGGGTTGGGATTTGATACAGCGTGGGTAAAGTCTATATATTTGAAAACTTCCTTCAATAGCCTCATTCAGCAACATGGAACAAATTGTACTGAGTGCCTACCCCTGTGGCAAACATTAGGCTAACCACTAAAGGTACAAAGGAAACCAGACAGACACAGTTCCTGTCTTCATAGAGTTTTAAATCATGTATCTTTTACAGATAATGGGGCAGAGGTCAAAGATGTACTTTACCTCAAATAAGCTTCACAAACAAAAATAAATAAGATTATTGAAAGAACCCAGAGGAAGAATACTCTGGGGCATGAGGCAGAAAAATTTCCCTGAGGTATGTTCGACTGTGACCTGTTGAGGACGAAAATCAGTCTTGAAGGCATGGAGATCTTAGAAAACACCTTATCTCCATTAACTTAAACTATGGCATCACTGAGAGGTTAATTAGCATGGAGGTTAAGTATAATTTTGTAGTTAGACAGAGGGGGGTCCCAGTCAATCAACCATGCAACCAAGACCAAATTATATAACTCATACACCTCATTGATGATAATGACTCCCAAAAGGATTGTTATACAGATCAAACGAGAAAATGTAAAGTGCTTAATACAGCATAGTAAGCATTCAAAATTAGCTGCTGCTGCTGTTGTCATCACTATTATCACCCCAAAGCATTTAACTATGGCACATTAATGATGGAAATTCAATCTACAGCAAGTTGATCTTGATTTATGGTATTTATTAATTCCATTCTTACATGAATTGAAAAAGGTAATTTCAGGCCCCAAATCGTGAATTTAAAATGAATAAGAAAATCTTTGTGGCAAAGCTTATTATTAGCAAAAGCTTTGTTGATTTTTTTACTACCCTTTGAGCATCATTTGGTCAGATATCCTTACATTTAATCTGCCTTTCCTACCTATCTTGCTAATTCTGAAAGTATTTGCAAATAACATACAGTGGTACAGGTAAAAAAATATCAAGGATATCAATGACCGAAGAAACTTCACTAATATCTTCCCCAAAGGAGATGGGATTAGTGCCTAAGTGTTCTCGGTAGGTCAACGTCTTAATAGATAAAACAGATATATCTACATACACATAACTCAACTTTGGGTTTATTGTTTAATATGAATCAAACAGTGCTACCTTCCTAACTCCCACTTTCACTGATGAAATCAAGGGGTTCTGAGTTATTAAAAGGATTTTACATAGCTGTCAGCCCCTTTGGAGGTCTTTTGGACATAGAGCTAGCTCACGTCCATTTCAAACAAAACAGCCAATCAAGAAAACGCTCCATTCATTAAAACACACACACTGCACTTTGAGCATTTTTAAACATCTTATGACAAACTGATTGATCAGAGTAGAATAATTACTCACAGTAAAAAGACTGTATATCCAGCAGCCTCTGGAAGTCATAGAAGAGAGATGGTTCTGAATACAGATCTTAAAGTCAGAACAGACCTCAGTATGAGTCAGGCCTAAGTGTAAGTCTTCTGTCTGCCACTGTACACCTTAAGCAACACAATTAACCTCTCTAAGACTCAATTTCTCAACTCTAAAATGAGGCTAATAATAGGATTATATTGAGTGAGGCAATATGTAGAGAGTATTTAGCACAGTAGGAGGCCTTCAACCTATTTTTTCAACAACAATGGTAATATCATCATCAGAATTTGTCATTCTTCCTGTCCACTGAAAGATCAAAAGATAAATCCACTATTTGTTCTCATGTTTACTGAGCACAATTCCATCATCACTCCAAATCTAGGAACACCCCTGCCTTTAACCTGTCATACCTAAGGAATTTCTTGAGATACTGTCGGCTGCACGAAGACCAGGAAAACACGCCATTGTTTCCAGTTAGTGTGGGAGACATGATGTTGCCTTCAGCCTTCCTGCAGGGATTGCCTTCTCCATCGTGAATCATGCCAAAGCTGAAACAGAAAGCCCTTCTGTGAACTTATTTTCCAAATTACAACTAGAGGAACAAAAAAGCTGCATTGAGAATCAACAACCCCAAATGAGACAGTTATTGAAACTGTGAGAAAGAGAAAGACAAAAATGAGTTACCATAAATTGTGAAATTCATGCGGAAAATTTAAAGAATGCTAAGGGCTTTATTATTTCTTGGCTACAAAAATCAAAAAAGAATGGTGTACCTGCCACATATTTTAAGGGCCATAAAATTTTGGTCACGATTTCTAAGTTTAACCATAGTGACGGGACAGTCAAATTCTTTTATTTCAAATAACAAAATTATTTTCTTGCCACCAATCAAGGAACCATGCTAAGGAAGTCCACAGTGAGTAGGAGGGAGATATAGAGAGATGCTAATTATAAGTTGTTTACACACTGTTCATACGTAAGGCTAGTGTAATGTAAAACCTCTCTAATCTGATAGACATTTCTCAAAAGAAGACATACAAACGGCCAACGGATATATGAAAAAATGCTCAACATCATTAGTCATCAAAGAAATGCAAATCCAAACTACAGTGAGATATCATCTCACCCCGGTTAAAATGGCTTTTATCAAAAAGACAGGCAATAATGAATGCTGGTAAAGATGCGGAGAAAGGAGAACATTCGTACACTGTTAGTGGGAATGTAAATTAGTGCAACCGCTAGAGAGAACAGTAATGCAGGTTCCTCAAAAAACTAAAAATAGAACTACCCTATGACCCAGCAGTCCCACTGCTGGGTACATATCCAAAAGAAGGGAATTCAGTATATCCAAAAGATGCCTGCACTCCCATGTTTATTGCAGCACTATTCACAATAGCTAAGATATGGAATCAACCTGAAGTGTCCATCAATGGGTGAATGGATAAAGAAATTGTGCTACATGTACACAATGGAATATCATACAGCCATAAAAAGAATAAAATCCTGCTATTTGCAACAACATGGATGGACCTGGAGACCATTATGTCAAGTGAAATAAGCCAAACACAGACAGACAAATCTCACATGTCCTCACTCATATGTCGGAGCTAAATATTAAAAACAATTGATCTCATGGAGACAGAGAGTAGGATGATGGTTTCCAGAGGCTGGGAAGAGTAGCGAGGAGTGGGGGATAAACAGGGGATAGTTAATGGGTACAAAAATATGGTTAGTTAGACAGAATGAACAATATTTGATAGCACAACAAAATGACTATAATCCACAATAAGTTAGCATGTACTTTAAAATAACTAAAAGAGTGGAATTGGAATGTTTATAACACTAGGAAATGATACATATATTCCTGAGGTGATGGACACCCCAATTACCCTGATTTAATTCACATTGTGTGCCTGTATCAAAACATCACATGTACCCCATAAAGATATACAACTATTATATATCCATAGAAATTAATAAAATTTTTTTTAAAGCTATCCAATGATGATCAATTTATTAGCTGAAATCACAAACTCTTGTTATAATTAAGCTCCCTTATAATCATAAACATCTTCAAAAATTAATAATTGAATCCATCTATTGAAGGCATATGAAGGACTTCATTCAAATGCATTAGATGAGAAAACATTAATTGTCCCATTTTATCGCAGAAGCTTCTAGCAATTAGGGAATAAAAGTAATTTTAGGTGGTCTATACCCTAGAATCATGCACACTATACCTAAATGATTCCCAAATTTCCTGAAAGGTTGAATAAATAAGACATTAATCGGTGCATACCCACATGTGACACATACACCATAAAGGCAGAGCTTACTTCAGGATATACTAAAGTGGTAGGGGGTGGGGGATAAGCATCTCACTCATCTCTAAACACTTCAGTGCCCAAAAAAGCTGTAGTTTTTTTTTAAAGGGGCATGCCATTACTTTCTGGGAATTTATGTATTTCCATGATTATTTCTTTCATATAAAAAATAGCTAAAAGTGTCTTCGCCTCAGCAAAACATGAAAGAAAATAAACAAGTGCCTAAAAGACCAGAGAATCAGTTAAATAACTTGCAGCCTATTTGTGCACATGCTGTAACCTGTGTGGCTATTAAATGCTGTTGTTTAAAAAGAGCAACATCCACACTAACTGGCCTTTATTGAGCCCTTCATATGGTCAGCACTATTCTAAGCTTTACACAAGATTTATCCTATTTATTCTACCTAGATCAATAATAATCACTAGAGGAATTCTGATGAATTGCCCTACCAGTTTTCATATAAAATGGGGGAATTGAGGAGCCACTTACTTGTGCCCTGACTCATGAGCAATGGTGAAGGCAAGGCCAAGCCCCGTGTCCTCATTGATGGTACAACTTCGGTACTTACTGCACATCCCACTGATGGGGGCAAACCCTATTGAAAGATCAGTTTCACATGTGAATCCAAAGTGGGCACACACAGATACATGATCATTCCTTATGTATGCAAAATGGTCTACACAGTTTTAATTTAATAGATTAATGCATTTAACTTTTTTGCAAGAAAACACTAAAGATAAATAGTTCTCTGTCCTGTGTAATAATATATAAATGCAGCATTTCATATTTTTGTGCTTCTTGTTAGATATTGTCGTCCTCCTAACAACCCTGTGAGGTTAGTATGAGTATTGTAATTCCCATTTTACAAGTAGGATAGTAGGTCACAGAAAATTTGTATGCCTTGTCTAAGTTTATTATTTGGGTCAGAGCAACTGATAAAATGCTAACTAAACCAATGCAAAATGTTTACTTAACAGGGGCATTAGTGTCAAAGCACAAGGTGTATTTTCCAAGGGAAAACACACATCCTGTTCTTTTTCTAGAGTAGTGAACGTGGAAATGCCTAAACAATGTATGCAGATTAAATGTATTTTATTCCTGTTCACTATAATGTGATAAATGTTCTTGTTTCCAAAAGTTATCTCCTTCCAAGAGCAGTTACAAAATCATTCCAGCCAGCCCTTGATTCTATCTTAAAATACATTGCAGGGTGTGTGAATGTCTTTCATTCCAGTTTGCGGTTCTAATAATCAGTAGAACAAGGTTGTGTATCCATTTAGTATTAAACACATGCTTGAGAATTGATTGTACCCACCTTATTGCCAAGATGGAAGTAAGATTATCTGGGAAATCTAATACAAAGGCACATATCATGGCTGGCAACACCACCACCGCCACCACCGCCACCGCTGCCACCACCGCCACCGCCACCATTAAACAAATAGCTGCCAAATACCACACACTGTGCTATTCATCTAGTATATGTCCACGTGTGTATATTATTATACATTAGGAAACTGAGGATCAGAAAGGTAAATTAATGTGCTCAAGATCTCACAGTCATAAATCCTAGATTTGGGAATCAAGCACAGACATATTTGAAGTCAAAGTCCATGTTTTTTGCATTACGACATGCTGCTTAAAGTAAGTGACCTATAGAACAGTTGGTGGGATTCCTAGTGTTGTATTTGTTTTTCCAAGCCTTTTATTATATTTTGGTCTCTGGTTGACGGATAAAATGCCTCCTTCTCAAAATCTCTCTTCAAGACATCAACAATGCACTGTTCTCAAATATCACTTTGCACATTCCAAACTCAGACTATGAATGACTATCTACCATCTCCCATTATAAAAACCTTCCCTATGAAACAACTCCCCAAATAGTTGTGTTTTTTGAAGACTATGATTAATGACAAATTACTAAAATAAATTTAATGTATAGGACATAATGGAGACACTGTAGAGAATTTGAAAACATAAGTAAAATTCTGTAAAGTCCAATCTACCTTTATCTCTAATACATCATAAGGGATTATAAAGCACTTTGAGAAAGAAAATGAGGGGGTAAATCATGTAAGTTTTTCTCAGATCCCCCAAATTTGACCGTCAGTTGTGTCAGCAAACAATGGCTCCCACATTCTGTTTTTGTTAATGAAGTTTTATGGGAACACGGCCATAGCCACACTCATTTGTTTACATATCGTCTATGGCTGCTTTTGCACAAATATAGCTGGAAGTAGTTGTGACAGAGACCTGTGGCACAGCCTAACATATTTACCATCTGGCCCTTTATAGAAAAAGTTTGCTGACCTCTGATAGAGACAATCATCAATTAATCAAAAAAATGCTGAATTCCTACTATGTGCAATGGAATATACTAGAAAATATAGTATAGTTGTAAAAAACACAGTCCTTACTCTCACTGCCTTGTATAAATATGGAAGAAATTGAGCCCTCCATCCTCCAAAGTCAAGTAACTTTCTAAAGGAGGCACTGCTACCTAGTGGCGCAGTGCGGTACCATAAAGACCACTCAAATTCTCCTCAGCCACTCGGTTCTGTGGTCATGATGTTTCTGGAATAACCTACAACTTGTCTAGTTAAACAACATATTTTGTGCCTCAATAATCATCAGTGGGATCAATACAGGAAAATACAAAAGGAACAAAGTAAATGGGCCCCCCATTCCATACTGAGTTTGGTTAAATAGAACAATATTCACCACAGGGTACAATGAGGACGCTCCACAATTTAATTATTAGGTCTCTTTAGTAAGGGTCATAAAGGCCACTCATCCAAAAGAAAGTTTTCATACCATGTTTTCAGCTAACAAGTACGCGTGAAGGATCTGTTCATACCATACCTAGAGTGTCACACGGTTCATTCTTCCAGGAGCAAATATCAAATCCCGTGAGTAAGATGGCGTGGTCGTGCCTCTTGCCATTCTTTCCAATGAGGGCAGACTGCCACTGACAAAAACTATTCAGAGACTGGTCTGCGTGATGGTTGATCAATAATCCTCCCTACGGGAAACCCACACAAATCAGAGTGTGAATTTGTCACAGAGACGAGAACGTTGAATCATTCCACTTGTATAGGCAAACACACAGACACCATGTTTCTAGGGAAAAAGGCCAGTAAAGGAAAACAGTTGAGCTAAGGTAGGAGACAATTAGGAAAGAAATCAATTTTAGGTGAATGCTCATGATATTTAAAGCAACTACAAAATTTCAGTAGTGTAGTTTATGACCAATTATATTTCTACAGCAAATAACCTGACATCAATTAGGAACATCTTTGTTCACCTCAGCTGGTACCACTTTTATAAAACTGTATAACTTTTAGAACATAATAATAAATGAATGGTGATGAAGTTCAATGGCTTTTTAAATAAAGCTTAAAGAAGACAGTGACCATACCTTATTTATCTCTATGTCAAAATTCTCAGCCAAGGGTTTGGCACATCATAGTTTACAATCAATCAATATAATGAAAATTCACTAAATGGATGAAGAAACAGTTACAAAACTCTAAGGGGTAAGATAGGACATACCCTTAAAATGATCATCTGTCAAAATGTTTGCTTTGTTAAAACTGTTGACTTGGGTCAATTTGAGGGTTTTTAGACGAGATCTTTAATTATCAGTGAATTAGAATGCTACTGGCTTCAATGTCCTTGAGCAATGCATAAGTAGTAGGCAAAAGACAAAAGTATCTCCCAACCGACACACACCCTTTCTATCTTTCTAAAATTCCAAAAATAATTTGACAAGTCGTTAACCTCTGTATCTCTACACACCTGGGCAATTAGATCCATTTTTGTCTTGTCTCTGTCTCCCGGCTTTTTACATTCTGTATTGGGGTTACAGATGAAGGGGAAGAGCCCCAGGGGACTTAAAAAATGGTCTGCTTGAATGGTAATCCCCACCTCAGCAAAACACAGTTTAAACATCAAAACACTCCAAAGCAATGAGTACCATACAATTTAACACTTTATTATATGCTCTGGTCTTATAATTTGCCCCATGTCTGTGTCTCTCACCTCACTGTAATCAATTCAAGGGCAGTTAAATACCCCTTGTTTATTGTCTATAGTACCTAAGATGGTACTGCAGACACAGTGGGTTTACTATAATCATTTTCTGATGTCTTATTTTCGGTACATTTTCAAAATATCCTTTTGCATCTTACCTGCAATTACTCAGCATATCCAACTTGTGAAATCCAAATAATCTTTAAATCTATGACCAAATTCACCTTCCTTGTGAAGCCTAGATAATATGTATGTTTCCTTTATGTAATATAATGCTTATATTTTAAATATAAATATTTACTCTCAAAAAAATTTAATATTTTATGTGCCATTGTTTGTGTGTATATATGCATATATGTTATATATAAAAATATATTTATATATAAACAATTATTTTGTGGTGTTTTAATTTAATTGTTTGATTACACACCTCTACTGGATTGTACTTTCCTCAAGGATAGGTTCAGCCTATTTTCAAATTTGAATTTCTGAACACTAGTATACGGGCTGGCATATAGTGGGTGTTCAATAAATGCGTCCTGAATGACAGACTGAATGAAGAAATAAGTGAAGTTTGCCACTTACAGGTTCTTGTTCTAGAAGAATGAGGCCCACCACAACAATGTTGATGTCACTTCCAATGGTTCCATCTTTAAATAGGCTGGAAACCTGTTGGAACAATTGGAATCAAACAAAATCTCAAAATTTCAAAAACCGTATGGGGGAATCAATCAGACATATTAACAAGTAGGTAAGGCTTCAATTTTACCAAATACATGCACACATGAAGACAAGTTCTTCCAAACTCAACTTTTTTCCCCAATAAAACCCTACATGCAACTACATCTGCTATTTAACCTACACAAAGGAATTTTATGGTTCTTAACTTCTTTGGAGAGCCAGAAGGTTTGTGACAAGCTCCCTTACCATGTTCATGACTGTGAGCACGTATGTGGTGACGTTTCCCTTGCCGTGCTTTTCCACCATTTTCTTGTCGGCTACCACAAGGGTTTCCACATTCAGGCCCTTTTGTGATTTTCCGGCTGATCTTCTGGGTCGCCCTGAGCTCCCATATTCATCAAATCTTAGATAGGTGTCCTCGGTGGGGGGCTTGGGGGCATCTGTGGTAAACATAAGAGCATTTGGGATGGATATCAGTAGAGAATATCTGCAGGAGACAGACTGAGAGAGAAATGGAAACAAGGGCAGGAGAGAAACTATGTGACCAACACTTCACTAATCCACTGCTAACAGGCGATGCCATCAGTGCCAGGATGGGTGCTTTGCATCTACTATGTGGTCACACAAGATCCATTCAATAGACGTTTGGATGCATGGATGGGTAGACAGATAGAAAGATGGGTGGACGCGTGGATGGGTGGATGGACGGGTGGGTGGATAGATGGATGGATGGATGCGTGGATAGATCCAGTAACTCAAAAATGCTCTAAAGAGTAAAAGAAAAGAAGCCACAATTCTAGTTTGTAAAGCAGGTTAACAAAAATCAATTTTGAGGGGAATCTTTAAAAGTAGAAAATGCTCATTTTATTATTCAAAAACTGCAGAAATAGACATTATCCTTTGGGTCTGAATTCATGATAACACTATATATTATTCTCTAAACAAAAATGTAAATGACTATAAAACACTGCCCATGCCTTATACTCTTGTTTCATCAACACAAACTCTAACATAGCACATAATGAGTGGTCAATAAGGACTCTTTGACCTGATATTAACTTAGTTATTGGGTAAACAGCATAGTCAGAGGTGATATTAAAAACTATATTAAACACTTTTCATAACTGGTAAGGTGTGGGCACCAACTTAGCAGAATGGATAATGGCCATAGCCTTTGAGCCGAGACCTGGAAGTGCCTGCTGGGCCAGGCATGACACCTTTAGTTAATGAATATCAACAAGTCCAAGAGTTCCTGGGAAGAAAAAGGGCAGTAACTATGTGCTAACTTGTATAGAACTATTTTAATACTGTAACACTGGTACAGCCATAATAGTGAAGTCAGCTTTGTACAGACTGAAATGAAAAGATCAAATCATTTAGAGTTAGTTTTAAAAAGCTCAGGTTGGCCATCAGCCTTGGGGCCCTGAGTCTCAGTTTCCTTATCCATAAAAAGAGCATGACACCTATTCATAATATTGGCTTTGATAGCTCATATCAAATATGTATCATTTCCACTATAAATATTATTACTATTAATACCACTGTTATTATAGATACATGTGAAATGGATGTTCCTTAATGAGGATATTTCAACAACACCCAAAACCTCAAAGCTAATTAAATTGGTGGAAACACTGTTTCATTATTGTTTTGATTAACAGCTTAGTGATACCAATTCTTTCTCAGGGGAAGAGCCTTCATCTGGCTTTGCTGTCCAACTTGGTACCCACTTGCCACATGTGGCTACTGAGCCACTGAAATGTGGCTGGTACAACAGAGGAATTGAATATTTAATTTTATTTAATTTAAATTTAAAAACCAATACTTGATTCAGTTATTTTAAAACTTTTAAGTATGTCTAAGACAACCTGAATATGTAAATCTACTCTTTCAACCTTAAATTTTATGAAATCTACATACAGATTAAGTACTTCTGATGAAAATTTATCATCTGAATTGAAATTGTGCTGTAATTGCAAAATAAATACTGGATTTCCAAAATTCAATATGACAAAAGAATGTAAAATCCCTCATTAATAAGTTGTTATATTATTTACATGTTGAGATGATAATATTTTGCGTATATTGGGTTAAACAAAATGTCATTAAAATTAATTTACCCTTTTTTGAAACTTTTTTTTAATGTGGCTGTTAGAAAATTTAAAATTATATTTGAGACTCGCATTGTATTTCTGTCACACATTGCTGGTCTAGAAAAAGCAGAACGTTCAACCTGGATCACAAACCATGCCCAAGGGTGGCTGTTTTTCACTCCCTCATGTTCCTGTTTCCTGGGAAGTCTCTCCTTCATGTCCTCAAAAGGACACCCAACTACACCTAGGCAATTACCTCTGATTTCTTTCATCATTGGAAATTGGGGTACCTTTCCTAAGAGCACAGTAACCAAGATAAGATTGGAACCTGTGGCTAAAAAGTAGGAGATGCTAAAAAAGAAAAAGAGAAACCATATCTAAATCTTTCCTCGTTTAGCCTAGAAAAACTGATCATCCAGCTTTTGCCAAAGAGGGATGATTACTGGCCCTTCTCCAAGACTAAATTGCAACAGGTGCTCAGTGCAGCCCCATTTTAACCTGCAAAGTCAACACGCCCAACAACACTCAAGAAAACTCGCCGAGGCCCGCATAAGAACAAAACAAGAAAAAGTTTCCTTACATACATTTCTTGCGTCGTCCACAAAAATGCTGCTTTTGCAACCTTCGATGGTGATACTGTGTCGCTCGACTCTGAGATGCATGGGGAGTGTGACTTGGGGAGTAACCAGGATAATCCCTGCCGGCGCCAGGGTAGCCACGGTACCGCTGGACCTTCTCCTCCGCTGTCCTCTTGTACAGTATATGAGGATGGTGCCCCGCAGGGGAGCTGTAGTTGTGTTCCTGGGCCAGCAGCTGAGGTAACGGCGAGATGAGGAATTCGTTTTTCCGTGTCCTTATTAAGCCTGACTAAAAAGCCAAACACAAAGAAAACATCCATGATTTCACGCATCCCTTTTTCATGGCAGCAACTGTTTACTGAGTTCTTCCGGCGTGCAGACACTGTGCTAGATGCTTAACACGTATCATCTCACTTTTACCTGCACCACTACAAGTTGCTATTATTATCACCCCCATTTTACAGAGGAGAAAACTGAGGCTAAGACAGTAAGCGCGAAGGCTGGCATTGGCACCCAGAGTTCACCACCTTCAGAGGCAGTGCTCTGAACTACTCGGCTGCCGCTCTCGATGTTTGTACCCGAAAGGCTGAGCCATGGATGTCCCAGCGCCTCTGTGCCTGCGACCTCGCAGACACTGTGGTCAACACTGGAAAGCACGATAAATATACAAACACCCCTACCCTCAAGGAGTTCATAGGATAGGTAGTAAAAACAAAGGTATTCCATCTGGATTTCATAAGTGCTAAATAAAAGAACAGGCAAGAGTAGCAGAGGAAGGAGTGAGTGATTACCTCTAAGTAGGGGTTTGGGTAATCTGTTGCATGACACTATTATGAAGGGACATTTTTGCTAAATCAAGAAGGACAAGGAGACCCTGGGAAACCCATCCCATCACAATTTTGTTGTCCAACTTCATGGTATAATGTGTGCATCTTTGTACCTAATATTGCAGCCACAACGCACCCTTGTCTTTCTTGCAGCGAATGCTGTACTCTCTCTTCTCTGGGTATCAGAGTTCCCTGACACCCAGGCCCTGCCACAGAAAGTGTGGTGTGTGGACCAGCAGCTTCACCCTTGCTCAGAAGCTTGTTAGAAATGCAGAATCTTAGGTCTTCCCTCAGACCTGGTGAATCAGAGTCTGCTTTTTATTAAGATACCCACATGTTCATAATCCTTTTTACTTCTGTGGTATCAGTTGTAATGTCTCCTTTTTCATCTCTGATTTTATTTGAACCTTTTCTTTTTCCCTTAGTCTAGCTAAAGGTTTTGTGGATTTTGTTTATCTTTTTAAAAACAAACTCTTCATTTTAGTGATCTTTTGTATTTTTTTAGTCTGTTTCATGTATTTCTGCTATGATGTTTATTATTTCTTTCCTTCTACTAATTTTGGGTTTAGTTCATCCTTGTTTTTTTATAATTCCTTGATGTGTAACATTAAGTTGTTTATTTGGGATCTTTCTAATTTTTTTACATCGGCATTTCACGCCAACAAATTGGAAAAACTAGAAGAAACAGATAAATTCCTGGACACACACAACCTACCAGAATTGAATTATGAAGAAATAGAATATCTGAGCAGACTCATAACAAACAAGAAGATCGAATCAGTAGTAAAAAGTCTCCCATCAAAGTCCAGGACCTGATGGTTTCACTGCTGAATTCTACCAAACATTTAAAGAACAACTAACACCAGTCCTTTGCAAACTGCTCCAAAAGTCTGAAGAGAGGAAAATTCTTCCACACTCATTCTATGAGGCCAGTGGCACCCTCCCCTCATGCCAAAACTAGACAAGCACATAACCAAAAAAGAGAGAGAGAGAGAGAGAGAGAGAGAACTACAGGCCAACATCCCTGATGAACATAGATATAAAAATCCCAGCAAGATACTAGCAAACCAAATTCAACACATTAAAAATATCATTCACCATGATCAAGTAGAACTCATCCCGAGGTCACAAGGATGGATCAATAGATGCAAAAATCAATAAATGTGATATATCACATTAAAAGAATCAAGAACAAAAACCATATGATCATCTTAATAGATGCAGAAAAAGTATTTGCTAAAATTCAACATCCCTTCATGATAAAAACTCTCAACAAATAAAATATGGAATGAACATACCTAAACACAATAAAGGCCCCATATGGCAAACCCACAGCTAACATCATACTGAACAAGGAAAAGTTGAAAGCGTTTTCTCTAAGATCTGGAACAAGACAAGCATGCTCACTTTTACCACTTTTATTCAGCATAGCACTGAAGTCTCAGCCAAAGCAATTAGACAAGAGAAAGAAATATAGGGCACTAAAATTGGAAAGGTGGAAGTCAAATTGCTCCTGTTTTCAGACAACATGATCTTATGTATAGAAAATCCTAAAAACTACCCCAAAGAAAACCTGTTAGAATAAATGAATACAGTAAAGTTGCAGGATATGACATCAACATACACACACACACAAAGTAGCATTTCTTTACATCAATAGTGAACTATTTGAAAAATAAATCAAGAAAGCAATCTCATTTACAAATAGCTACAGAAAAATAAATTATCTTAAGATCAATTTAACAAAGGAGGTAAAAAATACCCTACAATAACTACTATAAAACATTAATTAATGAGAGAAATTGAAGAGGTCACAGATAAATGAAATGATATTCCATGTTCATGGATTGAAAGAATTAATACTGTTAAAATGTCCACACTACTCAAAAGATCTACAAATTCAATGCAATCTCTATCAAAATATCAATATTCTCCACAGAAATAAACAATTTTAATATTCATATGAAACCACAAAGGACTCCAAATAGCCAAAGTAATCCTGAGCAAAAAGAACAAAACTGGAAGCATCACACTACCTGACTTCAAAATATTCTATAAAGCTACGGTAACCAAAACAGCACAGTATAGGCATAAAAATAGACACATAGACCAATGGAAAAGAACAGAGAACCCCAAAATAAATCCACTCATTTACAGCCAACTAGTTTTTGGCAAAGGTGCCAAGAACACAGTGGGGAAAGGACAACCTCTTCAATAAACAGTGCTGGGGAAATTGGATATCCACATACAAAGAATGAAACTAGACCTCAATCTCTCACCATAACACAAAAATCAACTCAGAATGAATTAAAGACTTAAATGTAAGACCCGAAATTATAAACTACTAGAAGAAAACGTAGGGGAAACACTTCATGACACTGGTCTGGGCAAGGATTTTTTAGATAAGAACTCAAAAGCACAGGCAACAAAAGGAAAAATAGACCAGTAGGATTACAATAAACTAAAAGCCTTCTGCACAATAAAGGAAACAATCAACAGCATGAAGAGACAACCTACAGAATGGGAGAAAATATTTGTAAACTATGCATCTGACAGGGGATTAATCTCCAGATACATAAGGAACTTAACTCAATCGCAAAAAAAAAAAAAAAAATCCAATTAACAAATGGGCAGAAGACCTGAAAAGACATTTCTCAAAAGATATACAAATGGCCAACAGGTATATGAAAAAATGCTCAGTGTCACTAATCATTAGAGAAATGCAAATCAAAATCACAATAAGATATTACCTCACCCCAGTTAGAGTGGCCATTATCAAAAAGACAAAAAATAGCAAATGCTGGCGTGGATGGGAAAAACGGGAACCCTTGCACACCATTCATGGGAATGTAAATTAGCACAACTATTACGTAAAACAGTAGGAGGTTCCTCAAAAAACTAAAAATAAAACTACCCTATGACCCAGCAATCCCACTACGGGGTATTTATCCCAAAGAAATGAAATCAGTATGTTAAAGAGACATCTGCACTCCCATGTTTATTGCAGCATTATTCACAGGAGCCAAGACATGGAATCAACCTAAGTGTCTATCAGTGGATGAACGGATAAGGAACATGTGGTCTGTATACAAAATGGAGTACTATTTAGCCATAATTAAAAGAAATCCTGCTGTCCGTGGCAACATGGATGAACCTGGAGGATATTATGTTATGTAAAATAAGCCAGACATAGAAAGACAAATGCTATATGATCTCACAAATTTGTGGAATCTCAAAAAAGCTGATCTCATAGAAGTACAGAGTAAAACAGTGGTTACCAGAGGCTGGGGAGGAACGACTAATCAATGAGTACAAAATTACAGCTAGATAGGAGGCATAAGTTCTGGTGTTCTATTACACAGTAGGGTGACTAGAGTTAACAATATTGCATTGTATATTTCAAAATAACTACAGGAGAGGATTTGGAAAGTTTTCACCACAAAGAAATGATAAATGTTTGAGGTGATAGATATGCTAAATATCCTGATTTGATTATTACACAATGTACACATGTATTGAAACATCGTGCTGTACTCCATAAATATGCATAATTATGTGTCAGTTAAAAATAAGACATTAAAAAAAGATCCCCAGGTGATTTGTATGTCCATTAAAGTTTGAGAAGCACTGATACAGGCCAGCAATTCTTAAATTTTGCTGAATATTAGAATCACCTAGGGATCTGAAACATTCTCTCTCTTCCCCAGGAAGAATCCCACACCACGAAAATCAGAATCTTTATCCGTGTGACTGATGCATCAGAGTTTTAACTGTCCAAGTGATTATTGCAATATATAAACTTGTTTGTGAATCAGTGCTCTAGGCCTTACCTTCTTTGTGTACAAAATGGAAGAATTCTTTCTGTCCTGTCCACCTTACAAAGGGAGATAAAGTAACCATGGTGGAAGCCCTTTATATACTCTAAATTGCAGCAACTCAGATGACTGATGTTGATGGTTGATTGAATCAGCAAATATTCATTAAGCACTAACTCAGTGCCAGGCACTTGGGTAAGCGCTAGGCACACAACTGTGCAGGAGATACACAAAGCATGTGGTTCACCAGGAAGACACAGGAATGTAAATCCACGAGTATGGTGCAGAATGGAAGTCGGGGCTTGGAGCATGGGCAGGTCACCATGGGAACAGAGAGGAGTCGGCACTGAACTCAGTCTGTGGGGTGGGGTAGGATGAGTGAGTGGCCTCAGAGAGGCTGCCCCGGGCCTTACCTTGGCCCTATGTTGGGGATCAGTTTCTCATTCCTAAATGAAATCCTAGACAAAACCCAGTGATTTGGTCCTGATTTTCCCGCCACTTCAGACATCTGCTGCCTTCTGAGAGACTATCACACGGGCTGTGGTGCTGACATGAGGTCTAGAGCCTGAACACAAAGACAGATGCTTTCCTCATTGACCAGGCGCACACTGAGTACCTAAGTCCTGGTCCTGTTCCAGGCATTGGCATAAGCAAAAGAGGCACACTTTCATGTCCTCATGGAGATTATGGGAGAAGAGAATTGACAGGCAAGACAAAAAATTAAAATAAGTAAAATCCTACAATCCCAGAAATCCTGTCCGTCATATCTCCAGGATATACCCCAGAGCAGCCGACCCTTCCACACCTAGCCCACAGCACCCTGGTAGAGGCCTGCATCTCTTGTTGGGACGCTTTCTATCTGGTCTCCCAAATCCCACCTGTCCCCCCCAACATGGTTTTCCTACATCAACCAGAGTCCTTGTCCAACACACGTCAACTCATTCCACACATTCTGGAATTAATCTGAAACCTTTGGCCCACCGATCCCTACAAAATCAGCTCCTTGTAGACCCTGTCAGCTTTATCTCCTGTCAAATTGTTTGGCCTTCTGGTGTTCCTTGCTGATGTCTCAGCTTCAACACCATCTTTTCAGAGAAGCTATACTCACGACCCTATTGAAAACTACCCTCTCCCACTCCCAGATCCTCTCAGGCCACATTTTATTGGCTTTATATCCATCTTCAACAAAAAAACAGAGTGCACTCCTCTCCCCACCACCGCTAGCATACAGTTTTAATGGGCACTCTGTGACAGCAGAGCTACCTCGGTATCCCTGGTGCACGCTACATGTTATCAGTCAATAAATACTTGTTTCTTAGTCCACAGACATTTATCAGAGAGGAGGGGATGCTGAGGGCATGCCAATATCAGACAGTGAAACAAGAGCTGGGAAGTAACAAGTTCAAGACCATGAAACACATGGACTCTCTCTATTTCAGCTGTGAAGCCAAGAGCATTTTGTGCAATGCCTTATTGAGACCCCACAACTACCTGTGCGGGAATCCCAGTCGGTAGCACAAGTAGAAGTCAGGTTCCCCATTCCCTGAGCAGGGCCCTCTTGTCCAAGCCATGCCCTCACCTCCTCTGAGCTGCATGCAGACAAAAGACACCATGTACAATCTACCACAGACACAGTGAAAGGAAAAAAAAAATAGTGAATTATCTCTGAAAGCCCTCCTGCCTTACTAACTTCCTTACTTGGTTCAACTAATATCAAAGGCTTAAGCCACTTAAATGCCTTAACTGGACTAACCGGTTTGGAAACTTTCTATTTTCTCCCTGTTCCATGAAAACTGCAGATAACTCAAGTACAAAGTGAAAACTTCTATATTGAGAAAGCAATTTAAAAAAAAAAGGTCATTATATGTTGGGACAAAACCCTGGGCCCACATAGCCCATCCTCTTTCCATTCAGAGTGACAAGGACAAAAATCTAGAAGAATTCTTTTTTTTTTTTTAAGAAGAATTCTTTATAACAAAAGAACTTTACAGTACTAGATATAAAGGGGAAAAAACTTTTTCTTGTTTAATTTGACAGAAAACATTGGAATCCAACTAAACTAATACATTTTTATAGCTTAAAAATACGAACCCAGTGCACCCAAAAGGAGCCACCTGTTTAACGGTGGAGCGTGTGAAGCATTTTGAGTTACTGAACACACGCGATGTCCTGGGTGAATAGTGGTGAACAAGGCGGATCCGTGGTCTTGTGTGGCTTCAATTCAGTGGAGGAAGAAAGTATCAAACAAGCAAGTATCACAAACAGGAATGGAACATTCCTTTGTATAAAGGGTGAAGAAAAAGAGCAGGGTTCTACAAGGGAAAACAACAGTCGGAGTGAGAAGACAGGAGAAACTACACGGAACCCTATTACAAGGACGGGCATTTTTATTGAGACCAGAAGTCCTTTCCTGATTCATGCAGAAGAGGCCCAGATAGAACTCAGTGAGTGATATCTCAGAACCAAGGAGGGGACAGCTGGTGAGAAAAGGGAGAAAGCAGACACCCAGAGACCTGCTCAGAAGGGCATGAAGTGTGAGGACATCCTTAGGCTTCCCCTAGAATAGAGGACAGGCAAGGCCCAAGTCCACTGCGATGTGGGTGCCATAAGCTGATGACGGTGAAAGAGCTGTCCCCAACTCTCCACGAGGCAGAGGGATCCAGAGGTGAAGGGCTGGGTTGTGCCCCCTACTGGGCCCTGAATCTTGAAGGGTGGGCTCACAATGATTCTTCCCACATTACCTTTTCCAATTTTAAAGATATAGAAATTCATTCATGTGACTTAGCTGCTAAGCTTAAAATTACATACATTCTGACCAAGACTCAATACTCTATTCAGATATTGTGCCATCTTATATTTTAAAAGAGGAAATATATATAAGTTTTGTTAGCAGTGGTTTCCTATTTTAGATTTCAGTGGCCAAAATAATTCTCAAAAGACTCACATCAGGTGTAAATCATGCTTCATGAAATTTCCCTGAACTGTCCTTTTAAAAAATATCCTCCCTATAAGTGAGATCTCAATTCCGTTAAAGGGTTTAGATTTAAAAGAAAAAAGAGAGACGGTAGATTCCAGAAATATTTGACAAATTTAGTGGTGGTACGAGCGCGCAATTCACTTTTGAAAGTTCAGTGTGAACAGCCTTAAAGATCAATGAGAACCAGGAAGCTGTCAGCTTCCCGAAGGCTAGGGCCATGTCTTAAGTGACTTGTGTCCCAGGCCTTATACCTATTAAAGACCCAAAAAATGAAAGAATGGGCTACTGATGTTTGCTGCAAATGAACCGGAACTTCAAATGGAATAATATAAGTAAATCCTAAAGAACTATCTTGCAATAATAGTAATAATGAAAAGAATCCTATAGGTAGCATCGTTATTCTATTTTTACTTTGATTAAAGACTGACAGATAAAACAAAGTAGCCCCAGTAGGCTGGCTGAAAAATATTAGAAAAGACATACTTGTGGTCATCGATAATCAAATTATTGTTCACTTAATTTTTAACCTATCTGCAACTAAAAAAAAAAAATGCTGTTCCTTCAGTCAAGATGTCACACTCTTTTTAAAAAAATGTTATTTTATCCAAACAACAGTACTAAAGAATAAATCATTGATCTATTGCCCGACATGTATGAGGACACCTCCGAAGGAGAAATCTCAGTTTGGAATAAGGGAAAAGCTGAAGAAGGTATAGTCAATATGAAGCAGAAGTTCACGGTCCAGGGGTTGGGGAGAGAGGGAGGAGGAGAGAAAGAAACGTCAGGAAAATGAAACACTAAGAAGTAACGAAAAGGCTGAGAAAGTCTTTAATTAAGGAAAACCACTGGCGTGACGATGTTTGAGGATTTTGTTAAGAAGCAACAAAGTTACAAAGATAAAATGGAATGACACAAAAAATGAAGACTTAAAGGAAATGCTCAACGTAAAAGTAAAGCAGTTTAGAGAGAAAATTTAAGTTTTGCTGCTTGCTAGCTGGTTCAAGCATTCTGAGCTGCTGTTTTGTTTTTGTTTTTCCCCATCTGTGAAATGGGAATAGAAGTATTCCTAACTCAGGGTTTTCCAAGAGTAAATAGGTGAATATTTATCAACGCTGTGCTAGGTTGTGAACGTCTCAGGAAATGTTAACATAGGCAACAGAGCCATAGTGGATTTTGGAAAAAAAAAAACAAAAACGAGGGACTTCAGAGTATATTCAAAACCTTTTCCCAAGTCCCAGGTGAGAACAAGTGGAATCAGATGGACCCCTGACCAGGTCCTGAGCGCACACCAACACTGATAACATCCTCTGTTCTCCATGAAGTACATCATTCTAAGAAATCAAAATAGTATTTTCTGCCATCCGCATCCACACATGCAGAGATGGTTTAATAGATAACTTGGGTGGGTCCTCAAACATGAACGTGTCCTCTGAAAAAGAATGTATGTTTAAGCTTCCCTGTCACTGTCAAAGAGAAAAACATCCCTTATGTTTTTGGAGAAAAAACCCAAAAATATGTATTTCAACAAAGATTTGGCATTTGCCTTCCATTTCTTGATATCAATATTACCATCAATGGGATTCACAATACCAAATAAGATTTTAATGGGGATTTATGTTTTCCAGACTTGTATATACACCAATGTTCCTTCAAGACACTGTCAGGCACAGTCAACCCAAATTTAATCAAATACTGTCAATATTCTAAAATTGCTCTCAGCCGGGTGAGAGAGAGGGCCATGAAGCTAACCAGAGCCACAAAGTGTCTTCAATTCTGCAATGCTGAAGCACTCCCTTCATCCTTCGCCTTATCCCCTGGGGAAATTTCCAAACCTCTCTGATACTCAGGTACCTGATCTATAAAATGGGAATAACAACAGCACTTCCCTTAGAAGATTTTTAGAAGATTCAATGAGTTAATACTTTTAAAGTACCCAAAACAATGTGTTGCACAGAGATAACACTCAACACATATTTACTGTGATAATTATTATATCTGACTATTGGAGAGAACAAAACAGAGAAATAAGGCCTTTTTCTCACAATGTGTTTATATTATAATTTTCCCCTTCAATTGGATCTGAAATTCTGGGGAGTGGCAGAATTTTATTATTTTTCAGTTTGAGAAAAATAATAAAAGGATCAAGCAAGGTTTAAAGACCTGAAAAGAGACCACATTCACGAAATTCTTGCAAATGTAACTGAAGGTATTTAAAGACAGAGGAGAAATCACAAATTTTTCTACCTTTGGGAATTGCTTAAGCCAAGGACTCTAGGTTTTAGTTTTGAGCAACTGGTTTGTTTTAGTGGGGGCAGGAAAGAAGGGTGACAGGTGGAAGGGAAATTGCTAGGCTGCTCCTCCTTTAACCCCTTCTTGGGCCCACTGACTTCACATCCATAATGTACATGGGTTCAAATGCTTAAACCCAGCCTCAGTCCATTCTGAAGATCCAGTCTCTTATCCTACTGGCTCCACTGAAAAGGGGCAACATATTACTTTTCAGTTCTAGTATCATGGAAAAAGGATGCTTTTGAACAGCCTTAAAGAATAAATGAATAGTTACAGCTGGGAGAACAAAAGCAAAGTAGACTTCCTGGAGAGTATACCATTGTCATGGACTAGAGCTCTCAAGTTATATGATGGCCACCTGTTTAGATGGGACAAGTAAAGGCCCTCTCCTTCCCAGCAGTCACTCCACAGATGCTCTGAGTCCTCTCTGCCTGTGGTTCATGCAGCTGCAACACTGGACAAAGTTGATGTCTCCAGGTGATCCTGACTCAGCTAGGCAGGTACAGTCTACATCCACTGTCAGTCTCTGTGGCTTTTTTGAGTCACACTAATAATAGTGGGCTGGGAAAATGGTCCAAAAATATTGCTGCAGAAGTCCTTAGAAATGCTTGGTTTTCTTCTCTTCCCTTGCCGGGGATGTTCACTACTTCAAATACTCCAGTAGTCTCAGAATGAATTATCCTTTCCTTTTACTTATGCTAACCAAATTTGGTTCCAAAACAACATTAACTAACATGGCTTTGACCGTATGCAAAGATTTATGCTCCTGACACAAAGATTCATAGATTCAGTCTCTTCAAAGTCCTTAAACTATAACCGTCTGTACTAATATAGATTATGTCATTCTGGCAGATCTTAATAGATATTAATAACATATTGATGAAATTTATTTATTTAGCTAATTGATATTTCTATTGAAATAAACATTTAATGACTTCAACAGCCTATATCTCAGAAAACAGTGGATCACAGCTCTACATCGTATCGAGAAGTGTAAGCAGATTCCATCCAAGTTATGCCTGTGCCCATTCTCAGAAAGACAGACACCTCTAAGAAACGTTTTATTTTTAAATTATGGTTTAACAAAATGGTTGATATTTTTACCATAACCTACTGTATAAATTTTATTTCAAAAAAAAATTTAAATGCATAAATGCTCCTACAAGCCTACAGTTTTGATAAGCAGTCACAACATATTTCAACATTTATAAATTAATACAAGTGGTTTAATCATGATCAACCCTCTCCTTGTACTTCTCCCTACCACCTGGAGGAACAACTCTGGTTTCCCATGTACCAGACACTGCACAAAGTATCTTATCTGCAAAATCTCAGCTGCTCTCATGACAGTTCTGTTCAATGGGTACTGAAACTCCCTTGTATCTCAAGGCTGTCTGACTACACAGCCTTCCCTTACTCTTCAACAGACACTCTGTTTGGATTCAGGAAAGGCTTCAGAGAAGATGTGATTGAAGGCTAGAGGGTGGCAGCTGAAATACCAGACCCTCAAGGTATAACTGCTTAAGAACAAACCACTTCTGGGCTGCCATAATGTAGGTCCTAGTTTCCTGCCAACTACCTGCTAGTCCTTTCACAAGTTCAGATGTATCAGAAGGACAGAGAGATAGGAATAAACTCAGGTCTTTCTCAGAAACGAAGGCTCAGGTCAAGTGGCATTAGAATCAGAGGGTCAGCCTTTTGGCTTCTACTCTAAATTTTTCATAACAAAGGGTATAAAAAAGGAACATCTCTGTGTTCAACGGTGACACAGAAAGCTTCTCCAGGGATCTCAGATACCTAGCTCAACTGTCCTCTGGAATGTGTTTTTACTGGTCATTCCTAATCTAGTTCAGATTTCACCCTGTAATGCTTTCATTTTCTCCTTTCTAGCGTACTCTAAGTACTTTAAAGGCAGGGTGGGACTACTCTGCCTTGCAACAACCATGCCATGCCCTATATGTCAGAGATACTCCACACATCTTTGGGAAAAGAGATATTCACAGAATGATAAGGAAGAATGACCACCTCTTCTCAGCCCCTCAGATAGCCAAATATGCCACAACAACCAACAAGGAGGACAGATATCAAAGTTCCCTGCCCTTTATAAGTAGCTTGGTCATGAAGACTTTCTCATGTAGGGGAGGTAAGGAAGGAGCTGTTCGACACCCTTGTGTGACATAACCCTCTCCGCCCATTCTTCTCTTGAGAATCTGATCGCTTCAAAGGAAGCGTAAGGATGTCACTTGGGAAACACATGGGTGCCATAATGGCTGCTGGTTCATTGTGAGTGACTACCAGGCAGCTAGCATGTCTCGATTTAATGCAAACCAGACTTTCCATGAACTTCCTGTGGGACCCTGCAGCCAGCCTTTCCCCTGGATCATCCCAGGCTTTGGTGTTGTGTCTGCTAATAACATCCTCCCTCTTCACACATCAGCATCCTCAGGAAGGGGGCCCTGAATGTCTGGGAGGAGAAGGTCCTACCTCATATCCACCTAAGGGGTGTTTTTTAATGTGAATTTCAGGGGGATCCACTTTTGTGTCCCACACCTCCAGTTCCCATTTTCTCCAAATGACGTCCTACAGAGTGCAGCATTATGCAGTTGAGAACGTTGACCAAGTTCAACTCATAATTGATCTCTTGAGCTCCTGCTTCTGTCCTTCCCTGTGTTCTCATTGCAGTTTAGTCACATATTACCCCAGGCCTAGGATAAAGCAGCAGTCACCTACCTCATGTCCCTGTTGACAATCTCCATTCTGCCTTGTTCCAGAGCTATTTTTCCAAAGCATCACTTTTAACAGGTCACCTTCCTGCTCTGTTACTATAAGATGAGTTCTTGACCAAGAGACATGGATTGCAAGCTCCTTTACAGTCTAGTTCAATCCAAATTCAGCCCCCAGAAACCTCTCTACCATCTTCTACTTCTTTTATCTTTTACTTTTTTTTTTTAACTTGAACTCCAGCTGCACTGGCTCCATTGCTATTCCACAAAGAGGAAAGCCAAGCTCTCACCTCAGAATCTTTGTGCTTGTTTCCTGTGCCCAAAATGCTCTTCCCCCAGATACCTCACTTCATTTAGGTCTTTGACCAAAGGCCACCTCTTCAAACCACCCTATCGAAACAAAGCAAATCTTGTTATTTTCCATCTTTGTCAGCTTTATTTTTCTGTAACAGCCCTTATTGTTACTTGATGGTCTGTCATGTAGCTGTTTGTTTCTGTGTTTATTGTCTGTTGCTCCTATTAGCTCCATGAAGGCTGGGCCCTGTATCTACCCTGCTTCCTTTCCTACGTCCAGTGTCTGACAGGTGGTAGGTGCCCTGTGAATATTTGTGGAATTAATAAACTACAAATAAGGCAACACGCTTAGTGCTAAGGGAGACATAGAAACAAGTAAGACATTAATGCCTGCATCTAAGGAATTCTGGAGACAAGCTCCGCGGGAGGCAAATATAACTAATTAATCAGATATATCCTTTTCCCAGCTCATCATCCTGATTTACATTCCCCTCCCATAAGCTTCCCCACCATCCTGTACTTTATCACAGCATTTTTCAAGGGCACTATTATTTTTCTAGTTTCTCTCTCTTTCCTTGTAATGTAATTCCCTGGCAAAGCAGAGATGATGCTGTATTTGACTTTGTGCCCTTAGAACTCAAATGGCATTGGCATGACACTCAAATCATGCTGTATAAATGAGGGACTATGTATATATATAAATATATATATAAGAATGTGTGTGTGTGTGCATGTATATATATAAACGATGTGGGAGTACAAATTTAGAGCAGACCACCTCCGGGGATAACATCTGAACTTTTGTATAGCGAGAAATGACTAAAGATTTTGAAGGAAAAAGCCGTAAGAACCAATCTATGTTACAAAAAACTCTGGCTGACACCCAAGTTGTAGGAAGTCTCTAACTCCTGGAGCAGTGAAGAATGTACTAATTCAATACTTTATATTTATTATGCCTGGCATTATTTTGAAATATGCTAAAAATTTAGACAAGAATAGAAATTTATATAATGAGCACACATTATCTAACATCCAGTTTATCAACTCTCATTATGCCATCCTTGCTTCAGATTTCTTTTTTAAAAGACCTAAACATTACAGACATAGGTATGCAAGTATTGAAATGTCAACTCTCAATACTAAATCCGTTCAGATTAATATTTTAACATAAGATTAGTATCCCTTGCTATCAAAACTCTAACTCTTGCTATGTGATCATTAGTAATCAGTAGATTATTGGTATCTCTTGCTATTTAAGTTCTCACTATCCAAATTTATTTGGTTTCTAAGTCCAGATAGTAGGGAATTTAAGTAGTTGATTCTCAATACATATTTGCTGAAAATAGTGACTTTCCGAGAAGGAACAGTTGACACGTATTCTATAACTCAGCTGGAGCTGCATAAATAGTGTCTGCTACATTTGCAAGATGGTGGAGCAATCATTTTCGGAATAAATGATGCTCCTCCATTCCCAAGGCTGCTGCCTGCTGATACACACCATCAGAGAGACATATGTTTTTACTTGTTTCTGTAGTGGTGATGGCTTATGTCAAGCTCTCCACCCGACCCTGCCCTGCCTCCCTTGGAACTGACAGCATTCATTTGTTAAACAGACAGCTAGAGCTGGAAGCCATGCCAGTAACCAGCTGTTGGAGACGTGATGGGGTACACCACGTGGCATCAACCCATTGGGTACCTGCACTGTGGGGCTGGATGATTGACCAGACTTCCCAAGCTCTCCCAGGGGTGGCACGGAAGAGCCAGAGATGACCACCATGTTGGAAAACGGCTGGTCCCAATTTTCCGTATTTATCTTCTCTTGCCCCTCCTCACCCCCTGCCTTAATGTAAAACCAAGAAAAATAATCATAGGATTATGAGATGTTAGCAATTGTGTAGTCTATCCCCCTGATTTTACAGAGGAAGGAAATGGGATCCAGGGAGAACAAAGAATTGTCCAAAGTCTCAAAACTGATTAGTAGCAAAACATTTTTGGCTAGCATTCAGTTTTCTTATCTACTTAATAAAGAGATTGGACTTGATGATTTTTAAGGGTTCTTCCACACCTGAAATTCTAATTTATTTCATTTGGGATGAGATGTACATAACTTAGTGTGATGCAAAACATAACTTCTGCACAAGACAGCAAGCTCTCTTAAGAGGTTGGTTCACACTTAGCAATAAAAGTGTTTTGATGATGCTGCATTCCATCAGAGCCCAGTTAGGGGGCATAGAGCCCATCTTCAACCTGGCTGAACACCAGGCTTAAAGAAGCAAACACCTGCACCCAACCCAGACTTTCAGAATCCAAATTTCTAGGGTTTAAAAACCAATCTTCTAGAACAGAGATTACAAACTTATATCCACAGGCCCAACCTGGCCCTTGGTATGTTTTTCTTGTTCTCAGTGTTAAATTTTTTTTTCCATGAAGGAATTTAAACTTAGTATTGTCATTTCATCCAATTTTTCAAGAGAAGCCAGAAATTCTGTTTTATATGTACAACCGTTAGGCAGCAGCTAGGGAGTGGCTGTCCTGTAAAGATATGATATAAGTTCTCCAGTTCCTTGAGGTCCCCACCCCTCCCACGTCCCTCATTACATTACTTGCCTGTTGCCCATAAACATTTGACTTTGTGACCCCTGCCCTAATTCAACCTTATATTTGATGCATTTCTTATGTACAAGTCATGTCTTGCTAGCTGGGGCTCTTCTTTTTCCTCTATTTATATCTGCCAGATCACCTAGCACAAAGCTAACTCCATGGATATGTCACATGCAAATGAAATTATTGAAGAAAAAATATCTTTGGGTATATACATGAACTCTGTATTGAGCAGAGGAAAAAAACTCTGAGATTTCGAGTCTGGACCTAGATTCAAACTCGGGCTCCACTCCTTAAAATCTTTGCAACTTTGGACCATTTGCATAACCTCCCTTGGTCTTCCTTTCCTTATCTGTAAAATACGAACAACACAGAATGCTCTTGTAATACTGCTTGGAAATATATATACATGTCTGAAAAGCACATAGTTTGGTAAAGGACATACATTAAGAGATCAATGAATGGTCACCCTAACATGAGGCAGGTAGGTAAACACAGCTTTCTTAGAATGATAGAATAGAAGCATGGTTTATTTAACCTTGTGAAGTCTGGAAGCTAGCAAATTCTTGGTGCCTTCATGCAGAAACAAACTACAGAAGCCTGCAAGTAGGTAAACATTTCTGTTCTGTGAACTATGCGTTCCTTCGTGCAGCATCCAAATTGCTACTCCAAACAAATGCTGGGGATGAAGAACTGGAGCCTGGGGGCAAAAATAGCAAAGGACCATTTGTATACTAATTCTCTGCTTCCAGATGTCCAGATTCGGATTCAGAAAGACATAAATAAGGTGTTAGGCAAACGCATGTGCTGTTAACTCGCTAACATGTAACTGGGGGATTAATTGAACATGTGCAGTGTATTCCAAATTTTTCCTCATGCTCTCGCAGATTTGCTTGGCTCACCCAACTGTCATGCAAATTCTCTTCCTGTTACAAGTAGAGTGTGGCATAAAGAGAAGTGGCTTTCTTGCCAAACTTTGGCTCATTTCCCTCTCATGTTGGATAGTTACGTATCAGTCTGTGTTGGGTCATGGAGCAGTTTACAATGTATTTCAAAATGTAAGATGGCTCAGGCCAACCGTTGTCATGGGATAAACTGTATTTCAATAAACCAAGTATGTCTAGGCTTCCAGATTACAATCAAAACGGACAACTAGGTTCTTGGAAGCAATCTCATAATGTGCTACTCAAGAGCACACACAGGCAGCTGTAGCACAACTCTGGCCGCTCACTTCCCACACTGCAATTTACTCCATATCCCACCATCCTTTTATTTTAATGTAAAACATTTTAAAGCAAATTGCTTCTGCTGTCATGTCCTTCCCTTAAAGGAGCAATTACAGGCTGCATGATCAGTAGCTCACCACGATCACATTGAGAAAATCAGCAGCAAGATGTTGAGTTCTTTAACTTCTGCCAAAAAGCAAGTTTTATTTGATTCTCTAACCATAGATAGCTATGATAATATGTGAACTGGTATTACAGCCAATATCTTACATTTGTCCATCAACAACCAAGACTGTGGGCCTTTTCTTTCCAGTAGTTTATTTAATTGATGCCTACTGCCCTCCTTTAGGCATTGCAGAGTCATCTAGGCAGCTTGGATGAGAAGGGTGGTGCTTGCTCAGTCGCTCACCACTACACTCACCCCCAGCCCCCATCCTTTACTACTTTCTAGGTAGGCAAAGCTTTCCACTGTTCTTTAAACTTGCTAAACCTGTTTTTGGCTTTCAGAGAGCTTGGGGTTTACAGCGTTCCTATAAACCCCATGCTTGCAAGGCTGAGTTCACTGACTCAGAAAGCTCTTCCCTGACCATCTAATCAAAAACACTCTTCATTAAGTCATAGTTTCAGAGAGCAGTGTGGTCATGACACAGACTGGAACCAAATGTCTGGGTTCAAATTCTTGACTTTGCTGGCTTGTAAGGCTTGTGAACTTGGGTGAGTTACTGAGCCTTGTGCCTCAATTTCCTTAACATAAAATGAGGACAAGTGACAGATACAGACTTGCTCTGAGTATTAAATAGGTTAATACATGTGAACCACTTAGAATAATGCCTACCACACAGAGAATGCCTGGTTGGCCTGTTTCATTTGCTGTGTCACTGTCTGAAAATATTATATTTCCTGACCTTCGCCAAACAGTGTTCAGAGTAGCAGAGAGGAGGAACCTTATATGTTCTAGTCTAGTTTTTTTTGTTCCCACTTTCCCAGCACCAAGAGTAGTGCCTGATGCATGACAGATTTTGAATAAGCACTTGATTTAATGAATAATGTCCAAATGGTGCTTTTGTGACAAGATAGCAACTTCGAATGAAGCTGGCAGCAGTCAACTTAATGAAGAAGTCATTAGGGGGAGAATCAGGGAGGTGATTCAGCAACAAGTAAAAATGAGAGTAGCCCAACCCATGTAAGATCTAGTTCCACAAAATGTATATAAGATTATAGCCTATAGGAGGGGGTTGGTTTTATTTTGCTTGTTACTGTTTTCTTTTTGGGGGAGCATGGTGGCCTGGAAATCTTTCATGACAATGTATGACTGTCAGATTAATTCACTCAACAAATACTGTGTATCTATAATGGACTAGGAACTGCCCTAGGCCCTGGGAGTGAGGCATGAAGCAGGGCTGGCCGAAGCCCTCAAGGTGTTCAGCTTCTCACCTGGGAGACCAGACTGACAGCTGAACAGACATCCCGAGACAGCCTTTTTCTGCCTACCACCACCACCCAGGAGCCTGAGAGATCATTCAAAGGGCACCTAACAAATTCTTGGAAAGGTTTCTTAGTAGAAGGGATATCTAAGCTTAGAGGTGGGGAACCTGCAGCCTCAAGGCCACATGTGGCCCTCCAGATCCCCAAGTGCGGCCCCTCGACCAAATCCAAACTTCACAGAACAAATCCTTTTAATAAAAGCATTTGGATACCCTCAAAAAGCCACACTCAAGGATCCACAAGGCCACATGTGGTCCCCAAGCACAGGTTCCCTGGTCCTTAATGAGGCTGGAGTTAGCCAAGTGAACCACGTGGGGGTGGGGGAAGTAACTCTAGGTGAGGGTGCAGAGGTGAACGAAGGAGGGGGCTTGGTTGCCTGCAGCTAATTGATTTGTAAAGCACAGAATGGGTATGTGCGCTGGCATGCATATGCTGTTAGGAGTGGAAAGTGGCAGATTTTTTTTAGAAGCCCTAAACATTAAAAAGATAATATGTACCTACATGTGATTCAAAATAAAAATATTAGCAAAACATACATTCAGCTGACATTGAAATAGCCAGAATTCTACAAGTTGGAGTAAAACTCACAAAAGCCACTATGTTCATTAAAGCTAAAAGACGTTGATCATTACCTTGAGAAAAATGTCAGCTCATCAGGGATTATCAAAGAAGGGAGCAGCTGGGGCTGCAACGGGAGGGTGGATTAAAAGGAAGACCAGAATTGAGGCTAAAAGGTCCATTGGAAGCTATTGCCTGGCTGTCTGCATGAGATAATGGCAATGGAAACTAAGAAATGACGGCAAAGATGGAGCAAACAAATTTTTTTAAAAAGAATGTAGATTTACAAGGGTTGAATTAGTGGAAGTAGGCAGAGAAGAAAATTTAAGGACGATACGCATCTCTTTTGTGGGCAACTGTGCAGATCAAAGAAGAAAAGAGCCTTTGGTCTAATTTTTTATCACCTGTAAGGAATTACCCATCCTTGCTGGTCCTATGGATAACCTCTTCACATCATCAAGTCTACCCTGTCTAGTATAGTAGCCACTATCCACCTGGGGCTATTTATATTTAATTCATTAAAATGAAATAAAATTAAAAATTCAGTGCCTCAGTTGTACTAGCCATATTTCAAACACTGAGCAGCCACATGTGGCTAGTGTTGACAGCACTGCATCAAATATGTTGGTGATATTGCCACACACCACGTCACCATCCTTCCATCAACTTCATGCAGTAAATTGTCCTATGGCCCACACATTTATATTTTGTTTTTCTTTTTGACCTAGAAGACATTGAGCCACTTCTAAAACCAGCAATCTCTCTCTACTTATAAGCATAAATTAAATGCATAAATGCTTGGGAATAAAAATGTGGCAGATTAGAAACCAAACCTTCAATTGTCTCAGTCTTACATAAGACCAAAAGAACCTGTGGCAAACAAGCTGGGACCTAGTAATGTCAAATAACAACTAATTATTTGGGTGTTCCTGACATAGTACCAGGAGGAAGGGAGGAGTTAACTTAATGAAATTCAATCAATCTCCCTTTTAATAACTGCAAAGAGTTTTATGAACAATCTATAATCTGCTGGAGTTAGGAATATTAGGAGGATGATATCTGAAAACAACATCTCCATTTGGTCTTTAAAAAGGAATAAAAGGTACTGTTTACTTTCATGGAAGGGGCAGGCAAGGGGACCCAAGGAATTCATTTTAGATCAACTGCTATAGGTACTTTACTTTCTGGGTTTCCGAAGAGCCTCACAAAGGGACCCATCCACATCATGGAAAGAAGGTAGCTTGGCAAATTGGACAGAAGTGCTCTGATTTTGAGAACTGTAACTGACATTGCTATTACCTAAAAAAAAAAAAACTGCATTCCATTGACTACCTATGTTTACAGACACTTCAGTATCAGAAAAACAGTCCCTCCACACTGGAGATGTCCACTCATTGCACAGGTGAATGCATACCCCCAGGCAACCTTTCATTCCAAGACCCCTGTGCTAGACCCATGGTACAGTGAAGACTGCCCTGGACTGAGCATTGTACTTAGTGGGGCTGCACATTGGGTTCTAGGCAAGAGTGTGGCCACTCCACGATCTCAAACAAGTCACGTCCTGCTCTGGACATCCATTTTCACCTCCATGGTATCCAGATGGACACTGGGAGCCCTTTCAGTTTTAAAGCACTTTAAATTCTAAATGTGGCTGACTTTTGGTGAAATCATGATCAGCATATTACCCCTTTGATCGTACCCACTGATTCCTGATTCTGGGTCCTTTCACTTCTTCAACAACTAGCTTTTCCTGCTCTTTTAGATACCATGAGCTCTCTGCACTGTCTAAAACTTCCTTCTGCCAGCCAACTCGTCAAGCCAGCATAGGAAAGGATTTGCTGGTTGTCATTTATACCTTCTGATTTAATGCCTGATTAAACTTAATAGTAAATGAAATATATTCTTATTCTTATTTCAAAAGGATATCATTTTAGCATTTGATATTTTTGCATGAGGATCTGCCATATAGGATATAAATTCCATCAGGAAAGGGGCACTCATCTGTTTTTCATGGTGCCTGCTCCATGCCAGGAACTGGGCTCAGCACTGGAAATATAGCAATGAACAAAATGAAGTGCCTGCCCTCCTGGAGCTTACATTCTAGTGGGAGGACATGGACCATCAGCAAAGGCAGTTACAATCTGTTAGAGGATAAAATGTTATGGAAGAAAGTAAAGCAGGGGGCAGGAGTGAGGAGCGAAGGGAAATTTTTGCAGAGCATGACACATGAGCAGGAGGAAGTGAGGGTGTGAGCCAAGTGGGGAAAAGTGTTCCAGGCAGAATAAACAGGACTTACAAATGCCCCACACAGGAGCATCATATCTGACATATTCCAGGATCAGCCCTCAGGCCAGGGTAGCTGGTGCTCAGTTAATGAGGAATGAGCACAGGAAATGAAGTCAAAGAAGTTCAGGTCACGCGAATCATGAAATTAACATGACCCCCCCGCCCCCCTATAAGCCATGATGAGAGCTTCAGATTTTACTCTGAACTGGGCAGGAGCTGCCCACGGGTTCTGAGCTGAGGAGCGAGTGATATCACTTGACCTTGGCTGTCCTCTCTCCCATAGTGTTATCAGCTGCGCCTGGCACATAGCATATGATCTGCAGTTTGATTAAATGATTCCCGTAATGTTCAATTTCCTGTCTACCTTGACAGGGTTATAAACTATAACTTCCAGAAGGGCAGGGATTATATCTTTTAAAAAGTCAATCAATTCCTCTCCAGCGCCTATCAGAGGCCCTGACACTGAGTAGGAGTTAAAAAGAAAAAAAAAAAAAAAACAACGAAAGGACGGAATGGACAATGGCAATAGGGCTCTGGAGAAACCTGAATTGGAAAAGCCTTTTGGCATTTTTAGATCCACTCTGGAGAAGTGATGGATATGAGCACTCTTAACTATCAACATTATCAACCTAATGTTGATTAGGCACTTATCACTATGAACTGGGCAAGGTACCAAGCTGCTTAATCTCATTTAGTTCCCCTAAAACACTCTAGGGTAGGGAAAATACCGTTAATATTTTGTAGATGAGGAAACTAGCCTCAAAAAAAGTTAAGCAACAGGACCAAGGCCACCCAGCTAGTATGGGAAAGGCTGAATTTTCACTAGCCATTGACTATTAAGCTCTAGCACTAAACCACAATAATCTATAACTCTCTACCATACTCCACCTGAATTTTACCTAGAATCAAAGAATTTTTAATCTCTTGACATTCCAATTTGGTAAATAAAGCCATTGCCACTTGACAGTGAGGGAAGCCAAGAGATTAATCAACTTAGTGTGTCTGCCATAATTGGAAATTTGAAATATCAGCAGAAAAAAAAATCAATATAGCTTCAAACTGCTATAAATTAAAAACAGATCCACAGCCTTTCTACAAAAAATATGACTGCACTTCAGCATAAAGTCACTTAAAAATAACCATTTCCAGACACCATATGGGTTATGAACCAGTTTCACATGATTAGTGTAATTTTTGAAGGAAGTTGTTATCAGAACCACAAGGTTGAAAAATCATTTTAGACCAAAACCGCAGGAAATATTTGAAGGTAAAAATCTTAATCGAAAAACAAATGTTGAAAGTAAGACAACTGGTCAAGAGAAAACCTGCAAAGAGGAAGTTCTAAATTCCAGCACACGGGGGAAATCAAGATTCCAAGAAAGCGTATAAGAAACAAAGATTGGTTTATTTTGTAAACCAGTCAGAGACCAGGTGAACTGCAAAAACATTGTTTTCAGAGAGTTGCGCATTAAAACATATCCCAACTTTGTTCACTAAACAAGTGCCAATGTGCATCGCTTTTTAAGAGACTCATCTTGTTCCAAGTCCAACACTATTATTTCTACATGTAAAGAAGAAAAATAGCTTTAGAATCTGATTCAGACATGGGAAAGAAGAAAAATCAATTCTGTGGAAAGGGGGAACTTTGTGCGTTTATTCCTATATTAAGTGAAATATTCTGTATACAAAAGAAGGGCAGAGTGCTCATTTTTTCCAATTTTCTTCAGTACAAATATAAGAGGATATCAGACTTCCCAAATGCTGTGGCTGTCATATTCATACACCACAGTAACTTTTCCCCTGAAATTGTTTTCATCATCACCATCATCCAGTACATACGACATTCAAAGAAAGGAGTGATTAACTCATTCTAAAGAGAATGATCTTCTTTTTGACAAATTTAATGGATTCATCTTGACTAGATAGATATGTAGACCTCACAGAATTTGGAGTCATTAGCATATTGATGTTAATCTATTCCAAGATTAGCATATTGATGTTAATCTATTCGAAGAACTGGGTAAATTTGCCTACCATACAGAAAATAAGAAGAAAGGGTTTATATCAAAAAAAAAAAAAAAACAAAAAAAACCCAAACCTAAAAAGTATTGATATTGAAGGCAGAGGCGGTTGCAAACTGATAACAGAGATATGCTTTGTTTTGTCCACACAGAGCTTACAAAAACGCTGAATAAGTTGCCCACATGGGAAGATTTCACATAATATCCAGATGTTGGCTTGTCTGCAAAACTAGAGAAGCAGGCAGCTCTGAATCTCGATCCTGAGAAACTGGAGCAGTAAACACCTTCCCTATTGAGACGAATCCTTCTGTCCCTCTTTGCCAGGGTCCTCTGTGCCCACCTTCGTGCATCAAGATTGCTTTATTTCCATACATGTGCTGCCTGACCCCAGGATTTGAATTTTGGATGCGTGATATAAAGGATGATAAGGGTAAGAAACCAGGAACAAGTAGTCCAAAGATTAGCAGGAACCCCAGGAGGTGGTATAACAATCACATATGCCAAGGAAATGGACGGCTTCCAGAAGGCAGTGATTAAAGTTGCCAAACAGTCTAGAAAAGTCAGATAATCCAAAGGCTGAGAACAACCCACCAGCTTTGCAACAAGGAGCAACCTCCTTAATAACTTTGGTAACTGTTTTAAGGCACTGATCTGGAGTTGGTTCTTCAGTCTCTGCAATACTGACATTTGGGGGCCAGGTAAGTCTTTGTTGTTGCAGGGGGCAGGGGCAGTTGGTACATTGCAGGATGTTTAGCAGCATCCCTGGCCTCTACCCACTAGATGACAGTAACACCTCCTCCTCCTCCCAGATATGATAACCAAAAATGTCTCTAGACACTGCTGCATGTCCCCTGGGGTGCAAAACTGCCCATAGTTGAGAACTAGCATTCTAGGAAGAAAACAGATGGAAATAGGTTAAGAAGTGAAAATTCAAGACCTAAAGAGAGGGAAGATTGAAAATATGTATGTAGATGTTTAGGAGTGATGAGGAAAAAAATAGTCCTACAATGACTGCTGCAGGGAGATTCTGAAAATACAAAAAAGTGTTTATTTATTACGTATATGTAAAAATAGATGATATGAGTCTATGCAGTAGCCATTAGCATCCTCACCTGTGTGGTATCTCCTCTTATGGGTCAGAAGCAACATCTCTTTGTGGGAAAATGCCTCCCACCCTGCTTTCATCCCATATGACTCAGCGAGAAGCTAGACCCTCCACTAGCTCTTGGGGCTGCCACTTTACTAGGCGTTAGAGACGAGCTTATCTCAATAGCAGCCGATGGGTCGGTCTGTGCACTTTGCCGTCCTTGCTCTGGAACTATTAATTGGTAGGAAGTAAGACTAGCACTGCTGTGGCCACCACTTGGAAGGCAGGGGAGAATGAGGGTGAAAGCGGCAGGGAGGAAAGCAGACCCGAGAGACAGAGATAAGCCAAGTCCTTGTGATATCATTTAGCACCTGACTTCCCCAGAGTTAGAACCAGACACTCCCATTTCACTTAAATCAGGTGAGTCAAGCTTTCATCTCTTGAAATGAAAGCTTCAGCTTTCTGAACTTTTTATGTTTTCCCCCCCTACAAGGAGATAAAACTAATGATGTCTGCTAATTCTCCTGAGTGACAGACTCTACCTGCTGGTGTTAGGATCCTAGAAAGTTGCTTCATCTCCCTGACCTTCAGTTGTTCTAATCAAGAAATGAGGAAAAAATACTACCCATTTCATAGAGTTGTCTTGAAAGTAATATAATGCAAGTAATATAACGCTGCCAAGCACATGGTAGTATAGTGCCTGGGTTACACCAAGCACTCAATACACATCAATAGATACTATTCAGTACACAGCCATGACTCCATTTTTATTACTACTGCTACTATTCCTGCTACGAATAATAACGACAATTACAACTATAATTGTAATGTCCCTACATAATTGTCTCTTACATAGATTAATTACAGATAGCTTTGCTGTCTGCAATCTGGAATCCTATATGAATCTATCTTTAAGAAGAGAGTGGCTTATATGAACACCTTGCCCAGGTATGGCTCTCCTTAAAATAAGCAAAAAGACTTTCTGGTACCAAGAAGTATACAGGGACACTGGTTAGAGTAAATCAACCAGAGTTCTCAAGTAAGCCAGTAAAATTTAAAAAGGAATCTCTGACTCTGCATAGTTGAAAGCCCACCCCGATTCCGGGCCTCAGAGAAGACCTCCGTGGGCGACTCACGCACATGCACTGCAGCCTCCTCTGGGCTCAGCCCCAGCTGTGGTGGCAGTTCAGGGTGAGCCCCGCCTCGCCGCAGCTGGCCACGGCCCACCCCCAGCCGGCACTGCGTATCCTTGCACATGTCCCCCGCGGCGTTCTCCCACGCCAGAGTTCACTCAGCCTCCAGTGCACCATCGGGGTGAGTTAAGACCCCCGGGGCAACCCTCAGCTCATGGAAGATGGGACTCAATGAAGGCCCTACTTCCAGAGGAATTCTAGGAGGTGTTCTGTATGGTTCTCAAGCAATCTTGGCAGAATTGAGCTCAGCGTCCCCAGAAGAGTCCTGCAGAGAGCACCCTCATCCTGTTGCTCCTCTCCCTCATCTCCCCTCTCCCTGCCTGTTCACCTCCTCCTGGGATCACCTTCCAAATAAACTACCTGGACATGTTCTCGTCTTAGCTTCTGCTTTGAGAGAAACCAGAATAAGACATAAACCAAGGCATAATAATCGAACACGTCTACTGTGTACCAGATGCCATTTTCAGAGTTTTGCTCAAATTAATTCATTGGTCCTTTGAAGGAGGCGACACCATTGACCCCACTTTAGAGATGTGGAAAGGGAGGCACAGAACGTTTAAGTAACTGGCCCAAATCCCACAGCCATTAAGTGGTAGAGCCAGGATTTTGAACTTGCTCCGGTGCCAGAACCTTAGTCATTGTGCTATATTGTCCCTGTCTGACACTAGAATTCATAAGCTCTGTGTGATAGTTAATTTTAAGTGTCAACTTGACTGGGCTAAGGGATACCCAGTTAGCTGGTAAAACATTATTTCTGGGTGTGTCTGTGAGGATGTTTTGGGAAGAGGTCAGCATTTGAATCAGTGGACTGAGTAAAGAAGATTAGCCCTCACCAATGTGGGTGGGCTTCAATCCATTGAGGGCTTGGATAGCACAAAAAAGCAGAGGAAGGGTGAATTTACTGTCACTCTCTCTTCTCGAGCTGGTACATCCATCTTCTGCCCAAGGACATCAGAGTTCCAGGTTCATGGGCCCCCCAAGTCTGTGACTTACGTTAGCAGCTCTCCAGGTTCTCGGGCCTTCAGCTTTGAACTAAGAGTGTTACCTTCGGCTTCCTTGGATCTCAGGTCTCAGGCTCAGACTGGATTATGTCACTCATTTTCCCGGTTCTTCAGCTTGCAGATGGCATATTATGGGACTTTTCAGCCTCCATCATGGCAAGGGCCAATGCTTATAAAAAATTCCCTCTTATCTGTGTATTATGTATCTGTCTACCTGCGTACCTACTAACCTATCTATCTATTGATTCTATTGGTCCTGTTTCTCTAGGGAACCCTAATAGACTCTATCTCCTTCTAGAACAGTTGCAAACACACAGGTATACAAGAACTTTAGTTATATAATGAGATATTCAATTTCCTGAGTTCCCTATTATAGCACAAACTACGACCCACCACTTGCTTCCAGCCCAAAGAGAGGACTACTCCACTGCCAGATGTCCAGCTCTTCCACCTCTGATCACACCTGTCCTCTTCTGGAGGTAGGTCCAGGGGCCAGCAGTGTCCATTATCCCGACTGTCCTGGGAGCACTTTTCTAAATGCAGACATTGAAACACAGAAGGGGCTCTTCCAGGGTCCTGCGAATCCCTGGGCATGGCCGTGAGCATGGGACATGGGAAGGAGAGAACTGAGCCCGCTGGTGAGTGCTGGCGGAGATTACTAACGGGACTTTCAACCCTGAGAGCAAATGTTAAGTCCCAGATTTAAGATTTAGGCAGAATGTAAACAACTTTAAAAATCAACTTTAAGTACGAGATTGTTTATGTGCCTTCCCTTCCCCTTGATATACAAAACTGCATTTGACCAACAAGACTAATTAGAGACTAACAATAGAAAATACATTTTTGCAAAACAAGGAAAGCCTGGATTAGCACTGTGGCCCCCCAAAAAACAAAGCTTTAACTTTCTAGTCCTTATTCTTACAAATTTATTCTAACTCTCTGTGGTTTTAAGAGATGCCTGACTCATGACCAAGAATTCCAGCCATGGCTGAATGCCCTGTGTTCCTTACCTCTGCCTCTGGCTTCCACATGGGAAAAGCCCCACGCTGTCATTGAAACACAACCTCTATCAAATACATATGAAACAATTAATGAGCTACAATCACATAGTGATACACTATTAATAATTATTTTATCATCATTAATATACATTACAACAGTAACTGCTATGTTAACTGCTTATTATGTGCCAAGTACTGTTTCACCCTTTGTATATCCATTAACTCAATTTCATATTCACTATAATTATGAGATAGATAATAATAATGCCAACTTTATAGTTAAGGCAAGGGATGCACAAAGAAGTCAAGTAACTTATCCGAGGTCACACAGATCGTAAGTGGGAAAGACAAGAATTTATTATTAAAAGAGTGTTAGTATCATTAAGAGGTACAGTGATAAATATAAGTCCAGAGACAATTTTTTATCCTTAGGCTAATTATTAATAATAATGACCAGCATTTATTGAGCATGCTTTCTTTGAGTCACCTCATTTAATCCATACAATGATATTTGGAGGTAGGCAGTATGAAGGTTGAAGCAACTTTCCCAATGTCACAACTCTGTGAACTGGCAGAGGCAGGATTTGAACTCAAGATTGCCTATCCTCAGAGCCTATGCTTCCAACCCACTACATCACACTACCATATCACACGCAAGATGGAAAGTAGCGGAGTGGGCATTTTTGACCAATGTGGTTAAAAGTCAATAGTTCCCTGGCCTCTGGGTATCTGGGTCCCTCTGCCTGGAAGACAGCCTTTTGCTGTATGAGTCAGGTCCTCTGAACAACATCTAAATGACCTTCCTGTCTCAGCCAGCTTATTGTCTATTAGGAGAGACTGAGGCATTCACTCACTCATTCATTCAAAATTATATGTTGACTACTCATATAAATCAGAGACTGAGAAAAATAAGACACAGTCCTGCCTCGTTGCACCTACCGTCTAGTGGGAGAGACAAACCAGAACCAAAGAGTCACAAAATTAAGTATAAAATTACAAAAGAAGATAAGTTCTTTGAAAGGAAGAGACACGATGCCATGTAAGTGTAAAACAAAGGGACTGAAATGAATCTAGCTGGGAAAGAGGGCTGGATGGGAAGGGAGGCTTCCGTAAGAGTGTGACCTTGGAGCAGAGATCTGAGGGACGACTGGAGTTACTTTTGGATCAAGCTTTCTTCAGAATACAACCTCTGAAAATTCCTTAAACAGTAGTTCCTGTGAATCAAAAGCCTTGGCCTTTAGAGACATCTGTGTCTCCTAGCAGGAGGAAGAGGAGGAAGTGGAGGAGGAAAAAAAATATGAATGAAAAAATGGAGAGCTTGAATTCACGTCTGCATTTCTGCTAAAACAATCACACAGCTCCACACGGCAATAGGTGCCAATGACCAAAGGAAAGGTGGAGCTTCTCAGGGCAACAAGAAAATAGATTTGGAGGAGAACTTCTCAGGGCCACAAAAATTTAGATTTTGGAGGAGATGGATTTTGAGGGTGAACCTCAATGCCATCATACCATATCATCATAGGGACCCAGAGCTTCTCTACATGCTAATAACAGAACCAATGACAGTAACATAAGGAAAGAAGAAATAAAATCATAGAAAGTTCACTGTAAACTCTGTGTGGCTAAATACTGTTTAAAAACCATCTTGGAAACAAGAACAAACGTAATTTGACTCTCAAGTACGTGGTAAATGGGATAGTGAATAATGCTGGAGAGTTTTGTTCGCTTGACCTGTTTGTATGATGAGAGGATATAATTCCCCAAAGCCCAATTCAGATCATTCTGTCCATTCACTTTTCTAATCTATTTCTCACACCATTCACTCTATGATCCTTTGCATCTAATATGACTGATTCTATGCCAGGCTCTGAGGCTGCAAAGATGATTATGATCAGTCCCTATTCTCAAGGAGTTACCCATCTAGTCAGGGAGGTGGCCAAGTAAATGGGTAATCATAACGCAGCACGATGATAAAAATAAACCTCGAGAGCTCAAAGCCTGAATTCTTAACTCAGCCTGGGAGTATCAGAGAAGAATTTTTACTGAAAAGGATGTTTGAACAGTGTCTTAGTGAAAGGACGAGGTTGGAGCCCCCAGGAAAAAAAAAAATGTCTTTTGCACTGCTGTTAATTACCTTAGCCACTGGTGAGGAAAAAATTCAGAGTGAATTTGGGCAGATCAGTGCTGACTAAAAGTGACATTAAAATCCAGACAAAGGGAGTGTTTGTCTTGAAGCAGCATTTGGCCACCCCTGTGCTGGGACTGGGAGAGAAAATCTGGACTCCACAGGGGCATGTTGACAGTTAAGTGGATCCAAATTCACGTCCAGACAAGCAGCTCTTGGTCAAATACATCCAAAAGTCCTCAATTCTGAATGAAAATTAAACTGAAACAATGGAATTCTTTTCAATATTTTGAGCACCTCTCCACCCCACTTGGGAGAACAGCTTGCAATGCCCAACTCAGAACCTAGTGCAGCTCTGATTTCAATCATCAATAGAACAGATTTATTATAATGCTGTAAATGAGCAGACAGACTATAGTCAGGTTTTTACTCCATTTAATGTCAAAGAAATTCTGCTTAGGAAATGATCCCTTCCCTGTGTGTTCTTAAGTACAGCTTTTCCTAAACAAGAAACCAGTATTATGCCTACAAAAGTTATTCCTCTGTCTCAATAGATGAGAGACCTTGAGTGATTAACCTCCTATATTACCTGACAGGGCTGCCATAACAATATACCACAGACTGGGTGGCTTAAACAACAGAAATTTATTTCCTCACAGTTCTACAAGCTGCAAAGTCCAAGATCAAAGTGCCAGCCAATTTGGTGCCTGGTGAGGGCTCACTTCCTAGCTCATAGACAGCCACTTTTTCACTGTGTCCTCACACGGTTAGAGAGAGATCTCTGGTGTCTCTCCCTCTTCTTAAAAGGGCAGCAGCCCTATCAGATTAGAGTCCCTCTCTTATGACCTCGTTTAACCTTTATTACCTCCTCATAGGTCCTACCTTCAAATACAGTCACAATAGGGGTTAGGGCTTCAACATAGGAATTCGGGGGTGGGGAGGGATGGTGGGGATGCAAACATTCAGTCCGTAACACTTCTCTAATACTTAGTTTCTTTTTCTGTAAAATGGTGGTAGTAATAATATAATCTCTGTAATGGGGTTATTATAAGACTTAAATGAATAACAAAGCAATACACTTAGGGCATATCTCAAAATAAGGAAACACCATTATCACCAATTGAAAGTCAGTACAGTATATACTGCTTAAAATCTTAGGCCCTGACCAAGAAAAATATTTTTTACTTATTAGCTACATATAAAAAAAAGTCTGATAATTGAATGAAGTGGTCTACGACATTCTTACGTATAATTCTTCATTAAAAATGAATTGGCATTATGTGAAAAATGATTACTCCTCTTTATTAACACTAATATGGCTTCTTTGTCTCTCAGTTCCTCACAGTATCAGCCACAAAGTAGGTGTGCAATAGAAGTTTATGTGAGCTGGTCCCATCATTCCCAAATTTTACTTTTCTCTTTTTTCTACAATCTCCTCAATAAAGAAAAAACAATAAAGCAAAACCATAAAGACACAAACTGAGACTACTTTGTAAAAGTCCATACTTTCCACTGAGAAAAACAAGATAAACTGATAAGATTTCGACCTCTCACCACCCCCAAAATTCTGTCATAAGGTATTAAATAGCTATCAAGACATCCAGGACCAAAAGGGTCAAGATCCTAGAAGAAAAAGAAACAAAACAAGGTAATCTGATCATTCTACATCATTTTCCCTTTAAGGCATTCAATAAAGAGGCTGTAAAGGCTCGTTTAAAGCAATTGTTCAGAGACAGAAAGCTCAGCATAATTTTCTGCTGATTCAAAAAACTAGGAAGACAGAAACTTACATTTGGAGCTAGCAAAATACCCAGGACTTAAAGGGCCAACATCCCATAGAGAAGAAAAACATAAAGAAATGAACCTAACAGTATGAAATGCTTATCCTTTAAGGAATTTGCTACTTTATAGATGATGCTAGTTCAGAGAAGTCAAGCAGAAACTGACAACCCAAAGTTTGAGGGAACTAAACCAAGATCTTGGCAGTTTCATGGGGAGATAAAAAGAAATTTGAGAACACCAAGAACAAAGAAAACTGGTAAACACCTCAGGTCTTCAGTTGGGACACCTGAAGGAATACATTTTAGGAGTAAGGAGAAACTGGAAATAGACCAGACGTTACAAAGATTAAAGCTCAACCTCAAAATAGTTGATTGGATTAATTTGATCTCCTTGGTAGATTCTTACCTAACTGCCTCAAGAAGCTCATTGGGAATTTCTACAGTTTACTATACATAATGTTGACCATTTAATTAAACTCGCAAGGCACAATAAGAAACAAGACTAAAGGGAAAAAACCAGAAATTACTATAGAAAGAGATCCACAGGTGATTCAAATACTGGTGTTATTAGCCACAAACATTAACTTTACTGATATTCAGTAAAATAAGTACCAAGTGAGAAAATTTCACGATAAAACCAATATGTATTTTAAAAATCAAATTTTAGAATGAAAGTTATAATAATTGAAATTAAGAACTCAACAGATGCGTTAAAAATCAGACACAGTTGAAGGGAGGATTAATGTTTTGGAAAACAGGTCAGTAGAAAATGTATACTATACATATCCAATTATTTGAAAATATATATTTAATACATAGGTAATTAGAGTCTCAGAAGGAGTTGAGACAACATAAGACAGGTTCAATATCTGAAAATATATTACCCAAGAATTTCCCAAAACTGAAAATGGCTTCAAGCCATATATTCAGAATGCATTAAAAACCCTGAGAAGTTTAAGCAAAGAAGAAAAACATACCTAGACACATAATAGGAATATTACTGCAAACCAGGGGTTAAAAAAAATTAAAAACATTCAGAGGAAAAAAATTCACCTTTTAGAAAGATACATTACCTTAAGAAAGTAACAGTAAGAATTATAGTATACTACTCAACAGAAACAATGAAAGCCAGAAGATAATGGATTAACATCTTTAAAGAGCTAAAGGTAAATAAAGCTAACCTAGAATTCTAAACTCGATGAAGAAAAATTAATTTTCAAACAAGTGAAAGCTGAGAGAATTTTTGTCAACATCAGACATACTTTAAATACTAATGCAAGTTCTTCAGGTAAAATATGTATGAACGAACACATACACACATGCACACATTCACTCCCAGATGGAAAAATGGGAATAAAAGAGAGAATAGCAAAGGCAAATAGGTAAATGTGGGGAAATCTAAATAGATGTTAATCCTATAAGCAATAATGATAATGTTTTGTTGGATTTTAAACAAATAAAGTTAAAATACATGACAATAATAACCTAACAAGGTGGGAGAAGGGTAAATGGATTTCAAATGTTCTGTTTACTACATTTTAACAGAAGTGGTAAAGGTATTTATGCCAGACTCAAAGAAATCAAAGATGCATGTTAAATTCTTTAAGATAATCACCAAAAGAAATAAATAATTCACAACAACTTCAAAGAGGGAAAATATAATAGTCGTGACAAAAATAATTAATCCAAAAGAAGGTAAGAAAAGAAGGAAAAAAAAAAAAAAACAAACCCCAAACAGACACAGACAGTGGGACAACTTGAAAACAAAGACAGGCATACCTCAGAGATATTGCAGGTTCAGTTCCAGACCACTGTAATAAAGGAAATATCACAATAAAGAGAGTCATATGAATTTTTTGGTTTTCCAGTGCATATAAAGTTATGTTTATACTATACTATAGTCTATTAATTGTGCAATAACATTACGAATAAAAATAGAATGTACATACCTTAATTTAAAAATTCTTTATTGTTAAAAAATGCTAATGATCATCTGAGCCTTCAGCAAGCCATAATCTTTGTGCTGGTGGAGGGTCTTGCCTCAGTGTTGATGGCTGTTGACTGACCAGGTTGGTGGTTGATGAAGGCTGGGGTGGCTGTGGCAATTTCTTAAAATAAGACAGCAGTAAAGTTTGCCACATCGATTGACTCTTCCTTTCACAAAAGATTTTTCTGCAGCATGCAATGCTATTTGGTGGCATTTTACTCAGATTAGAACTTCTTTCAAAACTGAAGTCAATCCTCTCAAACCCTGCCACTGCTTTATCAACTATGTTTATATAATATTCCAAATCCTTTGTTGTCATTTCAACAATGTTCATAGCATCTTCACCATGGGTAGATTCCATCTCATAAAACCACTTTCTTTACTCATCCATGAGAAGCAACTCTGCATCCTTTACAATTTTAACAGGAGATTATATCAATTCAGCCACATCTTCAGGCTCCACTTCTAATTTTAGTTCTCTTGCTATTTCTACCACATCTGCAGTTACTTCCTCCACTGAAGCCTTGAACTCCTCAAAGTCACCCATGCGGGTTAGCATCAACTTCTTCTAAACTTCTGTTAATATTGATATTTTGACCTATTCCCATGAACCATAAATGTACTTAATGGCATCTAGAATGGTGACTACTTTCCAGAGGTTTTCAATTTGCTTTCTCCAGATCTATCAGTGGAATCACTATCTATGGCAGCTATAGACTTACAAAATGTATTTCTTAAATAATAAGAATTGAAAGTCAAAATTACTCCTTAGTCCATGGACTGAAGAATAGACGTTAAGAGGCATGAAAACAACATTAATTTCCTTGTACATCTCTATCAGAGCTCTTGGATGACTAGGTGCATTCTCAAAGAGAAAAATATTTTTCCACACTAGGTCTCAACACTGGGCTTACAATATTCAGTAAACTATGCGGTAAACAGATGTGCTGTCATCTAGACTTTGTTGTTCCATTTACAGAGCACAGGTAGAGTAGATTTAGCATAATTCTTCAGGGCCCTGGGATTTCTGGAATGGTAAGTGAGCACTGGTATTAACATAAAGTCACTAGCTTCATCAGCCCCTAACAAGAGAGTTAGTCTGTCCTTGGAAGCTAGGGATTGACTTCTGTTCTCTAGCTATTAAAGTCCTAGATGGCATCTTCTTCTAGTAGAAGGCTGTTTTGTCTTATAGTTGAAAACCTGTTATTTAGTGTAGTCACCTTCATCAATTATCTTAGCTAGACCTTCTGGATGACTCTTGCTGCAGCTTCTGCATCAACACTGGCTGCTTCATCTTTCATTTTTATGTTATGGAGACAGCTTCTTTTCTTAAACCTCATGAACTAACCTCTGTTAAGCTTCAAATTTTTCTTCTGCAACTTCCTCACCTCTCTCAGCCATCATAGAATTGAACAGAGTTAGGGCCTTGCTCTAGATTAGGCTTTGGCCTAAGGGAATGTTGTGGCTGGTTTGATCTTCTATCCGGATCACAAAAACTTTGTTCAAACCAGCAATAAGGCTGTTTCACTTTCTTATCATTCATGCATTCACTGGAGTAGCACTTTTAATTTCCTTCAAGAACTTTCCTTTGCATTCACAACTTGGCTAACTTTTTGGCACAAGCAGCCCAGTTTTTGGCCTATCTTGGCTTTCGACATGACTTCATCACTAAGCTTAATCATTTCTAGCTTTTGATTTAAAGTGAGAGACGTGCAACTTTTCCTTAAACTTGTTTACAGGCCATTGTAGGTCTAATTTCAATATTTTTGAAATTGGTCTAATTTCAATATTTTTGCATCTCAGAGAATAGTGAGGCCCAAAGAGAGGGAGAGAGATGGAGCAACAGCCAATCAGTGAAACAGTCAGAACACACATAACACTTACTGATTAAGTTTGCCATCTTATTTGGGTGTGGCTTATGGTACCCCAAAGCAATTACAACATTAATATCAAAGATCACTGATCACAGATCACCATAACACACATAATAATGGAAAAGTTTAAAATATTGTGAGAATTACCAAAATGTGACAGTGACCTGAAGCAAACATATGCTGTTGGAAAATTGGCATGAATAGACTTGCTTGATGCAAGGTGTTGCCACAAACCTTCAATTTGTAAAAAATGCAATAGCTGTGAAGCACAATAAAGTGCAATAAAATGTTGTATGCCTGTAGGTAGTAGATTTAATACTATATCTATGAGTAATTATATTAAGAATATACAAACAAAATACTCCATTTAAAATGCAAAGTTTTTCAGAATGGATTTTTACAACTCCACTATATGCTGTTTATAAATGATACACCTTAAAACTAAGGACAAAAAGGTGGAAAATAAAAGGAGGGAACAAAATTCTACCATGAAAACATCAACCAAAATAAAACTTGCTATACTAATCAAAGTAGACTTCAAGACACAAAGTATTACTAGAGATAAGGAGAGATATTTCATATGATAAAAGAGGTTAATTGACCAGGAAAATATCAACATTTTAGATCTGTATAAGCCCACAGCAGAACTTCAAAATATATAAACCAAAATTGATGAAACTAAATGAAAAAAAAAGCAAACAAATGCTCAATCATAATGGGAGACTTTAACATACACTTCTTAAAAGCTGATAGATCAAGCAACCAGAAAAATCATAAGAGCAAAAATGATCTAAGCAACACAATATACTTGACAAAATTGACATATAAAACACTGTAAACACAATGACTGTATTTGCATTAGTTTCAAATGCATACAAAACATCTATCTCAACCATAAAAGTGACCACATTATAGGCTGTAAAGCAAAACTCAACAAATCTCAAAGGATTGAAAACATCTAGCGGATGGATATTCTTTCACCATTGTGAAATTAAGCTAGAAACCAAAAACAATAAGATAACTAGACATTTTATATCCCCAAATGCCTGAAAATTAAGCAATTCCTTCTAAAAAGTCCTTAAGGTAAAAAAGAATTTCAAAGGGAAATTATGAAATATTTTTAATGGCAATAAAGAGTTGACATATTAAAACTTGTGATATGCTGCTAAAGCAATGCTTACATGGAAATGTTTAAAAGCATAGATTAGATAAGAAAAAAAGTTGAAAAGGTGATGATCTAACAATCTGTGTAAGAAAATGAAAGGAATATCAAATTAAACCCAAAGAAATCAGTAGAAGATTCATTTTATGAAGATAGCCTCACTTTCATACCCAAACCTGACAAGGCTATAATAAGAAAATTAAAGTATAGACCAATTTTTGTCACAAACATACATGGAAAATATTAAATATTTATAAATCAAATCTAGCAATAACTAAAAGTGATACTACATCATGACCAAGCAAAGTTTATTCCAGAAAGGCAAGGATGGCTTAACATTTGGAAAATCAATCTTTTCACTGAAGAAAAAGTAGAAAAATCATATAATCACAATACATGCTGATAAAAATCATTAGAGAATTACAAATAGAAGGTATTATCATCAATCTGATAGAGGGTATTTCCAAAGAAACGTATAGCTAACATCAAACTTAATGGTGAAAGAGTAAAATATTGCCCCCCCCCAAGATCAGGACTGAAACAAAAATGTTTGCTATCATCACTTGTAATCATCACCATACTTGAGGTCCTTGACAATGCAACAGGCAAAATAAAATAATAATAAATGTATAAAGATTGGAAGGGAAAACTCTCATTATTCCCAGAAGACATGATTATATATAAAAATTCAAAAGAACTTATAAATAAACTTCTAAAATTGATAAGTGAAAGATTTCTAAATAAGAGCCTATATGCAAAAAAATCAACCTTATTTCTACATATTGGTAGCAAAAAATTAGAAAATAAAATAAATATAAATAGTCCATTTTAATTAGCATCAAAATCAAGAAAAATAACCTAAGAAAGAATGAGCAAAATCTCTATAATGAAAACTACAAAACATTACTGAAAGAATTTAAAGACTTAAACAAATGAGATATACCATGTTCATGGACTGAAAACAATATGGTAAAGATTAATCCATAAATTCAATGCAGTCTATGTAAATATTTCAGCAGAATTTTGGTGGAAATTGGCAAACCAATCCTAAAATGTATGTTAAAATGCAAACACCACAATATAGCCAAGACAATCCTAAAGCACAAAGATGAAGGACTTATACTACTAGATATCAAGACATATACAAAGCTACAGTAATTAATAAGGTATAATATTAGAGCAAAGACAATTTAGAAAGAAAAGGAATAAAATAGACAACACAGAAACAGAGTAATACACACACCATCACCCGATTTATGACAAATGTCAGACAACAATGTAGTGTGCTTGAAAGAATCATCTTCCCAATAAATGGTGCTGTATCAGTTGGATATCCAATTGAGAGAAAAAGGTATCTTGACCCACACCTCATACCATTCAAAAAAATCAATTCCAAGTAGATTATAGACTAAATGTGAAGGCAAATAAATATAACTTCTAAAATTTTACACCAGAAAATATTTTTATGATTTTAGGGGTAAGAAAGCATTTTAATACAGGAAGCCAAAGACTGATAAATTGAGAGATATTAAGATTAAGAATGAGATTTATCAAAAGAAACCACTGAAAGGGTGAAAAGACATACCAGAATGTGGAAGAAAATACATTTATCCTAAAAGATCCCATAACCACATAATCCAATAGAAAAATGACAAAAATCTTAGATACACATTTAACAAAAAAGGACATCCAAATATCCAACAAGCATGTGAAAAAGTGCTCAACTTTTTTAGTCATCAGGGAAAAACAAAATCACAATGATATACTGAACACACTCAAATTAGTTAAAAATAAACAGAACAAATAAAAAAAAAACACCAAGTGTTGGCAAAGACAAGGAAAAGTGAAACTTATACAGACAGCTTGTAGGAATGGAAACTGGTAGAACTACTTTGGAAAATTGTTCGACATTTTTGTGCTGAAGCTGAATTCACACATCCTTAATGACTAGAAGTTCCATTTCTAGAAAACATACCCAAGAGAAATGAGTACATCTTTGAATATACTCATAAGACCCCCAAAAAGAATATTCACAACAGCATTATTTATAATACTCCAAACCAGAAACAACCCAAATATAGACAAAAGAATGGATAGATAAATTGGAGCTATTTATGTAATGGGATACTACAGAGAAATGGGCATGAATAAGTTACAGCTACATACAACAATGCATGGATGGATGGCAGGAACATACCTATGAACAAAAGCTAGTCACATCAGAGCATTCTGTTGATCACATTTATACAAAGTTCAAAAACAGGCAAAACTAATCTTCAGTGACAGAAGTCATGGCAGCAATTATGTGTGTGGAGTGAGGCAATCAGGAACCAAGTGGAAACATAAGGGCTTCTGGAATCATGCCACTTTCTATAAATTAATTGAGCTGTATACAGTAGTCCCCCCTTATCTGTGGTTTCACTTTCCATGGTTTCAGTTACCCCAGGTTAACCACAGGTCCAAAAATAGATGTGGATAGTACAAGAAGATATTTTGAGAGAGAGAGAGAGAGACCACATTCACATAACTTTATTACAGGCGGTCCCCAGGTTACAAACAAGATACATTCCTGAGAACATCTTTAGATCGGATTTGTATATAACTTAGATCCCTGATGAATGGTGCGTATACATGAAAAATAATAACAACAATACTATAATGGCTCATACATGGTAATAATAATACTGCATAATACTGTAATAATAATAATACCCCATACTATAATAATAAGTTACAGAAACTATGTGCTCTTTTAACTCAAACAAACAGGATATAAAACCAAACTCATACAAAAAGTTTAGATAGGAGAAATTTCAAAAAAGAATATTAAAGATTAACACTCGCTTAATGTTGCATCAGTGTCTTGCTTACTGGAAGGGGCATTTTCGAGGCAAGAAGGGAGGCTAACGTTAATCACAAGGTGACTCTGGAGATGGTGCTGGAGAGGACGGGGTGGGTGGGTGCTGGAGAATCAGGATTTGATTCTGTTGCTGGAGGAGGGGAGCTTACCACCGAAGTCAGTTTCTTGAAAAAGGTATCTAGGGTTGTTGGCACAGCCTTTTTCTTTTTTTCATCGTAAATGGCCCTGTAGCAGCTGATGTTCTCACTAACTGCACAGTAAACCTTTGTAAATTGCTCAATGTTAGGATCTTGCTCCTCAAACTTAGCAAATCCTGCTTCAATGAGACAACAGGCTTCAGCTAATTCTTTTGTCGTAAACTTTCTTGGCTCTGATCTTCTGATTCTTCGTGTTCTTCTGTTTCTATCAGCTGCTTCTCTGTCTAAGAGACTGGCCACTGGTATAAAGATGCTGCGCCAACGAACCACTTATGCCATGTGGGTTTGTTTACATGCACAGAAGAAACTAGTTCCTGAATTATTAATTTAGTTATTTAATTATAAATTATTCTTATGGGGAGCCTTAGGAGCCCACTCATAAGTATGGAATGCTGTAAATTGGGTCGTCCTTAACCCGGGGACTGCCTGTATTTCATTATAATTGTTCTACTTCATTATTAGTTGTTAATCTCTTACTGTGCCTCATTTATAAATTTAACTTTATCATAGGTAAGCATGTATAAGAAAAAACATAGTGTATATAGGGTTCAGTACCATCTGCAGTTTCAGGCATCCACTAGGGGTCTTGGGACCCTGCAGATGAGGGTGGACTACTGTACTCATTACTTGTGCACCTTTCTATATCTATGCCATTTAATTAATTATTTTTAAAGTAGAAATCAAAACATTCTTTAAAGGAGAGAAGTGGCATGCAGGATTTCAGAAGCACCTTGTAAACTGAGTAGCCACATTTTAGTCAAAAACTTTAGACTAAAGCTACATTGCCTGAAGCCTTGTCCTAGGAAACAGACACTGAAGAAAGTAGAGATAAGAAACTGCATTAGCGTCAAAAGTAGCATTTAACCGGGGACTGGCTTATTCCACAGAAAGTAACAAAAAACTGTTCTCCTAAGCTGATATGACAGGATAAATAGTATCACAGACGTTCTGCTCTCAGTAGCTGACTCAACAGCCGAGGCTGACAGATTTACAATGGAGAACTGAATCCTCAGATCAAAAACCATGTGCTCTGTTTTGGGCTTGATGACCTACGGTATACACTGGAACCCTTAAATCAACAGGTTTACGGCATTTATGGTGGAGCACTCTGACAGATCTGCTTCACCAAACAAGCCTTGTCTTGAATCTGAGCTCAGCTAAAAGCTAGGCTATCAAAGGCAAGCATTTACTGAAATGGGAGGAAGAACGCTCCATTTCTGTTCAAATACTTAAGGCAAATCTTTCTTGTGCTTTTGGGGTAAAGAAAAAAAATAGCACAAATGTATAGAGATGTACATAATCTTTAAGATCTATCAGTGCTAGAAAAGACTTATTTATTCAATAATTCCATACCTCCTGCTAATGTTACCATAGTAGAATTCTCTGTATTTGTCTGGGTTGGATCTAACTGGCTCACACAATACTACTTTCTTGAGGGGCAGTTACAAAGACCACTCTATATCCATTAAATATGGATGCTCTATGATAGTATCTCTTAAACCTGTGGTCCCCAATCCCCAGGCCGTAGACAGGTACAGGTCCGTGGCCTGTTAGGAACCGGGCTGCCCAGCAGGAGGTGAGTGGTGGGCCAGCAAGCAAAGCTTCATCTGTATTTACAGACACTCCCCAGGCTTGCACCAACACCTGAGCTCCCTCCTGTCAGATCAGCAGCAGCATTAGATTATCATAGGAGCACAAACCCTACTGTAAACTGCTCATGGGAGGGATCTAGGTTGCATGCTCCTTATGAGAATCGAATGCCTGATGATCTGAGGTGGAGCTGAGGTGGTGATGCTAGCACTGGGGAGCAGCTGCAAACATAGATTATCATTAGCAGAGAGGTCTGACTGCACAATAAATATAATGCACTTGAATTATCCCAAAACCATCCCCACTGACCCTGTCAATGGAAAAATTGTCTTCCATGAAACTGGTCCCTGGTGCCAAAAAGGTTGGGGACTGCTGTCTTAAAGCATTTTGACCAAAAGCCATGGCTAAAAATTAGTACATACACCCACACACATTTTATAGCATGCCTCAGTTTACACACACACCCCCAAAAATTTCATGAGATACCCTTTGTAGATACTATACAATTGGATATAGTTTACTCTATTTTACATTACTCTATAATATTTCCTTTCTTACTAATATTGGTAACAACCAACTAAATTGATTTATGACCCACTAATTGGTTACAACCCAAAATTTGAAAAAAATTTTCTATAAAGAATCAAAAAATTTTAAATGCATGAGCCGGGCTCCCTTTTTTTATTTCACTGATTCTCAAAATTTGGGGAGCATGAGAATCCTCTAGGGCTGCAGTCCCCAACCCTTGGGCCACAGGCTAATACTGGTCCGTGGCCTGTTAGGAACCAGGCCACACAGCAGGAGGTGAGCTGCAAGCAAGCGAGTGAAACTTCATCTGTATTTACAGCTACTCCCCATAGCTCTAGCTCGCATCACTGCCTGAGCTCTGCCTCCCCTCCCTCCCCGACACCTCCCCCTTCACGGTCCATGGAAAAATTATCTTTTATGAAACCAGCGGTGCCAAAAAGATTGGGGATCGGTGCTCTACAATACTTATTGAAAGTGCAGATTTGAGGTGTCCCAATCCCAGAGATTGTTATTCAATAGATCTGACATGGGGCCTAGGAATCTGAATTTTTATCAAGCACCCCAAATGATGCCTATGCAGCTACACAAAGTTGGCAGTTTAATAAGTGCATCTCTAATCCTATCCCTTCATTTTCCAATGAGTACACTGACACCCAGAGAAGGCAAATGATTTGCGCAAGGACACAGTATTTGTTAAGAGTCTTGGAACTAAACCCAAGTCTCCTGACTCCATACTATTGTAGCAGGCAGCCAATGACCTTCTCCCCTTTATTGTAATCTATTGAGAAAGTGATGCTACAAGGATAAAATTGAGCATTAGAAAGGAGAGAGGACAACTAGTAATACTGGAGGTCCCTCTTCAGAAATGAGCTGGAACCAAACCCAGGACTGAGTACAAGTAGCAGAGAACACCCTGTCGTACCCAGTCAATATGGCAACAGAATGTTTACAGCAATAAATCTTTCCAAAACCTTCCTTTTTGTCATTAAACTGCATAGTGTGGCAAGCATCTAGCAGTTCTGGAAAATCATCACATCTTTTCAAATTGGCTCATTTATTCCAACTGAAGCCCCTATTTTCCTGCAAAGTGCCAATGAAGCACCAATATCCACTGACTACCTGTTTTAGGTGATGAGCTGAAGAGAGTAGTGTGGCAACCACTTATTGTGATGCCAGATGCTTAGTGAGCATTGGGGCCATTCCTACTTACCACGGGGCATTCACACTCACTGCCTATCCTCCCCGGGTGCTCTCCCCCTGCATAGCCACGCAGCTGGCTCCCTTATATCTGTCCTTGGTTCTCTGTTCCATTGTCAATTCATCAGTGATACCTTTCCTGACCACCCAGTAGGAAAGAGCACACTAGAGTCAGTCTCATGCAAATGCCCTTCTTCAGGACCACCAGGGCTACAGTGCTTCCTAGGTGTTCTCTGGTTGGATCTGGTTGTCACTCCAGACATATTTGATGAGTCAGTGAATTGACTTGGATTTTTAAAATATATGATAATGTATTATTATTGTGGAGTTCATACGCTCATGACACTGGCCATCTAGTGCTGGCGACAGACATTATTCAAATAATCACATCACTAAGTATCAAAGCACAACTGGAGCATGCTATGAAAAGAGGCGCAAAGTCAACTTTGTCAATAAATGGTAGAAAGACCTTGTGGTGATTACTTCTATGTGTTAATTCAATGGGGTCACAAGGTGCCCAGATATTTAAACATTATTCCAGGTGTGTCTGTGAGGGTGTTTCTGGATGAAATTGACATTTGAATCAATAGACTGAGTTGGCCTTCCCCTATGTGAGGGGGGGCCTCATCTAATCCACTGAAGGTCTGAGTAGAACAAAAAGGCTAAGTAAGGGAGAATCACTCTCTCTGCCTGTCTCTGAGTTGGGACATTCATCTCCTCTTGCCTTCTGACTTGGACTGGAACTTATGCCATTGGCATTCTTGGGTCTCCACCTTGCCAGCAACAGATTTTGGGACTTCTTAGTCTCCATAACACATGAGCCAATTCCTTTTAGTAAATCTCTTTATATACACACACATATTTACATATATATAATCTATTGGTTAGAATTGGAATCAGTGAAAAGGGAGCGCTTATACACTGTTGTTGGTGGAAATGTAAACCAGCACAACCACTATGGGAAACAGTACGGAGACTCCACAGAGAACTAAAAGTAGACCTACCATTCAATCTAGCAATCTCCCTACTGGGTATCTACCCAAAGGAAAAGAAGTCATTATATCAAAAAGATGCATGCAGTCATATGTTTATCACAGCACAATTCATACTTGCAAAGACATGGAATCAGCCTAAATGCCCATCAACTGATGAGTAGATAATGAAAATGTACATATACGTACATATATATGTATATACACACACATACACACACACACACACACACAATGGAATACTACTCAACCATAAAAAAAAATGAAATATACCACATGTATTCATTTATAAGTGGGGGCTAAGCAATGGGTATACACGGTCATACAGAGTGGTCTAATGGGCTTTGGAGACTCAGAAGGTGGAGGTGGGAGGGGGTTGAGGGATCAAAATTACTTATTGGGTACAATGCATACTATTCAGGTGACATGTACACTAAAAGCCCTGACTTCCCCACTATACAATTCACCCATGTATCAAAAAACCACTTGTACCTCCTAAATCTATTGAAATAAGAAAAATAAATACATTAAATGAGCCCCCCCCAAAAAAATCTATTGGTTCTATTTCTCTGGAGAATCCTGGGTAATACACGCCCATTCATGCTCAGCCTACCAACACGAATAGAAAGATGAAGGAGGCACACCTGAAAAACACCTGCTGCCATTTCCCTAAACTGAGAATTTTTTCTGTAGAATAAAAGCCACCTGCTCCTCATTTTAAGTGTTTCTGAGAAAGGGCTCTTCTACTTTTTGGGCCTAAAGAAGCTAGGATTCAATAAGGAAATATAACATTAGAACCAAAGTCAGGCTCTAACTTTCCAGCCATGGAGGAAGCCCCTTCTGGGGCAGGGCATGAGAAATCCTTCCATGGGGATGAATTCTCCAGCCGTTCGGTGGAAGTTGCCTATTTCAGTTAGCATTTGCCACCAGCAAGGGAAATTTATACAAGATAACTAAATTTTCTGATACATTAAATGTGACCCCAAGTCAGATACAATGTATTTTTGAATGCCCACTCTTCTGGATTATTTTTGTCACTGAACCCCTTTCCTTTATAAGGGAGAGAAATTTATACCAGATTTTAATTTATATTTATTTTAATTTAATTTATACCAGATTGGATTTTAATTTCCTGCCCACGGATCTTTTTAAAACTATATTTTGCTTTGCTTTCTAAATATGTTATTTAGCGTAACTAGGACAGTTATTATAAAAACAAACCATAAAGCTGAGACTTGATAAAGGTTTCCATTTAAAGAAAAAAAAGAGTAAAAGTTAATTAAATGAGCAAGTTTTGACCAAATATAATTAGAAGAAAATTTGCACGTAAATTGTAAATTCTGACATTTTTCAAAACGTAGTCTCTCTCACTTCAAGGGAAATATCTAATTCAACATCTTTATTTCAAATCTGGTTTTCACCATCAAAATTGTGTGTGCAGTTTTCTATGCAATTATGTAATAACCAAGTGCCTCAAAATCAAAATATTAACCTGTCCACATCACAGTGTATTCAACAGAAAACCACATTTACTCTGAAACTATGGTTTGGAAGACAAGCAATTTTAGCAGACTACTCACTAAAAAGGAACTCTTCTGCTGTTTGCTTTCGCTGTACCTGCTAGGGAACTTCAGGGTAGGAGATGGCTGTACCTGTACTGTCCAATACAGTAGCCATTACTGGGTACTTGAAATATGGCTGGTCTGAACTGAATGTAAAGTACAAAATGCACACTGGACTTTGGAAACTCATGTGTAGACATTAAAATATCTCGTTAATAAATTTTGCATTGGTTATATTTTGAAAGAATATTTTTGATATATTGGATTAAATAAAATACCAACAATAATTTTACCCATTTTTCCTTTTTAATGTGGCTACTAGAAAATTTAAAATTATACATGTTGGCTTACATGATATTTCTACCATACAGCACTGTGTTAGAGCAAAGAAGAGGTGGAGTTCCATGCATCATCAAAGAGAAATAGAGGATTTCATGGGGAAAAAACAGCACACTTCTGTTGTCATTATTAAAACATAAAAATCTACTGCACACTAAAATTAGATTCATTCAAATAAACATCTTCAAAGACAAAAATGAACTGTATGTGGAGGTTGAGCAATGTAATCCATGAATAAGCATTCTCGGTTTACAACGTTACCCTGCATGTCATCATCCAAACAAATCAAAGAAATCAATTAAAAGCAGTTACAGAGTGTGAAGTCATCCTCTAAGCCAACCCTGAAGTCTCTGTCTCCCTTCAACTGCTCACTGACAGGCATATAATGTGCTCACTTGTATTTACTACTCTGGAGGCATCTGCAGTTATTGTTGGCAGACATGGAAAGGTGAGTAATAACAAGGCAACTGACATGCAAAGCAGTGAATCAACAAAACCAATAATATATCCAAGATGCACTGTTAGGAACAAATATTGACAATGCTAGATGCCATAATACTCTGTGCTGTGGCCATTGCACCCCATAAATCTTGATTCATGAAGTGTGTAGGCAAATTGCTCACTGCATTTACCTGTCAGCCAGCCCATGCTCAATGCCCTTGTTGCATTATGCTTGCCTATTTCCTCTATGAGGCTATGAGCTCTTTGCAGAAAGTGTCTATAGCTCATTCATTTCTATCAAAGTTTGGATTTTCATTTCAAAGTGACAGAAACTAAAGTTAAACTGGATTAACAAAAAGAGGAGGGGCTATTGTTCATGTGCATGAAAAGCCTAAAATACTTTAATTTCAGGCATAGCTGGATATCACAACTATGATGAGCCTTCTCTCAGGTGGCAAGATGGTTGCCAGCCACTCTGGGCTTATATTTTCTATTTGCTACTCCCAGGTTTCCCAGATTTTGATTTTTTTGGCTCTGAGTCTGTTATATGTTTATCCCTGAACCAACCACTGTAGTCAAGGATATCTGATGTTCTGACTAGTCACTATGTAAACCATGTCACCTCCTTTCAAGTCCCATGGACTTGAGGCAGAGGTGGGGAGGGTAGGTCCCCAAGGAAATCTTCAATGTTATCAAGAGACTGAGGAAATGGATGCCAGGCAGGCCAAAAAATTACAGGTGGCCACTGTTGTTTCTCTTTTTTTTTTTTTCTTTGTAGACAGAGTCTCGCTCTGTCGCTCTGGCTAGAGTACAGTGGTACCATAGCTCTGCAACTCAATTCCTGGCTCATGGCATCCTCCTCTTGCCTCAAGTACTGGACTGCACACCAGCCACGCCTGCTAATCTTCTATTTGTGACCGTCCTCACCTCCCAAGGTGGTCTTGGCCTAAGCCAAGCATGCCACCTCGCCTCCATGTTATTTTAGCATAGCCACATCCGGCCGCCATGTATTCTATCCCCTTAAAGACCCAATGAAGATTTTATCTGCCCCAAGGTAAGAAGATATCCAATGCCCATGATTATCCAAACATAGAAATGATTTAGTCTTTTCCAAACTGACAATAATGCAGATTCATAAAATATTATCTGGAACAAATGTTTGTTGAGTGCCCCTTATTTGCCAAAGACTATTCTAGCCACTGGAAATACAGCAGCGAGTAACAGAGAGGAAACCCCAGCCTTCCTGGAGCTGATATTCCAGAGGTAAAGGCAGAATATGCCAGACAATAAACCAGTCAGAGACTAACTGATAAATAGTATAAAGAAAAATAAAGGGATGTGGAGTGTCATGGGTGTCAGGGAAGAACTCTCTGCAATGACGACATGTGCACAGAGAACTGAAGGAAGCACAGAAGGAACCAGATGGACATCTGGGGGAAGAGCACTCCAGGTGCAAAGTCACTGGCACAGGGCATCTGGGGATGCTGAAAGGCGGTGGGGGCCAGAAGAGCCAGGGTGGAGTACACGGTGATGGGAGAAACAGGAAGTTAGGTCAAAGGGCCTTGCAGGCCATCCGTAAGAAATCCGGATCACATTCGATGCTCAATGGAAAGCCATTAGCTGGTGGAGAAGAGGAAAGTGAAATAATCTGGCTACTGCGAGAAGGACAGGCTATGGGGACACAGAGATGAAAGGGAGTCACCAGATAAAAGCTGCTTCCGGAATCCTGGTGGGAGAGATGAGAGTGGTGTAGACGCAGCGACGGAGGTGGACGTGGTAAGTGGTCAGGACCAGGCGCATTTTGAGTTGACCTGCGAGCAGCGAAATTTATATGGCCTTGTGCGTAAGATCACCTGGCACTTATGTATCTCCAAGGGCAAATGCAATCGTTTATGTTGCTTGCCCAACACACTACAAATGAGTCTCATTACTTCCTTATTTGTGTTCCCATGGTGTTTTAAACGTGCCTTAATAATTTTGTTGCAGTGTCCTTCAGAGTTTATATTTACAACACCACTACTCCCCGCCCTCACATTGGAATGTCTGAGAACTTAGGAATAATATTATCATTTTTGTAATCCTATATCATAATATGAGGTCACATAATAGGCTGGGAATAAATGTTTTAGGTTAGAAGGGTGGGCAGATGGATGGATGGATGGATGGGTAGGAGGAATAAAGGAAGGAATAGAGAGAAAAGAAACAAGAAATGTCCAGTAGTTACTGATAGCTACAAACACAAGCCCTAAAGTGACTTTGACTTTGCTTACCTGATGTATTTGTAGAGCCTAATTTAGAGGACGCTGCTGATTGCATAAACACCAGGGCACGACTCACTGTTAGCTGATGGGTCTATTCAAGGAAGGGATGACAGAGGTAGGTTAAGGATTAGGTCAGCTGGTGAGTCTATACAGAGGACAGAACCAGGTTCCAGGTCTTGCAATCCAATTAAAACAGAGCTCCTTGTCTCTTCAAGTCCGGTGGCTATTTTAAAAGAAGTAAATGTGTAAATGGCCCAACGACACACAGTAGGTAGAAAAACCCTACACACCTTTCCGGGGTTCTCTGGCAAGAGAGACACATTCGCGAAACACAGAGAAACATCCCTTATTTCATTCCCAGAACTGCCTATTGCCCCCATTCTTACAGGTCAAGAGAATACAGAGGACACTTAACTTTGATCCTAGGTCGACTGCAAACCCAGAAATAGAAACCACATTTCTAATCTACATCCATATGGTTAGGCCCCCTTCCTCATAAGAATGCAAGGGGAAATTTTATTATAAATATATCTCTGTTTCTTTAGAGATCCAGTCGTTTTCAGTCTGGGTTGGCATGCTGTGAAATTCAAAAACAAATACACATCTTTTAAAACATTCCCAGATGGATTTTCTGCTGCCATCCAATCAATCCCCAGCCCCCATGCACCATTCATACACACACAGCCTCAGCAGCTAAGCTTCTCCAAGATAGGTGTATTACCTGAAATCGTTATTCTTAACCACACTGAAATCAGCAGCATGAAATTCTGAGAGAAATAAACTTACATAAATGCATTTTGTTAAAGAAGGTAGTCTGTGATTGTGCCATATCAATGGTTCTCAGCTGGGGACAACTATCCCTCCTCCCCTCCCCAACCAGGAGACACTTGGCTATGTCTGGTGACATTTTCAATGACACAACTGGGGGATGCTACTGGCACCTAAAGGATAGAAGCCTGGAATGCTGCTAAACATCCTACAATGTACAGACATGCCCCCCATAAGAAAGAATTATCCATCCTAACATGTCAATAATGCCCTATTGAGAAACCCTATGCTAAATATAACACTTTCCTAAGCAATTTTAAATAGTGGATATCTAAGGAAACTTGCTGCTGCTTCTTGGGCCCATTGTGTCACCTAACCCATCCCACTCATCCCAGCTGGGACAAGTTGTTTACCAGTGATTAAGATGGCCATGAGTCTCAAAAGGGAAGGGACTCACTATGTGATGAACCTTACTGTTACCTTCTACAGAGTAAGCACTACAGACATTTATTTGCTGCATCTGTTTTCTATTGCTGCTTAACAAATCACCACAAATTTAGCAGCTTAAAAACACCCAATTATTAACTCACGGTTGTTTGAGTCAGAAGTGTGGGCACAGCATGACTGAGTTCTCTGCTCAGGGTTTCCTAAGGCTACAATCAGATGTCAACCATGCTGTGTTCCTTTTTAGAGGCTCTGAGAAAGAACCCACCACGAAGTTCATTCAGGCTGTTGGTGGAATTCAGTTCCATTTTAGGATTGAGGCCCCACTTTCCTGCTGTCAGCCAGAGACCACTCAGCTCCCCAAGGTCCCCAGTGTTCCTGGTGACAGGCCCCTTCCATCTCCGAAGCTCTCAATGGAGAAGTTCTCATATGTTAAACCCCTCTAGCTATGAACCTCTCTGGCTTCTCCTACATTTGACTTCTAGATGCAGATTTAAAGGACCCATGTGATTAAATCAGACCTACCTGGAAAATCGCCCTATCTTTTTTTTTAAATTTCAGAATATTATGGGGCTACAAATGTTTTGGTTACATAAGTTGCTTTTGTACTATTTGAGTCAAAGTTATAAGTGTGTCCATCATCCAGATAGTGTGCATTGTACCCATCAGGTGTGAATTTACCCCTCCTCTCCCCCCCCACCTGCTTGATTTCTGATGAATGTTATTTCCATATGTTCACCTATCTTAAGGTCAACTAATTTGGAGTCATAATTACATCTGTAAAATTCCTTTCCAGCAATACCTTGATTATCGATTGACTGAATAAGTGGGAGAAGGTGTATGTACAACAGGGGCCAGGAATCTTGGGGGCCATTTTAGAAGTCTGCCTTCTACATTTTTTTATACATTTATCTCGTTTAATTCTCAAAAAAGCCCAGCAGCCCTTTGAAGTCTTTTTTTTTTTTAATCTCCACTTTACAGAAAAGGAAACTAGATTCTCAGATAATTTGATAATTTCCCAAAGCTGGGTAAAGGGTACATGAGAACTCTGTAGTATTTTTGCAACTTCTTATGAGTCTAAAATTATTTCAAAATAAAAGGTCTTCAAAAAGAACAATTTCCCCAAGATCACGTAACTACTAAGTGAGAGATGGGCTTCTAAAACCCCATGCATTTTAACATACCATCCTGCCATCTTAAACAATTATACAACGTCATTTCTGAGGTGATACCATCTCTAAAGCCCCTGGCATTTATCTAGGCTAGGGTTTCTCAAGCTTGACTGTGCATCAGAACTACCCAGGGAGTCTTTAAACAATACAGATGCCTGGGCCCCATCCTTAGACATTCTGCTTTAATTGGTCTGGGGTAGGATCTGAGCATGAACATCTGTTTTTTCAAAGCTCTGTGCACTAAAAATCACTGTTCTAGACTTGTTAGGTATAAATGACAGTGTTAAATATATTAAACAGAGATTAGTATTTGTTTCACACACAAAAGGAAGCCTTTTAAGAATGGAATTCCATTTGACTTTGATGCATTTTACTAGAAAACAATGACAGCGAAACCCTAAGATATAGTTATCCATTAACATAATGAGTGAAAGTGTATTGAACTAATATTTTCTTTTAATCATGTCTCTGAACATGATGAAAACAGACCCACACTCAATAATCAAGGTGAAAAAGAATACTGTATTCATTATATACCCACAGAAAATTAATTCCAAATATACTTCATTTGCCTCCCGGAAGTGGCAAAATAAAATAGGAAAGAAAGATGAGGAATTGTAAAATCACAGGGTAAACCCACAGACACAAAAAATGTACTCTCTCGTAGGAGGGCTCGGTAAATCAGCAGAAAGATAATCCCCTTTTACCAGATTATCTCAATTTCTTTCAAGTGCCGTCTCTCAAATAAGGGTGTGCACATGGCTGACTTCTAGTAAATTAGTGATGGGCACTATATAATTTATATTAGAAAGCCTGCCCCCTTAACTCGTACTGGTAATAAGGGCAGATAAAATATTCCAAAGCTCAGCGGCATGAATAAGCAATCGAAAGTATTCAACTGAAAATGAAATCCTTAGACACATCAAAAGCATCCCCTTCAGGAGAGGTGAGCATGCTGTCCAGACAGAACACTCTCACCAGACTTGTATTATAGTATTTGAGTGTATCTTGCCCTATAATTGGATAGAAAAACCGTGGGAACAGGCTTTCATGGGAATAACTTGATGTGACTGAAGAGGACCTCCGGGGTTTGTGCACAGAGATGTGTATGAGGTCCAAGCATATATTTTTGGTCATGAGCGCCTTCGTGTGAAGTGCTATCATTAGGCCTGCTTATATTTAGACTTCAGAAATTAATTGGTACCATTTTCTCTTAAATTGTTTATTGCTGCTGGTGGGAAATCATGCAATTTCACCAACACAGAGGCTCTGCTGGAGAGAACTATTCTAAGCAACTGTCTTAGGCTCATGGAAAGCAAAAAGGAAATGCATTGTCAGTCGCTTCGCATGTTACACAACCGGGGTATCAGTGACAACGATGTTGGGTGGCTAACGTCGACATCAGCAAGCCATATCTGGCCACAGCTAATGTCCCGTATGTATTTGACACCTCAGCTTTTCACAAAGTAGGCCTTTCTCCCTCTCTCTCCTGCTCTTTCCCATAAAATACAGAATTGCATACTACTAAGAAGAGTCATATATCTGCACGTTCTTTTCAGCAACAGCAAAAAAGTGGAAATAAACAAGGGAAAAATTAAATATGCAGCAGTTAAAAAGATAGATCTATATATATAGTGATAAGAACTCCAAAATATACATTGTTTTTAAGCACCCTCCTTCCCCCACCAAAAAAGACATTTCAGAAAAACTACTACCTAACACAATTTATGTATCTTTTAACCACACACACACCAGAAATAATAAGCTCTGGTCCCATAAAGAGTTTCCAACTGGTAACGGCACAGCCTTTGCTGTACCCCATTCCACACCTCCTTGTATGCATTAATTCACAGACCCATACAGAAAGCAAAATATGGTTTAGTCTTGTTCAGATACACAGATGAAGTCAGTGTGGTCCTCTGAGGCTTAGACAGGTGAGAGAGTGCATACTGCTTCTCAGGTATCATCTAGGTTGCAACTGTGGTGTTATTGCTGGATAAGTCACATGACATACCAAGTACCCAAGGAAAGGTTGGAATCTCAGTTTCAGCACTCGGGAGGCTCTGCACGCAGAAGGAAGCCAAGCAGGGGGAGGAAGAGCAGAGAGAAAGAACAGTGATGACATCATCGGATACCCTAAATCCAGCTTCGCTGAAAGTCAGACACTCCTAGCACAAGGAAGCAAGGCAGGGAGGCAGGAAGAGGGGGGGAGTGGGGGAGGGAGGGAAGAAAGAGGAAGGGAGGGAGGCAGAAGAGAAGAGGAGGAGGAGGAAGAGAAGGAAATAGGAAAGGAAGGAAGAAGGGAGGGATAGATGGAGGGAAGAAAGGATGGATTAAAAAAATCATTCCAGAGCCCAAAATACATACTTTTATGCTTAATATAGTCTGAGATGGAACTGTTCTACATGCACCTGAAATCCTAGAATGTGTACACAAGAACAACCTCTACATTTTGATTCGCAATAGCTACCCCTGCCCCCTTAGCATACACACTGGCGAACACTAGTCTGTGTGCACTGATGGTCACACTTAATGGTATGATGCATTCCATAAAGCAAAAACAATTCTCCCCAAAAGGTTCAAGTAGTCCTTTGTTTCCACTGAGAAGGTTCCTTTCAGACACCTTTAGTACAGTGATCCACAGTCACCAGTGCCCATTGGAACCATCTGTGAAGCTTTGCTCTCCTTTATTAAACATGAACACCTAGGCTCTACCCAGGACCTACCGAATTTTCAGAGGTGGGGCCTGAACATTTTTTCCCCCAAATTCCCAGCTCTTTTGAAGTGCCTGCCTAAAAACTGCTGCTTTTTAGTAATACTACTACTATTTAACTGCAACTGGTCTACCTCCTTGTCTTAGCTGAATCTCCTCCTGTCAACGGCTCCAGTGTTAATGGCCATAAGTGCTCAATAAGTATTAACTATTATGTTTATCTAGGCTAAAACTCTTTTCTGCCTGTGAGTGGTAAGGATTGGCTTTAGCCAATTTTGAAAGCTCCTTTACGGAAGAAGGTCTGCAATAATGGGAATTATTGCTACATCATTGTCACTACCAATATTATTACCATGTGCCAGGCACTGTCTTAAGCGTGCACACGGAGTATTTTTCTTCCACTCAAGCATCCACAATCCCCATGGTGCAGGGACTGTCATTATCCTCATCTTACCAATAAAGAAACAAAGCACAGACAGGGCAAATGATTTTACCTGGGTTGCAAAGTTAGTAAAGACAAGAGGTGGAACTTCAGAGTCTGAATCCAAAGCCATTATCCTAGGCTGCTTCATCGTACTTGAACTGATCCAAATTATTAACTATTTGTGGATCCTTCTGTTTAAGCCTCTCTCTTTTATTTTATGTCTTCATAGTTGACAAAGTAGTGGTTACTTTCCCCCAGAAAATCCCCAAACATTCCCACCATAAGAGTTGCCAATACCCAAGTGTTCTTTGCCTGTTCTGACATGCTTAAGCTTGAAAAGGCTTTAAGACAAGACGGGGATGGGTGCGGGGGGTGAGCAACAGGTCAATGGCCATTTTCCTCCTAGACCCTTTCTTAGTTCACAGTCAAGAACAATCCAGCACAGAGTTCCTACTGGTTACCAAGTTGGCACTCATCAAATACCTTCACAATCCTACAAGAGAGAGAATAACCATTTCTACCTTACAGATGAGAAAACCAAGGCACAGAGTCATGAAGAAAGCTGAAAACTCACAACACAGGAAATTAGGGAGCCTGATAGCTTAGAGGCCATCCCGAAACAGACGGGCAGAATGAGGAGGAAGGAGAGGACTTTCAACCTCCCACGTGAGACCCCTCAAACTGGCCTCAGCTACCTTGGGGTCCAGCTCTCTGGCAAGAACCTTGGCTAATTTTTTTTTTTAAAGAGTTTGATCAGACATTTTGCTAGAAGTGTTGTTATGAGCAAATACCTCTCTTCACAAATCTTGCCTGAAGAGAACATACAGGAGGGAAGCTAAAAAAACAAAAACAAAAACAAAAAAAGGTGTTTTTCTCCTCCCTTGATAAATGGAGTAATAGCCTAGGAAAACATCTCTGATTTGGGTCAGCTGGTCTCAAAAAAAAAGAAAAAAAAAACCCATAAACACAACCCAGTCTAATCCGTAATTTCACGTGATCCTCTCAAGTGACCAAAAAGTTCCAGGGGGTATGTGTAATTCAACAAACCCCTGCTAGCTAACAAGGCCCTCCAAAGCAGCAGAGCCTAGTTTCTTTCTGCCTGCCATGAGCTAAGGTCATTTAACTTCAGCCCTTTCATGAATGGAAATCGGTTTTCTAAAGACTACTTGGCAGGCAGCGACCAGCAACAGACAACTCGATGACTGAGCTTTCTGAGTCATAAAATACTTTTGAAAAGGGGAGATCAAAGTGTCCCTACCGCCTATTGAAATCCAATTGCTTCCAAAGTTCCTCGCGGGGACCCAGGCTCTCTGGAGAATGGGTCACCACAGTCATAGTCTAAAAAAAGGCCACCACTAAAGAAAGATACAATGAGGACATTAGGGCAGCCAGCCATAGAGGAGAGACGCCACTTATGGTTTAATTGTTGGGGACAAAGAAAAGAGAAACGAAGTGCCAAAATTGGATGGCGCATCAAGGATCGAGGCTGGAGGGGGTTCTCGTGGCAGCCTTGATCTTGGTACACGTTCTGCTCAGAGCCTCCGGTGTAGTGCTGAGGCTGGATGGTGATCAGACACCGGGCAGATGACCCAAAAGAAACAGCAAAGTAGTCTACCACTCTTGCCACCTGGGCCTTCACTAAGGTTATTAATCAAAGGTAAACTCATCCATGCATTACAGAGTTGGGCAGAAATGCAATATGAGTGACAGTTTTTGCATGTCTTTTCACTTGGTCGTCACATAAAGTGGAGCTTGGTTTAGAGTTTCTTAAGCAAGGGGTACATTTCCCCAACTGGAATACAAGTCATGTACCAATCAAGCGCAAATAATCTTAGACCTAGGAATTGCTATTTTATGGTGAATGACAGAACCGTGGTACAAGATGTTGATGGAAGTACGGTTTAAAAACAGGAGGAGTGGTCAAATTAGTAACCTACCTCTTAGAGCTTTGCAATAACATTAGCATATTAAAAGGTATGAAATGCATTACAGTAAAGATGTTTAATTTCCTTTAGGGAAACTCTAAAATTTCCCTAACTTATTAATGTATAGCCATAAAATCTTTTACTCCCAGAGCATCTTTTAACAGTTAGAAATTAATTGATAATATTATAGTATCCCTTTGGGGAATCATTACCTTAGTGCTTTTCATGTCACCACCAAACTGTGAAGAGATGTTCCCAGAAAAAAAAAAAAAATTGCCATGACCAAACAAGTTAGGGAAACTCTAAGTTTAAACAGAGTTAAACAAATGTCTTTAATGTAGAACATTTCTGACTTATTAATATGCTAATATGCACTGTAAAGGTTTGAGAGGGGACACTAATTTGACCAGTTCCTCCTTGTCTAAGACCATACCCTGTGAACTCCCTGTCCCAGAGTTCTGTAGAGTCACAGCTTGGTTCACAATAAAAGAGCAATTTCCAGGTCTGAAAGTGCCGCTCCATCTTCTCCTCTAGATTGTAAACTCTATGACTTGGTTCCAGCTTTCGTCTTGTTCATAGCTTTATCCACTGTGCTCTGAACAGTGCCTTACACAACAGAGGCTGATAAATAGTTGTTCAATGAAAGAATGATGATTCAATATGTCTTTCCGGTAAGTTCCAAAAATACATAAAGCATTTCCACTAAGTGGTTCTCAAATGTTAGTATGCATCAGAATCATTTGGAGAATTAAAAATATCCATTACTGGGCCTAGCCTCTCTGATCATCTGCTATGGGTTAAACGAATCCACATTTTCAGCACATCAAACGAAGCTAAGGTAGTTGATCACACCCTGAAAAATCACTGTCCTACCAAGAAGGATCACTAAGGTAGAATACTTTTCAGCAGACAGTTTTCTTAGATCTTTTAGTACATTGGAAGAAAGATACAGGTTTGTTCTGATGGGAAACAAAATTAAGGAATACAGATGAAAATCATAAGAAAGTTGGTTGCAGTTCAACAGCAAGATGAAGAGGCACCCAGTGGCATAGGCTTGTTGGATATAAAGACATTTTCATCACTGTGGCAGTCAGGGGGAGGCTCGATATAGTAGAAAGGACAGACAAGGCAGATAGTGATTAGATTAAACTAACTTATAACCCTGAGATCCTGGGACAAAGGCTGCAAGTCCAAATACCTTCAAAGAATATAAGGCCTCCAGGTGTAGGGTGCAGGGGTAACATTTTCTAGGTCACCTGTGTAAAGGCATTGAAAATCTTAAAAAATAATCACCCCCAACATAACAGTAGACAGGATTCACTTAAGGAAGTTTGCCACTCCTGTTTCATGAATTATTCCAAATAAGTAACAACCTAGTCAACTTCTGAATAAGGTGAGAGCTGTCAGTTTACAGGGGAAGAGGTACATTTTAAGAAATTATTACAAATATTTGAAGCATAGGTTAATTTTGAATTATTAAGGCAAATTCCCTGCTAGAAAAATTCTAGCTGGAGTATGTATGCATGAATGTCTGCTTGCATGTATGTACATATATATGTATTTCACTATTATAACCCTTCTAGCTTTTTTCACTTTCTTCTGGGGTTTCTCCAGCAGTCAAGATAACAGAAGATTTCCTACTGGTACTTTGTAAAGTCATTTAAAGGTGACAGTACATTCCTCATGCACACTAGGAGATGGCTATCACATCTAAAGGGGTCCTGAAGCCAGGGCTCCGGTCCCATTTGTGGGGAAACACTGGCATGGAAGCTTCAAGTGAAGAAGTTTCATCTCTAAGTCTCATTTCACCTCATGCCAGCCTCTGTATTCATGGAAGAAGGGTTGCCCATCTTTTCTGGCATCTTAACTTTGATGAGTCCCTCCAATAAGCATGTTAGAGACTTGTTCCTCTCCTGAACTCTTGAATCACCCACTATTCTGAATCCATTACTATAGCTGCTCATTAAATTTAGAGGAGCTATATGACTCCCTGCTTGGCCAAAGAAGCTGAGCAGTGAAGCTAGAAGAATGAAGAAATTCTTCTTCCTGGCTTGGTTATTTCTTCTCTGTCTCCATCTCTCAACATCCTTCATGAACTGTCCCCCTCAAGTGATCTCACAGGACTCACTATTTCTATTGGATAGCTTTTCTTAAGCAAATAAATGCACTGTTAGAGATTCACAGACATCAGAACAAAGACGTTAAGCTGGCAAAGGCATTTTTGTTCAGAATTCTTGTTTTTGTTTACAAAGGAAGGAAAAACCACCACAATTTAGGCTGAAAACATTTTTTACTATATCTTGTCCATATAGGATACAGATAGATCACAAAAGAGGGTATAAAAATGGCCAATAAGCTTAAGAAAGGGTACTCAACTTTATTAACCATCAGAACAACTCAAACTAAACCCATAATGTGCTACTACTTCACACTCATCAATCAGAATAGCTAAAATGGAAAAGATAGACAATATCAAGTGTTGGTGAGGATGTGGAGCAACTAGAACTGTTAAACACTAGTGATGAGTGTAAATTACTACCATCACTTTGAAACACTGCCCAGCAGTACTTACTACAGCTGAACATATGCAAGTTGAGTACCCATAATCTAAATATTTTAAATCCAAAACTCTCCAAAATCTGAAACTTTTTGAGTACCTACATGATGTCCAAAGGAAGTGCTCATTGGAGCATTTCAGATTTCAGATTTTTTTCTTAGAGATGCTCAACCAGTATGTATTCAGCAAATATTCCTAAACCTGAGAAAGACCAAAATCTGAAACAATTCCAGTCCCAAGCATTTTGGGTAAGGCCTACTCAACCTATATATAATCCCATGACTCAGCAACTTCATTTTAGGCATGTATTCAACAGAATGAGTCTGTAAGTTCACCAAGAGCATATGTAACCATACTCAGCAGTATTCTTCACAACAGCCCCAAACTGAAAATAATTTGATAGACAATCAACAATTAGATGGAAATAGTATGGAATCTTCATACAGAGAAATACTTTATGATTCTACTTATGTAAAATTTTGAAATGGGCAAAATTAAACTATGTTAAAAGTCAAGATATTGGTTATGTCTGGTGGGTGGTGATGGGGAAGCGGACAAGGAAGGTCTTTTGGGGGTCCTGCTTGATAGGGCTGGTGGTTACATGGGTATAGAGACTTTGTTAAAATTCATTAAGCTATACTCTTATGGTTTTTGCATTTTTCTGTATGTACATTTTACATGTGTCTGTATGTATATTATACCTCAACACAAGGTCACAGAAATTAATACAGAACAGTGTCTCAGCTTGTTAGCTGTGGCTCTGTCCTCTTTCTTGTTTTGTTTCTTATTGTTTTATTGAGCATGAGTGTATGTGTTTGTGTTTTGCAGTTGTTTGTTGGGCGCATGGAGAGGGTAACAAAATAGGGATAAGCTTGATTCTCTCTCTACCCCTTACCAAGCAGGCCCTGCCAGGGTCAAGAAACTGGTTAATCAGAGTCAGATGCCTGGAGATGACAGTGACCTTAGAGACCATCTTACATGGCTCATGAGAGCAAGCTGACGCAAAGTTAAGTAACTAAGGACACACACCTGGTTTGTTGAAAAGTAGGATCACCTGAGTTTCACGAGCTCTGTTGACATCAGCCTCAGACTCAGGCAGGTCAGGATGTCAATTACTTCTTTCATACCCATCACAAAGATGGGAATTTTTTTAACCTACTGCATTCTTATGTGTTAATAATTGGCTCCCTGTTCAAAAGTGAATCTCTTCTGTAGAAGAAATAACCCGACATCTATTACTATGAGACAATGGACCAGATTTCCTATCACTCACAGAGAATGGAATCCCAAGAGCACTAAACATGGGGAGGCTAAGTGTTGCTGGAAACAGAACAGCCATAGAGCAAGTATCTCCCACCAGAAACTTCTGCGGAATTCTCTGTGGAAGAAGTCATTTAATCCCCACAGCCCTGCGATGTAAACTCTCTTGTTATTCCCACTTTAGAGTTGAAGAAACTAAGGCACATAAAATTAAGTAGCTTGTCTAAGATCCTACTAGTAAGCGCTGGTATGAGAACTAGAACCTGGGCAGATCACTTTTAACCACTGGTATGTGAAATGAGAGGGTTTAAGCCACTACGGTGGGGTGCCTAAACTTCTGAAGGCTTTAGGATACTGGGATAGACAGAAGAGAGAGAAATACAGGGGGCGATGCCAACAACAACAAAAAAGAGCAAGAGATTCACCACAACAAACCAAACAAAAACCCAAGACATATTCCTGTGCTTGTGCACACACATGTGTGTGGGTAACCACGTTACAATACACAGGTCATTAGTGAGCCACATTCATTATTTCAACGGATCGAGTTTAGTTGGGAATTTTTCAATCTCTACTTCACTCTGTACTTTAAATAGACCAAAGAAGTATCAGGGTTGTAGTTATGATGAAAGGTTTTAGCTCAATTTCAGGCCATAATATGGAAGAAAGACATAAAAAATAATTGAAAGTTTCAACTAACAAAACACAGGAGTCTGCATTCACCCACACCTGAGCATCCCCCTCTTGCTTTGTGCCATCACGTGTCCTGTACGTTACTAACTACACACTCAATTGGGTTTTCTCAAATTTGCCTTCTTTGGGCCATGCGTCTCAACACACACAAACTCTTCTGTCCGTTCAAGACATTTTGCAACTGCAATGCAGAATGAAATCAACCCAGAACAACATTTACTGCCTCATATATTTGACTGAATCCTGACAGAAGTGTCATTTACACTGATACTCTTGGCCTGGTGCTCAAGAGATGAGGATTACACAGAGAGGAAATAACACTTGTCCCAAAAGCTTTTAAATATTCTGCCTACCTCCATGCCACAGCTTAATCCTGCCAGCTCAGGTACACACCACACCACACTCTAAAAGGATATCTCACGTGAGCAGGACAACACCAACAGATTAGTTAAAAGAAAACAAAAGACCTTCCTTCAGCAGAGTGAAGGTTGATCTTACCAGGGCTGCTGAGTACAATTTTGTGTTGAAATACAGTTTTCCCATTCAAAGCAAAGTAGACGCATGCAGCTTGTTAGATTTATAGAATGGCTGGTCTTCCAAGACTTTACAAAGCGAATGGCATCCATCAAATTAATTTCCTTGGGGAGCATCTCAAACATGGAGAATAAAAAGGCCCAGGCCATTAAACATCAAAAGAATGTTCTAAATGGTAATTAAAGTTCTATTATATTTTTTTTCTGGGAGCAGATTAGATTAATTCAATTGAGAATATTATAAGTATCAAAGTTGACAATGTGAATGTGTGGAGTTAGCTAGAAGAGCACTTAATATTGCAGACATCTGTTCATTCAAGTTATACAAAACACGAAAGGAGGAGCTCAGCTCAGACTGGGGTGTACTTACCAAGCCAGCACACGTAGACACAGCGACAGAGGAGGAGCTGTCATTTCTGATAAATCCCTGATAGAAACATCGCTGTACCTCGGGTTCCCGAGTCTCTGAAGCACCATCTTTTCCAAGTACCTGGACAATAAAGTGACTGCTCAAAATCGCCGAGGGCTTAAGTTCTAAGTGTAGTTCCTGTCCAAATGCTGAAAATCGGTAGTGCAGGGAGCTCCTGGCACCCTGCGCTGATCGCTTTTTCCTGCCGTTGTGCAAAATGTCGTGTGAAATATATGACCCGCCTGAGTCCACTTCTACTGGAGTGACAAAGACGTAATCTGCAATGGGAAGAGTTTAGCTGTCAGCACCCAGAGCCCACAATTCCAAATGGTTACTTTCCAACAGGCTGCAAAGAATAACACCCAGCTCAAAGATATCTTTGCTCCTATCACTCACCATGCACCTAGATCAAATATAATTCAGAGCACTTCATGAAGAGGAGGACCCTTCAGCCTCAACAATTAGCTCTGCCACAGTAATTCCTACAGAAACTAAAAGCCAAGCACAATTTTGATGAATTTCAAGAACGTGGGACATGTCACACCTGTCACTGTCTGGGGAGAGATAGACTTTTTAAATATTAGCCATGGAGCTATCCATATGTAAAAAAATTATTGGAGACAAAATTGATAAAGATAAAACCACAAGACTAATAGATGTCAACTTTTATTAGAGGAGATTAATTTCTTTGTGCTTGAACTGAGTTACAACATTTTTTGGGCAAGTTTAATTTCACATGATAACATCAGTTTGGGTACTTGGATGATACTCGATTAACAGCAACAACAGGTTGGTATCTTGTGGTATTCATTTATAAGTATAATAAAATATCTGCACTATTGGTCATCCTTAAGCATTTAGTATGAGCTTTCACCAGGACGGTCCCATTTAATTGTAAGCATAAAATATAGTGTATGCATAAAAATGTCCCCAAATCATCAGAACCTTCCTATATGGTCTGATGTGTAAAACTGCTCAGGCATGTTGGTTGGGGGAGTGTCAGAGCAGGGGACACCTGGAAAGGCATGTATAAAAATACCTCTCCTATTGCTCCCTAGAGCAGCACTAATTGCTGCGTGTCCTAGACAAAAGGAGCTAAAAACAAAACAAAACAAAACAATTTGCTGTTTGAAAAGCAAAGCCAGCACGCTGTTTTCTTTCACAAAACATTGAGACTGAAAAGCATCATCCCACAAAATGATTTGGAATATGCCCTCTGCACATTAAAAAGCACTCTGCATTTCTACTTTCAAGGTACAGAATGGGAAATTTGGAAAGTGTTTAGGAAGAGTCTGAATAAGAGACACGTTTAAGTCACTTGGATCCTTGGTTACTGGAGGGAAGAAAAAGGAAGAATTTCCCTTTTCCCAAAACAGTCAACAACACCCCCCAACAACAACAACAAAAACAAAAACAAACTAAGGAATGGATGGAAGCCCTATAGCTAGCAAGGATCAGTGAGTGATAGTTTAATTAGGTTCACATTTGAAAAAGAAAAAAAAATCCAATATGACAGTAAGTTTCAAGCATTTTCTTCTGTATATGAACCATCTGTGACTCTTTCATGGCTTGGGTAGCTCTCATTCTTATGTACTTTATGTCCTTCCATTTTCCCCTCTCTCCTTTAACTAGAAATGCTATATAATTGACATACATGTTTAAAAAAATAATTGAAGAAAAACAAAGATTTTCCTTTCTCTTACTCTTGAAAACCTGAGCCAAGACATACAAGGTTTCTCTTAAAAATCTCTGATATGTTGCTTTGCAGGTATATGCCTCTTGATTAAATACAGGTTTTTCTTACAGGAAAACCCACCTCCTTCCTCTAAGAAAACTAAAACTTAACAATGAAAACCATTCCTGACATACGCCCCAGACAGCTCCTACAGTAAGTTGTTTCTTCCCTCCTTGTCCAAAATCATCTGAAACCCTGCTTGCCCTGTGGGAGCCTTGTCCAGCCAGCCTTCTATGGAATCAGCCAGCAGAGAGCCCCCAGACACCTGCTACTAGCTTGTTTCCAAGGGGAGAATAAGCAGGCTGATGGTTACATTCAATCCCTGGAAGGAAGAGGGACAGTCAGAGTCCCCCATAAAGAGTGATCTGATTGATCACTTCAGGAGCTAATGATGTACTTACAGGTGGTGTCTGGGACAGAAGGGAGCTCTAGTCATTTGATCCTGATGGAACATGAGGGGTGGTTTTAGAAACTGCAGCCCCTCTGGTTGGACAAAAACTGAATCCCTTTCTCCGCGACTACACTGTGCCCCGGTCCCCAACATGCCCCTTTGCCCCCTGACAACAGAAGAAGACAACCCTGCAAAACTAAAGAATTATAAAATCCCAAGGAACCCAGATTGGACAGCGAGGTTTTGCTAGACACCTTGGGTCAGGAATCAGCTGTTCTCCTATAGCTGGGGGGAAACACTGAAAACGAGGATTTTCCTTCTGGGAAGCTACTAAATGACAAAAGCGAAGGATATTCTGGAAGTCTGTGGCCGGGGAATGTCAGAAGAGATAAAAGACTCAGAGACCTCAAGCTACCTGCTTTCCTCTCCCTAAAGGCAGTCTTTGCGCACCCACGACACAAGGAAAAAGAAGAGGAAGGAACAAAAGGAAGGAAGGAAAGGACCCGAAACTGAGGAGAGTGAGGACAGAAGGCGGAGGGAGGAAAGGGGCTCACATGCCTTGTCCCTCACCAAGAATTAGTTCTGCGGGCTCTCCCGGGAGAGGAAGGAGCCTCTGGGTTAACCCCCTAGTCAGTGTTCACTTCCCTTCCAATTGCTCACCGCGGTTTTCTTCTTAAGCCACCTGTGAAGGAGGTAAAGTATTTTCTCACGTATGTGACTTGCAGCCTGAGGCACTGATTCTTCGGATAAACTCCGAGTCCTTGCCACATCCCCCCTCCACGCAGCAACCATTTCCAACACAGCACCCACCTGCCAGGTTACGGGGTGCGCTTTTCTACTTTTCTCTCTTTGGGGCAAGAAAGGGACAAAGTGCCTGGAAAGGCCCTTCTTGGGGGTGCGGGGCAAATACGAACCATCATTTAATCCGCTGGCGCCGCTGCCACTGTCACTAGCTAAGGCCGCGGCGACCGACGCACAGCAGAGGCAGCACAGCTGGAGCGCCTGCAAGAGAAAAGGTGACATCGCGTGTGAGGGGCACGGCGGGGCTGGCGTCGGGCGCCCCCTGCCACCCCGCTCTCGGCGCCCCCCTCGGCGGCACCTGCCTTGGCCACGCGCCCCAGTCCCGCCGGGCCCCACGGCGGGCCCGAACCCGCGGCCGGCAGGGCGCACGCGAGCAGGAGGGCGCACTCCATGGTCAGGTGCGGGCGCGGCGGCTGCGGGGGGCCGGACGCGGCGGGCGGAGCGCCGGGGCTGCGCACATTCTCCCCGCGGCCCCGGAGCGGGCGCCCCAGGTGCGGCGCCAGGTGGGAGCCGCCGCCGTTCACATCGCAGGGGGCGCGCGCCGGGGCCTCCCCTCCTCGGGCCGCCGCGCGCCCGCCCTTCTGCCCGCGCGGGCCCACGGAGCCGCGGCCTGCGGCGCCCCGGGGGGTGCGGGGGGGCTCCCCGGGCCGGGGCTGGAGCGCGAGCGGCTGGGGGGACGCTGTCCGTGCCTGCCCGCCCGTCTGTGCGTCTGTCTGGGTCGCTGGGAGCGTCTGGGGCTCCCGGGGAAGGCAGCGCCAGCTGGCTCCCCAGCGCGCCCAGCCGAGCGCCCGCCTCTCCTCCGCGCCGTGATTGGCGACCAGCGGCTCCCGGGCTCGTCCGAGCCCCCGGGCTGGTGCAAGGGCGTGGGATTCCTGGCTGCGGCTCCGAGGGAGGGGGCGGAGGGGGCGGGGAGGCAGGGTGGGAGCGAGGGGGAGGGAGGGCAGCGCCCTGGGTCAGGCTGGGAAACGTAATTGAAGCGCACGGAGAGATGAGCTGGGAAGGCGGGAGGCTCAGGTAAGCAGCGCGACTTCTTTGGCTGCCTGTGCAGACTTCTCATTTGCAAGTGTTCCGCGGCGGGAGAGTCAAGATACTTAGCGTCCTCAACACCTCCTAAGCGCCAGGACCTATCCCCTGCTTTATCTCATTAGCCTCGGGCCCTATCCTTAGAAGGTGGGAATTATTAACCCCTTGATAACGAAGAGGAAAAGGAGGCTCGGATGCGCTCAAGACACCCCAGCTACCCGAAGAGTCAGCAAATCGAGGGCAGCCTGGAAGACTAGAACAATGAGCCTGTCGCTGTCTGCAGCACGTGAAAACGTACCAGGCGGTGGCCTCCCTCTTCTCCGGCTGACCATGCTTCCTGCTCTTCAAGATACAATCTTAGCCCCTGTACCCAAACCTCAGAAATCAGCCATAACAGACGGTGTTCACCACCCCCACGAATGTGCATCCGGTTTGCTGTGTGCCTGTTCATTTACTCCAGACATTTATTTGAGCCTTTGATCCTGTTTGCAGTGATGAACAAAATCTATTCTCCTGGGCCAATGGAAAGGACCCTCACTGGATAACTTAACAACAGTAAAGGAACCAAAATGAACACAAATGCTATAAAGGGAAAGAGCAGGCTCCTAATAAGAAAGATAACAGCAGAATCTAATGTAGAGGGGGCAGGAAATAAGGGAGGTGCGTGTACGTGTAGACGTGTAAGGCATCTCTTAGGAGCTGACACTTAAAATAAGGCCAAAAGAGAGTGGTTCAGTTTTATAAGGGAAGAGGGGAGTAGGAGTCGGATAGTACATGTTAGGAGAAGGGGCACAGCAGAAGTGAAGGTCTTGAAGTGGGAAAAGTGTTTGCATGTTGATAGAGTTACAGACCAGAGGAAAAGGCAGGAACAGCAGGTTGCTGGGTCAGCAGGACCTTGTAGGCTGGGGTGAAGCCTGTCAGAAACTGTTAGATTTAAGTGAATGTGTGTGTGTGAATGTGTAAAGGAGAGGCAATATCATCTCCAATAAAAAGACAACATGGATCCTTTTTGAGTTTATGGATTGGAGGTGCTGAGGGAGGGCCAGAGAGGAGCAAGTTAGGCACCTGTTGTCAGCATCAGGGGAACAATGGCAGTGTCTTGCACCAGGGTGGTGACTGTGGAGGTAAATGTATTATCCTGCTCAGTCCTAAAGGTACCAAGATAGCTAAAATGTGGTCCATGTGAAGCTTAGAATAAGTGACAGATCAACATACATAATCTGTTTCATTGAATGCAGCAGTTAAGGGTAAACCTAGGCTGGAGAAGCAGAGAAAGTGATATGTCTGCCTACCAGGAATGAGGCAAGGCCTCACAGTGGGAAAATCAGGGTTACACAAATTACATGGGTTTCCCTAAGTCATCTGTTTAAGCTCTGTGGCCTCTCTTTTATTATCTGTAAAATAGGAATCAACACAATACATCAAAAGGATAGCCTGAGGATTAAGTGAATATGTTTTTTCAAGCACTTTATAAGTGGGCTTTAAAAATAAGAGCAGATGATACTGTATTTCTGTTACTTTATACATCCTATGTCAAACTTTAATGTGCACCAAAATCACCTGTGATGCTGGTTTAAAATGCAAATTTCTGAGCCACAAGCTTTTAAAATTCTGATTCAATAGACTTGGTGTAGGGCCCAAATATACATTTGTAGCAAGTACCTGTGCATGATTCTGACACAAGTGACTTAAGTGCTTTATGTGATTTCAGTGAAGAACTGGACACTGACGGAAACTGGACATCAAAGACATGCAGTAAAACGGTGCTCAAGGTCATGTCACCAAGCAACAGACTGAATCAAAAAAGAGACTGGAATAGACAATGCTGTCGGTGATATCATCAAATAAGCATGAAACGGGAGGGGTAAAGGGTTTGTCCACACTCAGCAGGAAACAACCATGTCCCTGATTTGTGTCTCTCCATTGAGATGCATTTGCATGAAATCATCCATATTCCTCTGGTCTTCTCCTTTATGGCCAAGAATATAAGTTATTCACCATGGTCAGGGCTAGAGCCTCAGAGAACAACTCTTACCTGTGCTCTGTGCTACGACTGTAGAGTCTCTCAACTTCAGCACTATTGGCATTTGGGGCTGGATAATTGTTTGTGGTGGGGGCTGTCCTGTGCATTATAAACATAAGATTTTTCTCACCATCTCTGGCTGCTACTCACTAGATGCCAGTGGCACCCCCACAACTGTGACAAGATGTTGTAAGATTTCCAGATGTTCCCTGGCAGGGAGAAGGGGGGCAAAATTGCCCCAGGTGAGAACCTGGATGAATAACACAGATCCCAGTCCTGTAACATTTTTCTCCATCAGCATGGAGCTTTGTAGCCTCTCATTGAACTGGACACATTTTTGTGGAGTGCCCACCCTTTTAGGGACAGGAGGCCTCCTCCTGAACCTCATACAAGTGATTCATCCACCACTGACTTTCCAGCTCTCCTCCCATATCTCAGTAAATCTTTGCTCTCTGAAGATTCCAGTCCTCCGTGGTACAGAAACTGAGACTCCTTTCTTATATAGTCATAGATCTAGAGATCAAAACTTCCAGTTCCATTCATTTGCAGATGACAGGGCCCAATCTCTTCTGCAGGCCTGATACACAAACACTTTCAGTACCGTAACTTCTGGGATGATTTTATACATTCGATTTTCCAGGAACTGGCCCTGCAATATGTATCACTTGTCTCTAGATGGTGATAGAGAGTCATGAGCACATGGTCCAGCCTTAGAAATGTAAATTACACAGTACCCACTTTGGAAATGTAAGTCTTAGCTGATTTTAAAATAATAAATCTAAGACACTGTAATGACTATCTGAAGTTCATAATATACCAACGGGGTGGGGATGGGGGAATTATGCATGTGTTGTATTCTGTCAAACCTAGCCTAGAACCTGACGCAGAGCAATCATTCACAAGTGTTTGTAAGAAGGAACAGAGGAAGGAGAGGAGGGAGGGAGGGATTGGTGGGAAAATTTGAGACAGAAAGAGAGATCACACTGTTTCACTCTTAACCACTAAAGATTTTTCCTCCTTTCCCCTCCTTTAACATCAGTGGTACAGTTCTAGGCTTTGGTTTTCTTTCTTTTTCCATGGTCATAAACTTAACTTTTTTTTTTCCAAAATAGTATGCTTTAAGTCATGTACCTCCTCCTGGCCAGATCAAGAAATAAATGGCAAACTGTGTTATTTATTCACTTTTCCCTTTGTCCATGATCCATGAAGATGCAAACATCCCTTCCGTGGAAAGTAAGAAACATTTACTGCCTCTCCCAGCACAGTTGGCCTTCTGTGCTAAGATTGACTCCTTATTTCCCCCTCTCCTTTCCAGGCAGAGAGTGGTGGGACACAGACACTCCTCTAGCTTCTCAAAGCTGCATCAGATAGTGCATCGAGTTTTATTCAACAGTATCTCTGTTTCCTATAGAAAGTATTTTCATGTCCAAAGAGATAGATGTCCAAAGTCATGCATCCAAACCTAGAAGAAAGTAAAATAGAAACAGAACACTGGGAGAAAATATTTGTATGCTGTACATCCAATAGAGGGCTAATAACCAGACTCTACAAAGAACTCAAGCAAATCAACAAGAAAAAAATCAAACCCCGTTAAAAAGTGGCAAAAGACATGAACAGAAGCTTTTCAAAAGAAGATAGACTAATGGCCAATAAACATGTGAAAAAATTCGCAACATCTGTAATCATCAGGGAAAAGCAAATCAAAACCACAATGAGATTTCACCTAACTCCAGTGAGAATGGCTTTTATCAAAAAGTCCCAAAACAACAGATGCTGGCGTGGATGTGGAGAGAAAGGAATATTTATACACTGTTGGTGGGACTGCAAACTAGTTCAACCTCTATGGAAAGTAGTATGGAGATACCTCAAAGAACTAAAAGTAGATCTACCATTTGATCCACCAATCCCACTACTGGCTATTTACCCAAAGGAAAAAAAGTCATTTTATCAAAAAGACATTTGCACTCAAATACTTATTGCAGCACAATTCATAGTTGCAAAGATGTGGAATCAACCCAAGTGCCCATCGATACGTGAGTGGATTAATAAAATGTGGTATATGTATACCATGAGTACTACTCAGCCATAAAAGAAAATGGTAACAACCTGGATGGAACTGGAGACCATTCTTTGAAGTGAAGTATCACACAAATGGAAAAACAAACACATGTACTCACTATTAAATTGGAACTAGTCGATCAACACTCATGTGCACATATGGTAGTAAAATTCAATGGAAATCAGGCAGGTGTCGGGGGGGAGAAGGGGATGGGAAAATTCACACTTAACGGGTACAATGCACACTATCTGGGGGATGGGCACACTTATAACTTTGACTCAAACTGTACAAAAGCAATTCATGTAAACAAAACGTTTGTACCCCCATAATATTCTGAAATTAAAAATATATATAAAATAAAAGAAAGGAAACAGAACACAAGACTGAACTTATTTTAACACAATAGCCAAAAGAAAAAAAATAAAGAGACGGAAATAGATTTACCTCCTTGAAGACCCGAGAGGTAAGGCTACTTACCTTGGGACCTGAGAGGTAAGACTGAGAGGTAAGGTCCATGTCTCAGAAATGAGGTCCAGTTAGGTACACAGTCCTCAGAAACAGTGGGGAGGGGGAGAGAACAGATCAGCAGGTCCTAGAGATAACCATCAAGAAAGATAAGGAGTTAAGTTTATCACGCAAAATGATGAAATTCAAAGTGACAGGCAACCTTGTATTTATTTATTCACAACAATACAGGAAGCAGAACCTCTTAGTTTAGCAACTAGATTATAAATAGTCATCAAATGCTATTTAGAAATTATCAGCCGTTCTCTCTCGCATTATATTTAGTCTTTACTTTCACTTTGGAGAAATCATTGGCATTGATTTCTTCCTTTTAAAACCTGTGCTTGTCTGATTTATCTATATGATAAGGTTTCCCTTCCTCATTTCAGCTTTGCTCTGTTGAACATACTCTGGCTGCATGTGCTTGCTTCCTCTGTTCTATTTTTAGTCCTTTCCCAAGCCCTACTATTAAAAGTAGCTTGTTTGCCAGAGACTGAAGAGGTAGTATTAGAACTAGACTACTAATTTCCACAAACGAACTCAAGGCCAAGTTTTGAGCTCTCTGCACAGTGAAGACTGGAATATACTGCAACAGCTCTGGAAAATATCAGGCTGCCTAAGAAGGGCAAATAACTTTTGTTTACATGGAGTATTCTCGCCTCCTCCACCCCACCATGACCCCATCATGAACAAGTCTGCCCCGGTGACGCTCGGATTCTCATCTCTAACACCAGCCTGTCCTCCCTAAGCCTTAGGCCTGGGACAGCCAGGCTGGGGAACTACTGCTAATCAAAATCACCCATAAAATGATTAGAAACACACCTTCTTGGGCACCCCTATTAATATACCAAGTAAGTGGGTCAGGTTTCTGATCTAACTCAATACATCACAAACCAATAATTGTGACCCACTGTACTTACACTTTCACTTGGATGCCAGCACCACTTCCTAGTCAATAGGATTTAAAGCTTCTAGGATGTCTCTGGCTCATTTCTTATTCATGAAGGAAGCAAAATATAGCAGAAAGAATAAAGGACAAACCTGGGGCTGAACCCTTGCTACGGTGATGAGTGTAAGTATTGATATTTGTTCTTGGCTTGATTTGATTTTGGGGTAGGAGAGGATGATTTGCCTTCTCAACTTTTCCGTTCCCCTTCCCCTGGTTTAATCCATGATTTAGGTCTGTCCAAATGTATAACAACATTTTCTTTTTGGCAAAAATTACTGACCCAAGAAGTGGGATCTGGAATCCAGTATGACTTATTAGAATCTTTCCCTGGTGTCGATCTACACAACTTGGGAGAAAGAACCCATCTTTTAGCTGAGGTTGCCACATGGTAAAATTAAAGCCTGGAGTTGTCAACAACCATCTTCCTAAGCTACAAAAAGGAAATCCGTTAAAAGTAGGAAAGAAAGAGGAAAATACACAGGCTCTAGTCTAAGGCCATGGTTCCTGTTCCTTCTCCTTTGATCCTTGAAATCACTACCAGGTCAGCCAAGAAACCTCTCTCCAATCCCTTTTCCCGCCTTATGTTAGTCTGTGTTGACTTTCTATCCCTTTCAATGAGAGTGGTCCTAGGTCTTTTCCTGTGTGACATTGAACACGAAGTCTTAATGCACTCATCTCTAACACAGGGAGAGCAATCCCTACCTTACATCTTTTATTTTCATAAGGGTTGAAGTAGGCAACATCTATAAAGTGTCCAGCGTAAAACCCAGAACCACTGGTGCTCAACAAATGGTAGTGTTCTTCCCCTTTCTTGACCTTCTTTTAATCCTTATACCTGGAGTCAATCCACTTGCTGAGGTTGTGAACCCTTGCATAGAGGTGGATGCCATCTGAATGATTTTTTTTTTACCCAAACTCCAGTCTGGGCCCTGATATTTCCCATCTGATTTCAGAATTGCAATTCCCATATACCGTGACTGGGTGTGCATTAGAAAATGCTACTCCCTTCTGCACAGGCACAAACATAGTGGCCAAAACGTGGAAGCTATGAAAATTAGAAAAAGAGCACCCTTCTGGGCTAATGATGTCCTGCTAGGACAGGATTGAGAAGCCTGAGCCTATTGGATTTTATCTCAACTCACACCCGGGCAGGGCACAGCCATTCACATGCCTGCCCAGCATGGGTTGCAAGGTCATCTTAGGCCTTTTCTTATCTTAAATTGGGGAACTGATTAGGAGCTAAAATTCATTCCACCAGCTCCTATGAACTGCATTACTATTTCTAATTGACCAATTCTATCATTTCCCCCTATTTACTCAGCATCCTTTCCATGTGCTCACACTGTGTCAAGGTGCTCCTTCGAAAGGCTGGGCTGTGACAGTGAAGGGGAAGCACGTTATATCCTTAGTTCCTGACCCTTCACTTCTCAACAACCCACAATCGGGCTTCTGTCCCCAGTCACATGATCCTCAAAGTAAAAAGTTTATGAATGAATGACTATAAATAGAAAGATGCTGTCCCTGCTTCTTTGACTCAGAGAAAGCCATCAAAAATGAGTAGCCGGGGGGAGAGAGAAAGAGAGAAGGAACCCTTAGTAATGTTCATCCTCTTTAGTTATAGCATGTGAAACTAATGGCCACTGGACCTCCTCAAAACCTTCTCACCACCACCTCTTCCAGGTCATTACTTTGTCCCATTTTTATGGATTTTTTCTTGTTTAATTTTTACTTATTAATACTTCTTTTCCCTTTTTATGTCTCTTAAATATTGGGCTCCCCAGACTTGTCCCTTATCTTCTCTGACGAGATAATCTATCTCCTCCATTCCTGAGCATTCAGAACCCATGTGATTTGCTGATGACTCCTAGATCTGTTATTTCAGCCTGAATCTCTGTCCTGAGCTCTAGACACCTATTTCCAACCACTTACAGCGTATATTTAACCAGCTGTGTTGGAGGCACCTTAAACGCAACAAGGCACCGAGCACAGACCATCAGCTACTGTCCGTCTGCCACCACCAGCCCAGAATCCCAAGCTGGGGAGTTTAGGAGTCACCCTTGGCTGTGGAGGAAGGGGGTCAATTGGTCACCAAATCTGCTTTCTAAATGACTCTGGCGCTCTCCATCTTCATCACCATTGCCTTATTTCAGGCCACTCACGTCTGTCACCCTTTAAGACTTCCAGAAGAAGCCATCTCACCTAGGCAGACTTCCCCGACCACCCTGGCCAGGCTAGGCTGGCTTGAGCACACCTCTGAGTGTCCCCACAGCCTGTGCCAGGAAAGTGAGACAGGACAACAGAGACCGTGACCCCACCCCAACCACTGCTGCTTCGCCAGCTATTTAGACAGGGAGGGTGTCGTTGTCATCTTTGTTTCCAGCACCAAGAACAGGGCCAGTGCGTACACGTTTGGTAGTATGTTGACTCGAAACCTCCTTGCCCAGAAGGGAAACAACCCAGAGTACTGAAACAGGCACCGTGCACCACATCCCCAGCCAACCCCAACTAGAGAACCTCGTTACCACTGCACCCTGTGAGGCACAACTCCCACAACCCAGCAGGCTCCACAGCTGCCTGTGAACGAGGTCCAGCTGTTTTGTTTTTACTCCCTCCCTCATTCCCCAGTTTTTCCTCATTTTTATTCCCTCTCTCACCCTCTAACACACAGTGGTCTTTTTCTTCTTCCCTCCTAACCAAACTGTGCATTATTGTTGTTCAAATAAGTCTATGTGCCTTGAGATGTGCCCTGACCTATTTGGCCATATGGTTCCCCACCTCAGCAGCTGCTGTTCTCAACCTTGGTGTGCAATGGCCAAGTCCCACCCCCAGAGATCCCGAGTTAAGGGGTCCGATGCACACTGGGATTATTTTCAAAGCCCTCTGGCTCCAGGTGAATCTAAGAGGCAGCCAGTTGAGAACCAACAATCGCCTAGCATCTCTGTGGTGTGGTGCCCAGGCCAGCGGCACTGGCACGACGTGGGAGCATGTTAGACATGCGGAGTCTCAGGCCCCGCTCCAGACCTGCTGGATCACAACCTGCACTGGATCTGGGTGCCCTGGTGATTGTGTGCACATTAAAGTGTAAGAAGCGCTGTTGTGGAGTCAAACAGACAGGACCTTGACACTAAACAAGGTGAACTCGGAGATTCTCCTGCCCTCAGTAAGTTTCTGTTTCCCCCATCTATAAGATGGTGAAAATAACAGTGCTGTCTCACAGATGCAGGGAGGAGCAAAGATGGTGATCAATCTTGGTCATCAGGTTCAGTGTCAGATTAAGCACTTGATAAGTATAGCCTTGTTACCATTCTCTCTTTCCTCCTCCTTTGTCCCTCTGCCCTCTATGGTAGGGGCAGGGGGCACAGGGAGTATACACTTCATTCCCAGGATGTTGGCTGTGGGGTCCTGGGAAGCACCGCCAGTAGGAGGGTTGCAGATGCCATATTCACATCCAAATTAAACATTTCCAATTTTGAGCACACAAAAACGTCATAGCTCCCTTGACTTATCCGCATCACCCAAAATAGCCATCATGATCTGTCCTCTATGTGTAACCCTGTCTACCAGTGATGTGTGGAGGCTGTACCCCGTTACTCAGGCAATTTGTTTCCTGAAGCTGCGTAGTGACTTGGCCCCACCACTCATGAGGCTGGTCTTTCCACAAGACTGCAAGGCACAATTTCAAGAGACAGATCATTTAAAACTAATTATTGGAACTCAACTGGCTTTCGCAAGGAATTAATTTAAGGAATCCAAGGTGCCAATGGGATAGTAGTAGAAGAGATGGGGATGGGGGTTGGGGGGAGGGTTTATTTCTTATTTTTAAAGCAGTCTGGGATCTATTTAGAGAGGTTCCAAACACAGGAGGTATGTCCAGAAGCAACCTAGTACTTTATATTGCCCTCTTTCTGCAGAGTCCCATCATCTCCCATGGCTAGATGGAGTGTCTCACATTTTACATTGTCCATCAACAGAGAAGAGCCGTTTAGAAAAGTCTGAAAAGCTAACGTTGAACTGGGACATAACAACAGCCTCAGGACATCAGAGCCCCAGAGGCTGCTTGCGCCTGCTCTGCAGTGTTGGACGTTTTTATGTGCATTGCATTAAGAGCTTCCATCTCTCCGGACAAAGGGGAGAAGCGCTTCCATGGTGGGTGGCCCCAATTAAACCCTGTGCCTTGTGAGTTTCCGACCAGGCTGACTGGAAGCCAGCCAGGGCTGATTAGAGAGCAGATACCTCAAATGGCCCAGTGCTGCCATAATGAAAAAGCCCTGGAAAATTGCTAAATGACACAGAGGAAAATCATTACAATTGAAATGCTCCTCCTCCCTTACCCTCTCTCCCCGCTAAAAAAAAGAAAAAACAGAAATACTTCTTCAGAATTGCCTAAATATTGCTTTGCTCAGTGAGTTAACTATATAGTAAATGAAAGATCTCTCACAAACACACAGCCTCGAGCATCCTGCTTTAATTATGCAACATTTATTTGGTTTAAAAGCACATAAAGAAAACAAAAGCAGAATAAAAACAAAACAAAAACAACTCCCCTCCCCGCCCTGAAAAAAAGCAGATAAATTGCCACATACACTATAGAACTGACAAGTAGGCTTAATATGGAGGGTTTTTAGATAGGACTTAACTTAAAAATAGTAAGAAGTATTTATTTTTTATGATGACAAAATCAATACAAGCTCTTCTTGAAAACCTTAAAAAATATATAAAAGTATAACGAGAGAATAATTCATCATCCACCTCTCAAAGAGAACCACAGTGGATATGATGAAGTGTATCTTCTTTCCCTAAGCACTGTTTTATGTAGTTGAAACTGCATCGCATATACTTTTGTGCCCTACTTTGTTTGACTACTACTACATATGGAATATGTTGCAGGTACTAAAATTCCCTGAACCATCATTGTTAGTGGCTGGGACATTATCCATTAAAGGAGAGTAATGTTCTTTGGAAGTCCCCTTTCTGTGGGACAGCGGAACTATGAAAAATAAAGAGGCAGCAACATCTGCACCATATAACAGGGAAGGGAGTTGGGGACTAATGTTCCTTGGGTAACTTTGGGCCAAACCTTGTGCCAGGGAATGTTCTGTAAGATACCTCATTCAATCTTCCAACAACACTGTGAGAAGGTTATTACTCATCCCCTTTAACAGATAAGGAAACAGGTTCGTTGATAGGTAAGGTCACCGGCCAAGGTCACAGAGCTAGTGAGGCAGAGCCAGGATGATGACCCAAGTCTGTAAGATGTTCCCTTCACTTTTACTCTTCATCCCTTTGTGTCTACACACAAAGTAGTGTAGTCAAAAGAGCACAGGTTTGGAGGCCAAGTGTTATTTGCCTTATACCTTGCAAATGTAAGTTGCCCAATAAATACCTGTTGCCTAAATGCCTTTTATGCTAATTAAAATTTCATGGGTGCTATCACTCACAAACCTGGTGATTGCATCCTCAAAATGTTAGATTCAGAAGGCCGTACCTTCTCACAAGAGCTACAATTTAGAATTCAACTTTACATATTAAGGATATCATAGGTTTAGTTTATAATCCAGAACCAGGAAAACAGACTCAAGACAAGGCATATATATATCTCAGAAACTTCCATTGTTGTAGAGAGGAACCCTAGTTTTGTTCAGAAATGAAGAGTAGTGACAACAGCAATGAAAACTCTTAGTCACATTCACTGATTGCTTACTTGGATCCAGACCAAGCACTGAGCATTTAAAGAAAGTAAGTATCAAAGTAGTTTTCTAATCTGGCAAATGAAATTCAGAATGTCTAATGTGCAAAGAAGTAATTTCCATCTGACATAATTTGGATAAGAGACAATGGTAGAATTTGAAACTGGGGTGGATCTGTACTCCAGAAATACACGTTAGGTCCACCTCACCATCCTTCACTGGGCAGCATGAAGTGTTGGGCCAGTGGATATGACCCACCCCCAGTCATGCTGGCAATGGTTTCAGGTTTCCAGGGTGTGTAATGTGGGAAGTGAAGCCCCTTGTATTCCTGGCATCGGCCCACAGATGTCTGCGTGGCCATACTGAAAGCTTGACCCGATGAGACTTCAGCTGGAAATGGGCTGCGCATTTGGAAGTCATCCCTAACTTTCAGAATTACTCCAAAAAAGAACCTTCATAACTCATGGGCTATCCCTCAGTGTCAAAATACTCACCCAGGCAAGTCACAGGCCTGGCCCCAAATGGCATTTATATGCTTAAATTATAGGGAAAAGGAAGTGAGGTAGGAGCAAAAACCAGGACATGTTGGAGAGAGGAAGACATTTTGGAGGGGGAAAAAACCGTTAGAGAACAATACTCAAAGACAATCACTATCAAAGGGATGTAATATAATGTAAAATAAACCATTTAACAGATGCAGAGAGAGGGAATAGTGTGTGAAAAGGTAGCATCAGATTAATTTGAATAGCTACCTAACTCCTCTGACCCTTACGATAGCCCTCTGAGATAGGTAACACAAAGAGCAATTGATAAACTTCAAGCTAGATCATTGAGTACAATCTTTTGAATCCTTTTGTGTGTGTGTGTGTGTGTGTGTGTGTGTAAACTTCTGCGTAAGCTAGATGGCAGTCCAGTTCACCCTGTCCCTTAAAATATGAACACAATCAATGCGATCCCTAAATCTCACATACTACAGGAAGTTGGTGGCCTTGCCAGGATTTGAGTGACTTCCTAGGGATCTGCTTTCTCATGTTCACCCCACTCTGTCCTGCATCTACCCGGGCGTAGAATGTAGTTCCTTTGTCCCAAACCACTTAAGGGAGGCACATGTGTGTAGCAGTTGTTAGTAAAGTTTGAAGACTCAAACTGATTTTATTGTAGTAAAATACACATAACACAAAATTGACCATTTTAGCCATTTGAAAGTGTATAATTCAGTGGCATTAAAGTGCACTCATGATGTTGTGCAACCATCCCCACCCTCAAATGGATTTTACATCACACAGGTGGAAACCAATTTAAAGTGAATACCGCATATCCCTTTCTTACAAGTCACTTGGCCACCCACCATGGTGCCTGAGGTCTCCACATTCCTTGAAGTCGCCCCTTCCTCTCCTCTTCTGCTCCTTTTTGTGCAGAACAATTTGGCCTCCACCCCTGTGCAGTCCCAGGCCTCTCTGAGCATGTCGAGGAACTCATTAGTGTGCCCTGAAGCAATAAAAGGTCATTCATTCGTTGCCTCACCCCTCACTAGAACAGAGTAACTGACAGGTGGGATTCAGACCCCCTTTCTGCCTACCCAGTTTCCACCAGTGAACCGCAGCTGGGGAGAGGTGAGCTTCCTCGTGGCTGTGAAGGGTGCCATTTCCCTCAGAGGGCACAAATGTTAATCATCGGCTTTGGCTTAAACAAAAAATTGTTTAATTTTTTACACATTTGTTTAAATGTTGTCAATTTCTAAAATATGAAAGCTGATATGCATGTTCTCAACTGTGGAGCTGGGAGTGAAACCAAACCCAGTCTCCTCATGAGTTCAGATTTACCCAATGGGTCTGTTTATAGGTAATCAATGGGAGGTCAATCCCATAGGACGTAATTGCTCAAATTGGCATCAGCCTGAGCTCAGATATCTGCACAGGATGCCTTCCACAACATCCTCAACCCCTGCAGTATGAGTTGATTTCCCTTCCCTATACTCTCTGAACATCCAGTATTTTACTCTGTCATAGGACATAGAAAATTAAGCCAAAAATTAAAATAAAGTGGGATGACTTCCCTACTGGACTTTGAGACTCTGAGATCCAGGGGCTATCTTTGAAGTTGTTCTCTACTGGGGACATTTTCCACCCAGGGGACATATGGCAATGTCTAGAGGCATCATTGGTTGTCACAACTAGGATGGAGGTTGCTACTAGCCTCCAGTGTGCACGGGCCAAGGATGCTGCTCGACATTCCACACTGCACAGGACAGAACCCTTGCAAAAATTGGGTTATTCAGTCCAAAATGTCAATAGTGCTGAGACTGAGAAACCTTGATATTAAAGGTTATTCATTTAACAAATATTTATTAAGTATCATCTATGTGTCATACCTCATGCTAAGAGTTACCTGTTTCCTTACTGTAGCTATTTTTGTGATAATAATAGTAAACATTCAGTGAGCATTAAAGAGTCTAGGGTCCTACATTAACTCCTTCACATACACAATATTATCTTATATAATCTTCGTGACAGCTATGTAGTGTTACCCTCTCTCCCTCCCCCGTCCCTTCCTTTTTAAACAAATGACAGGGTGTAAGCTCAGAGAGGTTGGGCAAACTTTCCCAAGGCAATATAGCATCTGACTTGTATTTCCTGATTCTTAACCACCACACACAATTGCCCACCAGCTAAAAAGCAATTGGGAATCATAGCATTCACATCAGAGGCTGTTACAGTGATTGTTGATACTATCTTGTTCTGTGTATTCAGTGACCCTACCAACATAGTAGGCTTTCAGCGTAGAATCCTGAGAATGACCTTTGCTACGGTGGGTGGTTTAAAATATGCTAGATTGTCCCTTGAGGTGAGAGCGAAGACAGGAAATCTAAAAAGGGGCCATGATTGTAGGGGATCCCAAAGGCCAAATTATTCCCCAGGGATGATGACCCTTTCTTGAAGACCCTCTGCAGGAGAGTGAGTGTGAGTGAGTGTGTGTGTGTGTGTGTGTGTGTGTGTGTTAGGGAAAGGGGAACTTAATGAATGGAAGAAAACAGCCAGAGAATCCTGGTAGATGATGTTAATGAGAACCTGGACCCACTGACAAAAGAGAAGTTCTTCGAATCGCCATCTACCCTTTTCAATAAATGTTTCTATTTCCCTACACAAGTAAAGAGTGCTCTGTGCCCTCTCGTATTACCAAGATTAAACACGCCCGAATCGCAGGGGAAATGACTACAAGAAGACGTGAAGAAGGAGCCCGGAGGGCTGGGAAACCCATCAGACCAAAGGTAGTGCAGGTGTGTCCCCAGTGAAGGAGAGAGGAGAGAATGGTTAAGTCGAACCCTAGACTTAGACTCAACTTAGCCATCTGGGCAGGACAAGGAAGGTTCTGGAAGCCACCGAAGAGGCCTCAAGCCAAAGCTAGCCATGGGAAGAGTCCTGTGTCTCCTAGAAATGGGCCTGCCTTAGTGTCTCTGCTACGTGCATTCACTGGCTTGGACCAGCCCCCCGCAAGTGTGGCCTGGGCCCTCGGTCAGTTACCCTCCCTGTAGCTGAATGTGCGTGAGGCACATTCTCATGACCACCATGCTAGGCACTTTTAAATGTTTGCTGAAATAAGCACAAATCCTCCACCTTCGATTCACCCAGACATGCATGTACTCAACTACATGCCCTCTGGGCAAACAGCATGCCACCTGCCTGCCCGCTGAGTTGCCCTTGAGCACCACTTTGTGGTTCTAGCTTTAAAGCGGTGAGTTCATCGGCTCCCAGGACATGTTCTAAATGCCCCTCTCTGTGTACAGTTGATCTTCTCCCATCCCGCCCCACCTCCCCCTGAAAAAAGACCTATTATTTTGTTTTGTTTCATATTAAAAGCTGGATCTCAGCTTTGATTGTCTGGCCCTCCCCGAGGATAATAAGCTACAAACACTATAATCATGTGTAAACAATACCTCTCTGAGGTGAGCTCCAAGCAAAGAGGGCGGTCCGATAGTCTTCCCTATCCCAGTGGCCCTGGCCCGTCCTCCTTACAGCAGTGCAGATGACGTGAGGGGCAAGACTGAGCCACTGGACGCCGGCCAGCCAGCTGGGAGTCCTTTGGTGGGACCTGAAATAGCAATCAAGCAGGGCAGCTGGAGGTGAGGGGCTTTCGGGATCCTACCTGAGTGCCTCGTAGGTGGCCGCAGGGCACTTGACTCAGATCCAAGAGAGGCACCTGGCTCTAAGCTGGCACTGTGCCAGTTCCAGAGGGTAAGCTTGCCCTGAATGATGGTGTCTGCACTCAGTTCATGTTTTATTGTTGTGTGTCTCTTTAAAATTAATTCCTCAGTGAAAGATGTTTGAAACCTAAGCCTCCCCGTTTTATTTTCAGTTGCAGGCACTTGTCCCTGTTGAAAAATCAGGAGATTTAAGCAAATTAAACTGCTAGAAATTGAATCCCTAAGCAATGCCAGGCACAGTTGTGGAAATGTTGAAGCTTCTCCCAGATCTAGAAATGAATAAGAAAAGGGCAAACCTGTCCTTCTCCTGTAGCATCCAAGGCTGGGCCTAGTGTATTAAATGAGGAAAGCGTAAGTTCTCAAAAAATGTTTGAAACAAAGAGATGTAAGAATGGTCTTCCAAAAATGTATGTGGGCTAGTACAGTAGTTCACCAAGTGTGGGTCCCAGCCCAGCAGCATCAGTATCACCAGGAAACTCATTTGACACATCCACACCCATTGAATCAGGAACTCAGGGGTAGGACCCAGCACTCTGTTTTAACAAGCTCAGCAGGGGATGCTGATCAGCACTAAAGTTTGAGAATCCCTGCTTTAGAGAGAAGGTTTTGTTTTTTTTTTAATCATCACAAATAACTAGAACACAAAACAGTTTGCTTAATCATGTAATAATTCTACCATGCTGCTGTAGTTTGGATGTTTGTCCCCCAAACCTCATGTTGAAATGTGATCCCCAATGTTGGAGGTAGGGCCTAAAGGGAGGTGTTTGGGTCATGGGGGTGGATCTCTCATGAATGGTTTGGCGCTGTCCCTCCAGGTAATAAGTTCTTGCTATGTTAGTTCCTGAGAGACCTGGTTCTTAAAAGTCTCCCCCCTAAGCCTGCCCCCACCTCCTCTCTCACCACGTGATCTCTGCACATGCTACAGGCTCTGCTTCTACCATGAGTGGAAACAGCCTGAAGCCCTCACCAGAAGCAGATGCTGGTGCCATGCTTCTTGTACAGCCTGCAGAACCGTGAGCCAAATAAACCTTTTTTCTTTATAAATTACACAGCCTTGGGTATTCCTTTATAGCAATACAAATGGACTAAGACATATGCCTTATCACAGTATATTTGTTCAAATATTTATTGAACTACTACTATGTGCTAGGTGCTATGCTAGGCATAGGAGTGTATAACAGTAAATAAAAAGAGATATGGTGCTTGTTCTCACAAGCTAAACTTCTATATACCCACAAATAAGTGTATAAGTACCAATTATTAAAGGTGCTTTGAACAAAAGATACAAAGATTCTTACTATTGTAACATAATACCAAAAGCCCTGATCCAATACAGAGTGTTAAGAAAAGCTTCAGTGAGGAAATGATACTTGAGATGTAAAGGAAGCATAGAAATTACACTGGTAAAATTTGGAATAAAGGTGGCTTTTTGGGCAAAGAAAATAGCATAGCCAACACCCCACATCTGGATGAAAGTGTCTCATTCAACTGACAGAAGATCAGGGCGGCCAAAGGGCAGGTATCCAAGGGCACAGAATTATGAGACAGGGTGAGTAAAAGATACCTGGAGTCATGTTAAAAAGGGTGGTCTTTATTACGAGATCCACAGGCAACCACTGAAGAGACTGAAGCAACATGAGCAACATGAAGCAGGAGCAACATGAGCAAACTGGCATTTGGAGAAATCCCATTCTGGCTGATGCATGGGGAACAGATGGGAAGGCACGGGGGTAGAAAGTAAAACTGGACGGACACTGCGGCTGTCCAGGCCAGAGATGAGGTTGGGGAGGCCAGCATGGTGGAAGTGGATATTTGCAACATGGGAGGAAGTAAGAGGTGTTGGGAAGAGCCTATCGCAATGCCTGGGGTGAGGGAGATGAAGGCGTCAGGGATGAGTCCTGCTTCTGGCTTGCCTGGCTAGAGGAACAGGGATTCTCTTCAAGGAGGTAACATCTCTGAAAAGCATCAGGTTTGGGACAGAGTGGGTGGTGAGGCACATAGAATTCAGCTCTTAAAATGTTGAGTTGTAGCTGCCCTTGAGACTTAGGCGTAAACCTGGAAAAGGAGCTGGGAGAAAAGCTTTGGGCTGAAGATATCAAAATGTGACATGACTCACACATCAGAGTGTCAGGGTGGAAGCATACAAAGAGTGTCTAGGATGGGAAGATAATATGTCTTAGGATCTGGCGTGGAGGGACTCCAATATGTGTGATTCATGTATAGCAGGAGTGCAATAAAAGTTTGTATAATATCATGAACAAGAAAGGAGAGAAAGAGGGAAAATTATTGAAAAAATAAGAGTGGAGCAGACTGTATTGGGCTCAAACTCTGGCTCTGCCATCTGAACAAGTTTCTTACTCCTTCCAAGCCTCAGTTCCCCCATCTGTAAAATGGGGGAAAAGTGGTCCATATTTCACACAAGTATTGTGCAGATTAAATTATCTAACAGTTGGTATATAGCAGATGTTCAGCAACCTTAGCAATCACTATCCTGTGTAAGGCACAGGGCAGGCTTTTTATCATTTATGGGAGTATTGAATGAATAAATCATTTGTCAAATGAACGATATCTATATCTATCCCCCTTCTCATTGAATTATTTTTCTGAAATCCAATTTGTAGTAGTGGAGTCAGGGGTGGAGGAGAGGGAGTATGTTTGAGTTTTGCATTCCATGTAATCACCTTGGGCGTTCATTTTAAGCTTCTATCTCATTGAAGAAATGGGAAACTCCAAGGCGTGATTTAAACCTAGCAAGATTTTTTAGAAGACAGAGTAGACGATCTTTGTTGTATTGCTATTCTTTAGGGAAGTAAAAGCAACCCTGCATTACCCTGTATTACATGTATCAGGATGGATTATGCCCATTGCTCCATCTGACCTTCCCACCTTGCTTAAACTCATCACTTTTAAAAGTCCATATTACTTTGGTGAACTTCATCTTTTTCAGAACTATCGTCTCTTATGCACTTTTACAATAAAATCAAAAGGCAAACATCATAAGTTGTAAAAGACACCAAAATGTCTGGACAAATGAGGTATTTCTAGAAAGTTGGGAGTAACCCCAAACTCACAGAGCCTGGTTTATGTGCAGCCAGCAAAAATAAAGAGGGACCTCCCATTGCTGACACTTGGGTACATCAACCCAACCAGCCTTCTCTTTATATTAACATTCAGTTTAATTAGCATCAGACATCTGCATGAATTAAAAAAGAAATAATAATGGGAGTGACAGTGTATTTTATTGGGTGTCTATCCATTTAATGGCTAAAAATGTAACAATAAAAAAAAGCCAGGGTTGTTACTAGAAAGCAGACATAAAGAATGATTAATGGCACTATTATATCTTTGGATAGAAATAAGTATATTCTTCAGATTGATTCAAGGAATTTCACTTTGTCTTTTCTTGGCCCTCTGAGAACATGAGAGCAGCATGTCATAAATGCCATATCCTAAAAAATGATTTGAAGAGTATTAATTCCAAAGGTGTCCCCAGCCAACAACCATAAGTTGGCTTTACCGTGGAAGAAGTCACGGAACCAGGGATATTGTCTGAAATCTCATAAATTACAAAGGGATAATACTAATGAATAATGCAATCTGACAGAGCATTTATAATGACTCCAAAAATCTCAGTATAGAGCTATCATGCACCATCATTCTGAAACACACTTTTCTTCACATTTTAACCACTGTAAGATAAAATATTGTGCAGTTAATACCATCTTAGAAACATGATGATAATGAGAAGAATAAATAATAACTAGAATTTATTGGGTGCTTACATTGTGCTGGGAACCATCTAAGCATTTTTATGCATCAGCCATTTAATCCTCACAGTAATCCTATGAGGAAGGTACTGTTGTTCTCCCCATTTTACAGAGAAAGAAACTGAGGTACAGAGAGGTCAAATAATCCAAGGCCACTTACCCAAGGCCAGTTGACTAGGAATGATAAAGCTGAGATTAAGAAAAAGGCTCATCTGTCTCCAGACTAAACTCTTTTAACATGAGCCAGAAGGCAGCCAATGATAACCCTTACTCTTTGTTGAAAACAAAATATAGTCGAGGAAGATCATATAGTTAGTTAGACAGATGCAAATTTTATGAATTTGAAAGAAAATAAAGTATTAGGTATCATTACCGCTGTTGCTAAAAAATAAGAAAATCAATATAAATTTAAAAACCAGAAAGATAGAAATTTTGGAAACTAAGTCCAATTGTTTGTGTGCCAATCTCGGTTTTGTTTGTTTGTTTGTTTTGCCAAATCTGAGTACCATCTGAACAATTTACTTATATTTGTGTAACTTGATTCACTTTACAAACTTTAAAACGATTTTATCTAATGTGACCATATTAATAGTTTAAAGAATCAAGCTATTAAAATTTTTAAAAATTCCGTGTGCCCCCAGGAACCTTCTGGAGTGCCAGAAATGGAATGTGTCCTCCACCTTGGAGACTCTGGTTAGAATGACCACGGGGAACACAGGGAAGACGACAAAGGACAGCAAACAATGGCTAGGAGACATGGAGGCTCCAGGCCTCTCACCTCCAACATGTTTTGTCAACTTCCCAAGAAATCCCCATCGGGCATGACTCGGTTGCCGGGGAAACTCCTGTCTGTATAACCTGACCACATGTCATCCTGTGACAGATGGAAGAGCCCGTTCGCCACACCGAGGACCTGTCACAGACATGTCACCCTAGGTCTGCGCATTTCATGTACGATGAGCTCTGAATTTAAAATGAAACAGCTACCCATCAGGAAGGAAAGACATCACAAAATGAAACACGAAATGTTCTAAATTCAACTGTGGATTTAAGAACATATAACACTGTGGTCTCATGCATACAGACAAAAAAAAAATGCACCAAAGCCCAAATGTTTAGTTTCCAAAAAATGGAAACATCTAGTCCGTTCTGCTCCCTGTCTTCTCTGTGGTCCAATTAATCAAATCAAAATGGATACAGAACTGGTAGCCACTTGCCAAGCCTGCAAAAAATGTCTGATTCTGATTACTAAATAAACAACTCCTACAAAAGGAAGCGTTATGAAGAAAGACAAACATTTTCTTCCCCCCAAATTGCAGCATTTTGAACTCCTCCCATGAGTTGGTGGTAGGAAAAGACTAAACGAGCTAGAAATTGAGGATCTATCAAGTGATTTTTCATTCCAAATATAAGATATCAAAATGTCTGAATTGACTCTTAAAAATTTAGGAATGTTATTGCTTTATCTTCCATTTTAAAGAAAATAATTGTGACACATTCTTGGATGGTAAAGGTTTTGGTTACGTATTGCTTTACAGGGTTTTATAAGATTAGTTTTTTCTCTTAAATATGAAATCTTCAATGGCCAATATTAATGAATTCTGTTTTGATTTTACATTTTATAATGATTTTTTTAATGTCATAATTCAGAAGGCTGGTTTACACAACCTCAAGGCAGCCTGGTGTTAGGATAAGAATCCACTGATTTAGATAGGAAGATCAGAGTTCTAACCCTGACTGCTACATACTGCCTGTAGGAGACTGTCCCACTCACTTGACCTCTCTGATCTTTATATTCACCATATGTAAAGTGGCAACACTTCACGTGATTGTTGAGGATATAAATGAAATAGTAAAGTGGGTACTCTTTGTGGTTGGACAGAAAGAAATATCTGCAAGGATACACACCAACTTCTCAACTAAGCTCTCCTTCTGGGGATGGATGGATATGTGAAAGGTGTGTCTTGAGGAGGGGATTTAGTACTCTTGGGGTAATGAAAGACTCCTGTTTTGTATTTTACACTCTTCCAAACTATTTGAATAATATATTAAAATGAACATGTCTCATGTATAAATGTCATAGATTAAAAAGACATTTAAGAATAACAACAGCAAGAAGACAAAAGGAAGAGGTTCTTGGTCCTTGCTTTGTATCCTGAACCAAGTGAAACCAAGTGGAATTCCATATCTGTGTTCTTCTTCCTGCAGAATTGCTGGCACTCTGCCAGGAGCTGCCTTGATTCTAAGGTAAGCCGTGCAGAGTAGTCACAGAAGTCCTGGTCCATTTAAGGCTCAAACTGCCTCATTAAACAGTCTGAAATCCTTGCTTGAAGCATTTAAAAAAAAAACAGAAGACAAAAAGAAAATGTACGCCCTTAGCAAACATCTCCACTCTGTTTATCATAACTATAGGTGACAACACTGTAACTATTATTAGCAGTTATTGTAATTTTGTTATGGTTTTAGGATAGTACTTAGTAATTTTTTAATGACTGTTTCATTTAATATTTGCAGAACTATTTAAAGAAGGCACCATTATCATCCCCACATTGTACATGAAAAAACCCACACTAGAGAATTTAGTTAACTGATCTACAGTCACAGGGATAGCAAGTTGTGAAGCTGGAAACTAAATTCCAGCAATTTGCAATGCTACATGGGATTAAACAGCAGGAACTCAAAAGTACTAAAGCAGAGAAGTTAACAAGTTGGTCCTTTCTGAATACAGTTGAATTTCTTGAGGGCTTGGCTGATAGACTCAGAATTTTTAGTGTTGTAAGGGATGGGACAGGATTTTGAGTTCAACCTCTCTCTCAGTAAGAGACAGCGTAAAGAATCGCTTGCACATATCCATGATAGATGACCTTCTATTCTCTGCTTAAACAGCTCTCCCAAAAGAAAATTCAAGATTTGTGTGAACAGATCTGTGCACTATTGGATGACCCTACTTGTTACTACCTCTTCCTTAAACTAAGCAGAAATTAGTTGCCCTATGAAACTGCACCAAAGACCTTGGTTCTTGTATCCGGAGAGCCACATAATTAAGTCTGTTTCCTCTTCCATAAAATAATGTAATCATGTTTGAAATATATGAATATGTGCTTGTGTCGACAATAAATTGGATGATTTTTCTAAACGAGAATGTAGAGCCTGGGCTTAGGCAACTTACAGTCCTGGACTCAGATCTCAGTTTGGCTCATTGCTAACCATTAATCTTTGGGCAAGCTCCCTAAATTCTGAGGCTTAGTCACTTTATCCACAAATTGAGAAATACAGTGCCCACGCCACAGGGCTTAGAGAATAAATATAAAGTTCCCAATATACCACAGTGCCAGGCACAGAGTAAGTACCTAGGATATGTTGGTTTTCTTTTCTTTTACTGTTCTGTTGATCTTCCTCTGATTTCTCTCTAGCATTTTTATGAACCTCTTGAAATGTGAGACTGCCATATAGACACAGTCCTCCAGATGTACTCAGACACAAAGCAAGATAAGGACTGTCAGATCCCGTGACATAAACACTCTTTTTATTTAAATGTCCTCATCATTCCAAAGATCCATATTTATGCTAGAAATGGATTGGGGGGGTGGAATCAGATCTGTTTTCCCTGCTTCCTAACCAGTCTTATGTCTCTCATGTTAACCTTATTTTACTATTAGCCCAAAAAGTAAGACTACCCTTTCTCACTATTGAATTCTATTTTCTAGTTTTGGGCCCAGTGTTCCTGCCTGTTGATCTTGTTGTGTCTTGGTTCTGTCATCTATGCTATTAGCAATCCCTCACCACTTTGTGGCAGCTGAAAATGTGATAAGCATACTTTCAGCCCAAGGAACTGATAAAAAATGACAAAAAAGACAGGGCCAAGGAGTGCTCCCATGTCACTCTGCTGCAGACCTCCCACTGAGTTGACAAGAAGTCATTAATCAACCCTGGCCGGACAGAGCTCCTCCGTCGTTCATGACTGTGTCCAGCAGTCCTACCATCTAGTTCCCATGTCATAATCCTGCACACGTGGCTATCGGGAAATCTTTATCAAATGCATCTCTGAAATCAAGAGGCATCTGGCCCCTGGTCCACCAACCTCCTAATAAAACCATCAACATTAGATGGGTAGTTATTTGGGGACAAAAACACACTGCATGAGTATCGACACTCATTCATTAATGCTCATCAATACAACAACTGACACCAGGCTCTTTAGAGATTACTTCCCTTCAAAAGATTATCGTGTCTTTGGTTTCCAGAAGTGACATATAGATATCCTCCAGTTTAGGACATTTGAATGTTGCTCATCTAATAGCATTCTTCCTAAACTCCAATAAAATTCAACAGCTATAGAAACTAACTGTAATGAATCTTCAGACCTTAGAATTGTTTCACAATCCCTGAAGGAAGATACCTGCTTTTATGTGTGTGATCATCATCTGCTTTCCTTTCTAGGATGGAAGTTCCCGCTTTTTAAAACTTTGATTGGATCTTTTCTTTGCTGTTAGAAGACAGAGCCATGCAGCTTCATTTCATATTACATGAGGAAGAAAAGTAGACATGACACAAGCAGTACCTTCTTATTTTATCAAACATCTTGGCTGATATTTACTCTTCTTCCTTATGTTATTTCTAGCTTATTTGTTATATTTTAAATTATAAAAATGATTTAGGAAACTTTTAAAAAATCTTTTCATTTTCAAAAGCTTCTTTAATACAGTTACCTCAGCACAATAACTAAAAGAAATCAGTTTTTGTTTATATGTGTCCATATTTTACCTACTTATAATCTTAGATATTTGCATTTGTTAAACTAGTATCAAAATATACCCTCATTTGTGTTGTTACATATTCCAGTGATAAGATTTAAGTCAAGTTTGCTATATCAGCTGCCTGGACTATAATGTAGGTCTTAAAACATTAAAAGTCTAATAATACATAATTTTTAATTTGACTTTCATATAAATATTTTTAAAATTCTTTCTATGCTAGTAAAGAATCGCTTTTTATCTATTTGAATTTTTTTCTTACCATTAATTCCCCTGAGGGAGAGAATTAGATCAAAGTGAATGAGTATTTTCATTTCTCTTAATGTATATTGCCATAAATGATTAAAATAACTTATAGTGCTACCACACATGCACAAATATGTTGCTTGTACCGTTAATTTTCTAATCTTTTTGTTTTAACACAGACCTTTCTCTTTCGTATTTGTTCCATCAAGCTTACAAGTGTGGCTTGTAGGTATTTAGACAGTATATAAATTTTGAAATGTGTTATATCAATTTTCTCAAAGATAAACCAAAATGAAAATTATTTTATTTAGTTTTATTCCTCTCCTTTTGAAATAGTGCAATTAGATTTTGTGATGTGACAACCTTATGTCATTTTTTTTCTGTAATATCTACCTCGTACGTTTATCAGAGAGTTGCTTGTAATGCTAACTTTATTATATCTACACATAAACCCAAAATGGCAGCTCCAAGCTTTGTAAAAGCACATGCAAAATATGAGACAGCTTTCAAAATTCACCATATTTGTCTGTCATAAAAAAAGTGTTGAGAACCCATTTGTGCCAAGCATAGTAGGTGCTGTGGCAGAGGCAAAGATGAGCAAGACAAAGCTCTTAGATTCAGAGTTGTGTAATTGCTGAAGGATAATAAAGGAAATCTTGAAAAAATAAAAATTCCCACAGAAAATAGGAGGCAGAATGTGGAAAATGCCCTGAATGGAACAAAATGCTATGGGCATTTAGGAATGAAGAAATGAATTTGGGATTTAAAACTCCCTGCTTGGAGCAGGAAGGGGTGATGGAATTCATGGTGATTAAGACTTATCAAAGCCCAAAAGACACACTTTTTCTGCTGCTCAAGTTAGAAAATAGCGCCAAATAAGGCTAATTCCTAGGTAATCGGAAATAAACTCTTCTCCCTAGAGAAGGGCTTTCTCTTATCCTTTGTTTTTTAAAAGCAGAGATTGTGCTGGGAAGTGCAACTCTTTGGGACTTGTGCTGTGGGAGAATGTCGTGTGTTTGGGGTGTGTTTGCTTTTGGGTGGTGTTTTCCCAAGGAGGAGTGTTGGTCCGGGGTCCAGAAAAACTCTGGAAACTGGGCTTGGTTCCCCGTAATCCTGCAAGAGTGGAATGTGACTTGTACACTGAGCCACCACCATGTTTTGCCATCCAACACCAGGGACTGTGAAAGACAATTTGTCATTCCAATATTTATCAGGCGAGTCCACCAAAGACCAAATGTTTGCATCTTCTTGTTTTTCCTCCGCCACCCAGAAATCCCACTGTAACTAGCCCTGGGTCTGGAGAATGGAATGTATGCATTGCCTTCCTTTCCAGGGTAGCTGATCAGTGTGCCTGCCGCCTTACCCTGTGAGAAACATTGTTTATTGATCTTGAGTAAATCTGGGAGCCTACATTCCAGAGCAGCTTGTCAAAATACTGGTCAAGTTAATATGTCATTTGATTACCCTCTCATGGCTGCCAAAGATTCCACAACTTTGACACGTCAAGAAATATAAATCACATCCTTTTTTCCCTTTTACCTTATCTCCCATAGTGTTAGACTATTAAGTCACTCAACTTTGCTGATTAACCTTGAAATGCATGATGCAATTGGTTTCCAAAGGAAGTTGGGAGGCCTGGGTACAAATGTTGGCTCTGCCACTATGATCACACAGGCTAGATTCAAGTGTGTGGTTTCCCATGCAATGAGATTGAATCTTCTCCTAGATCTTTAAATCACTGGCCCTGTTTCATCACTCAAGGGTCAGCTGAATGATCAAATCCTCAGAGAGGGCTTCCCTGACCATTCAATGTGAGTACCCCATTGTATTCTGATATTGTATTACTATTATTTAATTTTATATTTATTTTATTTTCATCATAGAACTTGTTAATATCTAATATTATCTTATTTGTTTATTTATTTATTGTGTCCTTTAACAAAAATGTAAGCTTCAGGAGGGCGGGAGGGGCTTTTTCTGTCCTTGTTTATCTTTAGTGCCCAGCACATTCTCAGATACGGGGTCAGCAGTCAAATATTTGTTAAGGGCAAAGTTAAATGAATGGGATTTGGCAATGAATGAGTTCTTAGATGTGACACCAAAACCGCAAGCAACAGCAACAAGGAAAAACAGAAAATTGTACTTCATTGATATGAAAAACATTTGTATATCAAAGAACATTATCAAGAAAATGAAGTGACATCCTACAGAATGGAAGAAAATATTTCAAATCATCTATCTGGTAAGGATTGAATATCCAAAACATATAAAGAACTACAACTCAACAGCAAAAAGACAAACAACCCAATTTAAAAAATGGGCAAAGGACTTGAATAGATACTTCTCTAAATAAGATATACAAATGGCCAAGAGGCACTTGAAAAGATGCTCACCATCATTAGATCTTAGGGAAATGCAAATCAAAACCACAATGAGATACCATTTCACACCTACTAGAATAGCTATACTAAAAAAAAACAGAAAATAACAAGTGTTGGTGAAGATGTAGAGAAACTAGAACCTTTGTACATTGCTGGTGGGAATGTAAAATGGTACAGCTTCGATGGAAGATAGTCTAGAAGTTCCTCAAAAAGTTAAACATAAAATTACCACATGACCTAGCAATTCTACTCCTAGGTATATACCCAAAATAATGAAACACAGAGACTAAAGCAGATATTTCTATACTAATGTTCACTGCAACATTATTCACAGTGGCCAAAAGGTGGAAACAATCCATGTGTCTATCAACAGATGAATGGATAAACAAAATGCAGCATATCTATACAATGGCATATTGTTCAGCCATAAGAAGGAAAGAGGTTCTGTCATGCTATGACATGCATGAACCTTGAAAACATCATGCTAAGTTAAATAAGCCAGACACATAAGTATAATATTGTATGATTCCACTAATATGAAATATCTATAATAGGCAAATCCATGGAGAGAGAAAGTGTATTTAGAAGGGCGTGAGGAGGGGGTAACAGAGAGTTATTGCTTAATGGTTATAGAGTTTCTGTTTGGGGTGATGAAAAAGTTTTGGAAATAGTGATGATGATGATGACATTAATTACATGCACAATACATATTATGCATGTAATTAATGTCACTGAATTATACACTTAAAGATGGATAAAATGGCAAATTTTGTGTTATATACATTTTACCCCAAAAATGTTTTTAAAAATTTAAATGAATGATAATACCAGTCCTTTATTTTCTCCCAGACTAGATTTCTGTTATCAATAGTTGAGATAACTCATGCTATGTTTAAGAGGCATTTTTTCCCTACTTGAATATTATTTCTAATATTCCTTGGAGTATATCAATATGATTTTTATATAATCTTTGTGTTGAATGAATGCACGGCCAAAAAAATCATTCAATCATTATATGAATCTAATGGTTCATTTATCATTTAGTATGTGCCAAGCCCAGGAGATACAAAGATGAATAAAATGTAGAGAATTCATTGGTCAAAAAGTTTTTTCCCTAGTGACGGAAATCATATATCCCTGAAGAAAACTGTTGTGAACATGCAAATGCCTCCAACTGGGGAACTCCTGACCCTGCATATATTCTTCCTTGGAAGCAAGCTTAAACATCACATCTTATGGGAAGCCTTCTCTAAATCCTAGACTAGGTTAAGCTCCCTGCCGAAGGATCCCATCATAGCTTGTACTTTTTTCATAATGCTCATTCACACTGGTATCCCTCGCACAATAAGTGGCACATACTAGATTCTCAATAAAAATGTATTAAAGTTTGCAAGTAGTAACTGGAGCCAGAGTAGCCTAACTCTTCTAGGGCATAATGACAAACTACAGCAATATAACTTCATACAGAACATCCAACTCCCTACTTAAATTGTCAAATTGGAGTGAGCATTATTTTTTTCCATCTTCAATAGGCATTCTCCAACAAAGATAAAGGTTTCTTAAGCTCAAAATATTCTTCAAAATGGTACATATCTCTGAGTTACTGTGGGGAGAAAAATGTCCTTTATAATTTATTCAAGGTTCCATTAAGGAACCCTAGTAAATTCTTTCCTCCAAACACATCTAGTCCTAGGAGTGTATGTGTTTGCATGTCTGTGTAAGATATAAATGTCTTCAAAACATATAATTTCTGTACTGAAATGCTCCGGTTGGATTTTCCACAGAACCAAAGCACATGTTACAGAGGATGAAGGGCATGCAGAGGGGTGGGGACGGCAGAACCATCCTGAGGGCAAATAGGGACTGAAGATTTCAGAAAGCCAGATGGAGCAAGAGTTGCTCTGAAGATGGAGCCCCCTCCCCGTCAGATTCAGGGGGCTCTTGCTCTGCAATTGCAGGCGTCTTAATCTCTTTGAGCCTCAGAGTCTTTGATGTAAAAGCAGAATCTTTTGGCCTGTGTAATTTGATCATGGTGAGGGTTAAAGGAGATGATGAGGAAAGTTGCTCACAATTTTAGGTGGTTAATTAAGCCATTCTCCACCTCCCCCGCACCACCACCTTTTCCTTTCTGACAAAATCAATGAAACAATGTATGTGACAGAATGAGAACTATATGCCCCCATAACCAAGACCCTTGTGCCCCATCATGGAGCCCACGCTCTTTGATCTGCTGGATGGCACTTGGTATGGGAACACTCAGAGTCCTGGAGAAGAAAATGTGATCCATTTCTGAAGACCCAGGTCCCTGAGTCACTGTACATATGCAGCTCATAAACTGTCAGCAGCGTCTCCCGTCATATCAACACAGTCAACAGTATCCTTCTTCTCAAGTGCCCACCAACACAATAGATATTAAAAATTTACTTTTGACAAAGAAAAACAGATTTTCTACCAATCCCTCTGCCTTTTAATTTTACTGTTGTGCCTCGGTTGTTGTTTCGTTTTTCTTACTCACGTGGACTTGCTCAGAGATGTTTTGTGTGGTTGGGAAGAGCCTGACTTCTGTAGCTATCTACGTATGAATATAAACTTCACCAGTTCACAAGAAGCTTGGACTTTCCAAATGGTAGAGAGGTGGGCTTGTGCAATGCTTGGTACTAGTTCCTGAGGCTTCTGTTTTATCTCTCTCCAGAAAGCATTGGGCAGGACCAGAATCGTTAGAGAATAATTTATTTTTATGGAGGACCTATATAAAGCTTGCACCAAAGCAAACAGTGATAAAAGTACAGGGTTCTTCCTTTTGCAAGGAAATCTCTCGAATGGTCAGGACTGATTCCAGCCTATCAAGGAGAAAACTATTTAACTGGACTGAGGGTCTTCGTTTCTCATTCCCTGCCGCAGAAAATGTGAACCAGGTACTGCTGGAAGTACTGGAGATGATTTTCAGAAGTGCCTGAATAAGATAACAATGAAATCTCAGGGACTGAACATAATTGCAAAGGGACTAACTTTCTCACTTGCTGATTACATCAAGGGGAAGTTCTGCTTTGGCTCAGCCCCAATGTGTGTTTAATACCTCTCTGTTAAAAAAGGGAGATTAGCAAGCATTAAGGAGAGAACAGGCTTCAGGCTAGAACCTCTGGCAGGCAACAGTATTTAATGAGAAGGTAGTTTTTAAAAATACAATGAAAATAATACAATGTTTTAAAATTCTTATTGTGGCAAATGATATAAAGATTCCTTTTCATGCATTTCTGTTTGGGGAAACAACAAATATGTTGTCTTATGTGAGCTTAAAGACAAATATTATAGAAATATTAATACACGGGCCCTCTGGCTATGTCCTGGGAGATTCTGATGTTTCTGTCAGGGGTTCTGTCTGTCTCTATAACCTACTCCTTGCCCCTTTACTTCCAACCTGAGGACAAAAAAATAAACGGGGAATTTTTTAATTTCTTGAAAATCCTCCAGGGAATAAAATAATGGCCCCTAGGATAGTCCCTTTGTTTTTAGAGTCAAAGCCTGCTTTAATTAGATAACCTCTAAGGTCTCTTCAAGCTGTAACTGCTCATATTTTAGATGAGAATGTTGGGGCTCAGAGAGGTAATGGAATTTGCCCAAATTCACAGGACTAGAAAATGGCAGAGCCAGCACAAGGACCCATGGCTTCCTGTTCTCCATCTGCTGAGTGAAGCTGCCCAAGCAGGTTTAGGGAAGTATTCCACTCTTCCCCAATTCCAAATGTACTTTTATCCTGCCAAATCTAGCCTGTAGGTATCGGCCAAATGAGACAAGAGGAGCCTCAGCTTGCCAACTCCGGGACAGAGACCATCTGGTGTGTGAGAAAGACATGTGTGATGACGACCTCAGGGATGAGATGACACCAGCCCCAAAGCCACTGAAGACCCTGAAGTTCTGTTCTTCCAAAGAGCACAGTGATGGTCTCTTCCTTCCTCTGACACAGGAGACAACGCTGTGTTTACTGTTCCCACAGCTCAGACCCAGGGTGGGCCCTCTTTGAGCACTTCCCAGCCCCACCCTGTCTAAACACGCAGCCCCTACTGATTTCTCTTCAGCGCCCCCAGCAAAACTCTGCTAAACCCTGCTGCTGGTAAAAGCCAAAAGCCATTGTAACAAATGCCAGAGATGTCTGTGTCATTTTGTTTATTAGATTTGGTCCCACTTATAGTTGAAGGTCTACTTACTTTTTAACAACAACAAAAAAAAACATTTCAAATGAAAAAAAATTGCCATAGGAAAATTACTTGGCAGCCTCACTTGTCCAAATAGGCATCTGTCCACTTACAGTGGCAGGCATGCTCTTGAGTCACGAATCGTGTATACATTCAGATACCAAAACTTGTAGAGATTACATTAGTGCACGTTTTTACCTTTTGAGCTTCTCTTTTTTTTTTTTTTCATTTTGTAAACAGGATGATTCTATAAAATCAGGTGCTTTGGTATCATCAATAAAGGAAAAGCATATTGGTTTGTTTTATGCACCAGCAAATCAGATTCACTGGCTCAGCAAGAGAATTCAGCTAGTGGACACCTGAGCTGGGAGAGTGAATCTTTTTTGAAAACTTATGTCAAGGATATTCGTTTGTGCACCAGAATTCACCCTCAGCCATCTTGATCAGCAGTGTCTTAAATGGAGCAAAGTTCAAATGAGAAATCATTTGGATGAAGAACTGTAAGAAGACAGCTTGACAAGGGGGAGACCAGTCCTGCTCCTCTCTCTCTTCCTCTGTCCTAAAATGTGGCTTCCACCTGCTCTTTCGTTCCTCAGTGAGAAATCCCAAAGAAAGCACCTGTGCACAATGAAAATCCATAGTGTGCTATCAGCAACTGGTCAAAGACCACTTCCTGAGGACCCCTGGTGCTCAAGCAGAAGGGAATTGACACAAGCACAGGGGGAGGATGACACAGGGGTCAAGAGAATTGTTGGGGGGTGGGGGTCAGGCTGCCCTCATCTGAGAATCCTGGCTCCATCCCAACCAGGTCTGAGACTTCAGGCATGTGACAACTTCATCAAGCCTTCCTTCCTTCTCTTCAAAAGGGAGATTGTAACAAGACCTTCCGCACAAGTTGTGGAAGGATCATATAATACCTTTAGAATGTGCCTGACACTAAGCTTTTATGGTTTTGATATATGTATGCTGACAATGATAAACACTGTTAATAGTTTTTGTGCATGGGGCAGCCTTTGCTCACTCCAAGGTGAAGAAACAGGGTCCTAAATTCTCTCCCTTGCCTGATAAAGAATAAGTAGAATTTTCATCCCAGCTCTCCTACTAATTCAGGGTCTTAATATTGGGTAAATTACTTCCTGTCTGTATTTACTAGGATTCTTTTGGTTATAAGTGGTAGAAACCCAACTCACACCATTAGACATAAAATGGAATTTATTGGATTACACAATTGGGAAGTCCAGGTACTGTCATCAGGAACTACTGGATCTGGAGATTACAAATGACTAAACTCTGATGACTTCCTTTTTTTCTGGTGCATTACCCCCATCCCTAGTTTACTCTAATTGCTGGCTGTGTTTCCATGTATGTTTTCATATTCTTTCCTACTCCACACACGATTTCCTTCGCATGGTTTGCGTGCTCCCAGATAACCCTGATTCATGCCTTCTAATTCTGTTCCCAAAATAAAAAGCCCTTCCTTCAGCTCTAGATGAAAAAAATCTTAGAAAAGCAGTTGGAATGACACAGCTTAAGGCACGGAACTAAACGCTAAGCTACAATTGCCGTGATTGGAGAAATGTGGTTCTCATGACTGGCTGGGTCTGTATTATATGCCCAATCATGCCTCAGCAGACCTACACTGCAGGGAGTGGTACATATCCACAGAAGAAGGAAGAGTGTTCCAAAAAGATAGTTGCACCTTCTCACTCCAAGAATGAATTCCTCTATGTGGAAGAATTTATTCCTAGACAGCAGTGGTTCTTGATGGAGGCACATGCCAGAATCTCCAGAAGGAAACTGAGCATATTACTTTTCAATATCTCCTATATTTTCTCAATTTTATTGTGCTCTATAACTCAAGACTGTGTATATCCTCCCCAGTCAAGAGTTTGATTTTGGCTTTGAGACCCACTGAGGTAGAGGATCCTCAAAAATAGTTCCAATTTAGCATAGTATGCTTGTTATAAGGAAGGAAAAATGGCTTACTGGTATAGTGCCTGTATATCTTGACCATATGTTCAAATTTCCACCCTTACTCAATTTTCACATCCCAAAGAAACAGGGAACTGGCCTGCAGTGCTTCCAAAGAGTACTTTGTGGTCCTATTTTCGACTCTAATCCCTATCTCCCATCCCCCCTAGAGCGTTTTAAATGAAGGGAATATGGAGCAAAGGAAATCATATAGACACTATTTCCAAGAGACAAACTTAGGATGAAATCTGGGCTCTCCCACTTACAAGCCATTTGAACTTAGAAAGCGTCTCGCCTATCTGAACCTCACCTTCCTCCTCGGTAGAAGAGGGCAGGAGTAACTCTAAGATGGTTTACGGCATTAAATACCTATATGACAACATTTTTAAAAGTCTCAAATCAGTTACCTCAGCTTTCACCATAAGAAACTAGAAAAAGAAGATCAATTTTTTAAAAAAGGAATTAGCACAAAGGACATAATAACAATTAAAGTGAGAAATAATAAAATAGAAACAGAAAAATAATAGAGAAAATAAATAAAACCAAAAGTTGGTTCTTTGAGAAGACCAAGTTAGATTGACGAAAAAAAAAAAAAAGCAACAAAACACAACACAACACACACGCACACACAAATCACCCATAGCATCAGGAATGAGAGAGGCAACATTACTACAGATTCTACAGATCTTAAGAGGATAATAAGGGAAAGTTATGAACCACTTTATTATGAACCCCTTAACTATAAATTTGACAACTTAGATGAAACTGACAAATTTTTTTAAAGATGCTGCCACACCTCACTCAGGAAGATACAGATAACCTGAATAGCCCTATGTCTGTCAAAGAAACTGAATTTTTAGTTTAAAAACCTTGTAAAAAACAAAACTCCACCCCCATAATTCATAGCTTCACTGGTGAAGTCTATCAAACATTCAAGTAATTCATACCAATTCTGTACAAACCCTTCCAGTGAATTGAAGAGGACAAAATACTTTCCAACTCTGAGGCCAGCATGACCCTTATACCAAAAAACAGACAAGATCAGTATAAGAAAAGAAAGCTGCAGGCCAATATTCCTCATGTATGTGGATTCAATTTGTCAACATCTTATTTAGAACAAACATATCTGACAATACATGTAAAGAATAATACATCAAGTGGAGTTTATCCAAGAAATGCAATCCAAGGATGAAATTCAATCAGTGTAATTCACCAAAACTAAAAGAGAAAAACCATATTATCATCTCAACAGATGCTGAAAAATCATTTGAAAAAATCCAACATCCATCCCTGGGGGGAAAAAAGCAAACTAAAATAGAAGGTAACTTCTTCAACTTAATAAAAGGCATAAATGAACAACCTAGAGTTAACATCAAACCTAAAGGTGAAATAACATACAGTTTCCCTTAGGATTAGAAACAGAACAAGATTCTGCCTTTCACCATTTCTATTAGCATTTTCCTGGGGGTCCTGATCAGTGTGATCAGGCAGGGGCAAAATAAGACAAAACAAAAAACAGAAAGACAAGGCATTTAATTTGGAAAGGGAGAAGTAAAATGTCTTAATTTGCAGATAACATGTAATAACATGTCTATGTAAAAATTTCAATGGAAACTATGAAAAAAAGCCACTAGAAATAAGTGATTTTAGAAGGAATGCAAGCTATAAAAATCCTTTCTGGGTATAACAACTAGATGATTGGTTGCCATTTTGCTGAGCAAATTGGAGGGAAGCAACATCTCAGCAGAGACTGTGACCATTGAGCCTTCACAGATCACAAGACAGAGGTTAGTGATCAGAGCTGAAACAAGAAAATCATGAGAAAATGCACATCTGTGGGGAACCCAGCCTCACAATGCAGAGCAGAAGATCAACAGAAGTGGAGACATTCAAGACGTCCAAACACAGCCACTACCTGGTGGGTGGTCACCTTACCCCAGCACTGTTCACTGAGAAAGAGTAGACAATTAAGATCAGAAGCCCTATATATACTTCATTATTGCTGTATATATTTATGTCCATTTCAGGGATCTGAAAATTAAACCCACCTTCCAGAATGAGAGCTAGAAGAGCATACTCAACAAATAAAAACACAATTCCTAATTTCTGTCCTCACCAAAATCTCATTATCTTAGTCCACTTGTGCTGCTATAACAAAATACCTGAGACTGGGTAATTCATAAAGATCAGAAATTTATTTCTCATAGTTCTGGGTGTTAGGAAGTCCAAGATCAAAGCACAGGTAGGTGTGGTGGGATGCTTTCCACTTCCTAAATGGTGCCATGACGCTGCATCCTCAACATCACCCCACTTGGTTAATCACATTCTAGCTATATTGGCCTTCTGGAAGTTCCCTGGGCTACAACAAGCTCTTTCCCACTGCAGGGAACTCGCACATGCTGTCCCCTGCCTGGAATCACTCTTCTTTCGTTCTGCATGGTAATACTTTCATCAGATTTCCTTAAATATCTTCTTATTGATGCCTTCCCTAGATAGTCTGTCTAAGGCAACTTCTTGCTTCTTGACTAAGCAGGTGTGACAAACCCAGAACTCAGAGGCTCATTCAGAATAGAAATATATTTCTACCTCACATAATAGTCTATAAATAACCAGGGAGTCTAAAATAGTAAGTAGGCCATGCTGAACCCTTTATCCTTCTGTCTTGATGTCTACTGTTGTCTTATTCCGTTTGGGCTGCTACAACAAAGTACCATAGGCTGGGTGGCTTATAAGAACAGAAGTTTATTTCTCATAGTTCTGGGGGCTATAAGTCCCAGACTGAAGCACTAGCAGATTCAGTCTAGTGAGGGCCCACTTCCTGGTTCGTAGACAGCTGTGTTTTTGCTGTGTCCTCACTAACCTCAGGGAGGATTACCCGCTCAAAGGAAAAATGAACGTGTATTTTGTGGAGTGATTACCAATATCTGCCACACTGCAGTTTCTTTTTTTTCTCTCTCTCTTTTAGTTTTATACCACTTCTATACATTTTTAACACTTTATTGACATATAATTCACCAAGCATACAATTTACCTATTTAAATGTACAATTCAATGTTTTTTAGTCTATTTGCAGAATTGTGCAACTATTACCACAATGTAATCTTAGAATTTTTTGCCCCTACAAAAGACACCCCATACCTATTAACTGTCATTATACATTCTCAAGGTAAAAACTCCCTCCAAAAATTTTTCTAAATACATATTGCTACTTGCTGGACTTTATCATTTTGTCTTGGTACCCAGAATAAACAAATAAAATCCCACAATCTGGCAGGTAGTAATTATGCCATTTTTGCCTGCACCACAGACATCTGTGAAGGGTACAATTATCACTTCCATTATACAAATGAGAACACTAAAGTCTGACTCCTCTTCTCATTAGGTGGCTAATAATGAGAATTATTAACCCACATGCTCAAAACAGATCTGAGTGCTCAGCTTCATTTAAACAACCAAAAAAAATGGAATTCCATGCCTCTTAGAAAATGCTGTCTTCATAGGGCTTCTTTTGGCCTGGGTGCACAACCTGTTACATAAACAGTATTTGTTTTTAAAGTGAACTGTTACAACCTGCTGTCTGATCTGCCTGCCAACCACCTTCATATCAGGCATTCCAACGGTGCCATCATTTTCCCCAAGGTGACATAAATATCCATATCAACACCCAAAAGAACTGGACATCTTCACAGACAAGAATTTTTCTGTTCCTTAAACTGTTTCCCAGCTTGCTCTCATAGTTGGCAAGATGCCTCTGTTGAATCACTTGATATTCTGATTTTTCTTCCGTTAAGCTCTGCAAACAACCAGAAACACAGATACCCTTTCTAACTGTGTGGGTTCTGGGTACACAGAAATAGGAGAACATTCAGGGTTCTGTTTTCTCATGGAAGGTCCTCACAGTTTGGATCTGTTTGCTTTATTTTAATATAGCCACTTAATATACCAAAATGAAAATAAAAATTGTTTAAAGTATTTATTAATATCTCTTAGCTCCTGGTCTGTGCCCCAAGCCACAAAGTTGCCAAATATTACTGTCTGCCCTTTCTCCCCCTTCCAACTGGTTCCTTTTATAAGGGAACAAGAGTCTTTCTTTCCAGACACCTTGCGGGGAGGATGGATGAAGCCAAGTGAGGCTTCTAAAGGTGGGAGCTGCCCTGAGACTCAGGTTGAGAGGCAGGATGGTGAGAGAACCCAGGAGGAGGGCCGTGCAGACCCGCTCCTGTTGACTCTGATGTCTCAAAGGCATGTGGAAGGCAGCCAGGAAAATTCAGATACACTTTACGCTTTCTCAGTAATTGATCATTCATCGGCATCTCAGAAAAACACGGCTTGGCCCAGGCTGACAGCTATTGTTTCCTTTTGATGCCTTTCAGGGTAGAAGCCAAGGAAATGTGGGACAGAGATGTAGCCCTAGGAGGACTGGAGGTAAGAAGTCATCCAGCCCAGAAAGCCTATTGTTCAGATATTTGCAACCCTCCTTTTCACAGCTACTCTGAGATGGGCAGGGGTGAGGAATAGAACCTGATAAGAAGAAAAAGTCAGAGCCATTGATGAACGGGTGGAGAAGGGAATGGACAAATGGAATTATTACGGGTTTAATGATTTTCCAATTCTTTGTGGGGTGAATCATATGAGTACACCACAGTTCAGTGTGCGCACAAGAATTTTAAGGTAATAGATATTAATCTGATGCATCATGCTTTTATTCCACTGCATGTTGGCTTTCGCTTGATTTTTATACATACCACTGAAAGAGCTTATGAAATATTATGCCACTGCTTTTCTCAATGCAATATTCTTGTTATTTTTCGACAGTTGAACAAATGTCCATGATAATTTTTGAGTAATAACTTCCATTGGTTGTGTTTCATGAGCATAATGAGCCAACACTCAGTCTAGGAAAGAAAACTTAGAAATCTTCTAGGATAGTGATTGTAACTTAGTATGCATGAGTATTGAGGGAAGAATAGAAGAAGGGACATATCAGATTTTCCCAGGGAAAATTCATGCATACACACAAAAAGATTTTTAAATTATCCTATTGCTTAGATTTAGTGTCATTCAAACAATTCAATCTATTTGGAAATTTCAAAGGATTGAGCCAAATTCTCATTTACAGACGGGTAAACAGATGTCCAGAGTGACTTACACAGGCAGCCTGGCTAGTGGAAGTGGCAGACTTAAGACGTAAAACCAACTGCTCTGATTCCAAACTCAACCCCCCTTTCCTCATATGCATGTATTCAGTGGCTGCAAGGACATGCTTTCGTGTCTGTTCTAATTGTCTCTCTGCTAAAGAGAGGAAAACGAGGTCTCGTGAATGGCAGTTGATGTGTTTCTTGATGTAGTTAAGTGCTGAATAAACATTATTAGTTTGTGCCAATTATTGCACTAAGGATTTCATGTACATCATCTTATTTAAAACTCGTAACTGTGCTACAAGTTGCATGCTGTAATTACCCTCATTTTGCAATGAGAAAACCAGGACTGAGAGAGGCTCAGTATCTTTCACAAAGTCACACAGTTGGCATGTGGTCAACTCAGGATTAGACCACATACAATATGACTGCCGAACCTGCACTCCTAATTACTGGATCATATGAACCTCTGCAATCACAGCTGTTTTTGTTCTCAAACAAGGCAGGCTTCAGGTTTGCTAGAGTTTGAGTAGAATTTGACCAGTGTTCCTTCTCTGTGTTCTAATGGTATCAGGGACTGCCTCAGCATATAGTAAGCTGAGCATCACAGAGGAGAATTGAGCAGGTATAGAATGTCCACTGAGAAAAGATGCCTCTGATCCAGGGTGAACTTAGGTCTTTTCCAACACTGGGTGTCTGTAACTCTCTCGACTTGCCTCCTGGGCCTTGCCTGTTGGCTTTTGACCCACTAACTTTAACTTCACCACTTGTCTCTCTCAGATTGTGGTGCCTGTTGATGTGACCAAGGTATATATGGTCTTGACCATACTGCTAAGCTGCCTCCACAGAAGAATATGTGGGAATTCTAGAAAGAAGGATTTCTGAGAGTTTAGTGGGGCTTTTATTATCATCCCAATAAATCAGGCAATAAACAGCATCCAAAAAGCAAACCTTTTGCTTGAGTCCCAGCTGGTACAACAATAGCACTTGGGCTCAGTGTAGGATGTTCAGAATATACAAAAGTGACGCATCTGTGCTTGGAAGCTGCAAGGGGTGAGGGGGCAATTTAGGAAAATGGCACAGATATGTGAGAGGCCATGTGGTGACGTGAGAGAGAAAGCCTTCACCTCACATGCCCGCTAAACACAGAAGGGAGAGAAAGCTGAAAACATTGGCTATCTTGGAAAAACATTTGGGATTTGAGCATTTTCAGGAAATCTCTTCCATAGAAGAATCCATGGAAAGGTAGTCTAGAATAATTGTCTTAAAGCCACCTAAAATATCTAAGGACCTATTTATCTTAATTACCTTATCTTGCCCCACATCAGTTTGATCTTCCAAGATGGTTGTTGGCATCAAGAAGAAAGTGAGGAGGCACAAAGTGAAGAAAGGCTAGGGAAGTATAGCATTTTTCCTACGTATTTTTGTAAGGGTGGGGCCAAAGTCGTATGTAATTTAGTGACACTGAGACACAGCATAATCTGAGAGAGACAAGTGGGGAAGGCAAAACTAGTATCTCAAACGCAAAGAGGCAAGATATGGAAAGCAAGTCTCATGAACCATAGTCGTTTGCAACGTTAGTGACTCCATATGAATATCCAAGGGTCCTTTTGACTGAGCCCATCCTTATATATCTAAAAGGCTCATTTCAAGGGGGTCCAAAGATTCCCATGGGTGAGAAATGTGCTCCATGTGGTTAGGGTGGTAACAGAATGGATAGCTCCCTGCCTGCTGCAAGAAGACCCATAGACCTCAAGGAACTGAAAAATCTAAATGGTCTCTTCATCAAAGCTGTGGCATGATGTCAAGGAAGTCAAAATTTGGAGTTACAGTTAGAGAAAGGGTCACGCGTCTCTTTGAAGAGTGACTGGATTTTCTTTCTCTTCAGCATCTTTCTCTGCCTAGACATGCTTCATATTTGCTTTTTGGGTTCCCCCCACCCAAAAAAAAATCTCTTCCAGGTCATCCAGAGAGAGAAGTTTTGCTCAACTCGACTTGGCAAAGACCAAGAGAGTGGGATCAATTTTGAAACATCTAAACTGAGAGGTCTGGAATGACCAGACAAAGTTATTAAATTTTTTTTTCTACATAAACTCAGTGAATGCTCAGAAAGTACTAGGAAGTGTACACTGCCTATAATTATTTGATACATATAAGGAATTATGCAGCTCCCAATTTTAAATAGATACATGCTGTGATGGTTCATTTTATGTGTCGACTTGACTCAGCCACAGTGCCCAGAAATTTGGTGAAACATTATTCTGGGTGTTTCCATGAAGGTGTTTTTTTTTGGATGAAATTAACATTTAAACTGATGGATTTTGAATAAAGCAGACTGCCCTCCATAAGGTGGATGGACCTCATTCACTCAATTGAAGGCCTTAATAGAACAAAGACTGACCTCCCCTAAGCAAGTAGAAATTCTGCCAAGATATTGCCTTTAACTCTTCCCTGGAGCTTCAGCCTGCTGGCCTACTCTGCAGATTTTGGATTTACCAAGTCTCCACAATTCTGTGAGCCAATTCCTTGAAATCAATCAATCAATTGCTCAATCTGTTGATTCTGTTTTTCTGGAAAACCTTGACTAATATTCTCACACATATGCATAGTCCTACTAAGTGCCTACTATGTGTCAGACAATGCGGCAGGCTATTTACATTCATTTAATCCTCATAAACACTTTATAATCTTGCCAATATTATCTCCATTTCACAGGTAAGAGAACTGAGGCTCAGAAAGTATTAGATAACTTCCTCAATGTCTCACAGCTTACTGGAGATGAAGCTAGGACTGGAACTCAAGTCTGTCTGACCCAGAGATGGTGCTCAATTCCAAAAGTGATGACAAGTAACTGGACAAAATAAAACAAATTAAGTGGTAGAACATGTGAAGGGAGTGGACCCACAAATGTAGAATCATCTCCTAATAACCATCACCAGTGAAATCATGTGCAATTGGAAATGACAAGCTGCTGGAAGTCGCAGGGCTGCCCTGGCAAAGGCAAGCACGACACAGATCCCTGCCTCTCTCTGCCTCTCCCCAGTCCCCACACTGCGCTGATGTTTTTAACTGACTCCGGACGTGCCCTGGAGGGAGAGAACGTTCATGGCAGCCCCAAAGAAGGACAATTAGGTTTCACGTTATCTACTCTCATGACTTCACCAATGACTGTCTCTCTTTGTTGAAATATTTTAGAAAAATAACCCCAGACATATTTCTGGAATACATGGAACTTGGGGATTTTGTTAAATGAAGGACATTCCACTAAGAATAAACTTAAAGATGGACTCATTGGAGGAAGTACATTCTCAGGGTAATGCCAATGGACACTGGAAGTGGAATCTCAACCCTGCAATTTTCATCTGGGTGCTCATGAGGTAGTTCTCCAACTTTCTCCACAGGTCTCCAATGTCTAGCTTAGGCAAGGATGGAAAATAACAATTAATCAGCACGGCTTCCTCTAGCTTTCTTTTCCCTTGCTATACTCTTTTCTTTCTCCTTTCCCTCAGCACACTTTGCCACCAACATGACCAGGGAACCTTCAGCCCATTTTCATGGGAGGTAACCTTGACCACTCCTCTGCTTAGAAATAAACAACTCAGGGTGCCAGAGGAGGTGGTTGTGGGAGCATCTTTGTACCTAGAGATAAGCATTCAATTATTTCAGTATTTCCATGCCCTTCCCCCGTTCTTCATTAGCCTAGATAATCCAGTTATGACCAAAGGATTGTTCCCCTTGCTCTCCATGGTGTGAACATTTATTTCCAGCATCCCCAGATGTTTCAATGATGTGTTTGCACCCCATATGTGTCTCAGTGTTCTCCAACTTTGATTTTGTTTTGTTTTTATTTCTCCCTTTGTATAGTTTTTAAGTAGTCCCTGATGGTGTGTATATGTGATTTCATATCACGAGAATGGTGTGGCCATGGCAGTGAGGCATTAGGGTGTATAATAAATCAACCACAGTTGGGGGAAACGATGACAAGTGTGATTTATAGGCTATTTCAGCTCTGATTTCCATATAGTATTCTCTGATTCACAAGTATTCCTTGGAGGAAAGAAAAGTAAAAGAAAGTACAGTGTGGGTGGTAGTTTCCCTCCCCAGAAATTTACAATGATCATCATATCCATATAGGAAAGTAGATATTTATGCTTTTTAATGGATGAATGTTGTCCATGGCAACTGGAAAACTGTCAGATCTGGAAGAAGTGAGTCAACCAAAGATTGTTTTCCCTTGACCCGGGTAAAACAAGACTAATTTTACATAGTGGTCAAGAAAATTAGAAAATTTTCAATAATTTATGATAGAGTAAATCCCCAGAATGAACCTAAACTATTAATAAATAAACAGATAAATGTTGATGATCAATTTTTCTTTACATTAAGTAGAAGCAAAAAATGTGATTGATTTTACCAAAAGATACTTCTTTTTACACACATAGGACTTTTGTCCCGTCTGCACTATATCTTCCAAACTGGGATCTTTCTGAGAGTGAAAAGGAGTGTTTTGAATTATTCCAGGAAACAGGGGAAGTTCCTGGAAAACTGGATCCTACTGTGACCCTTATCACATTTGTGGTGATTCCTATTTCCTCTCTGCTTCATCACAAGGTCCTTAAGAGCCGTGATCGAGATGACTTGGTTGCCTTTATCAAGAGCTCACTTTATTTTCCACTAGGGGCTAAGAAGACATTTGTATTGAATTAATGACACATTGATGCTTGAAATAAATTCACCCAGAAGCCTGTATAATGTAAATACTCAATAAATTATATTAATAAGTATATTTTAGATACAAAAGCAAGTATAATCTATTACGGTTTAGATAGTCAACATTTCTTGCAGATGGTTTGTATCAGTGGTTTTTGGGACACGTTAAAACTTATTATTACTATTTTTTGCACTGGACCTCTTTTGTGCTTTTCAAATGTAATCTTACCCAGAACCCTAATACGTAAAACAGATAAAAGCAACTAAGTACGTGTAGCTTGGCAGAAATCTCAGCATTTGCAGTATCCCTAAAGCACAAATTCAAATCCAAATGCTTCAGTTGGACCAAAATTCAAACCCTACAATGCTAAATAAACTTTGATTAAAATGTTAAACTATCAACTAAACATGATTTGGAAAAAAAAATCCCAATAACTTTAGCAGGTTCAGAAATGCATTAAGGGAGAATTTAGAAAAGAGATTTGGTATTCACTAGATTTCTGGTGTTCTTTAAAGTTCAGTGCATATGATATAGCAAGTCGAGTCCTTGGAGATCCCTTCTGCTGAACTTCAGAGGCAGAACAGAAAGAGAAAAAGAACACCATTAATATTGTCATTTATCTTTAGACTCTTACAGACCCAAAAGATATTCAGTGGAAAACAGAGGTTTTCTGAATGAGCTATATATATATATGGTATTCCTTTTAAACAACTTCTCTCTCGCCCGCCAAGTCCTTGCTTTGACTCCCTAGTCTGCATGGATAGACGTTGTTCTTTATAATATTTGCTGAAATATAAGTAGGCTCTTCCATGTCATTGTGATCCCAGAAGATTCCACAGAATGTTCCCATTAAGGATTGTGAGGGTTGGAGCAAAGATTTGGATTCATTGACTCCTTTTAGGAGAAGTTTCCTTCCAAAGTTGCCAGAGTTGTCTGCAGCGCATCTGTGCCAAGGTCCCAGCAGGGCCACACCCAGAAACCTGCCAGACCCAATGCTCTGGAAGCAATTGGCCAATGACTGAGACACACTACAGCTTCTCTCCCACCCTACATACTTTTTAAAAAAAAATTTGCCTCAGTGGATCTTAGAACATCACTGTATTAGTTATCTATTGCTGCATAAGAAATTGCCACAAACTTAGTGACTAAAAACAACACATATTGATTATCTCACAGTTTCTGTGGATCGAGAATCTAGCACTGGCTGGCCTCCAGGGATCAGGATCCCTCGTAAGGTTGCTCCCAAGGGTCTGGCCAGTGCTGGGATCTCATCTGAAAGTTCAGCTGGAAAAGCATCACCTTCCAAGTCATATGGTATTGTTGGTATAATTCAGTTCCTGGAGGACTGTTGGCCTGAGAGCCTCAGCTGTCTGTTGGCCAGAGATGGTCTTCAGTTCCTTGCCAGGTGGCTTTTCCATGAAGGAAACTCAAAACAAGGCAGCTTGCTTTATCACAGTGAGAAAGCTAGAAGAGTCAGAGAAAGAGAGAGACTTCAAGACAGAAGTCACAATCTCTTATGACCTGGTTTTGAAAGTGATGTCCTATCACCTTTGTCATATTCTTTTGGTTGGAAGGAGGTCAGGGGTTTGCCCACACTCAGTAGGAGAGGACTACACAAGGGTGTGAGTGCCAGGAGGTGGGGGTCACGGGGCCACATGCAAGTCCATCCACCACGATCACTGTTGGCTGTTAGGGACTCATTGGAATCAGAGAAAGAGCTAGAGTCAACACCTGCCCAAACAAGGCATTCACATCCTGGATCTCTCACCTGCTGTCCAGCCTCCTCACGTACCACCCCCCTCTGTAAGCCTTTCCTCTATTCTGCGACCACACCACATCCACTGAGCCTTATGGCCTTTGTGTCTGTTCGTCTCACTACCTAGAAAGCCCCTCCGTTAAATATCAGCTCTACCCGCAAGTGGCTCCTTCTCAACCTTTAGGCCCTTCAAATATCACCTTTTCTCAGAGATTGTACGAATACATTTATTTATTGAGTTCCTACTATCTATTAGTCATTGTCTGGGAGCCCCAAAAAAATAAGAGAAAAGAAAATTCCCAGAATCTGGGACCTCAGGGAATTCTCTACTTAGGGGAAGAAACAAATAACTAGCACTTAGCATACCCTATGGCAATTTACTAAGAGAAGTAAGGGTAAGGTACAGAAGCGGTAAGCTAGGTAGTCTTACTGGGTTAGGAGAAACCCACTAATTTGCCTGTAAGTCAAAGGATTGACGTCAATCAACTCCTCAGCTTGGGACAAAACCCTCCACAACTGGTACCTCTTCATCCCCCTTCCTTCTAACTGTATAATCCCATCACAAAAAGAAAGAAGAATTTGGGTGTGGAGTCTGTGTTGTGCTTGTCCTTGTGGTGTTCTTTCCATGTGTTTTTCCCTCTGCTAAAAATATTTCTTCTTGCCTGTTGAACTCTTACCCATCCTTCAAAGAATCAAATCAAACCCCTTTTATAGGGCCTTGCCCAAATCCCTAGAAACTTAGGTGGCTACACACGCTTTGCTTCCATAAAACCCTTGGTGCATAACTTGAACAGCATCGTGCAACACAAATTGCAAATGTGACTCTCACTAAACTGTGAGCTCCTTGGTGGCAGAATACGTTGTCTTCATTGCTCTCTTCTCAGTGTGAGGCTGGCACCAGCAGTCTCTCCGTCACACTCGTGAACAGTGCATACAATGAGAGCCATATCCGGGTGGCAGGGACGCTCTTCTCTAAACACTCCAAGCCATTCCTCCTTCACCTGATCTTTCCTTTCAGCTCCTGTAAACACCCACCGGATTTCTGGCTGCCTGAATCTCAGCAGGAATGTTTGCAGTACCTGGCCATCCTGTAGGTGGTGAGAAGTTCCAACATGCCCACCCAGAAATCAGATAACTGAACACCCCCAACTCTTCAGAGAATTTAGTATGGTCTTTGAACCCCAGTCTGAATTGGACACATCTTTCTTCAAAAGAACTTAAGTTCCAACATGAAAGTCAAGGAGGAAAATATTGTCTTCACATTTAGAAGGCGGGTTCCCAAAGTGTGAATATTTCTGTCTGGTCTGGATTGTGTTCTTCTTGTTACAACCGCAGGCCAACGCTTTCTCAGTCTGTGTCAGTGTTCTTAAAGGGATGGCTTGACTGCCTAGGAGGTTCCCTGTGATCTTTAAAGCACAAACTTACACTACAATAATATCTTATATGCACTGTCCAATGTATTCCAATGTAGTGAAGACATGTCTTTTTCTAAGGCTTTAAAACAAAATTTAATACGTTTTTAAAAGTCTCCCTCTATAATTATTTCTGTCCTTTTAACCTAGGCCCTAATATTGATGGTGATAATAAAAATAGTGATAATAACAACTACAATTTTGAGGATGTATCATGTGACAAGAACTATACTAGGTACTAGGTCTATATATAGACATGTTTGTTTTTGTCCATTTCACTCTCTGAAGCTGTCTGAGATTAACATTGCTACCACGTTTTGCAGATGAGAAATTTAGGTTCAAAGAAGTGTCTGAGGGCAGATGGAGAGGTACAAATTTTAGGGGAACCAGGAAGAGGCCTCGGTTCCCAGCTGACTGTGGGTTGGAGGCCACCTTTGGTTTTCCTACCCCATCTTGTCTCCTGACTTTCAATCCTTGGGAATAAAACCTCTTGTTCCCCAATGAGACATAAAATAAGTGTACACGAGGCTGCAGAATCAGGAACTTACAATCATACTAAGATATAAGTAACCAATAATTGTATCTTTTTTTGAAGATAGGTTTCAATAAAAAAGGGTGGGGGAAAGGATGGAAGATGGGTGGCAAGTCCAACCAAGAACCCTAGATAACCAAAAGGAAGGAAGGTATTGTCTCTCTCCTATTAGAAAACAACCAAACTGATTAAGGTTAGTTGGACTGAAGATAAGACTAGATCAATAGTTGTGACATATTCTCACAGTTTGGTCCATTGATTCCTTCCTTCCTTCGTTCAGCAAGTATTATTGCGTCTGTCCATCGTATAGGATTAGATAAAACACCTAACCTAAACAAATGCCCCTCGACATCTCATATAGAAGTTGTCAAGAAATAAAATGTTTCAATAAGCCACCAATGACTCATTTTGTTTCTGAATTTGTGGCTAAATATCTGTTTCTTATGTCATTCAACAAAGAAGGATGAGCACATGTAAATAATTCTTTCATGATTTTGCAGAGCCTCAGGGCAGACCCCTATTGGCACCTCTAATGCTCACACCCTTTCTCTCTGTGTGATTGAGGCCACTTGAGCCCACCCCAGGATCATCTAGCACCACTCCAGAGCCCTGCAAAGGGGATTTAAAGAGTCCTAAGTCCAATACTTGATGATCTGACTCTGCTCAAAGGCCTTGCTCAGAAAACAAGGTTTCTACCTTACTCTGAGACCCAGTACCCACGGCCTAGTGCTGTTCTGATAAAAGCACGGCCCCCTCCAGGTTGCTACCATGCCCTCTGTTTTCCCTGCTTGCCCTTTTGCAGTGGGTCCCCCCACTTGTTGCCGAGGCTGTCTGTTGCCTGCTTATATTTCTTGGTACTTCCTCCTCTTGTGACAACATGTGGTGATATGGAACCCATCATCACATCCCCTGCTTCCACTGAGAAGAGAGTAGAGAAATACCCTGGCCTCAAAACTGCTCTATATGTTTTCCATAAATGAAAATTAGACTTTCTCCTTAAAGTGGAAAAGAAAAGCTTCCAGTTAACAAAAGGTTCTGAATGAGGTTTCTAGCATTATTCTAATACTGAAACCCTGAATGGCCAATGAATAGCTGCCAGTGCTAATCTGAAGCCATAGAACAGATATTCCACACGTGTGGCAGAAGGGTGAATGCCCCAGATGCCACGATTTTCTAGAAGTTGGAAACTAATTAATGCCCATAAAACTTTGGACCATGCAGACTGTCCTCATCAAGAAAAACACACACCAAACAAAACGAGAACATACAGATGTTCATTCTCAATGCCACAGTTTTAATTAGTAACATCTAGACCACCTGAAATAGACTGTCCAATACAGAGATATATGACAGAGTAGATAGAGGAGACAGATAGACGAATAGATGGACTGGATGGATGGATGGATGAATAGACAAAATAATTGATGACTGATTTTGTTTTAATGAACTGACATTTTCTTTCTCCATCACCACCACTACTCAGCAGTCATCATAAAAAGAGATCTTAGAGGCCAGGTGAGGTGGCTCAGGCCTGTAATCTCAGTACTTGGGGAGGCCAAGGTGGGAGGATCGCTTGAGGCCAGGAGTTGGAGACCAGCCTGAGCAACATAGTAAGACCCCATCTCTACTATTATTACTACTACTACTACTACTACTAATAATAATAATAAATAAAAATGGATCTTACACTACAGAACAGCTAAATATTAGAAAAAAGATTTTGGCATGAGGAGCTGCGTCATTCTTTCCATGTGCTGCCACCAACCAGGATGGCACTAAGGAATCTGAGGAAACAGATGCTACACTCACAGGGCAGGCCCAGTCCTCACTAGAACGTGGCTAGAATCAGAGCCCGGTATTCAGCAGCCCTCTAACCCTTCTTGCCTCTTGACCCCTCCAAGAGCCAAGGGTTTAGTTTATACTCCCTGCCTAAGAAATCAGAAACAATAGGAATTAGCAAAGCAGAAGTGAGGCCTCTGGGAGGAATTCAGCTACTGACATTCTGAGAGCTGCACATGGAGGAGGAGGTCTGATTCCTCTCCTCCCAAGGCTGGCCAAGGCCCATTTGGAGGGAAGAAAGACAAAGACTTACTGGAAGGGAAGGTGGAGGGGGTGCTGACAGTGAACGATAGCTCACCTGTACAGTCAAGGTGGCAGCTAAGGAAAAAAATCTGAGGACAGCCCTGGGGAAGTGCAGATGATGCAGAAAGTAGGCCAGGGAGGAACAGGGTGGGGGTGTGGAGGGTGCCTTGTATTAGACTAATAGAGGCAAAAATGGAAGATGTAAGAATATACACAGGGTCATAGGATATGAACTCCACCTAAAAGTCAAAAAAATCGGCCTACTTCAGCTTGAGGGGAAGTTGGCCTGCTCAAGAGATGCCCACCAGGCTGACATGTGACCCTTCCTTCTCAAGAAGCCCAGAGGGAAGCTTGGGGAAAGCAAGCTTCTATTTGTGCAACTTTGCTCAAAAGATGTCACTCATGCTCAAGCCAGCCTCCACCCTGGTACCCTCTCTGCACAGACACGGACACTCAAAACAAAGTGTATGATCCCCCCTTGACTGATGCATGGCAAGAACACCATCATGTGCAATTCAGATCATGTGTGCAAGCATATTCTTCTGAAGCACCTGTTCTGTGCCAAGCTTTGTTTCGCCCTCTAAGGTAGGCATTGTTATCCCTTATTTCACAGATGAGAAAACTGAGGCTCAGGGATAGTAAGTCACTTGTGCAAGGTTTCATAACGAGTCAGAATCAGATCAAGGATTTAGTACCAGCAATTCCACCTACAGCAAATTCCAAGGACTATATTCTTTCCACCGTAGACCTGTATGAATTAAAGAGAGAAAGAGAGCTGAGAAAAAGGAAGGGAGTAGAGTGGCATGGGGTATTATCCAAACTACTACTAGTGCTCTACAAATTTAACAAAACACAGAAATTGGTAGTACTATTGGGGGACAATTTTCCGTGAGTCTTACACATTTCTGCACATCCTGTGAACAGAGGCATTGAACACCTTGGCTCTGCACTATCATTTTAAGGATATGCAACAAACACTCTTGGAAGGAAGAGACAGTACCTCCCTCTGGAGCAATTTTCCAGTAGAAAAGATTCGGGGTCCCTAAGCCTGTGGTTTCTCATCTGCGATCCATACCACAGTATGCATTGCCCTGTGGCAGACACAAACATGAATCATGTGCTACTTGCTGTGCCAGGAGCAATATAGCTCTTTGTCACTGACCCAGGAGTCTCGTGTCTTCTGCCAACACCCATGAAACCTTGGGAGACTAACTTGTTAGTTCACAAGTAGGGTGAAACCTCAGATTCCACCACAGAAGTTTTCCTGGGTAAGCAGGAAATGGACAGAAAAATCCAGATGGGTATATTCCCACTTACCTTCTGGCGCCAAAACAAAATCCAGATGCCCCCCCTGTGGCACACCACAGAGTGTTCAGGCACTTTGTGCATCCTCAGGCAATGCAACCTAGGAAATATCTTGGACAGCTGACAAGCCGTTCTCACCAGGCCCCAGTTCCTGAGCAAACACTAGCATTCCCAAGGCTGCCATATATCTACACAATGAGGGCACTGAACTAATGTCAGTAACGTCTGATTTAAGAATGGAAGACGCTTCTGAGAGCCTTATGTATTATTTCATTGAATATTGACAATAATTCTACAATAAGGAATTATTGCTCTTAGAAAATTAACTAAGCCACGCAGGTCACAGAGCTGGTGCCCACGTCTGTCCGAAGCCGTGCCCATCACTACCACTCCCACGAGATTCCACCTTTCTCCTGCCACCCGTGAATCCATCACCATTCTTGAAACATATTCCCTTTCAACACTTTAAAACAATTCTTCAGACAAAGAACTTTGTGCTAGTAAGAAGAGGCAATTGCCACTCAGGGTGAAAATTAAAAAAATAACACCCTTGTTCGGTTAATGAAGAACACTTGTTCAAGCAAAGGAGCACCCTGGGGCAAATGAAACTTTGTTTTTTCCCTCAATTATCTGAAGTCCACGTTGGGGTAATCCAAACCTCCCCGCAGAGAGGATGCAGTCTGCCTAACCCCATTTTTTCCTTTTTTCCAATTGCAGGAGGTATAAAGACCTGGGAGTGACCCAGATCACTCGTTCTTTTGGAACAAAGGAAGACACGAGGCCAATAAGCTTAGGCAGTGAGAATGCCTGTTGCTGGGCCAAGAGATATAACCAGCTCCTCGGTTCAGGACTGAGGCCAGGCTGAAAATACAGGCCTGCCTATTGCTTATGTGGCTGCTAGGACAGCAGGACTGTCCATCTCCAAGGTGTCTTGCGTCCTGACAAAGTCCACTCTGGGGAAGAATCCCAACGAGGCCCTTCTGGAAGGGTGGAGAGATCACGACCAGTTGTGAGGTTCGTGACAAATAATGAGTTGTTGTATTAGTTTCCTAGGGCTCCCCTAACAAACTCCAACAAATGGGGTGGCTTTAAATGACAGAATTTTTTCCCCTCACAGTTGTAGAGACTTTTGGAAGTCTAAAAGGCTAAAACTAAGGTGTTGGCGACCATGCTCTCTCCCAGCTTCTGGTGGTTGAGGCAATCCTTGACGTCCCTTTAGTTGCGTTCTGTGCCTCTGTCATCACACAGTCAACTTCCCTCGGTGTCTGTGTCTTCACGTGGCAACGTAATTGTAACGGTCCAGACAAAGGTAGCACAGGTGCCGAGCGCTGGCACGGAGGAGGAACATGGTGGTAGCTTAGAATGGATGAAGCTGAGAGCCCAAAGAGAGGACAAGCAGGACAACAGGTGGGAGGTCGGCAGGGGCCACACAGCCAAGGGCTGTGCCCGTCGCGGTGGCCTCAGAGGTCGTCGTTCCTGAAGAGGAAGACCCCCCTCAATAGCACGCCCAGCACATCAAAGTTTTTCATCATGCCTGGAAGGCAGGCTGCCCTTTTCCTTGCATTTTACAAATTTCAAGTAAGAAACGTTAATTACATTTCAGACTTGAGCAACCTAAACTGTTCAATCCGGCTGCTCTAAAGTGTGTGTATGTAACGGCCACTGGGTGGAAGGCAAGACTTGGGGCCTTTTCCCTCATACCCCCAGCACCTTGTCCATTGTGGGTACTTGGTAAGCAGCGTGGGACAGGAAGTGAAACTGTATTCCCTACAGTACCATAAAAAAAGTCTTGTCCATCCTTATTTTTCACAGCTCTAATCACCATGGATAAAAATATCAGGTGCCCAAAACATCTATGGATTCATTATTCCCAAAGTATATTACATTGCATTATTCTCAGTATGAAAAGAGCAGGAAAAGTGGGGAGAAAGATTGTCCTAGGGAAGGAGACAAACACAAGCCTGGAAGTCAGAGAGGCTCATAAGACACACATGTGCATGTGTGCGCACACACGCCACACAGTATTCAAGTGTGAGGTTTTTAAGCCACCGTGTAAATAACAAATCATCTGTAATATAACATTGCCCTTGAAACACTCTCTTAAGAAAGAAGAGAAAAGGGTGGAGTAAGGGCTTTGTTATGCAGCTCTGGGATGACATCAGCAAGGCCAAGGGCTTGGAACTGCTATGTCGCAGTATGCAAAGGTGCTGGGATGACAAGGAGGTCAGAAGGTTCTACTAGATTCTTCTATGCTCCTCCAAGAAATGAATTTGAGTGATCTCAAAGCCAAATAAACTCAAATCCTTGGCAAAGAGATAAAGAAGCTTCTGATTTACAAAGCATTTTTCTGCCTGCCTCCCCCTAGTTAGGCTAAGCTAAACGTAGCAATATATGGGACCATCTTCTCACTTGAGAAATATTTGGGATGTTCTACACCTTCTGATCCATAAACTTCCTGGTGGACAAGAAGTAGCTTATATAGTTTAGTCATTTTTATTCTAATTTGATCTAAACCAGGAGTTTAAAAATACTCAGATATTGGATGTTAATACTCAAGAATTTTATATTAAAATGCAACATCAGCCTTCCTCACCAAGTTCTAAGGCCAAACTCTTTGACCTATGCTTTGCCCTTGAATCCACAAAGGAAGACTGGAAATCCAATGGCGTTTCCCTGAGGTCCCCTTCCTAAGTTTAGTCCTGTTCTGGGATCCTGACGCCTGACAAAACTTCAGAGAAAGAGATGGGTTATTGGAGTTTCCACTATGTCTTCCAAGTCTCCACCGATGACCACAAACAATAAAATGGGTGTAAGCCTGTCTGATAAAGAGAAGTCTAGAAGTTTCTTCAATTAAAAAAAAAAGATAGTTAAAAAAAAATCATTCCTTTGTTACTATGTAGAACCACCTTTGAAGGGAGTTTGTGTTTGGCTGATTCTGGAGGCTCTAAAATCTACCCAACCCTCTTATCTGAAAACACACAGGAAGTTTTACATTTGATTTCACAGATTCATAGTCCCCTGGAAGTCCATGCATGGACTTTCCTCTACAGAGAAATCACTCTTTGAAGTAAGTAAAACTCCTACCTCTAAACTTCTTCTTCTAGTTTTGTTTCTTTTGGACAAGTTCCCATTTTGATAAAGTTACCAAGAAGGGGTATCAAATGATATCAAAAAGATCACCACTAGCAATTTTCATTCTTCATTAAGGTTTCAAAATGAGTATGTCTATAGGAGAAGTTTCAGGGTTAACCGAAAAGTTACCCTGGTTCTTCCTAGATGATCTTGGACAAGACATTTCCCCTCAGCAAGTGGCAGTTTCTTCATCTGTGAAATGAAAGGATTGTGCTATATAATCTCTAAAGCTTCTTCCAGCACATGTAGTAACTACCACTTACATTCTTGACTCTTCAGGAATTCTGATAGGCCTTTCCTGAGGAGAATACAATAGGCAAATTTTGGTGTTTATGTGAACAGAAGAGCAAGATATTTCTGCAGACAAAGCAAAAACAAATAAGGGCTATGTTTCCATTGGGAACAGAAGATAAACCAGGGGTCGAATTTTGCCTCAGCCTCTGCTTTGAGCATTAACAGATATTCTTGAGCTTAAAACAAAATTCCTCAAAATTATGAACAGTATCTGAAAATCAACCATAATAAGCTGCAAAACACCAGAAGAGAAGGCAGGACTAGGTCTCTGTTTTCCTCTTGGTTCCTCCTTAGACTTCCTGCTACTTCTGTCGACTATTCCTTTCCTTGTAACAGGAAGCCTGGACAAAACGGAACAGGAAGGGAAGATGAAAAGGTGGATCCTCATTTGTTGGTGATTTTTACAGGCCAGGAATTGTCCATATGTTATTTCATATTTTTTTTGAATGATGAGGAAACAGAGACTTAGTGATTATAAGAAGCTTGCAAAAAATTATCCAAACAGAGAGTACCATGACAGAGATGTCAGCCCAGGTCTATCTGTTCCCAAACCCCATGCACTTTTCAGTAAACAGGCTGCCTCCATGAAGTTCTGATGTGTGCCCTCCACACAGATGTTTCTGTATCTGGAAGCTAAGAAGACCTGACATTTAATACATAACTCAGATTTGTAAATATATGACACCACTCAAAGGGCCACAAATGATGATTATAAAGACTAAAATACAAGATGACACTGAAAACTGTGTTTTGTAGGGAACAGACAGTATTACCCAATGATAAAACACCACATTGAAGAGGAGAATTCTGGGCCACCCTTTTCCACTAACTAGCCATGAATCTTGAACAACCAATTAACACATCTAGGCTTCTGTTCCCTTGCCTTTAAAACACAAATGGATGTTTTCTTCAGACTCTCTTCCTCACTCAGCCTTTGTGATAACCAAACAGAATAATGTATGTAAAGATACCTTTAAAAGAACAAGGTGATGCTTTATGAATGTAACGTTTATGACTTTTGAACATATATTCTGGATTTTCAGTTCCAGCCATCAGTTTAGGTAACTGGAGCCCAAACCAATTAACCAGATAGTTAGTTAACCTACAATTTACTTTTGATTGTGTGCTGCATTCCTATACCCACTCAAGAATAAAACAGGAAATAAAAATAAAAGCAGATTCCAGGTACCACTCCATTAGAAGAACATATGTTCCCTGATTAGTTAAAGCCCCAAACAAGAGTTTCTACTTTTACCCAGGAGGTTGAAACGTCTCTGTTTATTTCAGTGGGAACCTCTTTTAGTCTAGCCCACATCTCTCTTTAATGTCTCATTTCCAAACATCAAACTTTACTAAGAATTTAAGGTTAGGGGCTCCCTGACATGTAGTTCCCAAGTCATGTCATTATTCAAACTGAGGTCTGCTGGACGTCGAAGGTGACGCTGTTTCCACAAATGCTACCCCGCCTCCTACAGCAACAAAGACTAAACTTGAAAAGTAAAGCTAGAAATTCCACTTGTCTGATTAATGCTGAGTGCCTATCTGGAGATTTATGTTTGTTTTTCTACTATATAAATGGTTAAAACATTTCCCCAGCCAACACTACATTGGGCTAATTAATAACAGTTTTCTTTCAAAGTCACTGTGTAGAAAAAAATTCTACCCCCAGGGGACCAATCCCTCACACAGGCCACGGATAGCCCCTCTCAAGAGTCTCTCACTGAGAGACCCCTGAGAGCAACCACACATGGACATTCTGTTGGCCACTGACACTTAGCAAAAATTAGCATTGGTGAATTGTCAAGCACAAAACAGCAAGGACAGAATGGAGGAAGAAAGGAAAAGACGAAGGACAGGGCTGCATTTAATACACAGTGTTGAGTTTTGCGTTCACATTATTTACAATTTATTCAAATGTTTAGATCAACTCTATGAGATATAATGACATAAAATAAAAAGCAGAGTTTGATGAGTTTATTCACGTAGGTGCGCATCACTATAATCATGATAGAGAACATTCCCATCGCTCTAAAATCTTCCCTCATCCCCCTTTAGAGTCAGTTCTTCACCTCCAGCTTCAGGCAATCGCTAACTTGATTTTACTCTCTCTACAAATTTGTCTTTTCTGAACAATTGTTATTAAATTTAATTGTACAGTATGGAGCTATTCTCATCAGGCTTCTTAGCATCATGTTTTTGGGCTTCTTAGCATCATGTTTTTGGGCTTCTTAGCATCATGTTTTTGGGCTTCTTAGCACCATGTTTTTGGGCTTCTTAGCATCATGTTTTTGGGCTTCTTAGCATCATGTTTTTGAGCTTCACGCATGTTGTAATGTTCCTCAGTATTTCATTTCTCTTGGTTGTCTGGATAGTATTCTATTGTAGGAATTTTTTTTGTCCATTCATCTGCTGATGAGCTGTTTCCAGTTTGGGGCCGTTGCAAACAGAGTTGCTCTGAACGTTTGTATACAAGTCTCATGTGTGAACATTTGCTTTCATTTCTCTTGGGTTAAATATCCAGGAGTAGAATTTCTGGGTTGTCTGGTAAGTGCATGCTTAACTTTTCGAGAAACTGCCAAACAGTTTTCAAAACTGGTTGTAGCATCTTACACGCCCATCAGCAATGTACGAGTACACTTGTGGCTTCACACCTATGCCAACACTTATTATCAGTCTTTTCAATCTCAGAGCATTCGATGCGGGGGTTGTCATGTCTCATTTTGATTTTAATATGCATTTTCCTAGTGGCTAGTAAAGTTGAGCATCTTTTCATATGCTTATTAATCATTCACGTATCTTCTTTTTGGAAGGGTTAGTTCAAATATTTTGCCCAATTTTATTATTAGGTTATTCATCTTCTGATTATCGAGTTGTAAGAATTTCTAAATATTCTGATCTCTAGTTCTTGGTCACATATATGTATCATGATATTTTTTCCAGGTTTGTGGTTTTTTATTATCTGAACGATGCCTTTCAAAAAGCAAACATTTTAATTCTGATAAAGTTGAATTAATGTTTTAAAAGAGTTTACAGTTTATGATTTTTATCCCTTATGTAACAAATCTTTACTTACCCCTAAGTCATAGAGATTTTCTCTGTTATATCTCCTAGCTTTAGGTTTTACATTTAAGTTTATGATTCTAATTCATTTTTGTATATGGCATGAGGTGAGGGTCAAAGTTTTTTTTTTTTAATCTCATTTGGATATACAACAAACAGTGTGTATCATTTTTCAAAAAGGATATCTTTTCTCCATCAAATTACCCTATTTCCTTTAGTTGTGTGGGTCTATTTTTGGATTCAGCATTCTATTTAATTAATTGATATATGCCTATCCTTATGTTAATACCACATTGTCTTGATCACTATGGTTTTTTAGTAGTTCTTGTAATAATGTAAGTCATCCAAGTTTGATCTTTTTTTAAAATTGCTTTGACTATTACCAATATTTTATATTTCCATACCATAAAATTATAAAGTTGGCTTGTCAATTTCTCAAAGAAAAAAAACCTGCTGAGATTTTCACTGGGATTGCAGTGAATCTAGAGATCAATTTGGGGAGATTTAAATTGGGGAGGTCCCTATAATATTGAATTTTCCAATTCATGAGCATATGCTATGCTCTCCATTTATTTTAATCAATTATCTTTTTAAGAATGTGGTTTATATTCTGACTTAGACATAGGTCTAAAAAGTAACTAAGTGATCACCATTTTTTTTTCATGTGGATGCCTAGTCTTTCTTTTGCACCCAACTAGCCGAAAAAATTTTGATTATCAACCCCATATTCTCTTCCCTTCTTTCTTTCTCATCAGAGGTTAATTTGAGTTAAATGATAAAGTGCTGAAAGAAATAGAAAGGAAAAAAGTGCAGAGTATGTTTGGGATAGAGGATTCTCCCCTACGGAACACGTATGTGTTTACACACACATCAAACACACACATAGACCCCATCGGGATCTGTTTGGGGAAAGAAGCTAAAGTGTAAAAGGCAAGTGACTGGAAGAGGAAGCAGGACTAGGTACAATGTGGACTGTGCATTTGGGTTCCTGTCAACATCCTTCGATCGTCGCCAGTAATGCCTACGGGTGATGAACTATGATTCCTGAAGGTGGGGCTGCCACAAGACTGAACCATTTAGGTTTCTGGATTTGTAAGGATCCTATACAGATAAAGGAAGTACAGCCCAGGAGAGGTCTGGCTTTACTTGATAGTAAAGCAAATCAGGGCTGAGTCAGATTTCAGCTCCATGCTGGCCTCATTCTGAGCAGAAAGTGTTATGTAGACAACCTCAGATGAATGGAGCTCTGGCCCTGCCCTGAGCAAGGCCCCTGTATGGAGCTGTGCCTATACAGCTCATGTCACATGATCCTACAGCACCTGGGGAGCAGAATTTTCATGACCACCTTCTCTACAGACAAGGCTGATAGCATCAGTATGGCTGTCCCAGTTATTTAAGTATTGAAATATTTTCATATGTGATGGAAACCAAATGTCTTCATAAACAACCCTTTCTCCCAAGGCCTTTCCCTTCCCTATAGAGCAGGGGTGGGGAATCTGTGGCCTTAAGGCCACATGTGGCCTTCTGGGTCCTTAATTGTGGCCTTTTGACTGAATCCAAATTTTACAGAACAAATCCTTCTATTTTTATGAATACATTTTTGCTAGTCTTTTATATTTTTATTTTTAAAAATGAATATATTTAAAATACCAAAGAATAAAATAAGTTTCAACAAAATAATCCTACCAGATTGACCGGCACAATTAAAACATTGTTAAGCCATAAGGGCTAAATTGATGGCTGCTATGCTCATAATTTGGTTCTAACTTCCCCCACCTGACTGGAGCCACTACCTCATGAGGCTGGTTGGCAAGAGTTTATGAGGATTGAGTAAACCAGTCTGTTATCAGCTTTTGACAACGGTACACTGTGTTTCTGTTTGAAGTGGAATTTGTGAATAGTTGCACAGCTCAACAGTATTTTTTAATTCTGTCTGCTTCATAGTCCATCATGTCAAAGAAGACCAAAAGAATGCTGAATAAAGAAAACAGATTTTTTAATGAGGACTGGGAATTGCAATATTATCTTCTTTTTGCTAAAGATAAGATGATTTGCTTGCTTTGTGATACTGCAATATCAACATTAAAGAAATTCAATGCTCATCAGCATTATAACACTCATAAGGACCACAAATAATTCAAATTAGAGGGAGAGGTGCAAAAGGTTGTATTGCAGAAATTAAAAGATGAAAAGCAAAGACAATTCTTTCATGCAACAATAAGACCTGGAAATAATGCCACTAAAGCAACATATAAAGTAGCTTGTATACTCAGGAAAAAGGGAAGCCATTCAGGGACGTAGAAATTGTGAAAGAATGCATTGTTGAAGTCATAGGTTGCTTAGACCCTGATAATGTTTCAAAGTGCAAACAACTGCCTCTTTCATGAAGCACTGTAACTTTTCATTGTATCTTGCATCAGCAAAATCTCTGTGCTAAAGTTATTATTTTAAGTGATACTTTGTAACCAGTTATAAGTATTGTTAACTATATTCATGCAAATGCAACATGGCATTGTCAGTTTCATAACATGCTAAAGTTGAACAATGAGGTATTTAGTGTGGATTTGCCGTATCATTCTAAAGTGTGTTGGCTTTAGTAGAGACAGGTGTTAGCCAAAATTTTATCTCTGTGAGAACAGATTGTTAAATTTTATGAAGAACAGAAACAGCAATGTGAATTATTGAAAGAAGATTTCTATAGGAATGCAGCATTTCTGTATGATATCATGTCAAATCAAAACGACTTGAATATTTCTTTGCAAGGTAAACTAAGTCTATATATGATATGTGGCAAAAAATCCAAGCATTTCGAATAAAACTATCTTTTTTAAAAAACACTTCTTTAAAAGGAAGTTTCTTATGACATTTTCCCCAGTTAGCAAAGGTCATTGATGAGCAGGATGATATATGTGAATCATTTGAAGAATATGCAGCTGTTATAGACCTATTAATTAGAGAATACAATGAAAGTTTCACTGACTTTGAGAATCATGATATCACACTGAAATTAGTATTTCAGCCTCACCTAGTTGATATCACCGAGGCACCTAAAGAACTACAGATGGAATTGATTGAGCTCTTAGTAGATGACATTTTAAAGTCATTGTTTGATGCTAAGTAAGATCCAATTGAAATATGGAAAAATGCAGAATACCCATGCCTTCAGCAACATGCCCAAAAAATGCTTTCTTACTTTTCAACCACTCATTGCTAAGAATCTACATTCTCCTACCTAACCCAAATCAAGACGCCCTTAAGGTCACAAATGATTGATACCCATCTAGAGGAACAACTGAAACTGTGGACCTCCATGCTACAACCAAACATTCAAATGCTTTCCAACAAAAAGCAGACACAACAAAGTCATTAAAAGGTTAGTTGACTTTGAAATTAACAAATAGTTTTCATTTTTGGAAATTATTAAGTACACAGTTAGATTTTTACAAAATAATGTACATTTTTCTGCATACCTAATTGAAGTTTCTTGAATGTGGCCTTATTTGATTACAGCTAAATTAATGCGGCTTCCGACATTAAAAGGTTCCCCTCCCCTGCTATAGAGCCTCTAGCTGCCTCGGCTGCACTAAACAACACTGACACATGATCCAGCAACTAAGGGGTTAAAGCTTGGCACGGGTGGCCCCCATTCCCAAACTCAGGGGTGTGGCCTTTATCCATTCTGTTTGGTGCCCATGTCATACCTGTTGTTATATATTTTAACTATCACCATTTTCTACAAAAATATTTTCGAAGACATTTAATTTCACAATACCCATTTTCCAGTATTTCTAGCTCGTGCGTGTATTCCTTTCTATTCTCCTAGCCGCTACCTCTTACCTAAAAGCTCATATAAGTGAGCCTCTCATAGTTAGAGAAAACATAAGAGCCGCTATCATTTATTAAGTACTTACTCTATTCTGACTCTTTATGGCACACTTTTCATTTAATCCCCAAATAAATCTACAGAGTAGGCATTATGGTCCTCATTTTACAAATGGAGAGCCAGAGGCTCAGAGCGGTTGAATAACTTCCTCAGCGCCAACATCTGGGTCTCTTTCAGTTTGATTCTTTCTACCATGCCTCATCATCTTTCCTGTTTTGTGTAACAAAATCCTTTCAAAAATAAATTCCCAATTTAAAAATATGAGAATCATCTTCAACCGTTCCAATTCATTTTAAAAAGCTAACCATTTTCATCGTAAGTCGTCATCTTTAATGTGTTTACCAACTCATGATAAGAATAGGAACACATCCAGACTCTATTCTGGCAGTAGCCTGACTGCTTCTCACTACAGTGGGGACTGTCATCCCCCGTGCTGGGAATGTGAAGTCACCTCCTTTACTCACTGCACTAGTAAAATCATTCACTTTTGTGCTTCAACTCTTACACTTGTATTTATTTACATTCTCAGCCATCACTTTTTCATGCTTTTACACTCCCTTGTTATAAAATAATACATAGATTTAACAGAGACAGGCTTTGTCGCAGTAAGAGGGCTGGATTTAGTGGTTTCTAGGGGGGAATTATTTGGGATAACTAATTGAAACCAAAGCGCATTACCATTCCTTGCCTGCAACAATAAACACTGGGTCTTCAAAGGCTGACCAAGTTTCCAATGATTCCCAACAATAGCAGTTGTCATTTTCAAATGATGGCCCTTTTGAAACGCCAAGTGGAGTGAAGAAAAAGCCGTGCTATTGCTGATTAGACAGGAATATGACTTGCAGCAGCCTATGGTACTCTCTTGTCTGCAAATTTTCTGCCCTGATTAATTACAAAGAGTGCCAGAGTGTGTTGACGTTAGTTAAAAGCATTTGCTCTTTCCAGCCTGTCGTTATACCCAAATTAAGGATTTTTGTGTCAAGGTGAGGTCAGGAGAGTTCAGATCTGTTTTCCACTGATAAATCTTGCTGTCCCATAAGGATTAAAGAAACTCAAGGCTTTCATATGTAAAACTAATACATGATCGCCTGTGTGTATATGTCCCCATGATCAAAGAGCTCTTGGCCAAGTGGGAATGCCTCAAAGAGATAATAAGTAATTTGTTCACTACAAACATTACAATTATCTATCCCTCTACAAAGTACTGAAAATAAATTCTCTGATCAGAGTTAATTAGCATCCTTGTTGCTTTGGGTTTAGCTGACTGGTTGTCTTAAAGGCACATGAATGTGAAAATTACATGCCTTCTCTAAGCCAACTTCTTAAATTTTTGTAAAGTTAGCTGGTATATCTGCCCACCAATTAGCTTCAACCCATTTATTTTAATTTAATCAAATTAACTGAATAAAATGTATTAAGATTCTCCTTTATATTCATTAACTCTTCAATGCTTTTATTTGTCAACTCCTTGCTCTGTGCCATCGCCTTTTTGAGGGCTTAATGCCCTCAAACTCACAATACAACATGGGATGTCATAAAGAGGAATTAGCACAGGCATTCTGGAAGGCCAAAAGAGATGGAAATGACCTCTCTCAGGTGCTGATGTTCAAGGTGGGTTTGGAAAAATGAGTAGGAATGTAGTAGGCATATATGAGGAAGAAGGGCATTTCAAGAAACATGAACAAAACAGCCACTTGAAATAATAACTGTGGATTAACACTGTTAACCATTCTTTCTCGGTGAGTCCTCCATCAATTTTACATAAATCAAGGAATGAAAAAATCAAGGCTATTTTCCTGCTAATTCTTTTAGAGAACAGGGGTAGAGAAGTAAGAAGTCTTGGTATCAAGTTCCAATTGTGCATGCTAAACTCAAGTTGCATAACATTTGGCTTCTCCAAGCATCTGTTTCTTAACCTAGAAAACAGAAGTAATATCTCTTCCACAGCCTTTCAGAAGCTGGTCATTGTGATGAAAAATAACCCAAATCAAGTCATCAGTGACTTAATTTATAAAGACTTAATCTATAAATGACCTAATAGGGGTCCACAAAGCACTTATCCAGAACTCTTGTGTAAGTACACTGCAGGTGTACTTTCCAATTTTGGGAGCTCATTCTGCTATAGACACTCCCAGCCCAATTTCCTCACTTCTAGACACATACAAGCCATGTGTGGGCCTCCTCAAGTGTTGCTAGAGTCATCAAATACAGGCTTTACCAATTACTTTTTTTCAATTTTCAAAATAGTCATCCAAGTTATATATTCATCAAGTCATATGCACTCACATGTACATGTTTATTTCTGAGCTACAGCAAAACTAGAGGATAATTTGGGCATGTGAACAATTTCTACATGGCTTTTCCAGAATAGATGAGACAGTGTGAAAATTAATGAATGTATTGTCATCATCTCTTTTGCTGTAACAACACAATGTTATATTGCTGAACAAGGAGCCCTTGGTACAATCCTCAGAGCATGCAAAGGCCTTTCGTATTATTTTATTTCATATTTACAGTAGACTATAAGTGAGGCATATCAGGGCAGGTTATAGGAAAGGAAATGTAGTCTGAGAAAGGTCGGGAAAACTGCTAGAGACTTTGCAATTAAATTATGGTCATGCCCACTCCAAAGACAGTACTGTTTCCATTGTACCACATAGCAATTGCATGAGAGATCATTGACACATGGAATCTGACCATACAAGGACAGCTTACCAGCAACCATGACAAACAGCGTTCTGGAAGCTGTCCCCACTTACTCAAAATAGTGGAGGAAACAAGAGCTTAGACTAATGATTCTCAACCAAGAGTGATTTTGGACCTCTGGGGACATATGACAAAGTCTGGAGACATTTTGGTTGTCACAACTGGAGAGTAAGGTGCTATTGGCATTTCGTGGGTAGAGGCCAGGGATGCTGTTAAACCTCTATGTACAGGACAGTCCCCTACAACAAAGAATTATCTGGCCCATAAGGTCAATAGTGCTGAGGTTGGTGGAGAAACCCTAGCTTAGAATAATTGCCCTTAGGATGACAGGAGAAAGGGAGGAAGACAGATTGTTTTTCCCATTGGCAAAAGATAATTTAGCACTGTCTAAGACGAGCTACCTCCAACCTTATGAGATGCTCTGCATACCAGGTCTGGGTGGTGGGGTGGGAAAGGATCTCCTGATATTTTGCTAGTAGGTAGTCCCTATTTTATGTAGGTAATAAATAGAAAAACTTCACCAAACAAAAATTCACTTTATAGCTAACCTATTTTTTTCCAGGATGTACTTACTCTCAATATTTTTTGAACATCAAATGATAAATTATCCACTATGTATAGGCTTCACAAAATACTAGGGGACATTTGGATTTTTCTACTGATCTTATGAAGAATATAGGAAAATAAACACAATTCAGTGACAAAAAATATCAAAGGGGAAAATCTGAAATATTATGCACATTAGATTTTTAAACTGTAATATCAAAGTCTATTCTCAGAATTTATCACTATATCCTATGAAAATAGAATCTTCAACAGATGCTCCATATTTGAATAGTTCCTCTTTAATAGAGTAAAGAAGTTATCAAAATATTTAAAATATTAGCAGTTTGTTAATCCTATATTATAATTATGATATAAACAGTTTATAATCCCTGAAACTCAACGTTAGGCTAAATATAAGCTTAAGATCATTTTAAATACACATCTTTTTTCCAAAGTGCCACCGCCAAACAAATGGTAGCCGGGATGAGTGTTCCATTTTCACCACAAAACTGTAAATCCATCATATGTGAGAGAACTATAAATTATGCATTCTGGGGAAATTCCTTTTGCTTGGCTTGCTGGGGAAATCCAAGAAAAGCAGCAGGAAAAATGACTTACTACCTCTGAACACTGACCTGAAACTTGTACAGATACTTCATTGCTAGAAAGGAGAACCGGCAGAATGTGATTCGGCAGCAGAGTTCAAAATGAACTTTTAGGAGTGATAAAGAGGAGACAGAAGTAGACAACAGATTTTAGCATTTTCATTTTTTTTCCCTAGTCGAACACACTTCTGGACAACCTGATTTGCACTTCTCAAAACACAATGATTTGACACATCAGGATATTCCACACCCTAGCATAGAAAGAAATCAAGTGTTGCCTATATCCCCCTATATCTGATTCTTGGCAAAAGCATATCTTTGTATATTAAGTTCCAAATGAATAATATACAAAGCGCATGAACACAAAAATCAATCAACTCTGAGATGACGAGCCAAGGTCTTATCATATGTTGTCCAGACAATAAATAAAATGCTTAAGAAATGGGCATATGAGAATGGACATTTGCTAGTATGCCAAAAATAGTCCTTTCCTTAGATTAACTCAAGCTTAGGTCAAAAGAGCCCCCTGGTTGTCTCTGACCAGCAGTGGGATTACTGAAAATATTGTAAGTTATTTTTCTGCAACATGAAAGTATCAATACCTATTTAATAGGATAGCCATGTGAGCTAAACTAGACAATTAGTGTAAAGGGGTTGGAGAATAGGCCTGCTCTATAAATGTTTCAAAATAAATATGTCTTAGTCTATTCAAGCTGCTATAACAAAATACCATGAGCTGGGTAACTTATAAATGCAGAAATTTATGTCTCATATTTCTGGATGCTGGGAAGTCCAAGATTAAGGCACTGGCAGATTCAGGGTCTACTGACAGCCTATTTCCTAATTCATGGATGGTGCCTTCTTGCTGTGTCCTTACATGGTAGAAGGGAAAAGGCAAGTCTCTGGGGCCTCTTTTATAAAGGCACTAATCCCATTCATGAAGGCTCCACCCTCATGTCCTAATCACCTCCCAAAAGGACCTACCACCTAATACCAACACCTTGGGCATTAGGATTTCAACATATTAATTTGGGGCAGGGGGATGACAAACATGCAGACCGTATCAGAATGCAAGTAGGAAAAGAGATGGGTTTGCTTTCACCATGTACCCCCAGAGCAGAGATACAGGACTGATGTGAGCGCACAAAAGGAGGGCTCACACAGGGGAGTACATGCCATACTTAAGAGACTAGGCTCAGAAAGCTAACCTTGTGTGACCTTGGGTAAGTACATTGATATCAGTGACCTTCAGTTTCCTTCTCTGTAAAATGAAAATAATATTAGTGCCTTTCTCAGTGTATAAATAATTCATACAAAGCAAAATGCTTAGAATAGGTCTGGCACAAAAAAGTACTCAATAAATGCTAGTTATTTTATTATTATTATAATTCCTATTAGCAAGGACTAGCCAACACTATTCTCATTTAGGATGTTTTGGGACATGGTGAGCTCTCACTATTGGTCATATTTAACCAGAATCTGGAAAGCCACCATTTAGGAAAGCCATGCCTTGGCTAGAAGGTTGCTAAGACCCCAAGCCCCTCTTGATTCTCATCATAACTGGAAGCCAAATTCTTACCTTCTGAAATATATAGTACTTTCAGAAAGGCCCCCCACTTTAAATTCTCAGCAGAGCCAAGTCATAAAATTGCACTTATTTCTCTGGTCCATTTCTTGGCAGGCAAACCTCTCAGCATCCCACGGCAACTCCCCAAGCCTCGGCAACTTCTTAGAGTACTTCCCAGCACGGTGCCTCCTAATAAAGTGCAAGACAAATTGGTAGCTTGGGGGAGGGAAGTGTCTTGTGTTACATTTTGTGTTCTTTTAACTATTCTATCTGTGATTTACAGTTCAACAGAGGGGTAGAGTGGTAATTCTGGGGTGAGGGAGCTGGGTGAGTAAAACGTTGAGAATAAAATGAGAAGCCTTATGTAACAGCTGCACACACTAGACACACTTGGCTGTTTTGTTTGCTGGAAGCAGAAGCTAAGAGAACCAAGATGATGCAACAGAGGACATCATCTGAAACGTGTTACTGAATATGCACAGACTCTCAGGTAAAACTCCAAAAGTGCATGACCAGTTGTGCCTGTTAGTCCTAAAATCATGCTAGAGACTATCTCAGGACCCCACACACAACTCAGCTTGTTCATCTGTGAAGCTAATTCTGATGAAGGAGAAAGAATGCAGTAGATGTTTTTGTAGGTCTTTCTTACATACGTTTCCTCAGATGTCAAGTTCATATACTGTTTCCAAAACTGGAGTCCCCCAGATCTCAAAATTTAGGAATAAATTTGTGATTTTGATGCTCTTAAGAAACACTTTGTCAAATGTTTTGTTTATTAATCCTTATTCTAAAGGTGCTCATGCATCCTCTTAGCTTTCTCCTTAAAAAGATTTAAATTTTTTTAACCAGAAGATCTAAGTACATAATTGTGTCTTAGCTGAGAAGATGATATATATTTTTTAATTAAGCTATAAATTATTTGTCCATATAAACGGAAGCAAAAATCATGCTTTTCTTAAAATATCTGATTTTACCTAATTACACTGAGGAATGTTGCATCTGAGGTTAAAATAAAATAGCCAGAGGTCCAACAATCTAACGTAAAAATCTAGCTCTATGATTAAATATCTGTTTGATAGGACACACATAGAACAAAATTGCATGGTGAAAAATCTGGGCCTATCTTTCTACAACACAGGCAAAATATATGAAAGGGATCTCAGGGCTAGGTATAATAGACACCTTGGTCCATCTGTCAGATCAGGTCATTGTCAATTCACTCCAGCATATACAGATTCTGCCTCTGAACTCCATAAACAGTATTTTGGTGGCGACCAAACTCCACTTAGTGATGGGTTACTTTCTTTGGATAAAAATCAGGAAACTGAATTTAAATCTCCAAATATGACCCATGACCATACACCATCCGTGTCTAACAGAAATTACATCTATCCTGAAAAGAATGATGTGGCCAACTATACAGAACTAAGAAAGTTGAAATCACTTCTTCATTTTATTCAATCATGATTTGAATTCAATAGAATATAAAATCCCTCAAACATTACTGAAATGACTCAGGCTGAGAAAGAAAGACCCTTCCAGGGTTTGGAATACAGGCTAGAAAGACTGCTTTTTATGGGAATTGCTGATCACCTTAGTCCTCACCCTATGGTTTCATCCATACTGTTATTTCTTCAGTGAGCAAATAATTTTCAGATACTTACTACGTGCCAGTCACTAACTTCTTCAAGCGTCAATACACATTTTTCATTAGACAAAATCTAGGCTCAAGGATTAATGAAGAAAATAATACAAATAACTAAGACAGAAGAAAACAAATGATTCCTTTAGCCCAAACAGGAAAAACAGGTGTGCTCAGTGGAGGTCAGTCTTGGCATTCCGGTTGTATCCTGCACATGGTGAAGACCACCATAGGCCTCACTTCCCACCCCAACTTAGCCCTATCCAAAGTGGAACAGAATGGTGGACAACCCCCCTAGAAGTGGGGCCCTGAGAAGAATGGGCAAAGTGGCTAAATGGTCCAAGTGGCCATAGAGGGAAAAGGGAGAGAGGAGTTGGAATGTTCCAGAAGAATTCATTTTCATGGGGAAAGAGTGGCCAGGTGAGGAAGCCCTGAGATCCTTGTCATATACCCCATTCCTGTTGAAGGGTGGGGTTGGAACAAGTTGAAGACAATGCAGAAGCCATTCTTTGACCCTGCTCAGCACAGATTCTGTATAGACTGGAAGATGGGAATCTGAACTTGAAATACATGACTGCATTGTACATCCTGCAGATGCCATATATGCACTTAACCAGCTAATATAAGGTCGTTTAATAGTAAAAGGGAGAGGTAAGTCAGTCCCCTTTTAAAGGAATAACCCAAGAGCTATTCGCTCATTCATTCGACAAATCATGATTAGTTTATGAAAAACACCAGAAAAAGCAGGAGCTCTGACTCTTACTCTTCTATGATCTTCCTTAAGCTCTAAAATTTTTTAACACACAAAGGTCTGGGAAAGGAAGGAGTCAAAGCCCAGCCCCAAGCCTTCTTCTCTCCCCCAGGGTGGGAAGAAGCCAGTAGGACAGGTTATTGCACGAGACTAGACAACCTCACCCCAGTGAAACGAGCAACAAGAGAAACCAGAAATTGGAAACGAAGATGCAGCACTTTTTCTGCCTCATTTGGTCATCCCCACACTGCACATGACCACCAGGAATGTCAAATGATGGCTTCCCAAAATATATTTCACGTGACGATGGGCCTTGGAACAATAAACAAAGCAGCCAAAATAATTTGTTTAAAACTACTGCTTAATTGTTTTTATTTATGAGCTTTACTTATCTTTTTTTTTGTCTAGTCATCACACAGCCTCAAAATTTATTAGAATAATAGCAGCTTATGATTGAAAATGCTTATAATTTACACAAGAGCTTTATAAAAGATCATCCTTTCAATCCTCAGAACAACCCTAGAAGTTAGGTGTTATTGTTATTTCAACATGATAGAGCTGGAAACCTGAGGTTCAGAAAGGTTAAGAGATTTGGCCGAGAGAATGCAGAGTGTTATGCACATGCCACACCTTTAAGCTGTGTGGTTGCCCCATTCCCACGTTCCTTCATTAAATGAATATTAAATCTCATCGAATCGCACCAACAACATCCATCTTAGTATATCAGTCCCCCTGTCTTGCACTCATGCAGCGTGACCTTTTGCAAAGAATGGGAATATAAGAGGGGGTGTTCAAAAAGAGCCATAGGGGATAGTGTTTGGAAGCTAAGTGTGGGTGTCATGCAGATTTAAAATCAAATTCTGATCCTGGCTCTTGATGGTAGACACGTCAGTTAGCTTCTCTCAGCTTCAGGATCCATCGCTGTAAAATGGAGCAAAAACGGTACCTGTTTCGTGATGTTATGAAGATAAATATTCTAAGCATATCATTTGCATATATTATTTATAGTATCTCTCAGCCACGCACTGTGCTAACAATGTTACAGCAACTACCAAAAGCATCAGCAGCAGAATTAGCAGTAGTAGTAATAGTAATAGTGACAACAGCAGTAGCAATAACAATGGTGGCATGAAATAGTAATAATATAATAGTAGCAGTAACAGTTTCGTAAGAGCGATAATATTATAATAGTAGTAAAATAGCAATAGGCATTATTATCATAGTTGTTCTCACAGTGTTTATTAATATTAGTAGCAGCCGTAGTAGTCATACAAGATATCTCTGGCTAGACTTGATGCTCTCTCAACCAAGTGACATGGAAGGAAAGAGGGTGGTTGTCTATTAACAAACACGTGCAAGGACCAACCAGCGGTGAAGGTTTCCCAAGGCTTGATGTGTTTGAAGTTATCATTGAGGCCACCTGATCAGAACAGATTTCAACAGTACAAAGAAATCTATTTTATTTCAATAATCAGAGGCCACTAATGAACAAAGGAAGTCCCACGCAATCACTGGCTTCTACTCCATGGAATGGGGAGCTCTGGCATAAAAAGGCAACAGGACATTGCACATCAACTCCAGACACCTAGACATCTTCTCTGTATTGTTTGGGGAAGTAGCAAGCTACCTGTACAACCACAACCATTGCAGGGAAAAAATCATTGCTTGAAACTCCAATTTTTCTTTTAGCTTTCTCTCAACCAATTTCTGAAAGCCAGTGGTGCCAAATAAACTTTCTTTACAGAAAAGAAAATGAAAAATAAATTACTATTTCTGAGTACCTACCAAGTATCTTACTCCATGCTGAGTTTGGTACCCTCAATGATTCATTTGATCATTGCCTATGACCGCAGAAGGTATAAGGCAGCCAAAGCCCAAAGAAGTCAAGCAAGGCAGCCACCATGAGAAAACTGGAATCAAGCCCGTCTGACTTCAGATCTTATGTCTTGCTCACTAATCTGTGCTGCTTCCTGAAACCATACCTTGTAAAGCTATTTGCCTTTAAAAATAAGTCACATTGTCTTAGCTTGGGCTGCTATAACAAAATACCATAGACTGAGAGCCTTATAATAAAAGACAGAAATTTATTTTGCACAGTTCTGGAGGCTGGAAGCCCAAGATCAGAGTACCAACATCGGTTGGGTTCTGGTGAGGGCCCTTTCCCCGGTGGCCGACTGCCGACTTCTTGTGGTGTCCTGTGTTCTCGCATGGTGGATGGTACAAACAAGCTCCCTTGGGCCTATTTTATAAGGACAGTAATCTCATTCATGATAGCTCTGTCCTCATGACCTAATTATCTCCCAAGAGGCCCCACCTCCTAATACCATCACATTGGTGACTGGGTTTCAACATATGAATTTCTGGGGGACACAAACATTCAGGTAATAGATAGCACACATATAACTCAAATTTAAATTTGTGTTCAGCATTGTAGCTGTGGCTGCCCGGCCATATGTCCTCTCTGCTTCAGTACTCACTGGGTTCTGGCTAAGGGCCTTCTGCTGCTGAAGCTCAATTTACCTGCCCACCTATAAGTGCAGCAGGCCAGAATTCCTTCAGGAACATCCCTCCACCAATGATGGATGAGAGTTAGTGAATAAATGCCCCACTTCCTCATTTTGAGGAAAACACATGAAGGTGTTTGTTCTACATTGGCTTAAGTAAGCTTAAGATCCAGTAGTCACCAGAAGTTACAGACTTGAAAACATGTCTATTATCAGCCGCCTTCCTTTTCCTATGTCACCTGCCCACCCCCCTATTGGTGTTTCTTTCCTCTCCAAGTGAACTGCTTTCCCTCAAATCCTTTTTCGGGGTCTGCTTCTAGGGGGAGCCCAAACTAAGGCAACTATCAGAGCAAATTTGGTGTATATGTAAACTCAGTTCATAAATTCCATCACACAACATCACACCCATTTTTCTAAACCCTTCTGTATTTTTTTAATTAGCCAAAATTATGCCCAAGAAGTTAATGCTTGAAGGTAAATATAACACATTATTGTCACAATTGCATTATTTTGAGAGAACACTTTAGGCTGTATTTGGGTTTTTGCAGCTTCTAAAATTTCTGCCAATTTTTCCACTGTGGCAAGGACAGGATTAATTATTACCAGCTTTCTAAAGGAAAAGAAAAAAATCTGATCTAAAACATTTCACATGTAATAAAAACCTGAGTTAAGGGAAAAAATAAAAAAGATCTCAGCTTCCAACTGTGTCAAAGAGAAAACCATCCACTTGAGCAAAACTGAGAAGATGGTGGTGCTGGAGGGGAACAGGAGAACACATTTAGTGGCGTTTTGGGGGGTATATTCATAGCCATTCGGGTACAGGTAGGTCATTTCTAGACAATGGTTTTTTATGAGAATGTTCTTATCAAAACTGAGAAAGAAAAGGTTAGAAGAGAATATATATTGTGTATGCACCTATTAGGGATTACAGAGTCTTTCATTTTTACTTATCAAATAAACTAAGCTTTTAAAAGATGAAATGGTCAGTTTTGGCATGGGAACACTAGAATAGAGACTCTCATTTCATTATCATAGGAGTGCAAACTGGCAGAAATTATCTGGAAAAAAAATTTATAATATGCATAAAATCCTTCAAAAAACTCATGTCCCTTGGTTTCCCCAAATCCATCTATCCTAAGAAAATTAAACTTACACTCTCACTGCACTTTGTAACAAAAATATCTGCACAGACAAAGAAAGGGTAAAAAGTGCAAAGATGTATGTAGAAAAATGTTTATTTTTTTGTTATAAACATGGAAATAAGCTAGGCATCTAACAAGTAGAGCAGTACTTTAAACATGGTGGTTCACCCATTCAGGTAGCCATCCAAGAGGATGTTTTAAGAGACTATTCAATGAAATGAGAAATTGCTATTGATGAAAAGTTGGATTAAAAAATTAGGATTCAAACCAGTTTACACAGTAGGATAGCAATTAAAATTATATAATATACATGTAGAGGTGGGGGGAGGGAGAAGGAGAGAGGGAGAAAGGGAGAGAGAGATATTGATCGATCCTGGGGCTTAAGGGAATACCCCCAAATATTAACAGTGAATGTTTCTGATTGGTTGGACTAGGGTTAATTTTTATTCTTTTCTTGGAGTGATTGATGTTTTTCCCCAACCACTTACACTGAGCACATAGCAGTTTTAAAATAAAAATAAATAAATGTTTTACAATTTTGTTTTGTTATATTCAACTGTTTAATTCTCATAAAATTTATTTGGAGGTTTTGAGATTTTATTAAATGAACAACTAATGAAATTCACAGACAAAACCCATGAATCTGTTTTGCCAGGTCTGTCCAGGCAGAGTACAGGAGGAGGAGTAGGGAATAAAGGAGGTGTTTGGTGGGGGACTATTTCTGAGTGTACACATTTTGGGGGGAGGAGTAGAAATGCAGAAGGGCAGAGAGACTGGGGGTCCTCTGCTTCCATTCCAAGCCTGATGAAAAGGAAGGTATCAGGAGGGTAACTACTCAATGAAGCCATCACTATGAGCTGCATTTTTTTCCCTCCTCCAGACACACAGAGCTAAAGGGAACTTCAGTGGTAGTCTGCAAATTCTAATTGCTCCCATGGTAGAAGCTCTCTGAGCTGACCCAAACACATCAAGGAGTACAATTTCCTAGAGATAGAATGATCCAGTCAGGGTCTCAATTTCATACAATTTTATTCTTTTTAATAAGGCAGTTAAATCACATTTTACATCTGGTAATAAATTAATGGATTTTATACCATTGTAAGACTTTTCATAGAACTATCTGCAGTAGGATAACATATGCACAGAGACTTAGGAGTCAATTCTAGCTCCCAGCTGTGTGACCTTAGACAAGTTATTTCACCTCTCATGCCTGTTTCCTCATCTGTAGAATGAAGATAATAAAAGAACCTGCCCCTTTGGCTTTATTCTGAGGATTACATGCATTAAAATGCATCAGGTGCTTAGAACAGTGCCTGAAAAAAAAATGTTATTGTTTGGAAATGTTTGTTCTGTTAAATGAAAATAAGTTGGAAACATTTCTTGGTCAGATCATGCCTACTCATGTTTGCATCAGGAGTCATAATTTCTTCTCTGTTGTCTGCAGTCACCACCATAAAACAAAAAACAGAAGGTTTGTTCATTCAAATATGAATACATAAAAAGAAAAAAACAAGCAGCAACCAACATCTCTTTTGAATACCCAAGTCCCAAGCAAAGGAAGATGACATGGTCTTTGTAGGAGGTCACCAAGCAGAGCAGACAAGGCTGTTCCAGATGGGAAGGAGAGAACTCAGAGAAGTAGTGGCTGAGTGGCTGACCTTGGGAGAGACAGGGTGCCCCAAACTTGGGAGGGGACAAAGTTTGGAAGGGGCAGTAAGTCAGAGAAAGAGACTGCTTCTTGCAAGCAACCACAGTAATTGGCAGGATTTCAGATGGTATTAATGCAGTGAGGGGGAAACGCATCAGCTCTGGCCTTCAGGGCTGATGTTCAGGCCACAGGTGTGACCAGGTGGGTGGAAAAACTTATGTAGATGACTGATAATAATAACAAAGTGGACCAGAAAGAGACACAGAGCCGTTTATGGAGTGTTTCCACTGTCCTAGATATTCTCCCAACTGATGAAGTAGAATCATCATTTCAAAGGTGAGAAAACTAAGAGATGACTTGCCCAGGGTCATACAGACCTGGATTTGAATCCCAGGTCCTTGATTTTCTGTCTGCCTCTGCACTTCCCCTAGACACCCATTGTGAGAAAATCCAGAAGCTGCAGTATACAAAGTCAGTTGAGAAGAGGCAAGGTTTGACCTGCCTCCTTAGTGATTTGCAAGCCTCCTGTGAGTTAGCCAAACTCCCTACCTGGTCCTCCTGGCCAGCCTTTATAGAGGAGTGTACTTAAGGATTTAAGGCTTTCCAGCTATTAAGATTCAAGGAAACAAATGATGTGAACAGGCTGGATAAAAATCCTAACACATCAGTACCCTCTGTGCTGCAAAGAAATTTTGGCATCAGAAAGCCTGGGGTTGAGTCCCAGCTGGGATTACAAATTGTGTGATATAGGGTCAGTGAGTTTCTCTGAGCCTTTTTCGCTTTCTCTATAGTGTTATTACTATTATTCCCATTCACATAAAGCCTTTGTGAGTGTTTGATAAGACAATGGTGTGAGATGCTTAGCTTGGTGTTTAATTAATATTGGGGCTGTCCAGCTCTTCCCCAAATGTATGCCCATCCAAGTTTTCTTCTTCCCACCAAGAGGAATGTCCAGGATCCTAGGCCCTAAAGTGTACACCCCACACCCCCAAAAGCTAGACTGTACCCAATGTCCATACAGACTTGTCCAAGCCAGGTGACCTCTTTAAGACCTCCCTAACCCCTCACTAAAATTCTCAGTGATTATTTAAAAAGACACAGAGAAAAACAAAAGGACATGAAGACAAAGAATGTTAGTTTTTCTAACAGCTAGAAAAGAAAACAAAATGAAGAAAAATATTCTCCATGAAATTCTTATAGTAAAAAACATAAAGCATGTTATCTTTAACTGGGGTCACATAGTAAGTTCAAACTATACTCAGGACATATATACCTCTTGATTGTTCACTAGCTTCGGCACAGACAGACAGTGTTAATCACTTTCTGATGGTTGCTCGGAACTGTGGCTTTGGCAAGTGAGAAAAGACAAATTCCCAGAGCTGAAAACCGAAAAGAAACACTGTACAATCATGGGAATTAAGGGAAGAAAGACAGTCTTGGGTTGAGTTATTATATATTCCTGTGAAGTCGTGCAAGGACTTTCCAGCTGTGAGTTGCTAGGAGAGTCTGGGCCAAGAAGCTCACAGGGGAGCCTTATGAATGCTGCCGTAGAAGGAGCAGAGGCAATAGACCAATGCTTCTCAACCAGGGTCAATTTTGTTTCCTAGGGGACATTTGACAACGTCTGTTGACATTTTTGATTGTCACGGGGGTAGGGTGTGTCTACTGGCATCTAATGAACAGAGGCCAAGGATGTTGCTAAATATCCTATAATGCACAGGACAGCCCCTACACCTGCAAACCCCCCCACCAAAAAGAATTTATGCAGCCCAGATATCAATAGTGCTGAAGCTGAGAAACCCTGAGCAAAACACATGGACAAATGCAAGCTCATCACTATGGACAGGACAGGATCGGACACCCAGACCTTGCATCTGATCCCGAATCCTCTGTTTCTTATAATGGTATTTCCCTCCTCAAAGCCACACAGGAACATGTGGCCTTCTGTCTGTGTTTCTTTCTTCTCTCTTTCCTGATAATGAAAACACATCATTTTTCAAGGCCTAAACACACCAGACACTTTTCTAAGTGCGTTACAACATTGTCTAGCAACTCTAATTCTCATAACTCTTTGTGGGATATATGATGATTAGCTCCATTTTACACACCAGGAAACTGAGGCTCCGAGGGGTTATATAAATTTTCCAGCTATGAAGTGACAAAGCCAGGATTCACACATAGCCCTGTCTGATGCCAAAGTACCAGCTCCTAACTACTCAGCTCTACTTGCAAAGTTTAACCTTGCTGCTCAGCCAAACACAGCAGGTCACTCAACATCCCTGACCTTTGTCCTCCTATGAAATGGAGATAATCACAGCCTTATCAGGCTGCATGAGTTGAAGATTATCTTCATAAAGGCAAGAACCTAGTATGGTATCAGGCAGTATCACCATCTAAGTTCCTTGAGCTCAAGCAGATAATTCCTGGACTGTTATGCCTGGGACTTTCCTACCATTGAATAGAAGTTGGACTGCAGGTCTCCAGACTTTATTCTAGTTCAAAGATCCAGATTTTAGCTACACATTAGCAATTCTTCAGGGCTCAACTCAACCCCCCCCCTTCTCCTCCTGTGTTTCCCTGATGCTTTTCTTGCCCTGTACATTATAGGTGAGCTCTGTCTATGGAAACCAAAGGGTGTTCTTTTGTGTACTGAGCTCCAGGCAATCTTTCCTTTTTTGTCAAATTGCAGAATTCAACTTGGAAAGCATTCCACCATTAGTTTCCTGAAACAGGAATTCTATCATGTCAGTTTCTATGGTCACTCAGAACAGATTATACCATAGTTGTAAATGCTTAACAAACACATATGGAATGAGCTTACTCAACAGGTAAGCAGTGGAGGTGATAAAGCTTGATTATGTACTAAGTGATTTCATACACTGATCTCATTTGATCCTCATGATAACTTGTGAGGGGTCAAAACAATGACACCATCCCTCCCATGTCTCTTCTCCCACCCCTGTGCGTAATTCCAAGGCTGCTTCGATGGCTTTGTATTCCCTTCACCTACTGTATGCATGGAGGAATAACCTTTTTAGGACTGACTTTCTGTCTCTGATAAATACAGAGGTTGAACTCAATCAACGGTTTTCAAGCTTTGGTTTTTACTAAAAGGATCTCTTTTTCAGACAAAATCTTACACACCACCTTCAAACAATAAACAGACAGAAGTAGAGCTGCCATGGTGGAAGAGCAGCAGGATGTATGTGGTGCTAAGATCATCAGTTTGGAGCCTGCTTTTGATCCATCACGGTGGCTTCCAGTATCACTACAGCTGCTCCTGCTAGGTGATCCAAGCTACTGCAGGGTACTGGTCATCCATAAGCGGCACAGCACAGTGGGACCTGGTGGAAATGCTCCTTCAGCAGATTTCTCCACGGACTGCATGCTTGAACCTTCACTTCTCTAAAGGTTCCACACTGAGTGCTTAGTCGTCATGCACCAACCAAGGTTTAACCTCTTCCGGGGCAGCCCTGAAGGGAGGCACAAGCCTGCCTTGCCTGTTTCATCTTGTCTTTCGGCTGCTTCACTCCACTGTTCTCTTTCCCCACTGTCAACCCCTTCTTGAGGAATCCTTGCATTCTTTCTTGTATATAACCATTCCCCTGTCCACCAACCCCTGGATAACCTCTCCCTCATGGAAAAGCTAACGCTATAGCATTTATAAGTACAGGCTTTCAAAAAAAAAAAAAAAAAAGTCCTGTTAAGTCTCCCTATCAACTCTTCCAGAAATGATGGTAAAGTTCATGAGTAAGAACAGAAACATTAGTCCCGTCTCACCTCCTCTGAGTGTAGGAAGAAAGGGGGAAAAAAAAACCTTATCTTTTCATTGCATCATTGTTTTAGTGATTACTGTAAAAAGTCCAGTTTTCTTGAAACACTCATTTTTTATCCTACTGGTTTCTCCATACATTCTCCCAGACTCTGCATTTCCAAGCTATCCACCAGGAAAATGACAAAAAAAAAAAAACAAAAAAACCCCACATAGTACACACAAAGGCAACTGCATCCCATGCATTTTCCCCAAAGTGCATGATCAGGTCACGTGCAGGGAGATTAATGTGTTTCTGAGCTTGGAAATATGCTTCTTTATGATTATTAACGAGGGTAGCTTGGAAGTGAAAGGACTTTGCAAACACAGCAGTTTAAAAAATGTATTTTCTACCTTGTTTATGAGACACAAACATATATAATTCAGTTCAAGGGTTGAGATTTTCTGTTATTGTGTGCCAGGGATTATTTATCACAATTGTGAATAATTTCCCATTACAAATTATCCTCATCTTATCATCCAAATGTACTTCCCTTCCACATCACTCATGTCATGCTGAAATCTAAGGCCATAAAGTTTAAACCTTGAAATAAGTCTTCCTTTGGATGACAGCATATGGTATGTGTTGGTTGGGGTTTTTTAAAGCACAATCAAATTTACCACTGTCAAAGACTGGCCTCCCCACTTTTTCTCAGTTGGTGACTCTGGTGTCTGAAGCTGATAGGAAATTATGCACTCAGTAAAATATGAGATGGCAAGAGAGAGACAAAGCCAAAATAAGCAGTGGTCCACCAGAGTAGAACCCACTTTCAACAGCCAGTGCCTTCCCGTCTATCATGATGATTGGAGCCATCCAGAGGTAAAAACTTAAGCTTTGGGATATGTGAGGCTTAAGCATGAGAGCTAAGGCATCCTACTCAAGGTATAAGCCTACAAATGTGTGCTGGGCTGCTCTAAGTATGTTGAAAACCTGGCAGGTTGGAATATTTGTGTGAAAGGAGTATGAACTCTGATTAGTGAACTTCTGCAAGGGGCATAAGTACATTTTTCTTTATTACATAGGGTACCTTTATTAACACCCACGAAGAACCAAAAGATATATAAGAAATTCAAAATACGGATTTTTGTGCTTTTATTGGGAAAATAAAGCCAGATTTCAGAAAACCTCAATTTTCAAAAAAAAAATATATATTGCTCTTCAACAAAGCCCACACCAAAAAATGGGTCCAAGTCCCATGACACAATGCAACTTTAGAAAATAGCAAAAAAATCAAGCAGTACAAAAGCAAATAAAAATCATCTTAATTCCTAAAAAGAGGGAGTCAAAAGAATGGTATGCATTTATATTTAATAAGGATTCTATTTAGATGTAATCTGTCAAATATTTTAAGGTACTTGTTCGCATTTTTGCAAAAGAAAGTGTGGAATGTTCATTTTTTCTTCAATAGAACATACTTTTATGATCCCTCTAACTTGTTTTTCTGTTCTTTATCCACAAACAGGCTTTGGTTGCTAGGATGCGTTGCTGAACTCCACCAGGGGCCTATCCACAAGCTGTAGTATACAAGTACCATATTCATGCTCAGAGAGGTAGAATGACTTGCTTGAGGTCACACAGCAGGCAATTAAAACAGAAAGCACTGGTGTGGAAGTTGAGAGAACTTGGGTTCTAGCCTGGAGCTGATGGTCTCAAGCTTGGCACCTTAAGAGAAAATCTCATTTTCTGTCTTTGTACATCTTCCATCTTCAGAAACAAACTTCTCATCTCTCTCCTCGTCCTTTTTAGGTGCCCTTTGAACCCATGGAATCCTGTAGCCAATTTTCCCATAAACTCAGACCATTCCTGCCGTGTACCTACATCTGGAACCTTTTTCTTCCCATCCACCACCAAGCCCCTTGTGTCTTTAAAAAGCCCTGCTAAATCTCTTCTCCTCTATTAAGCCCTCTGTGATGAGGTGCGAGCCAGGGCTCTGCCTCCCCATTGCAAGGATTAGCACGTGGGGTGCTGAACCGAAGAATACAAACAGAGAGTCAGTTCATCTGGGACCTGACTGGATATGCTAGAGAGGGTTCCAGCTGCTTAACATCTGCTCAGCTGTGTCTTATTCTGCATATGTCCTCAATGTCACTGCCTCGGTCTTTGGGACTCATTTGGATCTCCCTACATAGTCATCAGCAGCTGACGTGAGAGGTAGCACAAAGAGGAAAGCCCTCCGTTATAAATATCCCTCTACTGCATTTCAACTAGAAGTGGGGGCAACCAAGCAGATGGCCACCAACATGGTAGGCTGCGGGGTATACCAGAAAGCCTCCCCAGTCCAAGCTCAGACCCTCGGCAATTACCTAAGTTTTCCATCATTCACCCTACTCCTCATAGGCCCCTGAGAGATGTGCACATTGAAATGGTATTCTGTTACCTACTAAAGATAATATGGTCTGGTAGAAAGAGTTCTAGACAAAGAACACCTGGGTTTAATCTCAGCTGTAACATGTGCTATAAATGCAAGTTTCGTGAAAGCATTTACTCTCCAAGTATCATTTTCTTCTTCTCTAAAGTAGAATTAAAAATACTTGCCCCTCAAATCTTACAGAGTTGAGGTAGAAATTACCTTAAATTGTGTATGTAAAAGCAATTCATAAACTTTTTATTAAGATAAAATATACACAGAGAATGTGCCTTTCAGAAGTGTACAGCTTGGTGAATTTTCCCACACTGAATATACACATGTAACCAGCACCCAGATCAAAAACCAAAACATGACCCAGAAGCTCCCTGTGTCCCCTTATAATCCTTTTCTCCATCCAGGGTAACTCCTATCCTGAACTAATACCAAAAATTAGTTGTGCCTCTTTCTTTATAGGAATGGGATCATGCAATATATACTTTTTTGTGTCTCTCTCTTTCATGTTTGTCAGATTCAACCATATTTTTGTGAGTAGCTTTAATCATTTGTTCTCATTGTTGTATAATATTCTAAGAACATACCACAGTTTTTAAAAATCCATTCTACTGTTGTCGGGAACATATAAGTAGTGATGCTAAGCAATTCATAAGCTCATAGGAAACATACCAATGTAAGACATTACTGTAAGGCCATGCCTAATAGACATAGAGGCTTTCAGAGAAAAATATCAAGGAGTGGAATTTTAGTGGGGAAAAAAAAAAAGAGATGATCCAGGATGAGATGTTTTCTGAGTGAAGGAAAAATACAAACATGAGATGCTGCCAAACGTTTTAAAATTTGGCCATTTGTTTCAGCCAATATTTAAGTTCCTATGAAATGCCAAATGCTGTGCAGTATTTCATATGATTCTAATAAAAATCCTACAAGGTAGGAAGTGTAGGTATTCTTGTCCCCATTTTATAGAATAAAAGGGTGTGTCAACAGTTGATGACAGCAGAAGAGCTGAGACTACAGCAAATTCATTTATTTGCTCATTATTCATTCAACAAATATTACTGAGATTTCAGGATATGCTAAACATTATGGGAGATGTTAGAGATAAAATATGCAAAGAGACATAAGCTCTCACGTCAATGACAGTATAGTTGAAGTGACAACCATTGCTCAATAATCACCCAGATGAATGGAAAATTAGAACAACAGTAAGTGCTTAGAAAGGAGAGGCATGTGGTGTTCCTAGAGCATAGTGTGTGGATTTGACAGGGAGGGGAGGGCAGTCTCACCTGCAGAAGTGATGGCTGAGCTGAGGTCCGAAGTCTGTAGAAGGAGCAGGGTAGGCACAAGAGGTTAAAAGATGTTCTGCAGAGATGATGACTCCAAAGCCATGGTAAGGAAATTTGTCTTTATAACAGGAGTAATAGAAAGTTATTTACAGTTTTCCAGACAGCCCAGGATCATTCTCAAAAATGCTGTAAAGTTCAACAAGGAAATGTGACCCAATACGTACTTGTGTACCAGCTATCGGAAGGACACTGAAATCTATACAACTAGGTTTTTTAAATAAAATTCTATTATGAATACGTTTCAAGGATCTCACTTGGAAGGGTAAACTACAGGAGCCATTGCTCACTTGGCACAAGTATTTATTGCTTTGCAAAAGGAACGGGCAGGTGGTTTCTCTTTCAGGCCTCCATATAGGCCTTCCGGGAAGATGGCGCTGGTTTACCTGTCCGTGTGTGCACTGACTGTGGCAGGACACACGGAAGGAAGACCAGACAATGAAAGCAAAGAGGACGTTCCTCACTTCAAGGCCTACCCGCACTGGCCCTCGTGACTGCTCTCCTGCAGCCACCTGCATGACCTCAATATCACCTTGGGGACCACGATGGGAGGTTTGGGCTTTTCAACAGGATTTGAGGTTTTGCTGGCTGCCAAAGGACATTAAATTTGAGAAGCATCGCCTTGCATGGAGGTCCCCAGAGAAAAGGGCCATGCCTGGATTATACCTAGTTCATTGCCACAGTGTGAGGGTTCTTCTCATTTGATAATAATGATATTTTTAAAGTCATTGCTAAGTCTTGCAAGGGCCTTTCTCCAAGAGCACGAAAAAAAACCCTTATGTTTCCTATCAAAAGGAGAACAAAAATAAGGCTCTACAATTTCTCACATTAGAGCTGGTGTCATATACTTCTCTTTTGCAGTGTTTGGCAACCTTAGTGTATTTGCCTTTTTATTAGTTACATTCTCAAGCCCAGCAAAGATTTGTCTTCTCAATGTGTTTTGAATTAGATTCATGAGAGCTATAAAAAATAACTGGCCAGAATTAAGCTAATAAAATCCTAAAAGACTAAAGAACCTCTGTTGTTGTGAGGGTCAAGTACTTTTTTTTGTCCTATATGAGAATTCTGGTACCTGGATTGAATATTTATTTTCATAGGACCATAGAGTCTTAGGAATGGATGGAAGATTAGAGACCTGCCTGGTCCAATATCCCATCAGATGCTCTAATCCCTTCTACGATGCTCTGATTTGGTGGTTTTGTTTTCTCTGTGTTGATAAAACACCTTCAGTTACTTGTGGTCCATCAACCTTATTTTGAATACCAACTCCTTTGCTCGATGCACTAAAATCCAGGCATATTTTTCTGATTTTCTCAATGAGTATCATAGGCCTTGCCAAAAACCAGAGATACTATGGCCTCAGCATATCTCTAGTAGCCCTAATTCTGAAACAAGAAAGGCAAAATTGATTTGACTGACTCTGTGTTGACTCTTAGTATCATTTGCCTCCTTTCCCAAGTTTCTTTTAAATAATTTATTTACAAGTCTCTAAAGAGTAAGACCGTCCATTGAATTTAAACTTCTATTTAAATAGAGGCAAAAAAATCTTCAACGTTCAAGGACTGCAGTGTGGAAAGTAGTGTTTAAAGTAGTGGAATAAAGTGAAGAAAGTAGAAGAAGTTAAGGACCTCCTCAAATTTTCCCAAAAGAAACAGAAAATAGGGATGACATTCACTTTAATATTTGCATATTGAGATTAAAATGTCTGCATACTTAGCGGAAGAGACATTTTATATAGGGACTCTCAAATCCAGTGTGAGTGTGTGTAATGCATGAAAATCCAGCCAACCAAAATTTTTTAGTATTCAACCTTTGTCAAAAACTAGACAGGAAAACGACAACAAAATTGTCTCAGCATTTTGTTAAAGGCATTTTAAAGAGACTTCATGCCACACCCTTGAGTCAGGACAGAAAGTGTGTACGTCCCAAAACAATGAGAATTATCAACATATGTTACCTTCTGGAATAAGGCAAGGGAGAGGCACAGAAAAACAGGCAGGTATGTGGATCTAAAGCTAGACAGATAGATACAGCAGTTTTTAACTAAAAGAGGATTCAAGTAAGTTTACCCAAAAAAAATTGCCTTTTGTTCCATTGAAATAGATTTTAAAGTTTAAGCCTACTTTTCTATCCTATTAAATGAGTTAAGATCAATAAAGCTCATCAGAATAGAACATTATCCAGAGGTTCCTTCTGCTTTCTTGATGTTTTTAGAGTAATAGCAATTAGTAATTTGCAGAAAGACATTAAGATATCGTTAAGATATTAGAGATGAACAACACTACATTAGTACTATCACGTGAATGAAGAACAGCAAACAGAGAGCTGCTTGCTTGAGTCCATCCTTTGTGCTGGGTTGAGGTGACGGCTCACTCGTCCCCACCTTGGATCCTGCAGCCCATGTAACCTCATTAAAAGGGATGAAGATCTATTTAGTTTGTTATCCAAGCATGAGTCACTAAGGAGACAGTGTCACACAAATGCTCCCCGCAGACAGCCGGCACTCTGAGGTCATGCACATGAGGAAACTGACGTTGCTTGAGGGACTATGGTATGCCAAGCATGCTACACACTTTGTCTTATTTAGCCTGACAACAACATTCTTTCCTCCATCTTACAAAGGCATGTTGTTTAACCTTTCTGGCCTTAGTTTCCTCAAAGATGCCCTTAGATGGTAATTGGAGGAGCCAGGATTGGAATTTAGCTTTGCCTGGCCTAGAAATATGTTCCAATTTATATTTGTTAAGGCTTTGTCATGACACAGTGAAGGAAAGTGTCTGGAAATGAATTTGAGTTCTGTCCTCAGGACCCTGCATGGACTTACCTCTAGAGCCCACCTTGTGAGATCCTATAATCAAGAGTTGTCAGAGACTCTACCCAGACTTCCACCATTCTCCCACCTCTGCCTGGACACCTCCAGTAATGGGCATCTGTCACCCTCCCATAGGCAGAAAACCATTCCTTGCAAGGACCTGGAATCTACTATCCTCTAACCAACTCCCACTAGACCCATTCTGCTTTCTGGGGTCACACCCCACACATCTGCTGTCTCCCAAGTGTCAGCAAGGAGCTGTCTGGACCCAATGTACTGGTGTCTCCACCCTAAGGGGGTGCTCCAAGTTTCACATTCCAATTCCTTCCACAGTTCCACACCGTCAGTGGTATGGAAACCACATCCTATCTGAGAAGGGCTATTCCAGCCATTTTGCCATGTGCCAGACTCATTCCTTGTGGCATTCCACTTTTCAGATGCTGTGACACCTCCGAACAACAGGAACATGAGGTTCCAATTTTTCAATAGCTTTCTGGAACTTTAGAATCCAATATATTAAGGGAAATCAACGTGCCTTAATCTTTGTTCCCTCAAATTCCCCTCTGATCTTTCCCATCCCTTGCAGATTTTCCCCACAGCCCTCCTCTCGAAGACCCTTACTTACAGTATCATCTCTGGACATTAAACTTCACCTTCTGGAAGGGAACCAAGGAACTACTAAGTCTCACACTAAGATATTATAATAAAACCTATAGTCACCATTTCCTGCCATATCTTTGGAGGATATTAACATATTAATTCGGAAGAAGACTGGAGACTATAGAATATCTGCTCTTGGTGAGATGGGAAGCATCTGTGAGAGCATGTAAGAGTGCTGTGAGCAGAGAAGCCCCCACAGGGACCTCCCACCTGCCCATTTAGAGAGTTACATCCTACATCCACTGACTTTTTACAAATGTGATTTCCCCTTTGTCATCCTGCTGACTCCTTGAATTTTGCTATGGCATGATATTCTCACACTTTGCCCCCAATCACTCATCCCAAAGAGGGTACTTAGGTATCATAATATACACATATATTTACAACACATCACTCAAGAAGGATGTGAGACATCTTATAGTTGCAAATACAACTCAAGAAAAGGAAAAGTAAGTGAGGAAGCCCAATGCTAGTCTGGAAAACTGAATATTAATTTCAATAACAGGCTTAACATATTTAGGATACATACTCTTTTAAGTAGCCTAATTAATGTTTTCAAGATTCCAGAAGTTGGAGAATGTCCTGGTTTAGAACAGAAGTCAGTGCTTTTCACCTCAGAATGAGAAGAAAAGACAATCTGACATGGATACACCTGAACTAAAGAAAGAAACGAGACAGGAGGGATTATAGAAGAGAATTAGAAATTTGGCGAAGAAGAGAAAGTTTTGGCAAAACTGAAACAGATGCTGCAAAACACATTCTGGTGTTTTAACCTTAATCATTTAGCCAGTAAGTATTTATTGGGTCCTGCTATGTGTGAGGAACAATGCTATATCTTAAGAATTCAGAAATAAAGGACACTTTTAGCCATTCAAGAACTCGCAGCCCAGTGGGCTCAGGAATAAGTACTGACAATGACAGTGCAGCATGGATTAGTGCCAGAGCAGAGGTTATCTCAGGATGCACTGGGGACAGCAGAGGGGGCACAGCACAGCCCAGGTGGTGGTGGAGGGGGGACAGTCAGCGAAATCTTCAGAAGAGTCTTAGATAATGAGGAGTTGTTCAGAAAAGGCAAGAGAATAGAGAAGGGAATTCCCTTTTAGAGTTTAGAGTTTTTGCAAAGGATAGAGACACAAAAGGCACGGTCTGTTAAGAAAAATTGCAGGTAGACCAGTGGTCTTTTGAAATTGTTTTATAGACTCTGTTTTTCAGAGTACTTTTAGGTAGACAGCAAAACTGAGCAGAAAGTAGTGCTTTCCCATATACCCTCTCCCCCCCACCCCCCACACCCCTCCCCCACTACCAAAATCCCCCACCAGGGTGACATATTTGTCATAATTGATGAACCTACATTGACATCATGATCACCTAAAGTCCATAGTTTACATTAGGGTTCACTCTTGGTGTTATACATCCTGTGGGTTTAGACAAATGCATAATGACATGAATTCACCACTGTAGTGTCCTTCAGAATTGTTTTACTGCCCTAAAAATCTTCTGTACTCCACCTAGCCATCCTTCTCTCCCCATAATCTGCGACAACCGCTGATCTTTTTACTGTCTCCACAGTTTTGCCTTTTCCCGAATAGTTGAAATCATACAATATGTAGCCTTTTCAGGCTGGCTTCTTTCCATTACTAATATGTATTTAAGGGTCCTCTTTATCTTTTCATGGCTTGATAGCTGACTTCATTTTAGTGCTGAATAATATTCCATTGTCTGGAGGTATTGCAGTTTATTTACTGAAGGACATCTTGGTTACTTCCAAGTTTTGGCAATTATGAATCAAACTGCTGTAAACATCCATGTGCAGGTTGTTGTGTGCACTTAAGTTTTCAACTCAACTGGGTAAATACCAAGGAGCTAGATAGCTGGATTGTATGGGTAAGACTATATCTAGTTTAGTAGAAAAACAAAACAAAACAACCAAACTGTCTTCCAAAGCAGTCGTACCATTTTACATTCCTACTGGGGTCAGTGGCCTTTTATTCATTTATTTACATGCTTATTCCAAAAATAGTTACTGAGCACCCACAACAGCCCCAGCACTAGGAATACCGTGGTGGACAAAAGAGAACTGGCCCTGCCTCGCTGGAGCTTGCAGTCTCATGGAGAACTTACTAGATGTTACGAAGAAGGATGTGACCAAATGGGTTTGACCATCGAAGAGTGCTGTGTTATCGCCATGTAAGCTGCAAGTAGTCACATTCTTTGTCCCCAGAGTTGTCTTTTGATATTAAGGAGTCAATTACAGTCATCTCTGTAATTGGCTCCTCTGGGACCAACTGTTCCAGTGGCTTTTAGACATGTTTAACCACTGAAATCCTTTCTCATATGAAATCTTGGGTAAAATCCCAATGTGTTAATCAAATACAGGCAGGTGTATTTCTTTCCTATGGCTGCCATAACAAATTACTACAAAATTAGTGTCTGAAAACAATACTAGTGTATTATTTGGGGGGTCAGAAGTCCTAAAATCAAGGTGTCAGTAGGGCTGCATTTCTTCTGGAAGCTCTAGAGGAGAATCTGTTTCCTTGCCGTTTCCAGCTTCTAGAGGCCGCCTGCATTCCTTGGCTCATGGTCCCTTCCCCCATCTCCAAATCTCTGTCTTGGTCAGTCTGTGTTCTCCATCACACCTCCTCCTCCCACTTCGACTCTGTTCCCTCCTCCCTGTAAGGAGTTGCATGGTTACACTAAAGGCACCTGGATAATCCAGGCTAACTGCCCTGTCTCAACATCCTTCACTTAATTGCATCTGCAAAATCCCCTTTGCCACATAAGGTCACATATAACAGGTCCCACAGATTAGATATGGACATATTCTGGGGGCCATTATTCACCTGCTCACAGTGAGGTTGTTCTGTGTGGAGTGCAGCTGGCAGGCAGAGAGCCCCAATATTTAGAAACTTCCCAGTGCTTCACAGACCACCATTTTTAAGCAACTCATCTGAGGCCTTCCTCAGATCACAGATGAGGAAAGGAGGGTCCAGAGCAGGCAGTGTCTTCTTTTAGGACCCATACTAAGTGTATGGAAGACGCAGGCTTAGAATCAACTCCCTATCCGATGCCGTTTTCCCTAACCTCACTACTTTAAAAGGTCTTCCCCTGAACACCACCAACGAGAAGAAAAGTAGTATATCATTGATACGGTATGAGCCATGGCCAAAATCCTCCTGCCGTTTTGCAAGATGAAAACACAGATGAGGTTGTCTCAGGCCCTGGGAGGCTGATATCCTGTTACAAATTGGAAAACCTTCCACTCTGGAAACATCTTAGGGAAGAAAATCCCTGTTTGTCAACAGCTAACCGCTCATCATGATGTAGAAGTCTGGGCTGTCCTAATTAGAACTCAAGGCCCCTGGCAGCATCCTCAGAGACCAGAAGGCTTGTACCCGTCCAGCTGCATGGTAGAGATTGGCCCCAAACCACTTGTCCTCACATTCTTGGCCTAGTGAGTAGCCCATCTGCTCCCACGACAGCCCCTTCTTTATTTCATGTCATTTACCAATTTTTCCCTTAGTCTCGAATATGAGCCACAAATTAAAGACTTTGCCAAAGACTAGACTCTCTGACGTTTGGGTGATCTGGTGTTTATTAAATTGGGAGATTTAAACTGACTGTGATTTGTTCCTAATTTAGGGTAGTGACAGACAAATCCTGGGGAGGAAGAGGGGTAAAGAATGTGTTGCATTTGTATGGGATCCAGGCACATTTGGGGGAATAGTTTTAAAATCTATGCAGCCACGAGTTGGAGGGAAAGGAAAATAAATGCACGTGCACACAATGAAATAAATGGGGCCATTGACCAAAGCACAGGGGCTGTCCGTACTCATCCCACCTCATCTGTGGATGTACTCCTACAGATGCCCAATATACGAAAATGGCTTTCAGGAACGAAGTGACAGGTCATTTCAGTTGGCTAACCTCTGGAAAAGCATGGAGTCCGGCTTGGGGGAAACAGGTAGATGGGCCACACCCCCACCTGTTGTCTTTGCTGACCACGCTGGTAATAATCATCTGGCCGTCTCAATGCCATTAAAATATTTGCTGAACACCTACTACGTGCCAGGCCCTGCTAAGTACTTTAGAAAAATCACTTTTAATCTTCACAACAACATGTGAGTTGGGTACTTATCCTATAGTTGAATTTATTTTACAGATTGAAGCAATTACATCTCAGAAATATTAACTACCTAAGGCCCTTGCAAGTGGAATGAGCAGAATTCTAACATAGGTCTGATCCTCAAATCTATGTTCTTTCCACCACATCATGATGCTTACTCTGCAGGTAAAATATGAATATAGACATAAGTGCTACCCACCAGGAGATCTGTTTGGCTCAGGTAGTAAACTATTTACACTGCCAGAAGCAGGAAGTGATCCAGCTAATATTCAGTGAGAACATCAGGGGATCCAAGCATACACAGCAGAACAAGAAGTTCTGTCTTCAGATCAAGAAGTTCTATTGATGGAAAGGGGGCCCCAGATTGTCAACAAATGAACAAATAAATTAATTAAATAGTTGCAGATGGTGCTGTTAGGAAGGACACACCAGGCTCCCACAGTGTGGGACACACCTCCCAGCTGGTGACAATGTCCCACCAGGCAACACATCATCACATAAGGTAGTGAGCTTCCTGTCCCCGGAATTAAGTAATCAATGGGTGGGTGACCAGCAGATGATCCTGCCACCATGGGATGCTACTAAAAGGTTGAGGGGAGCAGACATCCATCAACTTGATTCCTCGTGATGTTCATTCCAACTGCAGGCAGGATGCAACATTCCCTGGAAATACAGGAAGGATGTGGAAGGAAGGGTTGGGGTGACTGATGAGTATTTGTGAACGCTGGGCCCATGCCAGGAAAGCATCAAGCTGTATAGTATGGTTATTGCTGAAGAAGAAACAATAGAAGAGAAAGTATTCAAATGATTGGAGGTAGGGAGGCTGGGGCGCCACCAAAGTCATCTGAAGTCATGGCAAGGAAGGCGGAAAGCTCCGGGTTCAGGCCGAGTTCAGGTTCCACTGAGATTGTTATCGTGGTCTAATCACTCAGCTGCACACAGCCCAGCCCACGGGAGGACCACGGCGTCTGATTATTCTGCTCACACGTCGGGTTCCAGTGCCCCTTCAGAGCAGACAGGGGAGGAGGAACGTCCGGTCTGGAAACAGTATAAGCACTTAAGGAGCACTTCATCTTAAAGGGGGACTGTTTTGCTTTTGTCAAACTGGTTAATTTGTCCCAAATGTTTAAAAAACCTCCCAGTCTCTTGAAAGATCAGCCATCTACAGATTCAGTGTTCAAAGAGCCAGACCAGGGGAGAGTTAAACCAAACCCCTCAGTCTCAGCCCTGTCTGTGGGTCCAACCAGCAAGTGCACATTGAAAAGAGATGAACGATTTCTGCTCACAGCGCGAAGAACAGCTGAGATGCAAGCTGTGTCCCAAATGTCAGCCTGTTGTGCGGGCAAGTCACAAAAGACACCAGGGAGAGTGTTTCGCGAGCAATTGATAAGAGATGCTTTGGAAGCTGAAGCCCAGACCCAGCATATTTTAATTTTCTCTCAGAGTGTGGTTTAATTTAATCCATTTATAGTCTATAGACTATTAGGTGCTAACTGTTGTCTGCTTCTAGAGTCAAACAATATCTTTGATTCAGTTCAATTTCAGCACCCACATCTTAAAGATAATGTTCTCAGTTCACCTCTGACCTGAAGAATTGTCACATTTCAAAAATCTGTTTCTGCAAAAAGCAGAAAAAGTAAGAGTTTGTTTTTGTTTTGTTTTGTTTTCTTATCGGAGACAGGGTCTTGCTCTGTCGCGGAGGGTAGAGTGCAGTGGCGTCAGCATAGCTCACGGCAGCCTCCAACTCCTGGGCTCAGCGATCCTCCTGCCTCAGCCTCACCAGTAGCCGGGACTACAGGTGCACACCACCATGCCTCGCTGATTTTTCTAATTTTTGTAGAGATGGGGTCTTGCTCTTACTCTAGCTGGTCTTAAACACCTGGCCTCAAGCCATCCTCCCACCTCGGCCTCCCAAAGCGCTAGGATTACAGGCACGAGCCACCACACCCAGCCTATTTTTCAAATTTCTAAAGTTTAACAAAACTCCAAGATTTATTAAAAAACACACAAACACACACACACACACACATAGAGCATACAGCCAAGAATGCTACACTTGTGATGTGTGTTTTCTTATGTAATCCTTACAACAACCCAGTAGGATAGGAACTTAGAATATCCCCCCCACCCCATTTTATAGCTGAGAAAACTGAGGTTTAGGGGGGTTAAACATGTTGCTCATGTTCACACAGATGGTAAATGTTAGAGCCAGGATTTGAACAAATTTAGCTTCCTTGAGAACAGCAGTTCTCAACCAGGACCAATTATTTCCCCAGGGGACATTTGGCAATGCCTGCAAACATTTTTGGTTGCCACAACCAGGGGACAGGTGCTACTGGCATCTAGTGGGTGGAGGCCACCAGACGCTGCTAAAGATCCTGCAGTACAGTACACAAGACAGCCTCCACCACAACAATCATTGAACCCTAAGTATCAATAGTGCTGAAGCTGAGAAACCCTGGTTTGAAGCCTCTCCTTATTAACTGTGACCGTTCCTCCTGGATTTTCTGTTTTCATATCAATCCCTTCCTTTTAGCACAAAACCCTCTAGGATTTATTTCCATTCCATGGTACTATGTGTGGTTGTGCAAAGTCACATCAAAACCTTCTTGCCACCTGATGGGAAACATAAAACATTACAGTATCATGATATCCTGACGTGGACTTCTCCCTCCTTAGAACTGTCTGATGCCTTATTTCTCGGGGATAGCAGGCTCATATCTGTCTTTCCTCTTAAAAATTGTAATAGCAACCATGTGAAGTGAGAAGCTTCCCATTCTACAGCTGAGGCTTTGATGTGCCCAAAATTAACCAGGTCCAACATCCCAGAACTGAAACTAGACAAGCCCTGTGATTCCCAGTCCTGCATACTTCCCTACAGCAGAGATTCGCAAACTTCAGTAAGAATTTGCGTCAGTTGTGGAGCTTGTTTTTAAAGCTCCGGTCCCACCCCTGGAGTTCTGTTTCAGGACATCTGAATTGGAGTCCAGGAATCGGCATTTTTTGACAAACTCCCCGGGGGGTTTTGACACAGTTGTTTCATGGACCACATTTTGAGTAATGCTGCACTGTATAATGCTGGCTATGAAGTGCATTTAAGAGCAAAAATATTAAAGGTGTTTATTTAATAGTAAAAATAAACAATGAGAGACAAACGCATGAGTGCCTATATACATGGTGATCTCAAGCCTTTCCTTGGCATCTCGAGCCTTGACCCTATCATCATTTCCTATTAATTATTAAAGTAGAACTAAAATCATCTGCTTTTTAGAATAGTGTCAGCCTTAGACATTTATATACGGCATGTACTTAATACAGTATGACGATCCACTAGACCATACTCAATAAATGCTCTCCATTGTTTTCAGTTAATATTTGAATTGAGTCCGTTCAGAGTAACTCCGTGAACAGCAGTCCCAAGCACGGCGACGTTTCCCCTCTGGCAGAGTGAAGTGCCCCCGTAATCCAGCAGCCCCACAAGATGAAACACCCACAAGCCCCCCCACCCCAAGCATTCCCCCTGCTCACTGAACTAGAATAAGCAGCACTGCAAAAGCATCTGAAATATTTTTAAGTTTATAAACACGCCTAGAGCAAGCACCTGCCTTCCTGGCTCTGATGAGAATGCACCAGCAGCCCACTTTTTCTTCCTTTCATTTTATCTGATTGGGCCTTGAGCAACACATCTATGAATGGACAGAAAGAGAAATGTCAGGAAGTGGTCAGATGATCCCAGTTAGAGTTTTCGTTTGTAATTACATGATGATTTCTGTCTGAAAACCCCATTCAAGTCAAATGCATTCAACCCCATCAGATGGTGTAGGCTCCTCTGAGTCCTGTCTCAGACTTTGCACTGGCCAGGCAGGCACGGTGCAGAATGCAGGGACACCCAAAGCCTGGCTCCTGACGCAGGGTGGCGCAGGTAAGTGACACAGGCATCACGTTTATCCCAACACCTGTTCACTGAACTCTTGCTCTGTGCCAGGCACACACCAAATGTGCAGTACGTAATGATGGCATTGCAGACATGGCGCTGTCCTCAAGATGCTGACAGTCTGGTACGGTGTCAAAATCACTGGGGGAGAGATGAGGACAGCCTACAGGATACCCAGCCAGTACTCCTTAAGCCTGTCCAGGTCATGAAACATAAGGAAAGACTGAGAAAATGTCACAGACCAAAGCAGACCAGGGAGACATGACGACTAAATGTAACATGGTACCCTGGATTGGATCCTGGAATGGAAAGATGACATTAACGGGAAATATGGGCAAGTCTGGAATTTAGTTAACAGTAACATACCAACGCCAGTTTCTCCGTTTTGACAAATGGACCACAGTGGCTGTTTTAGATCGCAGGAACTAACAGACACATTCCTGTCTCTGCTGAGGTCTCACAGTCCAATTCCCCCTTTGATCCTTCAGGCTAGCCTACACACTTCTAGCAAATTTCTTTTTTGCTAATTACACAGAGAAGTTTCAGTGGACTGCATCTAAAAAACCTTAACTGATTCAGTCAACATTAGTAACATTAGTAGTGTTTGTATCTCTAACAGCAATTATCATCATTATTACTGTACCTAGTAGTAGTAATAGGAGTGTTACCTTCTTTCTTAGCACTGGTAAAAGTCTCGCCAGGGCCCCAGGTGTGGGGCTGATGAAGGAGGATGGGGCTGTACACATAATAATAGATACTAGATCCCCCATCCCAAATCACTGATGGCTGAGGAAATACCATATGCTTTATGTGAAATGCAGAGGATGCTTTGCCAGGATCTTGGCCTAGAGAAGACAGACCAAGACTTAAACTGTTTCCCTGTGTGCCACGACAGACGCCGAGGAAAATCATGGACTTGGATGCCCATCTCAGACGTGCAGAGCTCACAGGGATGTAAGTGGGAATTCAAGCCCCAGGTATGCAAGGGTACTAAGACTGGCCCTTGGAGATCAATTTACTATCCTGTATTTCTGAAACAGGAGTAGCTGCAGACTCTATTCTGTGCCAAAATTTGATTACATTGTATCCTACTGCTGTGCAAATCTTCTTGACAGTTGTTATATTATAGTGGAATAAACACAAACAATACATGGATTTTTGTGGTCTCTTGTTTATCCTTAAGAAATTTTGCTCTTAAATTCAGCTGGCTTGGGCCGCATCTCCAGCTGTCCAGAGTTGACTCCAACACATTTTACAGAAGGGAAAACTGAGACCCAGACAGAGGAGAGACTCTTGACCAGGTTCACATAGTGAGCAAGTATAAGGGCTGATCCAGGTCTCTCTCCTGCTTTTTCAACCTAATGGAGAGTTAAGGCAGAGATGAAAAGTGGTGGTGGCTTGTTTTGTTTTGTTTTAAATCAAGTGTAATTTTTCCCCATGGACATATTCTTGGGATTTTGATCTGCAATTCTGAGAAGGTAGACTTCTGCTGTGAGTTCGGTTTTTCTCCAGAGTGTGGCTGTCTCCCTTCAAATTCTTGCCCATGGCTGAGGAAGAAACCAATGAGGCTGGTCTAGCTCTATGCAAATTAAGACTACCACGTATTAATCAAGCCCTGCTGGTTTGATGGGCATATTCGAAGAATCTGTCCCTTTTACTATAAAAATCCTGAAATGAATTTTGGTAGTAGAAATTCGAATCATCAAAAATAATTTTAAATAAAACCTGTATGTACTGGGCGGCTTGAGATGACAGCTCCTTGAATCTCCTATGAAGGTGCTTTCCACGCAGCTTCCTCCCCTGTGCAACCACCATCCAATCAAAATCCTAGCCAAACTTTTTTATTAAACATCGAGACTAACCCCTGGTAGCATATTGTTATATTTCCTTTATGCTTTATTATGTGCATTTGAAATCACTTTGACTGTATGTAAACACTTTTTAAGTTTTCCATTTTATATTTGCTAAGAACTTTGCTATTTTATGACAAACGCTTCATATATGTTATTTAGGAGAGCTACATAAATTTTAATCTATTAACAGTCATGAACTATCCTTTGTTCTAGGTAGTTTAGATCATTTTCCCATTTTTATTATTTTCCCATAATTTATCAACCTGAGCATCTTTTTTTTCTCTCCTAACCCTTTAGATAGAAAATGGAATGGCTGATATATCAGACTCCCCGTAATGTTTGAATGTGGTTATTTTATTCTTGCCAGTCTTAGGAGATTTCAACAAAGAAAAAAAAACTTTGTCAATACTATAAAACATAATAGCTTACTTATATTATCTTGTTTACTCATGAAGTTGGGTCCATGTTCTCCAACCAGTTATATTCTTCGTGGGGGAAATACCTTTGTATTCCTCGTGCCTCTTCCATTTTCCAAGGACCTTCTTTAATCCTGCTTCTCCCATTAGGGGCATACATTATCCCCTCAGCACAAAGGAATTCCTCTTCTTTCCTATAGTCCTGAACTCTGCGCAGATCAGAATCATATGGCAATGATTACATGTAGCCATACCGAAAGTGCTGGGGTATGGCTGCTATCTCTCCAACTAGAGAGTGAGCACCAGGCCTTGCTCCTCAGACAGAGTACAGATGCTACAGTCGTCACAGGGAGGGAGACGGGCAGGAGGTGCGGAGGGTGAGCCCAGTTCCCTGTATCATGTCACCATAACGTGGGCGGGGATCACAGCAGAACAGAGAGACCAGGAGACCCTGGCCTTCAATCTGAGCAAGTACCTCCACCACCTCAGTTTCTCATTTTCACCCAACCTCAGGCCATCACAGCTCCTACGCTGTTTCTCTACAACCTACAAACAGCACAGCCCACCTTTATATAATACATCGAAGGCTTTGCAGAGAAAAGACTAGGTTATCAATAAAAAATCTAAGAGGTACTTTTTAGATTAGCCTACTTTTAAATAATGCCAGATTTCCAACATGTAGGTCAATCCCATGGTAAACCACAGTTAAAGAAAATATCACACTTAAGACAAAGCTGGAAGTTCATAAACTGCTTCCTCTACCTGGCCAGTATTTCCAAGACCCCTTATAGTTCTCAGGTACTTAAGAAATCCATGACTGAAGTTTTACCCCATCCTCTTTATGATATCTCACCTACAAGGAGAGGGTAATCATGCTTCCAAATTATGTTAATGAGCACAAACCAAAGATGGATATAGTAAGCTGCTCTTCGAACTAAATGTGGGAAGAGCAATCACTCCAGCCACTTGTTTTTAATTAATCTCTTAAGCTCTTGGCTTATCTGATCCCAGAGAATGAAAGCCATGAATTGTACAATTTTTGTGCCAGATTGTATGCGTAATTCGGTGGAAAACCCCTAAGCAATAAAGGAAGAACCTTTAAAATTACTAGAAGTTCCCTGGGTCCTAGGAAAGCTTGACCAACATTTTGCAAGCTAAAGAACTTCTTTAAACCCCACTTCACTCTCAAACATCAGAGTTTAGCTTATTGTTACCTGAAGTTATCGTATAGATTCCAAGTTGTTGGTTGACAAAGGACCAGGGCCATGCTGAGCCTCTGCTTTCAGAAGAGTTACATATATTAAGGAGACTAAAAGGTGGCACCTATGGGCCATCACGCCAAGGACCAGCGCATCAGGTCTGATAGAGTGTGTTTGTGTGTACACGTGTGTGTGTTTGTGTTTTGGAGGTAGAGGAAATGAAAGAGGGGGCTTTGACTTACTTGGTCCAATGTTAAACACAGTAGGAGAGATAATCATCATTTCACCATCTATTTTAATATTATCACAAAATTTACTCTAACGTGCCCTATGCTAGTTGTTTTGTGTTTTTTAAGATAGGCTTTGCTCTTAATAAGGAAAGTAGATTGGAGCAGATACGTGTGGTGTATACGTGTGTGCACACATGTGTGTCTATAGAACTTAACACTCATTAAACACTACTCTGTGTCCTGAACTCACACACTGTAAACATTTCTTCATCAGAGCCTCATGCATTAGATGGTATCCTCATCTGTAAAGTGAAAATCATGACATTAGCATGTAAAAATTGAGCAACTTTCCCAAGGAATGGGAACATTAGGATGTGAACTCAACTTTTCCAGTACACCAGGATACACGAGGCCACACCCTGCATCCAAAATTAATAATTATCCCCCTGATGTGTGGACAGCATTAGGGGTTTATGATATGCTTTCCCACGCATTATCTCATATAGTATTCTCAGCAAAATTATGACCTTGTTACCCTGTCTTAGAAAGGAAGAAATTGAGACTCAGAGAAATGACATGGTAGTAATCAGGGAGATAACTATGGGAAACACAGAGGCAAACACAGTGAAATAATAATCCATAAATATAGAAATCTAATCAAGTCATGCTTCTGCTTAGCACCCACGGTTCTTAGGATAAAATCTCAACTTGTTAACGTGGCAGCCAAGGCCCCTGATAACCCAGTCTCCACGTACTCCCAGCATCTTCCCAGCCTCAAGACTCTGCATCCAGCCACAGGGAGCTCTCTTGAGCTCCTCCATACTAATGTCTCTAAGCATTGGGCCTTCCTACATGCGCTTCTCTCTCTCTGAAATAATTCCATTCCCGCCACACTTCTTCCTATTTCCATTTGGATGCTGTTTGCACTCTTTAGTTCTCTCAATTTATATGTCATTTCCTCGGGGACACCTTCTCTGAAACCCACAACTGTGGGTTAGATGCTCCTCCTCTAAGTTCCCTCAGCCCTGCCTCTCTCCCATCATAAGACTGTGCTGTATCATGATGGACTGTCACCCACATTCTGACATAAATCTATAATCTTCGGGATGGCAAGAGCCTTGATATCCCTATGCCCATACACGGCTGATCCACAATGTATGTGCCCCAACAATCTGACAACCCTTGAAGTTTCTACTCCTTTCTCAGGTAGGAAGATATAAAGAAGACCCGAGAAAGTTAAGGAGGACTTTTGGGGTAAAGTAAGACTAGACTCTGATCTTAAATGGTGGTTGAATTTGCAGAGGAGAAGGGAGAGGGAAGGACATCCCCAATTTCGGAAATAGCATCGGATGCTATTTAGCATGACATTTTCATGGAATTAGGAAGAACTTGGACAGGCTGAAGAGGGAGCTACACATTGGCAAGGAAGGACAGCAAGAACTGACATTTATTGAGCATGTACAATTCAGTCACTGTTCTTAAAACTGTACATGTGTTAATGTCCCATAGCAAGTCTACAGGAAGTGAATTTCCCAAGGTCAAATAGCTATAAGGGAGCAGAGCTAGGATTAAACTAAGTTCTTCCTTGTGTTAAAGCCTGTGCTCTTTCCAGACAGGTTCTCACATTATAAGCACGTTGGGTCTGCCCAGTGGAGAGGGTAGAGCAGTACACCTAACCCCAAAACCCTATTTGCTACTTCTTCTCAATGACTCTTCCTATCAAGTGAGAGACAGAGGGCTGTGGGAGGGAAGTTAAAGATCACCTGCCACAATGTCAACCAAACCCACATAGACCGTGCACGCCGACAACTCATAATTCATGCCAAACAGCAATGCCAGAGACCCTACCTCCACCCCCACACCAGATTTGTAATATGATTTCCTTACAACCTTTTCCCTAGATTCCTGAAGGAAAAGAAAATGATAAAGCAATGAGAAAATGAGTTATATCTATTTCACAATAAATTAACAGCATTCCTCTGTATCTGTACATTGGACACGTGTCTAAAACAGAAATACAGCTCCTGGCCCAAGTTTCCTACTTCTCAGTCCTGCATGACTTCTCCCCTAGCCACTTAATATGGCCTAAACTGAATGTTCCTGAACAGAACGGCCTGAAGGGAGACTGAGTTTTCATATTTAATGTGGGTAGCACCCACGAAGCACGCTGAGATGACACGTAGGGTGATGATAGATTTACAGCACCATCAGAGACAGAGCCTCCTTCATGCTGTTGCTTCTTTTCATAACGAGGGAGAAAGCTGTTAAGTTTGCAGGTTAAGACCAACAGTTTCAGACTCACCTAGACCAGGATTTGAGATGTCCATTTTGGAGAGAGGAAAAAAAAAAAACCAAAAAAACTTACTCTTGAAAAATACATAGGGAGCTAAAAGGAGGGCAAACAGTTCAAGATTATGGGAATAATCACAATTCACACTGAGTCCACCTTGGTCTGTGGGGTAGCCAGGCTCCAAGATGACCCCAGAGTTCCTCACCTTCTGGTATTCATGCCTTGGTGTAGTTCCCTCCAGCCATGATTACCACTGACCTGTGTAATCAATAGGATGTTGCAGAAGCGCCAGTACGTACCTTCTAAGGTGAGGTCATAAACAATATGGCAGCCTCTGCCCTGCCCTCTGTTAGATCCCTCCTTCTGAGGAAAGCCAACTACCGCTCCATGAAGACACTCAAGCAGCACAGTGGGAAGGTCCCCACGGGGCGAGGAATTAGCAGCAGCTTGCCAGCCATATGCGTGGACCAACTTGGAAGCAGATCCTCCCGTCGCACCTCCAGATGACTGCAGCCACAGCTGAGGTCTTGAATGCCACCTCATGAGATTCTAAGCTGCTCCCAAATTCCTGATTTACAAAAACAGCGTGAGAGTTTAAGTGTCTGTTGCTGTTTCCCTCTGCTAATTTTCGGGGTGATCTGTTACATGGCAATATAGCTGATACAGATGGTAACTTAGGTGGAGTTCCTTCTAAGCAGACCCCCGAGGTTGGGATTCAAGTGTGTATCGTTTATGGAGAGAGTTCTCTCCAGGAAAAAAACCTCTAAGAGAGAGAGTAAAGCAGGAAAGGAAGGCAGAGGGGCTGAACAAGGATGTGGTTTCAGGTGCGTTCTAGCCTTGGCCTGGTCCACGAGAGGCCCTGGAGTATAAACTGCACTGCTGAGTCATCTCCTTAAAGGGCTTTGGTTCCTCTCCATCAGTCAGACATTGGCTGTGGGCTGTTCCCCTTTGGGTGTAACTTCCTGGGTGAGGCTGCTCTTACAAGTGGAAGGAAATTCTCAGTGAAGGGGGCAGTGAGAGCCCTGAGCAGGCAGCCATCACCGGGCTAGGGAAAGGGTCCACTTGTTTGATACAGGGGCTCTGGGCAGAGCTCTACAGAGCTACCGCCAACGGGACACCTCGGGTGGTATCTTCACCCCAACAGGCTGGCACTACAGGGGCTCACCTTCCAGGCAGCTGCCCCTCTTCAGGGCTTGTTATGTCCTAGCAGGCCCTTCTACCCTCTTGGAAGTGGAGATGGGTTAGAACTCCTGTAGGTTTAGGAGGGGTGAGTGTCCATGCATGTCCCAGGAAGAAAATAAACGAATAGAAAAAAAAAATGGTATCGTTAATCTACACAAAGGCTTCATGCAGCTTAACACTTTGTAAGTCCAAGGCAACCCTGATGTCCTACAAGTTGAGAAACTTCTACCCTCAGGGATGCTTTCCTGAATGAACTTAGGTGCACACACACTTTTTAATTCTAGTCTTTTTAATCAAGTTTTACTATTTGTGTTTACTGGTCCCTCATAACTCCCTTACTGTATATATGCTTCACATTGTAAGGGGGAGGAAATAATATAGTCTGTTAAGGGTAAAAAGGAAAACGGACAAAGTCACAGTGTTGGGTAATCCATTCCACACAGTGAGTCCACTAGGAGTAGCGGAGAATTCAGGCCCAAGGGGTCGATCACGGGCCACAGGGAGTCCACCCTCAGTGGAATATTGTGATCAGAGCCTTCACTCCCTTGAGCTCAGCCAACAGGCCGACACGGCACAGGATTCCTGCGTGGGAGGCATGTGCCAGACGGAGCCCTAACTCATCTCAGTGTAAAATGTCTATAAAATAAGCCCAGCTAAGCTCAAAACATCACATCTAATTTCTTCTGTGGTTGCATTACAAAAGGCCTCTTTTTTGTTTACTACTTTTATCTTTGTTCAGCCCCTAAAGTGGGGAGGGGATATACCCAGTAGCCTAGGATAGAGGACAAAGGAAAAGAGCAAGGAACGGAACATCCCGCCACACTTCACTTATGGGTCAGTGGCTCATGCTTATGGGTTATATGTGTACATGTCTTGGTGTCTCTAATTCAACCGTAAGCTTCTTTAAGCATAAGGAGGTTGGTGTCTTCTTTCTTCTCTGTCTTTGTCCCCAGAATATCCATAGCAGGCGTATCAAGGTTCACCATTGGTTTGCATATACTGATATCTGTATTTTCTGATAGTGTCTGCTGCGGCAGGTTCCCAGTAACTACTGGTTCAATGATTCCTAATCTTCCCAATCTGATATTTTCCCCAATTATGTTGTGATGTATAAGATTCTTAACATTCTCCATTCACAACATCAGGCACAGAGCAGATGTTTAAAACCTTTTGTTGAGTGAATGGACAATGTTATCAACAGCTTTCTTTTAGACGTGGCATTTTAGTTCTCTGGTATGTTTGCCTGTGTTTAAAAAAAAAAAAAAAGAAAGAAAGAAGTGGCATTTTAGGAAGGTAACACAACTCAGCCAACCTGGCCTCCACACCCAGGCATGGTCCCACCTCAGGTCTTGTGTGCCTGGGGTTCCTCTGCTCACCTACACCAAGGCTTCACGGTACCTTCTCGATGAGCCCACCATGTCTAAAAGTGCAACACTTCCACCCCCCACGTTGCTCTAGTCTTATTTCTCAGCATGTAAAAATATCAAATGTATGAAATGCTTTATTTACCTTGTGTATTGTTTATCGCTCCTCACCAAGTTCCACAAACATGAGATTTTTCTCGTTTTCGATTGCTGTTGTACCCCTAGCATCTAAAATAGGTCAGCACATGGTGTATACTCACTAAATATTTCTTGAATGAACACATGAGTGAGGGACTTAAGTTCGCATTCAAATGTAGGTTTGGTTACTTACTGGCAACCTGAGCCCCACATCGGAGCAGCTTTCCACCATGCGACTTGGCGTGCCAGGCAATCTTTGTGCGTCCCCGTGAACAGGCTGCCTTTCTCTCCATTGTCTTTACCTGCCACTTTTCAGAAGCAACCTCTCATCTTTTCCCGAGAAAGGCAGAGCATCTCTGTTCCAAAGATGGCTTTTAATCAAGGAGGCTAAAAAGATAGCCTTGCTAAGTGTTTCTGTGGGAACCAAGTTGAATTTGAAATGCCCCTGGTTGTCTCAGCTGTCCCCAAGCATGTCTGCTCAAGCACTAATGAATTATTTCCATCTTTATCATAAACTGAGGTCACCAGGGAGAGTATTGTTCTTGGACAAGAACACACGCATCCTCGGGAAACTCGCACTTCGGGTAACCTCGCCAGTAGGTCAGACTGTCTGTGTCTCTCTGGGGCAGAAAGAATGAGAGTTTGAATTACAGTGTTTGGAAGGTTCTTCCTCTGCGAGCTTGAATTCAGACTTCCTCTAACCCCCAAAAGGGAAAGGGAGCAACTTAAGGTGTCAGTGAAAGAACTCAGGTGCAAAAAATGTTACAGGATTCCACGTCTACTAGGATTTAAATTGAAAAGTGTGCATGTATGAGTATATGTGCATGTGTTGGGAGAGGAAGCAGCAAAAAACACAGGGAAAGAGACTGAACAACTCCTTGAATAAGACTGAAGCTCTAATTGAGAATGCCTTTTGACCTTGCCTACAGAGGAAGAGAGTGGAACTTATCATTACCTGCTACCTGCCGTGACATACTGCAACATCCAGTCCCCCTGAAAACATCGCCATCAAATCCTAATTTTACAGATTTTTCAAAATGCAGTAAAATAAAAATCGTTTCTATTTGTTGAGGGCCCTTTTGGTGTTAGAAACCATGCTTTTCACTTTATACCTTTTTCATCTTGACAGCAATGCTATGATATAGGAAATACTTGTATTCCTTTATTAAAGAGGAAACCATCAGGGCCCAGAGAGCTCAAGTGATATCTACAGAAATGGCAAGATCGAGACTCAAGTTGAAGTCTGCCTAACACTAATGACTGTAGTGCCTGCCTCTATTAGCCTGGGGGTGGGGGGTCGGGGGTAGCAGGAAAGCTTAGCTGTTCTTACCTACTTGGTTATCTGTCTCTTTTCTCTTACATCCATTCTAGACCATTCCCCTGCTTGCCGCTGTATTCCAGGAAACTGAATTTCCCATGTTCCATGGGTTTCTGGGTGGGTTTGACAATGGAAGGCACTGGCAGAAGATTAAAGCAGTAAAGGAAGAAGCCAAGGTATTGTCCTCCCTCCCTCTCTCCCTTCTCTGCTTCCTGCAGAAGCTCCACCACAGATCTGGCTGCTGCCCCCGGCTCCTGAACTCTGATAACAACACCTATTCCCAGTATTCCTCCCCCCTTAGGGGCAGCAGAGCTGTTACTAATCTCTGGGTTAACCTTATCTCCTGTTTAACTGCTCACCTCTTCCAGCATCCATGTAACCAACCCCCTGTGTTATATTGCCTCTGTTTCAAAGACCTAGACTGGTTTCTGTTCTCATGGCTGTACTCTGGCTGACATATATATCTTCTTTCAGAAAACAAACAACATTATTCAGAGCATTTTACCACCAATATTAAAACTACAGTTGGAATCGAAGTACAAAGTAGAGAGTTGGTATTCATCAGCATGATTTAAATCACATGAATTTGGCATTACACTGAGAACCAGTGTGCAATTACCACAGGCTTTGTCATCAGAGCTAAAGCCCATCACCGGCATTTACTAGCTGTGTGATTTAAGGCAAATTATTTTAGCCTAAGTCTCATTTTTTTTCAATGTAAGAAAACCTGCCTTGCAGTATTGTTTCACAAATCAGAAACTGTGCATGTAAAATAGAAACACACAATTCCTAACATGTAGAAGACAACTAATGAACGCTATTCATTTTTACTGCATTCTAATCAGCCTCAGGAATCTGAAAGATTTCAAAAGAACCAAAAGCAAACATTTTTCAGTAACGGTGAGAGAAATGCATTGCTTTAATTTCAGGAGAAAATGGGGAGAAAGACATTTAAAATGATGAGCTATGAACTAAACATCATTACTTTTACCTGAAAGAATGCTAAAACTTGAAAGATTGGAAGAGGAAGAAACAAAAAGACAAATATGGCAAAAATGTTTCTGTTTAAGGATTTTGTGTGTGTGTGTGTGTGTCACTAAGCCAGGAGATAAGGTTAGCTTTTCCTTAATCTGGAGCTAGGGGAGAGGCACAGGAATTAAATAGCCTCATGCTGGGAACAGAGACCTAGAATAGCAATCAGGAAACCTGGGTGCTGGTCCCAGCTCACCTCCCCTCTCTGAGCCTCAGTTTCCCCATCTGCTAACTAATTACGAGGTCAGTGGTGGGTACTTTAGGGTCACTCATGCAGCTTTTAAAGTACACACTTACCCAAGCCCTAGTGTCAGAACCTGATTAAGTACATTTCTGGGAGAGGCTCCAAGATGATGTATCCCCCAAAAGCTGCAGATTCTGACATGCACTCTTGTGCAGTCTCCTGGCCTGTGACATCAAAGGTGCCCTCTGGCTTCAAGACTCTCTCAAACCATGACTGTACATCCACTGGAGGCGAACAGAGGAAGGAGCACCTGGTAAAGACTGCAGGAGATAGGGAAGGCTCCGGAAGAAGAAATGACTTCAACTTGGAAGGGTAATTAAGGTTGGGATAGAAATAGGAGAAAAGTCTTTCCAGGTAAGGGGAAAGGAGGTAGGAAATGTAAATTTGTTAGTAAAACAAAAAAAGTTGGGGGAGGAGGGTTGCAGAAGCACAAACCACAAAGGAATGTACAATGAAACAGGCTGAGAAGTTTGACTAAACATGGATTTAAAACCCAGCTCCACAACTCTATGACCTTGATTGAGCAAGAATTTATTTTCTCCAAGCTTTAGTTTCCTCACCTGTAAAAAGGGGACAGTAATAGTACTCCGTCCTAGATTTGTCTTGAGAGTTAACTAGAACAATATATTGTGCACTTCTTACTGTTTCCAGTAAGAGAGTTAATACCATGACCAGCATTATTATTTCTATAATTTTCTATATATCCTCTGACATGGCTCACCATCCTTTCAAATTCCATGTGTCTATGCTTCATGCCACCATGCTACACTGCCATAATCGAGCAGGAATAAAATGGAACCTGGGGTCTTGAAAAGAAGTTAAAATAAACAGAGCTAGAAATGGAGGGGATCAGAACAAGTGATGCAGAAATTAGCAAGATTTAGAACAGGGCTTCTCGACCTCAGCACTATTGACATCAGGGGCTGGATAATTCTTTGTTGTGGGAGCTGTCCTGTGCATTGCAGGAAGTTTGGCAACATCCCTGCCTCTACCCACCAGACACCAATAGTACTCTCCAGTTATGAGAATTAAAAATGAACCCAGACATTGCCAAATATCCCCCAGAGGGCCAAAACTGCCCCAGTTAAAGACTACTGATTTAGAGTAATGAAAATGGAGAAAAAGGTAGAAAAACAGAACAAGAGGCTTTCAACGGAAAGCTGATTTTACTAAGTGGGAGTAAGAAAGAGTGGAGTTTTTTGGTTTTCTTTTGTTTTGTCCATTTCAAAATCTTAGCCCAGCCTTCCTGAATTTCCAAGGTGCTCAGCAGATGCAAACTGAGAAGATGAGTCTGCGAGGTTTTTTACAGTAATTCATTTTTCCCCAGATGGAAAGAATGTCTAAGTCCAGATTACTAACCCGGAGTGGAGGTCTTGGCTGATCACCAGAGGGCTTTTTTCCCCCTTCAGTGGCCGCGGTTGCCTGGGAGATCCTGCAGTTTCCCACCCAGCCCACGCCTGACCTCTCGTCTTCCCCGTGATGCTCAGATGGCCCAGGGAAATCCTGGAGAGGACCTGCCAAGGACTGTGGCCAAGGTAACACTTCTGCCTCCTTATCTGTCAGTGGGTCAACTTCCCCCCATTCTTTCCAAGAGGAAAACTTACCAGGCAGCAGGGCTCATCAGAGCTGCCTGACAAAGGCCAACTGGTGAAGAGGTGAAACAGAAACGGTGAGTGCCCGCCGCCCCCCAACTCAGCTGCGTTGCCCTCAAGCCAGGACCTGGGAGCGGCAGGGAAGGGCATCTCCCCTTCCTTCCTCCCCTGTCACCCCCTTCACACTCCGAACAGCCTTCCGCTGTTTTCCCAGCTCCACTGTGCTCTCGCCTTCAAAGTCCGATGGGCAAACTGGAGAGGGCTTCCTTGAGTTGAACACTAATTCAAACACTCCGGGTGAGCACTTTAAGCAGCTGGTACAGTGAAGTACTGTACTTAACTTCTAAAATGTCCTTTGTCACACCTGCTTCATCATTCACTTCTTTGCTCTTAATCTGAGGCTTTGGTCCACATCGTTTCCTGGGTCAAAGATGTTACCTATTTACCTTTTAAACAACCATTGAAGACAGGTAACAGAGTGTATGCTTTTTTTTTTTTTTTTTAAATCCCCAACAACGCATCACTCTGTGTCAGACCTTGAGCAGGTGCTTGGTGAGGGCTTGGATCGACTAATAAATCGGTCAAAGGGTTCTGACAGCTAACACTCTGCTTCTTGGCTTTGACTTGGAACATGCATTCACTCAACTAGCCTGTCTCTCATTTCACCACCCTGCAACTATTTCCAGGATATCTCCCGCGTGCCAGGCACTAGGTCAGGTAATGGAACCATAATGGCGGGAGAAACACTGTCCCCAGACCCATGGATTTATGCCTAGCAGAGGGGCACACATTCACAACGAAAATGTGTCTTTTTTCAGTATTTCGAAGACTTCAGTAATTCAAGCTGCCTCTCCAAGTCATGCAGATAATTGAGATTTACAGTATTTTAAAAGTCCTGGAAATCAACTATCTGCACCTGAGATAGGAAAATAAAGATTTATTTTAAATCATACCAATTTAGCCCACTCTTTTTCTTGGTTTAAGCAGGGCCTCTGACTTTTTTTTTTTTCCCTTCCTTTTACTGGAGATTTCTATGCCCATTCCCTTACCCCATAAGCCCTACTGTAAAGTATTTAACATGTATCCTTTGATATGCTTATAATATTGTACACTGTGGGCTTTATGTATATGTATGTGCATGTGTGTTAAATTTACATTGACGGTTTTGTGTTCAAAACCATATCCGGGTTTCTTACTTTTCTCAGTAGAATTTTTTATAAACTCTGTTCAGCTTACTATATCTTATGTGTCTAATGAGCTAATTTAGAATGCTGTCTAGTATTTGTAGTAGTTTCCTGTGGCTGCTGTAACAAATTGCCACAAACTGAGTGGCTTAAACAGTACAAATGTATTATCTTACAGTTCTCGAGGTCAGAAGTCTGAAATGGGTCTCACTGGGCTAAAGTCAAGATGTTGGCAGAGCTGCCTTCCCTTCTAGGAAGGAATCTGTTCTCTAAGCTCTGTGGCCCTAGGGGAGAATTTCTTGCCTTGCCTTTTCCAGCGTATAGAGGCCGCCCACATTCCTTAGCTCTGGCCCCTTCCTCCCTCTTCAAAGCCAGCAATGGCAGGTTAAGTCTTACTCATATCACTTCACACTGACACTGATTTTTCTATCTTGTTCTCTCACACTTAAGGACCTGATCACGTTGGGCCCACAGGACAATCCAAAATAGTGTTTTAAAAGCAGCTGATTAGCAACCTTACTTCCATCTGCAACCTAAATTCCTCTCTTCCATGTAAGATAACATAGTCACAGGTTCCAGGGATTAAAACATGGACATCTGGGGGTGGACAGGGAGAGACAGGAAGTTATTCCATACCGTGTTCTTCCACACAATATTACTATTACTATCGTAATATGTGCTATCACCATTGTATTCCATACTGTGTGTCCATCATATTTATATATATATATATTTTTTAATTGAGGTGGGATTTCACCGTGTTGCCCAGGCTGGTCTTGAACTCCTGGGCTCAAGTGATCCTCCCACCTCAGCCTCGTTTTCTATCTCCATGGAAACGAAAGACACAAATTCCTTGCTGAAACAAACAGTGCCTTGATGTTCATCCTACCAGATCTATGAGAGAACTTCTCTGGGAAATAGATGCATATACATATTTCCACTCCCAGATGCTTTGATGCAAGACATATATAGACACACACACTCCCAGGGATGGGATTACTAAATCTTAAGTAGGATTTATAGTGATGATACCACATGATTTCAGAAAAAGCAACAAATATATCCTTTCTGACTCTCAAGCAGGCTAGCAGTATTTCTATAGAAAATATCTGAAGACATTAGAGCCATTCACAAATTTTTCTTTTTCCACCTTTCAGGCATATGGTGGGATCACCTTCCTCCAACCTCTTTGAAGTTAGGAATGGGTGTGTGACTTGTTTTGGCCAATGAAACGTAACTAGAAATGAGAATGTGTCCTCCAGACAGAAGTTTTAAGTGTCGGCACACAGCTCTACCTCCTGCCGTGGAGATCGCAGACTCCCACGTTGATATGGAGCCTTCATCAAAAGCCGGGTCTCCAAATGACTACAACGAACAGAGACCACCACCCCCTCCCTGGCCAACCAAGTGGATGTTGAAAATCAGGGAAAAAAAAATCAAGCTTCATTATGCAAAGCCACTGAGTCATATGGCTTTTGTTACTGTACCATAGCATGGCCTCTCCTGACCAATTTAAAACCAAATTTGAACTCTATTTTGATGCTGAGAATTTTGTCAAGCACTTTCTTATCTATTATTTCACTGTTTATCGCTTGATTCCGCCTTTATCCCTCAAGCTTATGGGCTGCTTTTCTGTTCCTTCCTATTCCCCTGTTCATAAAGACATATTGAAATCACTCTTCACTTCCTGATCTTGCTCACTGGTTGGTGATACCCAGAGGTATCCAACTGACAACGCACTTCCTGAGTGCACGGACCAATCTTCTCATCACAGCCAGGCACAATAGTCAGCATCTGGCACGTGGGTAGTGGTCAAATAGTGCTCACTCAAGAGACTATTCTCCCCATTCTGTATACACTAAGGAAGGCTCAGAGAGGACAGGACACAGGCCAAGGTCACACAGCCAGGAAGAAGAGGTCAGTATCAGAACCCAGGTCCCCATGCAGTATAAATTCCTCCTTGGCCAGATCAGAGGGAAGCATCCCGTGATACTGCCCAGGATGTAACCCATCCCTGCCTTGCCCACCCCCACACAGAGACACTGAAGCTTAAGCACAAGGGGGGACTGCATGGATTTTTCTTAGAACTGCTTGGATTCCCTTCCTTGTTTTCAAAGAATGTAGAAATGATGGGTCTGAAATCTATTTCCGATGAAATTAGCATTTGGGCTAATTGTGTCTCAGCATCTCTGTTACACAGTTGGTAATACTTCCTCTTTGCGCAATTGCAGAGGAAGCCTCACAAGCCTGCTTCATCAGATGGGCAATCATACACCACGACGTAAGCCCCGTGTCTCAGGAGACATAAACAACTCAAATTGGCAAGTGTTCTGGGAAATAAATATAGACTGGAAGGTACAGGGATATACAGGGAGGGTCCAGGCCAGGAAAGAGGGCCCGTGTTTGGTTTAAAATATAAATATAAGGCTTGAATGGGGGAGAAACCAAAATGATCTCTTTCTTCTCATATTATCATAAACATGGCGAACGGTGCTCCCGAAGGTACTCAGAGGCTTGGCTGTCAGCAGATGGTGCAGCTTCCCTGATCAGCCCATCAGCTGGGCTAACATGACCCCATAGAAATGTATTTTTCTCTGCTGCATCTGTGCAAATAAACACCGGCAATTTCTGATACTGAGCTCCTTGCCTGTAAAGCGATCTAAGTGATGTAAACTTAATAACTCACAAATGGTGGCTCACCTCCAGTTGGACCCAAAACATCAATTTGCTAATTCCTCTGATTTTCCCTCTTCTTCTTGCTCTTGACCCTGACAGATTATCACCTTGAAAGTGACTAAATGGTTCCAAGCCTGAGGTACCTTTGTTTCTGGGACTCAAACCTCCACTTCTTGGAAAGGGAATGATGTTTGTGACCCCAGATGGCTGGAGGTGATTGATAACAGCGCTGTCCTAATGGTGCTCAGCACCTGGCCATCTGGAAACAGGGAGGCTGAAGGGCTTAGCCAGTGTGGAGCTAAGCCTGGCCCCGGGGAATGCTAAATGTTTGTGCATTATGTGAGGAAGCCTGAGTGCTTGGCATCCATCTGTGGGTGGGAACACCCAGCAGAGTGTCTGAATCCTGCTCTGCCGTGCAGTAGCTCCATGCCCTTGGACTCAAGAAGTTTACTTAAACTTTCCCAGCATGTTTCCTACTTCAACTGGAAAAGGAGGATAATAGTAGACTTAGTATCATCGTGAGAATTAAGTAAAATATTCTATGTAAATGCTGAACATAGTCTCTGTGTGAACTATTACATTGCTAACAAGCAGAAGAATAGGAAGCATAGATATCTCAGTGGGGTATGATTACCTATTCCTGCTGGAAGGATACCCAGCCTGAGATAGGACATCAAGAACTAGGTGAATAGTCCAGGACACACAATTCTCTGGAGACTAGGGGAGCAGGCAATCCTAAAGAGCCATCTAGATGGACTAGAGGCACCGTCTTGGGATACGCTAGCAGTGGTGAGGCTGAGAGCATCGTAGGTAATGGAGCTATCCAAGAAGAAAATGCTAGGGAGGAAAGGTCCCTCCACTAGAGCAGGCAAGAGTCAAAAGAGAACACCTTTGCTGGAAGAGACAGTTAGCTGATGCCATTGAGAAGGAACTAGCCCTCAAAGTAGACTCTAAACAAGTGGTCAGATCAGTGGCTTCTGCCAGTAGAGGATAATGCCATCCAAGATCAGGGAAGGGAAGTTAATCTCTTGCTAAAACCCTTCAGTGGCTTCTCACTACCATAGGAAGAAAATAAAACTCTCTTCGTTCACAACAGGGGTGCTCCTTCCTCATCCTGCAGCATCAACCCTCCCCATGCTCTAAGTGTCTCCTCTGCCACCAAACGTCTCAAACTCTTCCCAAGCTCTCAGCCTTTGCACCATCACTCTGCCTGGACACTCGTCCACCTCCTCTGTGTCCAGTTCACTGTCATTCCTCTACACATTGCAGCCCCAGCATCACTTCTTCAGAGAAGCCTTTCAAGGGTATTGAAAACAAGCATCCTCCCTGTTATGGCCCCAGCTGTCAACTGTCCTACAGGTCTAGGAGGGAATGGCTTTCCACCGTGACTGGTCCCTGAGTGCTTCATGCCCCTTGTTAATTCCCCTAACCTCTGTGAATACTTCCCTCCTTTAAAGATTCTTCAAAATCTCAAATGTTGCTAGAATCCTGGCTATTTCTTTCCCAAATCAGGAAAAAAAATTGTTGGAGACCTCAAGTTTACGTACCACACTTGACTCTCTAATCATTCTGTGAAGTTTATGGCCACCTCCTCTGCTACTACAGCATCCACGTATAAATTGTGGGCAATCAGCATATTTTAAGACAGCTGAGTGGGAGCTGCTGAGTGGCCAGTCCAAGACAGGCTCAGAAACAAAGCCCAGGATGTTCCAGCACACGCTTCTTCACAGACTGTCCACACGTGTGCAGAGCTGTCATCATGCAATGGGAGGTTCCATGCAGCTTTAAGCAATTTAAGCCATGTGCAAGCCTTCAGCTGAGGGAAATACCAAAATGAGAACAGAGAGTATATTCCTGCTCCCTAATTATCCCGAGGACTTCAGCACCTCTGTGCTATCCCAGGGCATGGGAGCATTTCCCACAGGGGTGACCTTTAGAACGCAGAGCTAATCGGGAAACTGGAAGAGCTGCCTTGGATTGGTGTGTAAACACACTAAGGTCTGCTCTTCCAGGATGCTTTGGGGTCCCAACATGACTGGCAGCAGCTGCCTTAGGAAGATTTCCCTCTGGAAATTCCTAAAAAATTATTTACAGCCCTCTTCCCTCATGGTCTTACCTATCACTTTCTGAACAGTGGAGGTGTGTGGTTTTCAAAATTATGATTCTCGTCTAGCCCCCAAAAATGTGCTGCCAAGCCCCGACCATGGCCAAAACTGAAAGCACCCCAAGGGGTTTCTGAGGGGTAGAGACTAAAGCTTCAAATCCTAGAGGCCACTAGTGACTTGGAAAGTTGACATCCAGCTATAGTATCTCAGATCAAACTCCCAGGCTCATGCACCACCCCACAATGGGGTCTGGACTTGGCTCAGAGTGGGCCAAAGGTTCTCATCTGCTTTATACCTATGAACTTTAGTGGGAGTTTATCATTGTTAGCAGCCTACTATCCATCTCCCTCCCTCTGGGCTTGATGGCTCTAGCATTGTGGCAGGGATGGTCTGATGGCAAACCCAGATAACTCCAATTACAGTAGGGCAGCTGAAGCTAGAGAGGGAGAAAGCATGCCAACTTCAGCAAATTAAAAAGTTTCTCCCAGGATTTTGAATCTTTAGCAAATCAGTGGAGGTCAGAAAAGAAATGGGTTATTCCTCATTTTCAGGTGTAAGCTACTACCTTGCTAAGTTACTCACTAGTAGCTACTGCAGTTGCAAAATGCACAAATCACAGGTCTTTGTCATGATTTAAAACCATCAAGATAAAAATCTCAGTACCAAGAGCCTGCTAAGTGCAGTGGGCAGAGTCGATACCCTACCCAGACTCCCTGGGTTATCTTTGTGCTGTGTGTGTGCACCCGTAGCTTCTGTGTGCTTTTACTTACAACAGCCAGAAGCAGAAACACGGGAGCTCTGACAGAGTTTGATCTTGGGCAAATGAAGCTGGCTTTGCTCACAGGCATGGGAAGCCACAAGTTCCTTAGAATTTACGTCCCCATCTCCCCCCCTTCTCCCCACTCCTGGCTCTTAACAAATGACTGAAAGGTGCAGAGTAGGAAATCCCCATCTCCCTTGCCCCAGATTCTATGGCATAGCTTGCCCCGCAAAGTCTCCCTGATGGGATCAGGCCAAAGCTCCCCTCCGTGGGACTTTGTCCAAACTTGCCATCTCCTTGGGGCAACTTCCCCTGGTCTGCTGTGCCTCCCCACGCTGTTTTCTGTTCTTCCCTGGGAGCCTCTTCTTGCACGAGGATCCTCAACCCAGGGTCTGCTGCTGGGGTCATCTCAGTTTCCTTGACTCCAATACTCCACTCACTCCCTACAGCAGCATTTTCAAATGTGAAGGCAAGAAAAAGTAGGTGGTTTGGCTAATTTTATGTGTGAACTTGACTGGGCTAAGGAATGCCCAGGTAGCTGGTAGAACATTACTTCCGGGTGTCTGTGAGGAATGTTTCTGCAAGATTAGCCTTTGACTCTGTAGACTGAGTAAAAAAGAGCAAAACTTCACCAGTAGGGGTGGGTTTTGTCCAAGAGGACTGAACAGAACAAAAAGGCAGAGGAAAGATAAATTTGCTCTGTGTGCAACAGCTGGGACATCCGTCTTCTTCTGCCCTCAGACATCGGCGTTCCCAATTCTTGGGCTTCCGAACTTGCACTGCTACGTACACCATTAGCTCCCTTTGTTCTCAGGCCTTCCCGGCTGGGCCTGGAACCACATCACCAGCTTTCCTGGGCCTCCGACTTGCAGATGGCACATCCTAGGACTTTGCAGCCTTCATAATTGTGTGAGTCCGTCCCTCATAATAAATCTTTCTACATATCTGTAGATATCCCATTGGTTCTGTTTGTCTGGAGAACCCTAATACAGTAGACATATTTGCATAAAAGCAATTCAAAGAATTGCCATTGTAATATGAAGGCCCAAAACAGACTGTGTAGTCTACTAAACACATTCAAGCCCCTGCCCTCAAGGAGCTCACAGCCCAGTGGAGATGATATCTAACATATTATATGGGAAGGTATATACTGCATATGTGTATGTATATAAATATGTACATGTATTCACACACATATGAATATATAGTACACGGATTGGGAGATAAAAGTAACCGGGAAGAACTGAATGCCTAATGCTAAAGTTGCAGCCAATCTATTGATAAGGCATCCAAGAGATATCTTATGACTCCTTCTTTCAAAGGAAAGTTTGTGGGAAAACAGGCTGCCCCACTGGCACCACCCTTAAAGGGTCAAGACATGCCTCAAAAACTCAGAGTCTTCCTTTATAACCACCCTGTAGGGATGTGACATCTGCAAAAATCCCAAAAAAGCTTTTGTAGCTATTTCTATCTTTGGGCCACGTCTTAGGAATAACGTATCCCATACAAGTTTCCTGCAGTGAGACACAGTGAAAGTGGGCAGACTTTCATGGCAGATAAACATGGCTTTGTACCTGCCTCTACTATTCACTAGCTCTGTGGTATTGGAGCTCCAATATTAAGATGTCTATCCAGTTTCCCTTTCTGTAAAATGTGACAGCCATCACTCCCCTCCCAAGTTTGCAGTGAGGATTACACCTGTAAAATGCCTCATTCAGTGTCCGGTACATAGTAGGACTCCATGAAATTCATTTTCTTTCTGTCCTAAATCTTATTCTCTCTTTTAAGGACTCAGACCTAAGGATTACAGAGGCTTAAATCAGGAGTCTGAGAAATGGTCTAATTCAAGGGGCTTTTCAAGACAGATATCTGGTAAGCTCCTTGAAGGCAGACGTTAAATCTTTTAAGTATTCAGTACAGTGCCAAGAATGCTGGAGTTGTCCAATAAACATTTAAATAATAATAGTTGCTTAAAAACTGGATTTTCGTTTCAGTTTCCTTGGAGAGGTTGCCACCTTGTGGACAATGATCAAAACAGCACACCTCCGGAACCTGCGCTGTTCCGGCCACCACTCATAGCTCCCGGGAGTCGGCACAAGTAACAATGTGTTTCCAAAAAAGATAATCAAATTCATTTTTGAAGGTGCAAAACAAAGCAACCTCTTTGTCTAACTGCAGTGTGCAATGCTTTTCTGGGGTCGCCTAATCTAGTTTAAAAAGATCCATCTTTCTGAGGAAAAAGCCCCTAAGAAAATTGGTGAAATTCATTACTTCAAAGCCATTACCCATACTAATAAAGTGAACTTAGCTAATTCAAGCAATGACAAAAGACAAAGGCCATATGTGAAGTTGCTCTCAGAACTAGCCATATGGTCTCTAGGTCAACAAAACCCTATAGAAATATCTGGTCTCTGCTGCTCTGAAATATCAAGTGGTCCCTGAGCTTCTGAGATCAAAGGCATAAGATCACCTTTCAGGAAGACACACTTGCCATATACAACTGATTCCTAAGTGGTGGATATATTGACAAAATGGAGCACAAAAGAAATTCTACATGAGGAAAATCCTAGGATCCCATTCAACGGATCTATGATAAAATGGAAAGAACATTGCTTTAAGGATCAGATGACTCCAGGTATGAATCCCAACTATGTAATCTTGGACAAGTTTCCAGCCTTTCTAAGGCTAAATTTCCTCACACCTGTAAAATGGGTTGATAATCTTTCCCCCATTTAACCACCACACAGCCACTTCTGGTTATGCTTCCCAAGTCTTCCCCACCATACAGAGATGGAAAGAGTCTGACGTCGTCCCAGCATTCAAAGAAACACCACACCATGAATTTGGGCAAGCGTTGGGACCTCATTTATGGCTGCGAGTCATGTTTCCCTGCATTACGCAGATAATCACCCCATTTCACCAATCGGCCGTTTTCACAATGAGTCCGTGGAAGTCGGAGGTCAAAGCAGCACTTACTAAATAATGCCCGCAATTTCCTGAGTTTTCAAGTAAAGCCGATGATAAAGTAAGGAAAGTGCTACCCACTTCCATCAATTCTTTTCTGCCTCTGCTTCCTGAAAGATCCCGCTTAGTGATTGCGATCAGCTCCCCAAACCCTTTCAGCTGATTGGACCAGGAAAAAAACGAGGTGCATGAGTGGAGTTCGTGTGACAGGGGCTGACCTTTGCCTTTACCCTGCAAAGCAGTTATTTCCTGCATCGAAAGGGGAAGCTGAAAGGATAATTATGTTGGTGGCAAAAGCCCTCACGCTGGTACTAGGCAAAAGTGAACCACAGTGGGAAGTGAGAAATGTGAACACCATTATTACGTGGATCGGGACCCCATCCCCAGAACAGAACACACACCAACATCCCTCCCTCGCTGACCATTCTACGTGTCTTCCCTCATTTCTGGGGATGGCAAAAGATTCTAGCCGACTCATTTCCTGCCTGCCGTGTTGGAAAGTTGACACCAGTTTCACAGATAAGATCCTCTTGTTGAAGTCTGATTGCGTTTTTCTCAGTGTTACCCTTGAACAGAATCCTGGACATTAATACTGAATAAGGGCTTGCGTCAGGGGGTGCGAATCCAGCACAGCAGTTTCCTGGGGAGGGGAGATCAGTGATGAAAATGTTCACTGCAGAGCCAAGGAGCCTGGGGTGAGCCCTGGAACTGGCAGCTCTGGGCCTGTGCCAGTCACCCCTGAACAAGTGGCTGGATGTTACAAGCCTCAGTTTCTTAATCTATAAAACAAGCATAATATTCCTCACCGCAGAGTCCTGTGATGAAAAGTAATATTATTCTCTTCCTTTGGAAGTTTATAAAAGTGCATATTGAAATCACCTACGAAAAGTGCTCACCACAGCGCCTGACATTTAGTGTGCACTCAGAAAAGGGAATTTTATCCTCATGATTATCCAGGAGACAAATATGGTTGAACATATTTTATGAAGGCGGCTGAGTATAACATTTTTAAGACCACACATCCCGTAAGTGTTTGGGTTAGATGCGGCCTGAAGTTTAATTCTGCTAAAGCTAATGGCCTCTCCAATGGGACAGAGATCCCAAAGCTTTGGTGAACATCAGAATCCCTTGTGAGGCTGCTTAAGAGAGAACATTCCAGGGCCTCACCCCAGATTCTGATCCAGTAGGTCCAAAGTGGACCTCAAGATTCTAATATAAGTGGTCTTTAGACACTAACCCATCATTTTTCTCATTGTAAAGCACTATTCACATATTAGGTATTATTATTATAAGTAGTAGTAGTATCCAGAGTATAAGTTTTTACTTTTAATTGATAGAGAAAACTATATGTATTTATAGTGTACATGATTTTTTTGAAGTATATGTAATAGTTTTTATTTTTAGAACTAAGGTGAAAATTCAGCACAGCTTATTAAGAGTTTAACAGAAATAACACATCTCTCTCTCACACACACACGTGCTCACGTGTAAAAAGAACAGATCTTCTGATTCTACTCAATCCAAATGGTGACAGGCAGTAAACTTATTAAAACTTCATGAACCAAGTAAATGTATATTTCAATAGATTTGGTAAATTATGTTTGGTGAGTCTGTAATTTTGGGCATTCAAAACTATTAAATCTCTCAAAGAGTCTCTGAATTTTAGGGAGATTATTTTGATAACATTGTGAAAGGCTGGGAAAAACCAAATTCACTTATTCATTCATTCAGTAAACATGTATTGCTTATCTATTTTGTGTCAGGCACTGGGATAAATGTGAGAGATTCAGAAACCAACAAGACTGGAAGCTTCATGAAGCCCCAGATCGTGTTTGTCTTGTTGGGAAAACAGACAAACAAACAAATCAAATAACTCCAGTTTAGGATAACTCCTATAAAAGAAAAAATCAAGGTACTATAAGAGAACTATTGGGGCTCAGGAAATGTACATAGAATGCTGTCCTCTGAAGAACAGACATTTAAGCTGAGAACTGAAGGCAGAAAGGGCTCAGGTATGTGAAAAGTCAGGCAGAAGGAACAGTGAGTGTGCAAAGGCCCTGAGGTTCAGAAGAAACATGGTAGGCTCACAGAAGCGGAAGGAGCCTGGTGAGCTGGCTGTGGAAAGCGAGGGGGAATGATGTGAGGTGAGGACAGAGGGGCCCAGGGATCACACAAGGCCCCATGGGCCCTGGTCAGGAGTTCGAATTTTACTCCAAGTACAATGCAACAGCCATTGAGTGCTTTAGAATGGGAGAGAAATAGGATCAGATCTGCCTCCTACAAAGATCACCCCGGCCACTGTATGGAGAGTAGATTGGAAGGAACCAGAGTAGAAACAGGGGACAAGTGAGGCATCCCACGTGGAGGGAGGCTGCCACGGGCACAGGCCCTACCCCCCTACTGCTTCTGGGCTCCTGGTTACATAATGTGGCAAGTGCCCTCACGGGGCCCTGAAACAAAGCACCTGCTGACTGTGACTGACCTCGAGTCTGAAGGTCTCGTTTCTCTCTACCTTCTGCAGGCCAAGTGACTGCAGGACAGCCTCTGCTCCCCTGCAGCACTTGGATCTTACGGGGCACATTTCCCTTGACAAGGAGGAAAGAAGTCATTTCCAGGGCCATGCCCACCCCAGGCTCCTCTGCCAGCTGCACCCCGCAAGGGGCTTTCTGTTAATTAGTCCAGTAGAAGTTCTCAGGGGAGGACAATCGTGCCCCCCAGGGGCTCTCTGACAGTATCTGCAGACCTTTTTGGCTGTCACAGTGGGAGGTGGGTGCTATGGGCATTTACTAGGTCAAGGCCCAGGATGCTGCTAGACATCCGACAATGCACAGAACAGGCCTCCACCACAAAAAATTGCCTGGTGCCAGTTGTCAACAGTGACCAAGGTTGAGAAACCCTGGATTAGAGGTTCATGCAACTTTTAATTCTCCTCCTACAAAGCCAATGTCTCCCAAAGTATGTCCTTAAAAGGCAAGATAAGGAAGCACTCAGATCCTTAAAAACAAGGCAGAGGAAAGGAAAATGGCATGTGTTTATTGACCTACTGTATACAGGTCACTGCAGTTTACATCTGTTAATTTGGTTTTCGTTTTTTGACTGTTGTTTGCTTTTTTTTTTTTTTTTTTTTTAACAGCAGGCCTATACAAGATGGGTACTTTTATTATCCCATATTACAGAGAGGGAAACTGATACCTCTTTGGATAAAGCAACCTTTCAAAATCACGGAGCTGGGATTCAAACCCAAGATTCCCTGACTCTGAGCCTGGTGCCCTTTTCTGAATTCCATAAAAATCCTCAGATCAAGCTGTGGGGGGAAACAGAACAGTCAAGTCTGCTTGTAGGAGGAGGCAGGATCCTTCTATATTTCCCTTCTTAGTATCCTTTCCTTCTTGCTCAGGAAACGTCAATAGTTTAGATTGCAGGGGCTGGAGACATAATCATCCTGTCTGGTGTCAGAGGCCACCCAGGCGGGTGTTGAGGACAAGGAGCTGGAACTCGAAACCCTCCTCCGCACCATCCGTGCCCTAAACTCACTCCACTCCCTGTAACCCGCAACCTTTCAGACTCTTGCCCCTCCAGGGTTTAGAGCCCCCTCTGCATTCAGAAGTGCTGCCCATTCATCAGGGAAAAGGTGAAAGGTCAAGGTATTTGGCAATGAAGTTCCTCAAGAAAAGAGACACCATTACAAAATGAGTAAAATGATATGGAGGCAACCCTCAATCCGCATGCATTTTTTGATGCCTACTATATACAAGGCTCTGTGCCAAGAATAGTGAAGACTGGGAAGTTGAGACAGAAAGAGTAATCATTCCCCTTCACTCATTATGAAAGGATTTACCAAGCATATATGCTATGCCCAGCCTAGTGGTAGGCTCTGAGTTACCAAGAGAAATAAAACAGGATTCCTGACCTCAAAAGGCCTGTGGTATAATAAAAGCGCTAATTAACACACACAGACAATCGCATTGAGCTGTGCAGAGAATGGGTGGTCAACATCCCGTATGTTTGATGAATGAATGAATGAATGAATGAATTGGTATAAAAAGGGATGAGTACCACTCAAAAAGTACAGTTAAAGTGGTGGGAAAAGCTGTAGAAGTGAGTGAAATATGACTCGCAGGAGAGAAATCAGGAAAAATTTACTGGACGAATTGTCCTTTAGGCTTAACAAGATTTAGACATGTGGGCATGAAAATCTGCATTCTGAAAGAGGAGAATTAGCCTAAGTTTTACAAAAAATGCCTTCTCAGACTGGAATGATTTTTTCAGAGGCCATAGCCATCTGGGAAGACAGAGGTGGGATATAGCAAGGATTGTTCAGACACCAATCACAGGGGAGGCTTTATCTGGAGCCCTTCTTCTACTATCTCGCTAAGACTCATAAGAACTACAAGGTAGGCTTTTCTTAACCCCATTTAACAGACGAGGAAGCTGCCACTACCCACCCACATTCCCTGCAGGTAAGCAGTAGAGCCCAGGTGGGATCCCAGGGGCCTTTCGACTCAGTCTTTGGAGCAGGGGTCTGTAAACTACAGCATGGGGGCCAAATCTAGCATGCCCCCTGTTTATATAAATAAAGTTTTATTGGAACACAGACATGCTCATTCACTTTCATATTGTCTATGGCTGCTTCTGTGCTACAGCAGCAGAGTTGAATAGATACAACAGAGATATATGGTCTGCAAAGCCTAAAGTATTTACTACCTGACCCTTCACAGAAAAAGTCTGCAGACCACTACCTTAGAGCTCAGTCTCTTGGCTCCCGTGGCCCAGCAAACCCTGTGCTGGCAGCACCAGACAGAGCTGTCTGCCCAGGGGACATTCCCAGCCCTTGGACACTGCCAGCCCTCCCTCCTCTGACGGGGCAGAGCTGGTGGTGAGGCAGAACTCAAGGGTCTTCCCAGGACGTAGGAAGCCCTGTAAGAAAGCACATCCCTTGAGAGCCTGAATTCCTGTGGCATCTCCACTATTTATATTGAAAACAACACAAGAACTCATTTTTCATGCTATTTCAGCTGGAAACATCCATGGCAGTACCACAATCTAGAGATCAAGAAGGAAAGGGAGAGCATGTGTGTGCTGTTGGGGCTCAGCCTGCCGTGCCCCAAGTTGCCTGCCCAGGTGCACTGGGCCCAGGCCAGGCGTCTTTCTGGGATCGTGGGCTTGAGGAATGAGGGTAAGTCGAGCAGGGAAAAGGTGCCTCGTTGGAAACCTTGCCTCCTCTCAACTAGGAAAGCATGAAAACACAAGCTGGCGTTCACACATCCACCTTGTTCGACAACCTAACATGGGTCATTAATTGAAATAAAATGAAACCAAATGGAATCCAGATGTCAGCATATATTCACTCGCACACAATTCATAGACAATTTACTAAATGGAAATGCACCAAAACATTCACAGTAGTTATTGGAGGGGTAAGGGGTTACCTCATTGTCACTATCTAAACCTCTTCCTTTTGTTTTGTTTTTCTTTTATGGCACTTAGGCAAAGAAAAAGGGGGGGGGGGAAAGACAGATAAAAGTATAACTTGGAATCATTTTGTGTTTCTCCCTCATAAGAATATAAACTCCACAACAGACTATGTCTGTTGTTTGTGGTTGTATCCCTTGTGCCTGGAACATAGTAAGTGTTCAATGAATAGTTTACTGAATAAACACTTACATTTTTATATATGCTAGATGATCCACAAGGAACATACATCACTATTATAATTTTAAAAACACATTATTTAAAAGTATATCTCAATCAAGTCAAAACAAACTTGTATCTTAGTAAATAAGCATTTATTAACTACCTACTATGTGTCCACATTACCATTTTTCTTTTGCCTCCAGGAGGCCTTGCACAGTACAATATTCACAACAAATATTCCACTAATGCCTCCCAAATATTCCTGACCACACAAATTGCACAAACCACCACCGCCAGTTACCACCTACTTTGAGAATGATATATAAAAACAATAGAATAACTACTCATCTTTAAGAGATTAACTGTTCCAACGAGCCTATCACCACAATCCCCAGGAGTCTGGAACCTATTTTCCTGGGAGATAATAAAACTGAATTGCAACCATAGTGCAGAGAAGAAACCAAAGATGTTTTGGATAAGTTATCATGAGCCATTATGAGGCCAGCAACTTCTGTGAACAAACAAGTTGGCATTTATGAAAGTTTCCAATACAAAGCCTGGCTCCCAATATGCTTCATTCCGCTAGTCTCTATTGAGCCCCAAATTCCAAAGATCAAAGTGAAAGCACAAATCTAACTCGAGAGAGTTGGAAAGGTAGCTACAAAACGTCTGAGAGTGGCATAAGTTAATACATGCTTAGCATTAAAGCATGTGACGTTGAGGCAGATTTTTGACTCTTTTGTTTTTTCCTTTTCGCAAACATGTTAATGAAACCTTTATTTTAAAGACCACTCCTTGATGTCGAGTAAGAGGAGACACCAGAGGAGAGCCAAGGTCGCAAAATAATGGCTGGCCTGACCACACTGCTCCAGCCCGGCCCTCTGGAAAAACGAGACCAGAGCTTGGATGTAATAATAAACCCCACCAGTCCGAGTTAACCTGCTCACTCTGACCCCGCATTGTCAAAGATGCTCATGACAGCTATGTTGTTATCCACCTCACATCTGCCAGCTGGGAAGTTGTTTGAATGGCTTTGGGGGAAGTGAAGGGCAGCTGGGAAAATGAAAAACACCTTCAAAAAGTGAAATAAACATTCTTAAGAAGATACCACCCTCCGCCAGCCACGTCCCAAACTATAAAAAGAAAGAAAAACATTAGGCCTATACCACACTGAGCAGCAGAACAATCCTTTCGTTCCAGGGAGGGAAAAAAACCCAGCCAAACAAAATGGCAGCCTGATGTCTCTGATGCCACACTGTTTAAGAAAGATTGCCCAGGGGTGGATTATCAGACGTTATCTATTCATTACATGAATATTAATCACCCACTGTGTGCATGCCTAGGTGCTAGGAGGAAAAAGACTAAATAGTCTCTGCCCTTAATGACAAATGTGATTAGCTCCTTAGAAACGTGTTCAGATTCACTAATGGCCTTCTACGAGCCACACTCATAAGTGCTTTACAAATATCATTTATCCATTCAGCATGTATCTGTTACACCCCAAGCAGGTACAAGGCACGGTTGTAGGCACTAGTGTGATGTGAAACAGACAAAAATCCTGTCTTCACACATCTTATTTCAAGCTCAATATAATACCACTCAGCAGATATTATTCCCATTTTAGAGAGAGGAAAAGTGAGGTTAGACATAACCTATTCAAAGTCACACACTAGTAAAGGCCAGAGACAGGACTTGGGCCTAGCACACCTTCACGCCCTTGGTTCTTTTCCCTAAAGCAAGGGTCAGCTGCAAACACAAATGACTGCAAGGGCTAGGCTGGCAAAGAATACAGTGGGCTAGGTATAGCCCGTAACGGCAACTTTTGTTGAATTTTGTTTTTATATGAGCACACTTTATGTATTGAAACCACAGTAAAAATTCCCCTTCAGCCCCAAAATAATAATAGTAATGCTTCCTTCTCATTCTTCCCAAAAAACATAGCCTTTTCAGGCTAATTTTTTGTTCCCTGGGACACAGCCATAGGGAGCAAGAAACACTTCACTTTCTTTCTAACACTATTGTAAGAACTAATCAGGGTGAACATGATGATAAATGGTAAACTGACTCTCATCCACCTCCATGTTAAGGAGGTGATGGCCGTTGCTTCTCAGCCCCAGTGGATAGGTGGTCACCACGCAAAAAATAGGCCAAGTGTTCCCTCTGACTTTTCTAGAACTTCCAGTGAAGCCACACATCCAGATTGCTACATCAGATCTCCCAATCTTTAAATATTGGCAATCAATTAAAACTTTTTTAAAACTACGTGTGCCACTATTTTGCTGGCTAAACTATACATATTTTGGTGTTAAATCTGCCATTGGTCTCAAGTTTAGATTCTGACTTATCCCCAGTATTCTTTTCAGCAAATATCATGCATATTGAACAATATTTCAATACATTTATTTGAAACAGCTATCAGTGGACTTTTCCTTTCCATATTTATAGATATGCCATGAAACCACCTACCTAGAGAAAAACAAAATGTGTTTATATCAAAGGACATTATATTCCAAGTACCAAATATAAGATGTTGACAATAACTGTAGTAAAAATTGAGGGGAAGGAGAGGTCACTCGACTTCTGAGTAACTGTCAGGGAGGACAGGAGACCTTACCTTGGATTTTAATGGATGGGTCCCGTTCGGATATATAGAAAAGTGTCAGAAAAGTAGGTCAAGAAGAAACAAAGCATGAGAAAAAGCTTAGAGATGAAAATGGGCAATGTTGAATCGCTCATAAATGTTTAAGGGAGAGTAAATATAAGAGTGGAAAGGATGACAAGGAAGTTGTAGGAGGTGACACAGAAAGTTACACTGAGGAAACTAATAGCGTATAAAATGGGAACAGTACCTGGTCTACTTCATAATATCGGGTTAGACGTCAGACTGAACTCTTAAGGGAGGTATTTAAGTCTTGATATCACCTACCTCTAACACGACACTTAACATGTAGAAGGCTTCCAATAATAATTTAAGGATGGAATGAGGTCACGTACATGAAGTATTTTGACCAACATAAAGTGTGCAGAACATCAAGGGATTATTAATATTGATGAGGAGACTGTTTTCAAAGGAAATTTATATAGGACTCCTGGGAGACGAATAATAAATTGAGGGTCTCTGGCAATTGTTAACACTTGTCAAAGTTCAACAGGCATTTCCTTCTCAAAAACAATGAAGGGAAACCCATTCCGCTGGTTCCTGATCCAACTGGGGATGTTAAGCCAAAGGAGAAAGGGAAATAGAGGTTAATATTAATATGTGGCCCTTTTTGGATTTCAGAGTCAAGAGACACACCCTACCCTTCCCCCCACAGCCTCTCCTAATAAAAATAAACAATATAGCTCTTAATACAAGAAAGCAAGAAGTTTTACATCCACCAAAATCTATGGTTCACTTTCAACTGCATGACAATATGAGCTTTGGAATCAGACAGACCCAGGTTCAAGTCCCAGCTCAGCCACATATTAGCTCTGCCACCCTGGACAAGTTACTGAGCTTCTCTGAGCCTTTGTAAGAGGACAAGGCAGCAAACACAGCACCTATCTCACAGGATTTAGGGGGATGACAGGAATGATGGATAGTGAAACCTAAACACCCTCATGTAAATACCAAATCAGAGACAAAATGATCTCATTTCAAGGAGACATCAAAAGCCAAGGAGCTGATTTCTGTCAAGTTGAAAGTCCCACAAAGACTTCATCCAGGATGTAAACTGGTTCTTGATATTCATCTATTTTCTGACTCCTCCTGAGTGTACTGTGTTGCCTTCACACGTAGATGTTTCTCTCAGCAGGGTAATCCATATCCACAGATTGCCCACAGCTGTCCTGACCACATGAAAGACCCAGACACTCCCCAATGACCTACTGGCACAAGGTAGTCATTCATCAAATGCCAGAAGCTCAGCACCAGACACACAATGAAAGGTTACCCCTTGGTTTTTATTGCGTTGGTATTAGCTTTCCCTGTCTGCAGCCATTTGATCAGTACAAAGCTTTACACTGTTTACAAATGTTTGTGAGTCCTGGACTTTTCTTCTTATTGACTTTTACATACTTACATCATTAATCTTTAATTTTCATTGGAAACTTCATCTGGCGATGAAAATGAAATGCTGCCTTCTGCCATGTGCCTCAAAAGTCCTGATGGATCGTACACCACTAAAAAGAGTCTAGGTGTGGTACAGTACATTGAGGGGAGACCATTCAATTTTTGCATAGAATGGATAAACAGTTACTTTTGTGACATTGCATATGCACTTGATACCAGCCACATGCGTTTAGCATACTGTGAACATTTCATAAAGAGCAGTGGTTATTATTAATTTTTTTTGGTTATGGTTATTTCCATAACTGATATTCTCTAGAAAAAAACCATATGTATCAAAGATAGGAAGCAATTTCTGAAGTGTATAACATTCTTTGCTGATGGTAACTCTTACAGAAATAGAAGAGCAACGAAAAAAATGAGCAGTGTCACTATATAGTCCAAGCTTCAGAGTGCTAAACAAGGGCACAGTGCAAATTTGCTATTTCCTTACTGATGGCACACGTGAATGGGGAAGAAGTGGCATACTTTTTGGGCAAAAGAATTGTTTTCTTCCAGATATCTTTTAAATTATTTCCTAGATCAGCACCGTCAAATACAACATTCTCTGATGACAGAAAGGTTGCATAACATAGCAAAAAGCTGACTGATACATCTGTGTTATTAAAAACTCAATGTGATTTAACAATTTTAATTAAGATTTAATAATACCATATTATTCTATGATGTGGCTATGCCATCCTTAGCCACTCCCTGACTTTTTCTTATTATAGCTGTTTTCCTTTTTCTTCTCCTGTAAATATTTTAATAATGACCATTCAAGGGGTACTTTCGAGATACCTCCTAATAATATGCACTGAAACTTGGAAAAGCTAGCTATACTATTCATAATCCCAACCTTAGAGTTTTGAATATCATTCAAGACTAACCAATCTATAAGAAAGATTCAACATGGTGGTAATTCATTAAAGGATATAGGTATATAGGATGCTACTGTGCTAGAATCATTCAATACACAAAGCACACGCTGTCGGTAAAGAGCTAAAAATAAAGCCTGTACTTTACCCCAAGTTTCAATAAGCTGACTTCCTTGAATATGTTGCTATCAAATTCCTAGATTTGTTTATAAAACTTTATGTTCAAGTACTTCTTGCTTAATTCATGAAACATATTCTGGTCACAATATAGATGAATCTATGGAGTAATATTAATAAACAACTATGTATTATATCCAGCAGAACTTATGGTAATTGCTCTTATCGAGGGGATAATGAGTGGTACCTTTTTTCCCTACAAATGTGATACACTCCTAGGCAATCTGGTGTGATACAAGAAGATTAAAGACTCCACTACTGATTTTGATGAGTTTACAGTGTGGTTGTGGAGGCAAGACACACACAAAAATGATAAACACGCAACAATCTTTAGATAAGTTGCCTCAAAGTAAATGCTTTAAAAAGAAAAAAAAAAGGTAAACTCTCCATGGCTGGGATGTCAGGACAATACCATAAGAAAAGTGGATGTAAATTTGTCTTTGAGGAATGGGCAAGTCTTACAAAATCAGAAAAAGGAGTGGAAAATGAAGACTCCTGGTGTGTCTGGGAGAGAACTAGAGGACTAGTGTGTGTGGAGGGGATACATTTATGGGAGGCAAGTAGGGTGAGGTAAAAGAAGGCAGGAGCACCTGGTGTGGTGTGACCTTTCGGGGTTTTATCCTATACTCAATGTCATCTGAGGAGGATGTGATCAGGAGAAAGAATGTTTAGGGGCAGGAAGATCACTTTGGGGAACCACTTCCATGTCTGAATGGGAGGAGAAGAGAATACGGACCCAACGGCATCAGTGTGGAAATGAAAATTCTTTGGGAGGGATATTGAAGAAGTAACAGACCTTTGAGATTACGTGGATATTGCAAAAGAGGCAAAGCGTTACTTTAAAAAAAAAAAAAACCCTAAAATTTTAAACTCAGTTATTGGGAGAACTTCTGATGTAACCATTGGGAAGAAGGGAAGCCAAGGGAAAGCATTTGTTTAGGAATGGCAGAGAGCAGAACACGCGTGAATCTAGATTGGGGTGTGCTGAGTTGAGGGCATAGATGTATTATTAGATGGCGTGACTTGGCAGATGGTTGAAAATATGTGACAGAAACTCAGTTAAAGAGATTTGAGACTGGGGAGGCTGAAGCTATAGCGCTGGAGGAGCTCACCAAGGGAGACACACTATGGAGAGATGATTTCCATCCTGAGACCAAAACTTAAGGGATGTCCACACGTAGGGATAGGAGACAAAGAATTGGGGATAAAGGGAAAGAAATAACCAGAAAGGTAGGAGAAGAATGGGTGCCTTGGAAAGGTAAGCAATCCTAGGATAGGTACACTGGAAAGACCTCTCAGAGTATAGTGGTTTTGGCATTTATCTTAGCCAAGGACCTTTTTGTCACGTGAAAACTTATGTGGAAACTCAGAATAGCAGAACTGCTCCGGTAGAAGGTTGAGGACTTAGAGAACTGTCTTCTCAGCCCTCCCACCCTCTCCCCAAGCATTCCACTAAGGGAGTGCTCAACCACCAAGACTCCCCAAAACCAAGTTTGAAGATCATTGTTGCCTTCCAGTTCTTTTTATATTAAAGATGAGGAAAGCAGAACTCTGCGAGGAAACATGAAGAGTTTATTAGCAACAGAATCATGAGTCACATCTCCTGATTTCCAGTCTGTTAGCCTTTAGTTACCAACAATGCTTCCTACAGTGCCCTGAAACCCGAGAGAGGACAGAAGTTCAGGAAGCAATGGAGAATGGTGACCTGTACACAGAGAGACACAAGTGGATGACAGTCCTGGGGCCAGCCCAACAGCACAGACGGCTGCTCGCGCTTCCCTCCCTGCAGGGGTGCTGGTGACTGCCCTATCCTGAGAACACATCTATCCATCACTTTCTGCAGGTCATAGGAGAAGACTTCATTCTCTCTGTATACCACTTTATACTTTAAGTAGTGTCACATCCATTATCTTATTTGATCATCACAATAAGCCTGGGTGGAGGACAAGTTGGGCAAGTAATATTACGGTCTTCACATTTTACGCAATGACTCAGAGATATTAATGAACTTGCCTAAGATTACATGACTCTCTCAGAGCAGCACTAGGATTAGAACTCAGGTGGTTCCCCAGGAACAGAATAGGGCAGCTGTTTGGGTTAATGCATAAGTAATAATACCAGAAGGTTATGTATCTTGCCTAAATAAATAACCAAGAATTTCTGTTTCCAGGTAACATGGAGGACACACCCCAACCTGCCTGACTCACTGAATATAGCTTAAAATATGGACGTAACAGTCATTCCAGGATGCTGAGATGTAAACAGTGGCACATAGATGAGGGAAGAAGACCCGAATTATAAGTGCCACTAGAACCAGTGGTGGGTTTTTCACTTTCCTTTCCTCTAGTATACCTTGGCCTGAATGCAACACACCCGACCTGAGACTGGACAACAGGGCAGAGACAGACGAGAAAACTTCAGGAAAAGCCACAAGGACCTGTAAAAGGAACTTCCAGCTCCCAAAGAGACTATAGAAATCCCCATTTTGTTTTTTCTCTCTTTTCTCTGCTTTCTTTTTTTTTTTTGATTGACATATAAAAAGCTGTACCTATTTAATGCATATATCTTGATGAGTTTGGGGATAAGTATACACCTGTGAAATCATCACCAACATCAAGGCCATAAACATATCTATCACCTCCCAAAGTTTCCTTCTGCCCCCTTATTATTATTATTGAGATGACTTTTTTTGTTAAAAAAAAATCAATTTTGTGAGAGTGGCAGCAGGGCTCCAATAACAGGAGCCCATAGGAGCCGAAACTCAGAGTGAGGAATTTCTCACTCTGTTCACTGGAGCTGTGATCCCAAGAGGGTGGGGTTAACTCTCACTTTTCACCATCTGTGCTCCCCTAACACACCAGAGGAGGATAACAAATCCTCAGTTGTCTAGTCAGAAAACCAAAAAAGAGGGGTCCACGGGCACCAGAAAATACTGAAGAGATGACAAAAAAGGAGGAACTCAAGGCAACAAAGCCACAAAGGTGTTTATGAACACCTGGCCCACTCCCCTTACAGTGCACGCGTGGGTCTGAGTCTATGCAGCATACCAAACACTTTGATCCATGAACAAACCACCTCCAGGGATCCAGACTGGCCACCAGGTAGCGTGTGCACAGGACAGATCCAGAAAGCACTGAAAAGGCTTTGAACACTGGATACACGTTGGAATCACAGCCCACAGCACGTGGGATGGAACCTGGGACCTGGCCTCAACCAGGTCAGCTGAGGGCTAAAGGAAAAATATTCATATCAACATTCTCCTCAGGATTTTAGAAAGACACAGTCTCTTAACATAACATTGAAAATGTCCAGGCTACACTCTAAAATTACTCAGCATGTGAAAAACCAGGAAAATCTAAACTCAAAGGAGAAGAGAGAATCAATGAACACTAACACTGAGATAATACAGATGTCGAAATTATCTGACAAAGGCCTTTTAAGAGCTAGTGTAAAATGCTTGAGCAAGCAACTATCAATACTTTTGAAACCAAAGGAAAAAATAAGAGGTCTCACATAAATAGAAGATATACAGAAGAATAAAATAACAATTTTAGAACTGAAAAACACAAGTGAGGTTTTTAAAAACTCACTGGGTGGGCTTAATAGTATAATAGAATGAGGATAGAAGAAAGTCAGTGAACTTGAAGATACAGCAATAGAAATTCTCCAATCTAAACAGAGAGAAGAAAACGATTAGGGAAAAAAAAAAGGTGACAGAGCCTCAAGGGGCTATGTGATGATGACAAAAATTTTTAACATTCATGTGATTGAAATCTTGGAAATAATATAAAAAGTGAAGTGCTGAAAAACTATTTGCAGAGTAAGAATTGAAAACTTCCTAAATTTGGTGGAAGGAACTTCCAACTCCAAAAGAGACTATAGAAATCCCAATTTTGTTTTTTCTCTCTTTTCTCTGCTTTCTTTTTTTAATTGACAAACCTACAGATTCAAGAAGATAAGTAAACCCCGAACAAGAGAAACCAAAATAAATCCACACCCAGACAATCAGTTAGAAACTAAAGACAATGAATAAACTCATTATCTACAGAGGGACAGCAATTGAAATGACTGCAGATTTCTCATTAGAAACCAAGGGTCCAGAAGGAAGTGGCACAGTATTTTTTAAAGTGTTGTACTAAAAGAACTGTCGACACAAATTCTACATCTGGCAAAAACATCCTTCAAGAATAAAGGTGAAGTCAAGTCATGCTCAGATGAAGAAAAACTAAGAAGAATCATTTACAACAGGAGTGCCCTAGCCAAATTGGAAACTTTTCAGAACGGAAATGATACCAGATAGAAATTTGGAACATCAGTAATAAAGACAGAGCAAAGATTAAATACAATAGACCATTCTTCTCTTGAGAAAAAAAAATTGAAAGCAAAAATTAAACATTATCTAATGGGGTTTTCCATATATGTAGATGTACTCTGTGAACAACTACAACACAAGGGAAGAGTAAAGAGATGCTTATAGTGGTGTTTACATTCCACTGGAAATGGTAAAATGTCAAATTTCAGTGGATGGTAAAAAGCGAAATACGTATGTTAGAACCCATAAAGCAACTGCTTAAAAATTATACAAAGATACAGAATCAAAAAAACTGTAGATAATTTTTTAAATGCTTAAATAACTCAAAAGTAAGCAGGAGAGGGTGAAACAGAGGAAGGAGACAAGACAAACATGGTCTCCACTTTCACAACAGCAATGAAAGAAGCAGATCGATATTTATATTTTGTGATAAAATTCCTGAAGGAAAATATAAAGTAGAGCACCTTGACACAAACTAACATTGGTAACCCATGATGGTCAGGAATGGCCTCGGTGGGGAGATGAGCTTTCAGTGGGTCCGGGGAAGGACATCCCAAAAGATGGGGGAACATGGGCAAAATCCTTAAGACAGGAAACGGCTAGGGTGTTGTGGGCACGGAAAAATCATTGCGGCTGGAGTAGGGAGCAAGAAGCCCGCTAACTAAAAGAAGGTAGTAAGAGAAAGACTGTAAGGCCTTATAGGCCGAAGTTACAAGTTTGGATTTTGTTCTAAGTGCAGTGGGAAGCTGCTGAAGTCTTGCATTTGAAAAGCAAAGGGTTACGTAGGAGAGCCCTAGCCACACCCACCCAAGGTGGGAGATTCCTGGGCAGATCACACAAGTTCGCCCCTAGGGTTTGGCTGAGAATCACACAGCAAAACAAAAAAGGAAGTCCCAGGCAAGAGCCAGCCTCCTCATTCCTTTGACAACTGAATGGTTAGCTTCCCTGCGCAGAAATGTGTACAAATCTGGATTACATCTAACCGTCAGATGCCTTATCTAAAACACGACCGCCAAAGTTTGATCTTTGGCCTAAGGGGAGAATTAAAAGGTGTTTATGTTTCAGAAATAATCAGAGTCAGACATCTCAAAATTAAAATTCTTTGTCAGCCTATCAATATTTATGAATGTGTAAAATTTCCAACAGCCCCATTCCACAATTTCCATGCATTACAGGTTGAGAGATGTTTGACCTTGGAGATAGCATCTCTTCGCCTGCACATTTCTCACTTTACAGAGCGAAGTTTATTTAAAACTCTGATCCATCTTCTAGTTAAGTTACCTACGTTCACCTTTCTCATTGAAATCAACCAGAGTGATATTTCTTTACTTACAACATATCTTGCAGGATTGAAAAAAAATAAACTACAGGTTCCCCCAAATAAACCATGAGTTAGTAAGCCAAAATATTGTATACTACAACCAATCTAGTTTGGAATGAGGGCAAGATTTGACTTCATAGCAAAAGGTTTCTGTGATAGTTTTTGACATTAATTGATCATATGAACTTGGTCACGTCTTTTTTTACCTTCAGAGGCTTCCATTTCATTATGTGCAAAATAAAGAGATATTAAAAGTAACTTTGGGAAATGCTAACACCAGAGATAAGACTGATTAGGTGCTTACCAGAAGCCAGGTCCTCTTGCAAAAGACTTCTGAGTTTTATTTTATTTCATCCTTACAACCACCCTGTGATGTAGCGTGGCAGAGATGCTGGCTCACCCGTTCTCCCTGCAGTGTATGCTGATGTGCACCACCCAGAGCCCACGCCCACGAAGGACCTGTTGGCCCAATTGCCAGCAGCGCTGTTGGCAGAAGGCCTATGGCTGTCAGTCCCTTCAGGGGTCACCTCAACTGCCAAGAGCTGCCTTACCCAAGGTCACACCTCTTCCCAGGCAGCCTGAACCTAATGACTGATCTGTGCAGGAACATAAAGGCCTGGCCATTTTAGCTCCAGAGCAACCTGTGTGGGCCTGTTGAGCCTGTCGTAAACCCTGCATGGTAGTTTAACTTCTCCCTCTGCCCTCCCCTTCCATTGTGACTGATCTAATAAACATCCTGCAAGCTGAAAAAAAAATTATAAAGAGTCATTGTACTTATACACATATATTTAATACATACCTATGTACCTGTGCGTATGTATGTGTGTGCGTACATAAAGGTCAGGTTCTCTGGAAGTGGAATCTAAGACAGGGATTCAGAGGCATGTGATTAACCGAGGGAGGCCTCTTTGAAACAAACCTGCAAGAGACGTGAAGCAAGACAGGGAAGGGTAAAGTGTTGAACAAGGATATGGTCTCAGGTAAAGTCCAGCCGTAACCTACCTAATTCACGAGAGGAGAATGAAGGGGCCAGGAGCATAACCTAAATTACATCTCACGAAAGTCCCCTCCTTGAGACAAGAGTGACAAAACAAAGGTTTTTTACCCCATTATCAGGCAAGCAGCTGCCCCTAGGGTGGAAGGAATAACTTCTGGGTGAAGAGGCTCCTCTCAGGTGATGATAATTCTTCAGAGGAGGAGGCCAGCCATGAGCCCTCAGCAACTGACAGGTCACAGCAGTTAAGGGATAGGCACAGGGGTCCCATACAGGGCACCAGCATATGTGCTGTGTATAAATGAATAAGGGTATATTGCCTATATGTGAATAAAGGTGAACACACGCACAGAGGACAGGTCGTAGTGGGAAGAAAAAGAAAGTGGAAGATGAACTTTTATTTCCTCCATTGGCTTACAAGTTTACTATGAGAACAAAAATAAAATAATACTCGAGGGAATACTAGAAACTCATGCCTCATGCATTCCCAAACCAATCATGAGCTTTCCTGACTCCATTTTGCTATTCCCCTCAGCCTTGGACTGCCCTCCCCCACCACAGAGCTCACCTGTGACTTCAAAGAAGTTATCAGGTGCCTCATCTTTAGCAGGTTCCCAGGTCTACCTCCTCCTCTGACCACCCTACATGTTTCATTTACTCATGATGTGAGACACCATTAATAAGGGCCCAAGAACAATACCCTGTGTGCAGTACCCAACTTAGAAATCAACAACAGCGGGTTCAAATCCCAACTCCTCATCTAATACTTATGTGGCCTTTAGCAAAGTCAAGACCTGCTTTCCTCTTCTGTGAATGTCAGCAATGCCACCAACCTCAAAAGTTTTATTGCACATGAGAACATTTTAAAACTACGATTATGTGTTATTGCATGGTTATTTTCTCTGCACAAAGAAACACATTTCCAGCATCTCCAGGTAAATAGATCCTATAACACCCTTGAAATCTTAGGACTCCACCAAGAAAGGAATGATTCTACTTGGATTTAAAGGAAGCAAAAAGAATGTATATTTCTGGCACGGAGAGAATCTAACATTGAAGAAAGGGAAAACATAAAAGTAGGGAAGAAAAAAATAAATCCCAGGCCATGAGCCAATGCCCTAGTAACAGCTGGATGCAGCAAAGAATGCTCAATTATTTTTAGCCTCTATTTGGGTATACTGATTTCCGGTACGATATCCCCTGATTATTGTGTCTAGAATCAGATCCTGCCCTCCCACCCCAATCCCAGTAGAAGCAGTAATTCTGCACTGTCCTACAACTTTTTCCAGGTACTCCCCAAACCACACAGGGATTTCTCAGTCTTCTAGACATGCCATCCTGGAACTGGCTGTAATTTCAACAGCCATGAAAGTCTTCACTTGTGGCAGGGAATCTGCCCCTCAACAGCCTGCTCCATGGCTTTCTGGTGCCAACTGGCATCCAGCACAAAGCATTGGCACCATTTTTGTTGTTTTCAGAACAATACTGCAAAACACAATTCCATCTTAGCTGCTCCTGTAGTGGGAAAATGAAGTTTATAGCCTATTCTGGTTATCTATTACTGCATGACAAGACATTCTGACGGGTTGAGGTTGCTTAGCTGGACAGTTCTGGTCTTTCTTCAGGTCTTCAATGTCATTGCAGTCAGATGGCAGCTGGAGCTGGCGTCATCTGGAAGCTCCACTGGGATGGTGGCTGTAGTCTTACAGCATCTCCTGACCATATGAATGCTCCAAAGGGGTAGCCAGACTTCTTACATGGTGGCTCAGGAATTCCAAAGTGAATATGGCAAGAGGGAAAAAGTAGAAACTGCCATATCTTCTTCATGCCTGACCTCAGAACTCCCAGAACATCATTTCCTCCACAATTTGTTGTTAAAAGCAGTCACAGACCCAGCTCAGCTTCAATGCAAGAGAAGACAAGTTCTACCTCTTCATGGAAAGTACAACATCCTTATACAGGGAGGGGGATATTAGTTAGGGCCACGTTTACCGAACAGCTCACATACAGCCCAAAGCTGATACGTGCATGTGAGAGCTTTTTAACGTTGTGGTTATGTATAATTCAATGGTTTTCTTTGCGTAAAGGAGCACATTCCAGGGAACCAAATGTCCAGTTCTCATAGAGTGCCCTGTTTGTGTCACTGTCATCCCTCTCTCATTGCAATTACCAGAGAAATGTTGGCTCTTCTGTCAAGCTCTGTCCTTTCATGAAAGCAGGAAATTTGTCCTGTTCACAGACATTTTCCTAAAGCCTAAGCAAAATACTTGGCCTAGAGGCAACATATGAAAAACATATATTCGTGCATTTAGAGGACTGAATGGTGGCACCCAAAAAAGATATGTCCATTTCCTAACCCCCAGAACTTGTGAATGTGACCTCATCTTTTCAAGAATAAGGTCTTTGCAGATATAATCATTAAGGATCTCTAGATAGGATTGTCTTGATATAGGATGGGCTCTAAATCCAAAGGCAGGTGTCCTTTATAAGAGAAAGGGAGAGAAAGATTTATGACACCAAGGGACAAAGGTGATATGAAGACAGAGACAGAGGCTGGAGTGATGAATCCACAAGCCAAGGAACACCAAGAACAGCCTGCAGCCACCAGAAGAGAGGAGAAAGGCAAAGAACAGATTCTCCCTCTGACTTTGCAGAGGAACAAACCCTGACAACACCTTGATTTTGGACCTCTAGCCTCCAGAACTGTGGGAGAATGAGTTCGTGTAGCATTAAGCCACCAAGCTTGTGATAGTTTGTTTTGGCAGCCCTAGGAAATGAATATAGTGAATGAATGAATTAGCAAACAAATCTGAATTTCTGGGAAGGAGCACGGGGAACCTAAGTTGAGAAAGGAAGAGTAGGAAGGAGTTCCTTGAAAAGAAATTCCAGCATCTATCTGCACAGCTCAATTTGAATCTAATCTCTGTTCCTTTGTTGGGCTCTGAGCCTGGGACCAAGGAGGACATGACTGCAGTTCTACAAGAAAGTACACGTTGGGGCACCTGCAAGCGTCAGGGCTGTGAGGAACCCAGAACGAGGTTTTGGTGTTTATGTGGAAGAGAGGTGGGTATGAAACGGAAATGCTGATTTGGACTTTTGTGCCTCAGGTCTGGAAATGTCACAGGGTAGGTCTCTCACCAGCCCACCAGATGGGAGACTCTATATCCAGGCAGTGAACTCTAAGAAACTCCATTCTAGAAGGGAGAATCCCTTAACTCTTCAGAAGGAACTCATGAATGGTATGTAATTTTGCCAAAATTTGAATGGCAGTGTTCACATGGAGGGGAAGATACCACAGGATGAGGAAAGGGGAAGAAGAGGCAAGACATGAATACCTGCATCTTAGTTTTTAAAACAATGAAAACAAGACAACAAGAGCCCTGGACAGCATCCAGTGCCGGCGTAGCTGCCCTTTGCCCACTTCCTCTGTGCAACTTCTTTTCCCATGACCTCATCAGCCAAAGTTGGGGGGGTGAAAAATGAGCTGGAAATAACAGGAATCAGTGAGCCAACATTTGTGCACAACACACGCTTAATAGATAAATGCACACACATGTGCATACACACCATACAACGCTGGAAGCCGATGGAACAAGTTTATGGAGACACGCCCATGAACATCACAGTTTTTGATCTGAAAAACCTGAGTAGTTTCTGAGGTTCATGAAATTTCTGATAAGAACCTCTAATGCTCTGCAGAGTGTCTCTTGTCATCACTTTTCAGCCCTGAAAAAGGTCTTGGAATTCTTAGAGTCCAATTACCTTTCCCAAAGGGAGTACTAAAAGGGATAATGTAATGAAAAAGGATTATGTATTTCTGAATCTTCAGCGATAAGAAGGCTTGAAGGTGATAAAATAACCATGATGTTCTCTCTGAAAATGGGATTTATAGATGTGATGCCTTTTCTACCTGCTCAACCTACAATAGCAAGCTAAGCACATTCCACCCAGATTTAATTTTGTCTGTGTATTTTTAACTGCCCAATATTATGTCTATTGTTTATTTTCTGTCTTTCTACAAAATGTAAACTCCACAAAGGCAAGGACTTTATCTATCTTGTTCACTGTCATATCCCTTTAAATAGTACCTGTAGGTCCTCATTAACTATCTGTTTAATTAATAAATTAATATTAACTGAATTTTAATTAAGTAGGTGACACTATAGTACAGTTGTCCCTTGGTACCCTGGGGAATTCATTCCAGGAGCCCCCCTGCAGCTACCAAAATCAGATGATCAAGTCCCCCATATAAAATGGCACAGTGTTTGCATATAACCCATGTATATTCTCTCATACACTTCACATCATCTCTAGATTACTTAAGGATTACTTAGGATACCTAATACAATATAAGTGCTATGTAAGTAGTTATACTGCATTGGTTTTTATTTGTATTATTTGCTATTGTTGTAGTATTATTTTTTATTGGTATTTTCCCAAAAATATTTTTGATCCATGGCTGGTTGAATCCATGGATGTGGAACCCACAGATATGGAGGGCCAATTGTATTTGCTTTGTAAAGTTGTACTATGTAAAGATGAGAAGTTACCTTCAATAAGATTGCAATGGACATTGATAACTATTATGCTCAGGAAAACCATAAGGGCATTTAGAGCTATAAACAAAGGACTATTGAGAAAGCACAGAAGAGATCATGAAGGACTGTATGAATTTGAGCACTAACCATTAAAGTTAACCGAGATGTGACTCAGACAAAACTCATAACACAGTGAGCTTGCTGTGACTTGGGTCCTGGTTGAAATGCCCATCAGCTGGGAATCAGACTTCCTGGCACCATGACCTTGGATTAGTAACTTGTATTTCATGAAACTCAGCTTCTTCCACTGTGAATTAAACACCTCTGCCCAGATAATCACTAAGGTTCCCTTCCATGACAACACTGGGGTTGGGGGGGATTATAAAAAAGGGCAGGGTTTGAGCATCAATTCCTTTGTGGGCCTGAGGCATGGGTAATAAAATGGCATTAAATTAATAAGAGTTACATGGCCTATAACCAAACTATCTGCTATAGAGATCTATCTACAAGGATGTTCTTTATGGAGTTAATTACAACAAAGAGAAAATAGGAAACCAAACTGGAAACTGTTTAGAATTTGTTCTGAACTAATTTCAAAGAAAAATTGCAAAAACTGTTGAATTTCCATATACCTCTCACCCAGCTTCTCCTAATATTTTAATAGTCTTATTCTGAATTTACCTGGGCTGTATCAAGTTGTGGGTCTTTTTTTCTTTCTCCTGCTTTGTGCCTTGTGTCTTTAATCAGAACCGGAAAAATTGTCTTCTATTATTTCTTTGATTATTTTCTCATTCCTGTTTGCCTCTGTTCTCTCTCTGAGGAACTCCTAGAAGTCGGGGATTGGGCCCTGAGATGTATATTCATACTCTACGTCTTTCAACTGCTCTCCTAAGTTTTCTCTACCTCTTCACATTCAGAGAGATTGTTATAATGTATTTCTTCCAAATGTTAAAGAACATTTCTTTATTATGACAGTAATAGGTTTAATCTAGATCAAGTTTTCTCAACTTTGGCAATATTGACAATTTAGGAAAGATCATTCTTCGTGGTGGGGGCTGTCCTGTGCATTGTAGGATGTTGAGCACCACCCCGGCCTCTACCCGCTAGATGCCAGTGGCACCCTTCACCCACAGTTGTCACAATGAAAAATGTCTCCAGACATTGCCAAATGTTCACTGGGGTAGAAGGGGTGTTGGGCAAGAAGGGGCAAAATTGCCTCCAGTTGAGAATCGTTTTAAAATAACTTTTTATTTCTGATTTCTTCTCTTTCATAGCAGCCTTTGCTTTTTTGTTGTTTTTTTTTTAATGGCCATGATAACTAACACAATTAGGCTTTGTTAAAAATCCTTTTTTGTTCTTTGATTTATTTCTGTCTTCCAGACCCAAGTGTTTTGTTGCTCACTTGGCTTCTTATCGATTCCTCATGTTATGTGCCTGATTGTCTTAATACCATAATGCAGCTTTACATAATAGAGGTCACTGAAGTGAGCTTCTGTTTCCTTTGAGTAGGTCCCCATGCCCCCAGCAAAACCCTTCCTTAAGAGGACAGACCAGGAACTCAGGACCTATGAACAAGAGGCTTCACTTTAAGGCAGGCCAATTCAAAGCAGGCAGGCAGATTGACTGCTCCCCTCCCCAAATGTTAGATCATAGCATGCTTTACCTTGGGGCTCGTGGTACCCCATACCATGTAACACCCATAACAAAAGTTCTAGAAAGATCTCCCAGTACTCACCCCAATTCCTGCATCTCCACCAACCCTCACCCTTTGTAACCTATTGAACCCAAGCCAGGTATGTGCTGAGGCTCCTGGATGGAGTAGTTCTCTACTACTGCCTTGCCCAGGGTGCGTTCTGGGCCCCTTCCTCCCAATGTAGTTCAACAGATGATTGATTAAACAAAAAATTCCACATCTATACCAAGGAATACCACACAGCAATAAGAAAGAACAAATGTTGATGTACAACTTGGATGGATCGCAAGGGAATTATGTTGATTGGAAAAAGCTGATCTCAAAAACTTATATACTGTATGATTCCATTTACATAACACTCTTGCAATGACAAAATCAGAGATGGAGAACAGATCAGTGGTTGCCAGGAGTCAGGGATGGAGGGTGGCACAGGGTGAGTGTGATCATAAAGGGTGGCACCAGGGAGATCCTTGTGGTGATGAAATAGTTCTGTCTTGATTGTGGTGGTGGTTACACAAATATACACACGTGATAAAACTATAACATCTACATACACACACACACAGGTGCATATAAAACTGATGAAACCTGAATAAGCTCTGTGGATTGTGCCAATGTCAATTTCTTGCCTTTGATATTATACTAAAGTTATACAAGACGTTCCCATCGGAGAACACTGGGTGAAAGGTAACTCCCTTCATGGAACCTATATGGAATCTCCCTATACTTTGTGTGTGTGTGTGTGTGTATGTGATTTTCCCTGAATCAGTATTTTAAAATAAAAATGTTTAACAAGTGAAGTCACTGTGACTCCATCTTCATTTCTACCTCCAGACACTCATGACCTCCTCTGACCCACTGAAAGTTCCCTCTCCCATTCTTAGGCAAGTAAGATTTCATTCCTTCTATATCATTCCAATGACATTTCTGGAGGTAGAAGCAGCTAACTCTTGTATTGGTGTGTGTACAGTCAGCAGTCCAGAACTGGAAACAATGCATGTATTTTTTTTTAATTAAGAGAAACGTGAGGGTTTAAATGGTGTTTTGAGTAAAAGTCCACCTTAAAAAGAACAAGATTTAAAGAAAGAAATCTACATTTAGGAATGTTATTCATCTATTCCCTTAGGAACTCTAAATTCTATCCTTGAAAAAAAGCCAGTAGACATTAAAATGTATAGCTTTTTGTGTGTCAGTCACACCTCAATAAAGCAGTTAAAAAATATCAAGTAAAGCTGCTATTGAGTGAACATCCACAAAAACATAAGGTAGCAATATCAGAAATCTACATAGTAGAATCATGATGACTAAGCATATTGTAAAGTTCCCCTTCACAGAGTTGTGCCCTTGACTTTTGTTGAACATCTTTTGAAGGAACATCCATATCAAAATAGCTGTTGCTTATGCTGTGGAACTTCTTTTAAAGATATTTTCCCATAGGTTACTCAGTATCTCCTCTAAGGTACCACTTTATAAATTTCCTGTAGAGCAATGGTTCTCAAAGTGTGATCCCCAGAACCAGCAGCATCAGTATCACCTGGGCACTTGCTAGAAATGCAAATTCAGAGGCCATAATGAATCAGAAACTCTGGAAATCTGTTTTAATAGGCCCTCCAGGAGATTACAATGCAGACTAGAATTTGAGAACTACTACCTTAAAACACAGTAATGTGTTCTCTATTCTTAGAATCAGTTGCAATAAGAAGGTATTTTTATGACTTAAAAGAAAAAATATGTAGTGATGGGGGAAAGTCTCTTATAAAACTGTTTATATTCTAACTTTGAGCTACTGGGAATCATGCACATTTTAAATTCTTGAGGTAGGTGGTGGTTAGGAAACTCGGAGCCAAACTGGAAGCTCAGTCACAGTAAATATATTAACCCACAGAGTTATCATATGGATTTCCTCTCCTCTTTTCCTTGTCCCAATTTCTTATTTTTATTTTATTGGATTTTTTTTCCTTTGGGGAAATAGAAGGTTATAAATACAGTCAATAAATGAAAGCATCCTCAACAACAGTGGCAATGTATGCTGCCACATGTTCCACTCTGAGTATGAAATACAGATCATGCAGCCCATACAGATGTTGCCGGATATTAAACTGTTTAAAAAATAGATTACAGAGCATGAAAATCCAAATACTGCCTAGAGAAAATATCTTCATGTGTAATTCCCAGAGATGTTCTTACAAAATAGAATTGTTATTGCTTTTCTGTTTAAATGTAAGAGAAAGGATTTAGGCTTAGATTTATTATATTAGTATATTAATCACTATTGTTCTTTTGGCTTCTTGCCTTTGGGTGATGTTTTCTTGTTGGGAATATTTTTCCAATTTTTTTCCATCATCTTGAAATAATGCATATTTCAATTGTCTTTTTATTTTCCCTAAGCCAACAGACCAATAAATTCCCATGTGAAAAGATTCTTCTAAAACATTATAAATAACTAACAAAACACCAGAACTACTAATAAGTTTAACAATTCCCAGAAATGTGTTACATTTTGGGTTTCATCTGTGATACATTCGAACATGTCATTAAAAAACGTATGATTAAATAAATGCTCATTTGAAAATTAAATGAACGACAAACATCATCAATAATCGATAAATGTTTCTCGAGCAACACTTCAGTTACTTTTTTTTTTTTAAGTCTGAACTTTAGAAGATGGAGGAAAAAGCATTTAATATAAACTTATCGACTGAAGACTCACTGGTATAGACCAATTATGTTTCCACCGGACCCTACTGTTGCAGACCCCTTCAAGTCTGCCTGACTAATTCTTGGAGGCCCTACCCAGTCATCTTCTAGGGGCTGGTCCCAGGCCTCTGACAACTCGCTGGGTCTTGTTCTGAAACAGGCGACCACATCAGACCCTAAAGCTGCCATCCATCTGCCTCCAGGCACCACCACTTCTTAGGATCTGCTGGTGCTCCAGCCCCCAGCAGGACAGAGTCCCTGGGCATCAACGCTGGAACGCTGCAGTCTTCTGAGCTTTCTCTTGGTGCACACCTTGTATATTAGTTTCTGAGGGCTACCATAACAAATCACCACGAATATAGTGGCTTAAAACAACACAAATCTATTACCTTACAGTTCTGGAGATCAGAAGTCTGATGACTGACAGGCTCGCTGGGTGAACGTCAAGGTCGTATTTCTTTTTGGAGGCTGTAAGGGAGAATCTGTTTCCTTGCCTATTCCAGCTTCTCGAGGCTACCCACATTTCTGGGTTCTTCAACCCCTTGCTCCTGCAAGGCCAGCAATGGCTGGGGGAGTCTTTCTCACATCACATCGCTCTGACACTGACTCGTCTATTCTTCCTGCTTCAGCTTTTAAAGACTCTTGCGATTATACTGGGCCCACCTGGATATACCTGGATAATCTCTTTATAGTCAGGGTTGCTAATTAGCAATCTTAATTCCATCACAGCCTTAATTTCCCTTTGCTATGTAACATATTTACGGGTTCTGAGGATTAAGACATGGGCATCTTTGGGGAGGGCGGGGATTATTCTGTCTATCAGAACCAGCCAGCCAATGAGTGAGTAACCAAGTAACTCACTTTGGTGAGAGCAGAGGGAAGCTCAGCTCCACCACCTACTTCCTTCACCCTGAGGTTCGCTCTCCTTGCCTATAGCATGAGGATAACAATGGCGCCTATTTCACAGGGTGATGGTAAACCCTACATGAGAAAATATGCCAATGTCTGGAATATAACCACAACTTAATACGAACGTGTTGAAAGAATAGAAATGTAAAAAATAAAAATATGAACCTCTGTTCCAGGATACTAAGGTGCTAGTTCTAGAGATAGCATCCCAGAGCTGAAAGTATCTTAACAGTCATCAAATGGAAGATAAGGAGCTGAGGTTCTGAGAGGGGAATCGGTGTCACTCCATGTATGGCAGAAATAAGATCAGAAATCAGTACTGGCTCCGAAGCCATGAGACCTCGCTCCTCAAAACCACTCAACCATTTATCACGGGATAAACTTGCACGGGATGCCGTGCAAGTACGTTCAGCATCTAGCAGACGATGGCGTCCCATCCAGCGCACCTCCTTAAAGCCCTGTCTGTTTCTGACATGTAGGAGCTGCTCTCCTTAAGCTGACTTCCAGCTATTTTTTAAAAATAGTATTTCAGCAAAGTTTCAGTCATGTGGATACAAAGCAGGATACACAATTGTACATTGATGATGGCAGCAATTAAGGAGAAATAAACCTTTTTGTTTGACTTGAAATAAATGCAAAAAAATGTTAACAGTGTTTACTTTGATGTCATATATAGTGGGCACTTTTTACTTTCTTTCTTATATTTTCTAGATTTTCTAAATGAGCATGACTTTTATAACAAGGAAATATAAAAGTGCTTATTTTTAAAAATAATAGTAGTGTGAGAGATTACTTTTTTTAGTCAATTATTTTGTTCCTTCATGATCCCAGATTTCTACAATCTGGATATTCAAAACCAGTATTTCCTTTATAGTCCCAAAAATATTATTCTCAGCTATTGCTTTCCCTAGTTCTAGGGGATCTCTGCTTAATCCCACAGTACCACGCCACTACACACACACACTCTAACATTAACCACCTCATAAGCAAGTGTATGGACCATATAAAACTGAAATGTTGCCGTCAGAGAAAATAATAAATTAAAATGTATGTATATATCCCAAAGCACCATCACCAGCATCACTTAACCGAAGTTCTCCAATTTCACATTGTTTTCCTTGTCAGTTCTCACTACATTCATTACTCAAGCAAACTCCTTTGTAACATAATTTCAAATCCAATAAAGAAATGCGTTCAGAGACTGTAAGTAGGAACACAAGTCAAGTCTCTCACAACCCACATTCCCCTAGTTGCAATTAGTTTAATCTCTTTCTGAACGTTTTCTTAATATAGGCTTTTACCATGGGCCATTTTTCATGTGTCCTGGTTTTTCATCACTGAATTCTTGAGTAAGACCACAGACATTAAAATGATAACATATCACACTTAAATCATGGTTAAGTTCAAGGAGGTAAATAACATGCTCTGTCTAGAGTTAGGATGAAGGAAAATGATTGCAGATCATGACTGCATCGTTTTCATAATATTTGGACTTGTTTCTGACTGTCACACTTGGGTTAATGGAGTTAAATTTTGAAAGCCGGTCTAGACTCTAGAGCATTCAAAGGTCATTGTGCACACACCCGGGGGAATGAGGCGGGGGAAATTTTCTCAGAGCCAAGGCCATAACAAGTCATCAAGATAGCAAATCAGATTCCTATTACAAAAGGATCTGAAAGCCCCTGAATAAAAATGGGAAGAAGCAGTCTTACTCAAAAGTGACTATGAATTAAAAATCTACCTTAGCAAATACTGAGCCTTACCTAATTTCCAAAGGGATAATCCCAACAAATCAGACTTATAAGATGTGCAGGATTTATTATATTAATTATTAATAAGAGCATCTAGGAGTCTTATGATTGACTGACCTGACCTTCTATATAATGTCTCTGAGATTCAGAAATTTCCCAATACAGGCTCTGTCAGCCCAGCTTGTTTTCCCATATCCTATAGCCATTGACTGTCCCTCAACTTCACCCCACCGACCACTACCCTCTCTCTGTAGCTTCAGTCCCAGAAATATCCTGACATGTAAGAAGGTCATTAGCTGTCAGGACTTAGAATTTGCCTGATGTTACCAGCCCACTCATGACTTCTAAAATCTGTCTCCACTCTGATAACAATTATCATAATCATATTAACAAACTAACACTGAATGCTTTCTATGTACCAAGAATTTTTACTTGAATTATCTCATTTAACTCCCATAACAACTGTCCGAGGTAGGTATCAGATATTAAACTCTCTGAGCCTCCTTGTTCTCATCTGTAAAATGGCATGTACATGTGCAAAATGACAAAGGTCACACAGTGGGTAAATACGAGGTCTAGGAATTGCACCCAGGAATTCTTAACCCCAGAGTCTATGCTCTTTGACGCTGCACTATGTTTTCCCAGTGTCCTTGCTGTCAAAACTGCCAAGGTCAACCTCATCCATTCACTCCACACAACTTGTTGTCTTCTATAGTCTATCTTATTCCAAAGGCAGTATGTAAATGTGTGTATAATATATATGAATAATTTTAGAATTACTGAAGATCTGCAAAAATAGTGCAGAGAGCTTCTGTACATCCTTTATCCAATTTCCATAAAGATCATGTTTTTTCTATATTGTCATCAGTCTTCAGGTCATCACTGTCAAACTGAAGCATGATAGAGATACAGCCACAAAGACCATCTAATATTTTAGCAATGCCTTGCATGGATGACATGACTATCCCCTTGGTGGACGAGGCTCTTAGCTGGCCATTTCACACTTTATCTGTTATTATGAATGATTCCCTCTGTACAGAGCACAGACACTGACTTTGCAGATCTACACGTTTGCATAACAGATAGATCAGGGATTTTTTGTTGGGTCCTTGACCAATTTAAAGAAGTGTCCCCTTCCCTAGAAAAATGCAGAGACAAATGTATTTCAGGTAGTTTGCAGATCCCAGGGTACCTGTCTTTAAATTAAATCTTACCTATTGTTTTTAAAGCTAACAATTGCCGTCTGCCCTGCTATCTTTCCCCCACATCTTCAAAGAGCTCCTCCACATCACTAACTCTGGGGAGGCTGCCAAAAATTTGCAGAATCACTCCATCTAAGACATGGCTTCAACCACTGAACTGTTGTTGGTTTGGGGCTGCGGAAATGGCCATTTGCCAAAGAATACATGTAAATGCCACCAGGACAATCTCATCAGGCAGTGAGGACAGTGGATCTCCTTCTCCCACTGTGTCAAATCCATTACTTCAGGGATTTCCTGACAACAGGGCAGCCCAGCTGACTCCTCAGCTACGTACTTGCCGAAGGTCAATCCACTTATCCACACAGACCCCAGTGACATCTCACAAATTAGTATTTATGAGACTAATATTCTGTCCAAGTTAAACATTCTTAAGTTGCTGGCTCCTTTCTTGATAAACTGAAAGTCTGAACTTCTCAGACCAAATATTCTACTAGAGGATCAGGTGGTTATTAGTGAAATCACAACACCTTAAAAAAAGGTCTTAAAAGAGAATTAGCAAACAACTGTTCCTTGAGTACCCCCAGGCCAAGACAATGAGCCCTCTCTTTCAGCTCAGATGAACACAAAACTTGTATGTTTATTGCATTTTTAAATATCATTGGATTAAAAAATAATACATGTTGAAAACATAAAATTAGTCTATTCTCAGCATGATATGATGAAAAAGAACTCAGGTTTTGGAATTAGAAAAATAAACCTGAGTTTGGATGTGCCACTTACTTAGCTAGGTGACTTTGCTGAGCTAAATTTTTCTGTTCTCTAAAATGGGAAAATAATGCACACAAAAAAAGGACTATTAAGAAGATAAAATGTGACAATGGGTATAAAATACCTTACACCAAGGACTAACTCAATTAATCTTAGTTCTCTCTCCCTTAAAATTCTTTCCAGAACTCGCAGGTATCCAGAGCAACAAGAAGGTAGAAGATTCTCTAACTTGAGGGACCTGAATCATATCAAAATTTAACTAATTAAGGGTGCAGATCTCTGTATGCCTGTCAGGGAGTCAGAGGCCAAGAAAGAACATTTTAAACAGATTGGGACCAATTCTCGGCAAGATGGAATAAGCACACTCCACCCTGTCTGTCCCCCTGAGTACAAATATAAACCCTGGACAAAACCCATGGAGCAGTTAGTTAGTTATCTGAGGACTCTGAAAAATAAATAATAGTAGGCAGATTGGGAAAGGCAGAATTTGCAGTACCACCAAACTAGTGGTAAGTTTCTCACCTTTTCCTCTCTGGTATCACCTAGCATGGGCACATATTCAGCCCAAAACCCAGAAGTGTACACTGGTGGGGGCCAGAAAGAGCTTCAGGAAAAGACCTGGCTTTCCGGCTCAAAGATCAGGAAAGGGGATTTGAGGGATAAAGACAGTGAGGAAAGTATTTTAGTTTTTTATAATTTTCTGTCCATCTCCTGCCATATTGCAGCAGAGAACAGCCACTAGACAGATGCCTAAAACCAAGGAAAGGGAATCCTCTCTTCTGACCAGAGAGCATGGTTCCGACAGTATAAGGCAAACAGCCATTAAGTTTTTTCTTCTCTGGTCCTCACCAAACACTAAACACGATAAATTCAAAGAAATTCATGCCCAGACACATCATAATACAATGTGAAAACTAAAGGAATAATCTGAAAGCAGCCAGAGGAAAAAGATACATAACATACAGGGAACAATTCAAACTACTATGGATTTCTCATCAGAAACCATGGATACCAGAAAAAAACAACAATATTTTAAAATTTCTGCAACAGAAGAATCATCAACCCAGAATTCTATATCCAGTAAAAATGTCCTTCAGCAATGAAGAAGATAAATAAATTTATTCTGCGGTGAAGGAAAACTAAGAGGATTCATTACTACCAGATCTGCTTTTAAAAAAAAATTCTAAAAGCATTTCTTCAGATAGAAGAGAAATAATACGTGGGGGGAACTTCATCAGGAATGAAGGAAGAACACAAGAAATGGTCAGTATCTGAGCAAATATAATAGTCTTCCTCTTATTTTGCTAAGTATGTAAAGCAAAAATTATAACACTTACTGATGGGTTTTCAATGTACATAGATGTAACATATATGATAATTATAACATAAATGGGAAAAGGTAAGAGTACCTATATTATAGTCACATTTATATATTCTACTTGAAGTTGAAATCATTAGTTCTGAGTGGAAAGTGAAAAGTTACATATATATTGCAACCCCTAGAGCAACAACTAAAATATAAAAACTATATAAAATGTTTGAGTAAAAATCTCAATGGATAAAATAGAATACTAAAAAAAAAAATCAAATAATCCAGGAAAAAAGCAGAAAAGGGAAAAGAAATGAAAAACAAAAGGAACAAACAGAAAAAAATAATTAAATGGTTCCCCTAAATCCAAACATATTATCACATAAACATTAAATGAAAGTGGTCTAATCACACTATTTAAAAGAAATACATTGTCAGAATAAGTTTTTAAAAAGAAGATCCAAGGATATGTCCTCTATAAGACACCCACTTTAAATATAATCATACAGGTAGATTTTGGTAAAAAGATGGGAAAATATGCACTATATAAACACTAGTCAAAAGAAAAAAAAAGCTAGAATGACTCAAAGTCAGAAAAAGTAGATTTCGGAGCAAGGAAAATTACCAGAAATAAAGAGGGATATTATATAATGGCAAAAAGGGTAAATGTGCAGAATTTCTATACTGAAAGCTACAAGATATTGATGAAATAAATCAAAGCAGACCTGTATGAATGGAGAGACATACCATATTTATGGATTGGAAGTTTCAGTATTGTTAAAATATCAACTCTACCCCCCCAGCAGACATATAGATTTAATGCAATTCCAAGCAGAATCCCAGCATTTCTTGTAGATATGCACAAATGCACTTTAAAATGTATATGAAATACAAAGGAAATAGAATAGTCAAAACTATTTTGAAGAAGAATATACATAATACTTTCTGATTTTAAGACTTATTATAAAACTACAATAATCAAGACAGTGTGGTATTAGAAAATGGCTATACACATAGATCAATGGAATTCATTACAAAGTCCAGAAATACAGCCACACAGATATGGTCAGTTAATTTTTGACAAAGGTACAAAGCACTTCTTTGGAAGAAGGATAGTTTTTTTAATAAATGGTGTTGGAACAAATGGACATCCAGATGCAAAAAGTAAACCTTGACCTTAACTTAACACCTTATGCAAAAATTAACTCAAAACAGATCAGAGATAAACTTTGCAAAACATAAAACTCTAAAACTTTAATGAAAAAGAAAGACGCCTTTTTGTTACAACAGGCCTATTCACCGTTCTGTGGCAAACGTATCTTGCTCTTGCTCTGTAAACCTATCTTGTCCTTCCTCAATAAATTTTGTTTCATGCTTGGGGAAAAAAAAAAAGAAGAAGAAAATCTTTGTCACATTGGGCTATGCAAAAAGTTCTTAAATATGGTAGTTTCTTAAAAATTCAAACATATATTTACCATATGACCTAGCAATCACTTCCAGGTATTTACCCTAAAGAACTGAAAACATAAGTTTCCACAAAAACCTGTACATGAATGTCCATAGCAGCTTTGTGATGGTCAAAAACTTGAAACTACCCAACTGTCCTTCAATGGCTGAATAGATCCACAGATCCATACCGTGGAATGCTATTCAGCAATAAAAAGGAACGAACTATTGATACGTGCAACAGCTCGAGTGAATCCTAAAGGCATTATGCTTAGTGAGAAAAAGACAGTCTCAAAAGTTTGCGTATTGTAGGATTCTTTTTATATGACATTCTGGAGAAAGCAAAACTACAGTGATGGAGAACAGATAGGTGGTTGCCAGGGGTTAGGGATGGAGGGGGGATGACTACAAAGGGGCAGCTTGAGGTAATTGGGAGAGTTGATGGAAACACTTTATATCCTGATTCTGGTAATGGTTACACAAATCTATACATGCGTTAAAATTCATAGAAGTCTACACCAACAAAAGGAAGAGAGTCCATTTTATTGTATGTTAATTTAAAAAATAAATTTTAAGAAAACTTGATTGGGGTAAGGAGAGATATGGTTATTCTACCGAGAAATAAAATCCAGAAGTTGGCAAAAACAACAACAAAGCAGCCAGAAATTCAAATCAGGACTTAAGATGCTGGGTGTATTTCCTTTCAAAGCAAAGTAAACCCCCTTTACATTTCACAGTTTTGCCAATGGTTCCATTACCAAGATAAGGAGAGTATATCAAAGAACCCTAGTAGCAAAGAAGTTGTATTAGTCAAAATCCTGGAGAAGTTGCTAGGGGGTTGACAGCATGTGTCTTAAATCCGGTATTAATCTGTGTGGTGATTTAAAAAATAAAAAAAGCAAGGAGCGTACAAAGTAGTTAAAAGTCTGAAGAAAGACAGTATAGGTTAAGATCCCAGCTCCGCCTCTTACTCGTTGAATGACCTTGTCCAAATGCGTTAACTTCTCCACGTTTCTCTACGCCACGCTATACACATCGCCTGGCCATATGTAAAATGACATACAAAGGTGCCTCCCCTTCCGGGTTGTCAGGGGAGTTGAGCCAATCTACGTCTTACCCTTAAAACAGTGCCTGGCACAGGATAAACACAAAATGTTATTATTACAACTATTAGTATTTCTACAATTAGAGCAGCGTTTCTCAATCTTTTTATTATTGCCTCCTGTAAGAGCTTTTGACATTTTTTCCTAAGCACTCCCCTCCCCCCGTGAAATTTTACTACCACAGATACATCGTCTATCTAGTTATGTGCCCTTTGGAAAGCCACAATCCATTGTCATATTTAAGATGTTTTTTCAGCCCCAAAGAACCAACTTTCACCCCGTTGGGAGTAATATCACCTCTGTTGAGAATGCACACAATAATGCAATTGTTCTCATTCTGTAATTCCACATCTGTGTAGATCATGAGACCTTTAAAATTACCTATTTAATTACGTTACATAAAATGTGAACTAAAATTGCCAGTGGAATTGTTTACCTGTTGTTAAATAATGTTGTACATCATTTAGGAGAAAAACGGGTTAAATCTAAGGATTTGGAAAAGACTTCCCTGACTAGTACATACAGGCAGTTGGCCAGAGACTCAGTCCCATTAGATAAATATCATTACATCCCAGAAAATAGATTTATGTCCAAGTTACTGGTATACGCTCTGAGCTTGAAGATTTATGGAATTATAAAAATTGTTTCTAGTTATGAAGAATATGAAAGAGTGAAATATTTTTCTTCTAGTCATATAACCAGTGAGATTGAATTGTTCTAATTTCCTGACATGCACCTCATCTCTCATTAGCTTATAGGGGTGCCTGTAACCACAACACCTGTCAAATACTTATTTCCAGTGATCACATTAGGAAAGAGAGCCTAACCTCATTCTGTCTTTGAGAGTGGAGAAAGAAGCTTAATACCAAATGTCTATTTTGAAGCCAAGAAGGCATGTATTTTCTCAGTCCCTAAATCACACAGTGGTGGTACAACTAGACCCAAGCAGCTCTTTGGAATGCTCCAGACTTTCATTCTTCACTAACCTTAGAGACATTCAGGCCGATCTTGATAAATTCTCAGAGTATCACTTATCCTTAACATCAGCCTATATTTTTCCCTAGAACCTTTGCTCATGTGTTTTTTTTTCTTCCATTTTGGTCATATGAGTTATTTCCCATTGGTTCTATCTCTGATGTTACAGAGTTGATAATTTTTGAAGTCAGAAAGAAAGAATATAGTGATGTCAGAGAGGAAAGCTGACCAGTTTCCCAAACAGAGTGTCTTCTGGGAAGATCACACTCAAGTTCAGATTTTCACATTAAGAAATGTACATTATCACTTAGGTGATCATGATCTCTGGGACTGACTCAATGTAATCAAACTCCTAAATAGTTGATATAAATTACAACATCAAGCTTTTGGTTTGAGTTTGTTTTAGTTTTAATTTACTCTCCATGAGACACATATCTTACAACTGAAAAACGGATCCTTGCCATTCAGATCATACCTACACAAATAGCAAGGGATCTACAGAAACAAATTCGTAATCAGATTGTTAAATGAGAATGTAATTTCCCCAAAAAGGGAGAGGTGGGGTGGAAAGTGATGATCTAAAATAGGAAAGATAAATATATGGCATGGACTACCCCTCTTGCACCAATGGCAGACGCTGTCAATCAATCTTCGCACACTTGATGCTGAGTTCTAATGCAGCCTGAACACCCATTCCACACAGTACCCTAGGCAGCCCCATCCAATCAGTGTTATTTAATAAGATGAAATCTTATATGTCATATCTGCCCCGGAGAGATGATTTTTCCAAGCCATAGATCTTGTTTTTTCTGTCATAAAACAAAACCCTTCACTAGTTACCAGAATTTGTATCTGTAGCAGGTTCAATATCTTTCACTAGCGAGACTAGACAATCATTGCCAAATCCCTCTCCATTTGTTCTGGTGGAGCATATCTTGCAGATAAAGTTAGAGAAAGATGGAGAACAACGTTGAACTTTGGGGAAAAGATTAGAGATGGGACCCAGGCATCTGTATTTTTAGAAAGCTCCATGGAGATTTTAAAAAGCGCCAAAGTTGTATACTGCCGGCCATTCAGAGAAAGAAACCACCCAAGCCCGTGTGATTCAACTGTCCTGTGTCTCCCATTACAGATAACACTGAACTATCACAGCCTTCCTGGATAAGTGAGGACAGATTCAAGACCTCCCAAAATGGTGCTCTAGAGGGCACCTCCCAAGCAATTAGACATGGTATGTTGAGGAATCATTAGAGTTGCTCAATTCTCTCTTCTTCTGAGCATGGTAAAATGACATTGAATTGATATATGCCCAGTTTTCTTAAGATAAGTGTGACTAGGTGACTTGATTTGGCCAATGATATTGGAGCTGCAGATACATGCAAAGCTCTAAGAGACAGTCTACGATTCACCATATTCTCTTTCCTTCTGCCACAGTGGCCTGCATCATTCTACACGGTAGGTGAATGAGTGCTTAGGTCTCAAAGTCATGTGCAATAGAGCCCCCAAGTGACCCATTATAGGTATGTAGAGTGAGCAAAAAATAAACCTTTGTTTTTTGCTGCCATCAAGATGCAGGGCATGTTTGTTCCTGCAGTATAACCTAGTCTATTCTAACAGATATTAAGACATCAGTAAAAGGGAAAGCCTTTTTTGCACTCCTTGTAAAATCTTTCTGGGAACTCTCAGGAAGAGAAACAAAATTGCTTTTGGTCTCATCAAGGTCCCTTCAATTTTGGCAAACTTTAAACATTTAAGCGGATAAAAATAAACTCTCTTGTTATTGTAGGATTTTTTTTCAGATGAGCTGTATAGAGAAGAACAAAGAGCAGGTTTGAACCCAATAAGAAGGAGGAAGAACATGAAGGAAAAATACTGATCCCTGACTTTTGATTTTCCCAGGATGACTGGGCAAGGGCCCAGGCCAATCTGTGTTGGAATAAAATACGCTGAACCACAGTGTATTGGGCCCAGGACTACCACTGAAAAAGCAAGACAGGAATAGGAATGGTTAAATGGGACCAACCAACATTTTCCAGGCAAATGGTTAATTTTTTCATTGTTTACATGTCTCTTCCACGATAGAAAAAAAAATTCCAATAACTGATTTAAAGAGGACTTGGTACTAGAAAAGATAGTACTTTTTTCCTGCCTAGCTTTCACAATACATGGTGCTTTTAGGCTATGAAATGTTTTTCAACAGTATGATTGCAACACTTAAGAGATGCCATCCAAAAACTATAAACTACAAATCCAATTCCTAAAAGTTCATTCAATGTCAAATAAGAAAATTTTTGATACAATAGAAAACATGTTTTCTTGGGTAAAGTAGGCTGTTGATATTTTTAATAATGCTATACATAATTAATTTCCAGTCCAATATACTGAAGGTACTTTCTTACTGCCTCTGATATTTTCTTTTCAAGGCTATATTTTGGAAGAAGGATTGGAAAATGACATGTCATCTCACATAAAAACACAGTCCTTTTACAGCAAAATTTCATCAAAATTCCATGTTCAGTAATTATAAAATTACATGTTCAGTTTTATAAAATTATAAAGAACCTGGGAATGTATTTTATCACTTATCACCTTCCAGGCTTTGTTCTAGATGATGAAGCTACCACTGCGAATAAGACAGACAACAGCCATGGACTCAGAGCTTATGGTCCAGTGAGTGCCAACAAACATACTTGTGTGTGTATATATGTATACAAAGGGGTCAAGGAAAACATCTCTGAGGAGGATGCATTTGAGGAGTATCCTAAATGAAGTGAGGAAGAGTATTCCAGGTAAAGGGAAGAGTAAGTGCAAAGGCCCTGCGGTAGGAAAAACTTGGAAGACTGAATAAACAGATTTTAGAAATCACAAGGTCTAAGACAGAACAATAGGAGAAGACAACAGAGGTAGTATGAAGACAGACGTCACTGGAGGCAAGGAGGTCAAAGACAGAAGCCAAAGTATTAGATGGTTCATTTAAGTGAATAGTCTCAAATCCTCTGTTTGAGTGTTTTTAAATTAATTTTGAATCCGTCAACATAAAGTTTAGAGTGTTACTTAAAGTGCTATAATAGCCCATTCTTCAAGTTTTTGATATGTAGTGTTTGTATTGTTATTTGGTTCTAAATATTTTCAAATTGCCACTATGATTTTTTTAGATGAGCAATTCTCTGTGAATTAGTAAAATTATCAAACATATAGTCTTTGGGGTTTTTATCATTGACTTCTAAGTTTAATGCATTGTTGACAAAGAACGTGGTACGTATAATACTGGTTCTTTGATACATGTTGTGAGTTACTCCATAGCCTGATATAAGATTAATTTTTGTAAATGTTCACCATATGCTTGGAAAAAAGTGGCTATTCTCTAATTTCTGGAATAGGGTTCCATATATGCTCGTGAGTGTTGCTCATATTCTGTGCCCTCACTGATGTTTGTCTACTGAATCTGTTGGTATCTACAAGAGGCGTGTTTCAATCTCACTATAATTTTGTATTTGTCCATTTTTCCTTGCAATTCTGTCCATTTTTACTTCATATATTTTGTGATTATCTTTTTTATATGCATAAGGGTCAAGTTTCCAGTATATTTTGGTTAGTTATTTCCTTCTATTAGGATTCTATGAGTCCTAATATGTTTTACCTTATAGTCTATTCTAACTGACAGTAATGTGACTATTTCTGCTTTGCCTAATATGTTTTCCATCCCTTAACTTTTCTGTGTTATTATGCATTGAAACTATCTCTTGTAAATAAAACAGATTTTTTTCCGCAGTTTGAGAATTGCTGCCTTTTAATATGTGAATTAAGTCAATTTATTTGATTTGTGATTACTGAAATATTTGAATTTAATTCTGCTATCTTTATTTTTGGACCAGTTTTTCATTTTAGTCAAATTCCAGTGACAAGACAATAGTAAAAATTCAGATTAAGCACCCAAGTGTGGCACAAATGTATGACTTTGTTTTCTTACAGGAGGCTTTTCTCTCCTATCCACAACCATGAAAATAACCACGTTCCTTGTTGTTTCTCTCACTAGTGAGTACAGCTTTTCTAGCCCCTCTTTCACCCTGAGGTAGCATTTCCTGGTTTTACACGAGGGTCTCAATCCCAAATTCCTGCCTTGCTGGCCATAGAGTACATCGTCAGTCTTCATGGGAGCATTTAAAAATCCCATCAACCTGCCACTTAGGCCAATGACTCCTAGGAGGCAAAACATCAGCTCACTGCCTCAAATGTAGCCTTTGAATGCCATCTTTATTTCTAATATATAGAGATCTATTCTTCTTTCTTTTGAGCAGGGCTGTGTATTTCATTTGGGGAGATATAAATCATAGCTTACCCAGAACTTCTATATATGACTTAATGTGGTACACTGCATTAGTTTGCTAGCACTGTCATAATGAAGTACCACGTACAATTTATTTTCTCATAGTTTTTGAAGGCTAGAAGTCAAGGAACAAATTGTCAATAGGGTTGGTTCCCTCTGAGGCCTCTCCTTGGCTTGTAGATGGCCGTCTACTCCCTATGTCTTCATAGTCTTTCCTCTGTGCATATTTCTATCCAAATCTCCTCTTTGGAGGCCAGTCATATTGGATTAAGGCCCACCCTAATGACCACATTTTAAGTTAAATACCTTCTTAGTCCATTCAGGCTGCTATAACAAAATGCCATAAACTGTGTAGCTTACAAACAACAAAAATTTATTTCCCACAGTTCTAGAAATGTGGGAAGTCCATGACCGAGGAAGGGGCAGATTCAGTGTCTGGTGAAAGCCTGCTCTATGACTCACAGATTGCACCTTCTGTCTGTGTCCTCCCATGACAGAAGGGGCAAGGCAACTCTCTGGGGACTCTTTTACAAGGACACTAATCCCACTTATGAGGGATGCACTTTCATGACCTAGTCACCTCCTACTATCATCACACTGGTGATCAGGTTTCGACATACGAACTCGGGCGGGGGGGGCACAAACATCCAGACCACAGCATATATGTATTTAAAGATTCCTTCCCCAAACACAGTCACATTCTGAGGTACTAGGGTTAGGACTTCATCATGTGAATTTGGGTGTGAGGGAAGCACAATTCAGCCCCTAACAGCCACCTTTCTGATTCAATCTGTCAGGTTGCTAGAAATGGAGGTTCTGAATGGTCTTTTATGCCCCTCTCCGAGTCTAGATCAAGACCAAGCTCCAATGTTGCCTTTGCTATGAAGTTTTTCCTGGTGCACTACTCCCAGACAGAAGTAAGTGCCTCCTCATTCTAGGTGCTTTGTATACACTTCCCTTGTCATGTGATGTGATTGCTGGGTACATGTGTCCTGATACAGGACAGTGATGTAACAACACTGAGGAGGTAGCACCTGGCACACAAACTCTTTGAGGTAGTTACTATTGTTTATCACATTTTTAAAATAAAGAAGCAAAGTCACAGAAGGTTAAGTAACCTACCCAAGATCTCAAAGCTAGGAGGTGATACTGTCAGGATTTGAACACAGGTATCTTCATCCCAGAACCCACTCTTAAGCCACTATTTACTGACTTGGGAACCAAAGAGACTTGGTTTGAATTTCAGCTCTGCTACTGAATTCTCTCTGAACCTCTGAGAATGTTGTTCTAAACATACTGTGTTTTCTCCTTTAACAAATGCTGAGGACTGATGTCGGTCACTGTACCAGGGGCTGGGGATGCACAGAGCAAAACCCAGCATGGACTGTGTTCTCACAGAGCTTATGATTCAACGGGGTGCTGAACCTGGGTGGATGGAATGAGGTCATGATTTCATGGAGAGCACATTGTAAACCAAGAGTTCCCTGAAGGAGGGGAACATGGTTCTCTGGGAGCTTATAACCTAGACACCTGCTGTAGCATTGGAATGGCAATTTCAAGTCCTGCTCGGACAGACACCAGGAGGAGGAACCTGCATTAACTAGGTGAGAGATGTGGTCGAGAATGCAGAGAAATCATTCCAGACAGGGAGAAGAGCACATATCAAGGTTCCATGGAGCTGGGCAAGAATCAGGGAGCTGTAAGAATGTCTGTGTACCTAGAATATAAACAGTGAGGTTAAAGTTGGTACAAGATGATGCTGAAGAGGCAGGCAAGGAAAGAGGATGCAAGACCTCTCTAACGATTTCCACCAAAAAGATTTTACCAGGTTTAAACCATCCATAACCTGTGAATAATAACTTGTTCCTCATAAAGCTGTAGTGAGTATTCTATGAAAAAACTATGTAAAATGTCTGGGTCATGGTCACCACTCAGACATTTTCCTTCCAAATTTTCCAGTCTTTCCTTCACTTTTCTCAACTATATTTATTTTAAGGAATGTCTAGTCAACAGTCTCATCCATTGGGGTTTTAGTCCTCTTTTAAATTGATTTCCACATAAAATGTAGGACATTGGTATCTCACTATGCAGCACACATTTTCAGCCTTTAATTTGCATGGAAATTGCTAGATCAAATAATGTTGTCCTGCATAAAAACCACAACTGTGAAATCAAGTAAACCCTGCAAAAGTGGCCAAACCAGAGGATTTGCCAGATACCACCACTACCAATTAGAAGCCACAGTGATTTGGGACAATATCTTTAAAAAATAAGAAGTGCTTCTTCCAAACAGTACCACTAAAACTCTCCTTTTATAGAGAGAACACAGGGTAACAGCATTTAACATTATTCTTCCCAAATGTTATTTGGTACAACTGAGTGCTGACTGCTCATGTGGTGAGAAACTGCTATATTTTATTGTGTGATTTCTTATCTTTATGATTGACTTTTCTCAATCATAGTGTAAAGAAATCCCCCTTTCTCTTCTTTGCCAAGTATAAAATCAGTAACCTTCAAGTTTACCACAACAAGGAGATGTTTTTGGTTGGAGAAGGAGAACTAGAATGTACAGTTGTGTGTCCCTAAGATTTACTTTTCTTGTAGCATTCCTGGTGCTACCACCTCATTGGCCTTGGGTAGTATTGGAGGAGAAATTACTCATTTTTTCATAGTTTAGCCTAAATGTGGACAAAGGATTCTTGTCTTTATACTCCCAACATAACTGAGACGATGCTAGAAATGGCCACATCTGACTTTGCTAAATGGGATACTGACCCCTAAATAAAGAATACCATGAATGTAGATAATCTGGTTTATCAGAAATGACCTCAACTCACTGCCACCGTGTGGCTCCATGTAGCTAAAGGCTGTTCCTAATTTTTCATCTCTTTAACTCGCAACATCCAGGGGTTCATTCCTAGACAGCGTAAGTCTTATACCCCCTACTGGAAACACTGAGTCCAACAGAGACCCACATCTCCTTGGTAGACAACAGGAATAAAATTCATATGAAACTTCATCTCCTATTCTTCCATAGACTGCAGCCATACTTTGATGGGCCACAGCAGTTAGTTCATTATCTCTCAGAACAAATCTAGAAATGCACAATCCACTCATACAACCACAGAAGGCCCATTTTCTTACAAACATTTCTCCAAACTCCAGCTTTCTCAAAATGTGGGGGGAAAAGTGTGCCACAGAAAAAGGCATTCATATGTCTAACACCCATTAACCACTCTCCCATGTTACATTCTCTAAGATACAGATGTCGCTTTTATAACCACAATCGTATCTACATTGTCTTTTACAATGTTGTAGTAATTTTATAGCTGTTCCATATTTCACTCCCCTGGGCACCAAACACCTTGATTCCACTGAGTTGGTACCCAAATAACTGTAAGACAAGGCAGAATGTGCCGTGTCATCTCCTTTAATGAACTATAAACTGAGAGGACTCAGGCTATGTTCCAGTCATCTTCCATGCAGCTGTGATTTTGCACCTACTATTTACTCTGCCTTCAATGGCTCATGGAGAACAACTTTGTTTGCTTTCCAGCATCTTAATTTTCTTCAATGTTTGGAGAATTCTACCTGTGTTCTACTACAGATGCAGACAGTGTCAGATACTTGATTTCCCAGACTCCTTTACAGCCCGGGAATGAAAAGGGAACCCAGGCTCCATCACTCAGACCCACTCAGACCCACTCACGATGGACTTACAAACAGGACCCAGCGGCGCCAGGAGCCTGGACTGTCTCGGCAGCAACTGAAGTGGTGGCAACCTTGAGCTGTCGGGGCACAGCTGCAGAGGTATAAGTCAAAGTGTTCAGGGCTTCAGGGTTTTATTTTTCCACCTGAACAGTTCTAGGATATTGATCTTTATTTCCAGCTAGATAAAGCAGCGCCTGGTTTTCAGCTCTTTCAATAATATTCCTTTTTCATAAAACTCCTTCTCTGTTTAAACCAGGCAAAATCAGTGCCTGAAGCTTGCAGCTAAGAGCTCTCACTACATTTTCCTTATCTGGGGAACCAGCTCAAAGCTCCCAAGAACTGGTTGATGAGGTGGAAACGTGAGGGAATCACCTGGCTGTTGTTGGTCCAATTCCTGCAGATAAGCAGAAAAAATGGATTTTAAAAAGCAGACCAATCTCCAATTTTGGATCCTATAGATACAGCTCAGAATGCTCTTTTTTCTCAGAGTATAGCTTATCTTCCCAGATAACTACCTACCAATCTGATAATTATGTATATTTGTAGTGACACACACAGAAAAATTCTTATCTATTATAATGATGGTGAAAATGCTTAATAGAAAAACTGCTTTCTACTTTTAAGAAATTGAAATCCGTAGCAAGAGATTTGGGTTTTTTAGGTGAATATTTTGGACTACAGGTTTCTGCACACTTTTACTGAGAAATTTCTAAAGTAAATGTCACTTCATGTTTTTAGAGCAGAAATAGACATTTCCAAATGAATCAGCATAATCCAATCCCTCATTTAGTCACAGACTCAGAACCAAGTGAATCGTGCTTAAAGGTAAAAGTCCTCTCTCAAGAGATAGGAGTGAGTCCTTTCTGGAAGCAGGAAATAAGATCTTTCCACCCTCCAGGGCTGATCTCCCCTCCTGCCTTCTATGTTTGTCCCTAAACCTTCTGTCTGGGGAGTCCTTTCCCCACTATGCCAAGGATAGAAACAGATGGGGTGTCCTCTAAGGAAACTTGGGAACGCACCTCATCATATCATCACCAAGATTTTAGGACACAGCACTGAGCAATGATGTGCAAACAGATTCACAACCAAGCCATTGTTTCAGGCTGTGGTTACTCATACGTCAGTGTGCTTTCAAGTGCATATTCTTTACCAGCAGAGTCGACAACAGACCCTTAAATTATATAGCTGTGGGTGTAGACAGAGCCTTCCAACCCTGGCTCTCAATCAGAACAAAAATTGTGCTGAGACATAAAGAAAGCTCTGTATGGCTGGGAACATTCATCCAGGAAAATCTAAAACTAGTGAGCTATTTACTGTGGACACCCAAGGAAACCTTAAGATAACACTTTGCTATAAGTGAGTTTCAAGCAAAGTTAATCTGCTAAACTACCAGTAGGGAAATCTGACCTAGAACCCAGTAGGATAAATTAAACACTTAAGCTGCTTGCTTGTCAGTTTCAAACAAAGGCTGATTGGAGCCCTGCATTAAAAATCCTAATCACTGGATTAGTGGAAAAGAATACAAGACTGATTAGTTACGTCTGCCATGGCATTGGCAGTAAAGAGTGGTAGCACAAGCACCATGGATTTACAGACCCTGTTATCTGATGTCACCATGTCAGTTAAGCATTGCCTGAGTTCTTCAACTCTGCATTGAATTCTCCATCCTTGAAAACTGCAAAGCTGTTTCCTTCTGTCTCTTTCTTGACACTTACTATATTCAACTCTTCATCATTTACATGTTTCTGTTTTCCCCTTCTAGACCATTAATTCCTCAGGGACGGAAACTACATTTTACTTATCACATTTCTGTCAGATCCTAGTACATACAATCTTCTTTCTGTCCTTTTACTTATTACTTAACTCAGCAGTACATATTGAACACTGCTATGGTCTGAATGTTGGTGTCTCCCCAAAATCTATACACTGGAACCTAATACCTGATGTGATAGTATTAAGAAGTAGGGCAATGATTTGGGAAGTGATTAAGCCATGAGGGCTCCACCCCCATGAATGGGATTAGTGCCCTTATAAAAGAGGCTCAAGGGAGCTCCCTTGGCCCTTCCACCATGTGGAGAAAAAGAAGGCACCATCTATGAGGAACAGGCCCTTACCATACACCAAATCTGCTGATACCTTGATCTTAGACTTCCCAGCCTCCAGAACTGTGAGCAATAAATTCTATTGTTTATATTAATAAATTACCCACTCTATGGTATTTTGTGATAGCAGCCCAAACAGACCAAGATAAACACCTCCTCTGTGGTGGAACTGGCTAGGCTCCAGAACAGAGGCATAAACAAGATGCAGTCCACACCTTCAATAAGTTCATGGCCTATTGACTATTGAACAAATAGAGCAAAAAGTCATATTCTTGTTCTCTCTGGTGTAACCTCTGCATGTGATCATCCTTTAGAAGAGTTTGGTGTTTTATGGCTTATAAAATGGATTTCTATACATATCATATTCTGACATCATCCCAGTGAGGCAGAACAGCAAACTCAGGTCATGTCAATCACAGAGGTTAAAAGACTTGCCTACATCTTTACCATGATATGTTTTGACAAATAAATTGAGAAATGTTTTTGAAAATAACCATGAAGCAAACAGAGAAACCATCTCGAGTAGTACTGTGACCTGATGTCTCTGAAGATCATCTCAGCTTCAGACACAGAGCATGAGCCTCAGTATCTGTGGTAGGTTAAGTAAACCACCCCCCAAAAGATGTCCGCGCACTGATCCCTGGAACCTGTGAATATGTGAAGTTATATGCCAAAGGGGAATTAAGGTTGCAAATTAACTGGCCTAAAGTTAGGGATGGTAGCCTGCATTTTCCAGGTGGGCCAAGTATAATCACAAGGGCCCTTAAATGGGGAAGAGGCAGGCAGAAGAGAATCAGAGATGACAGCATGAGAGGAACCCAGCTGGACACTGCCGGCTTTGAACATGGAGGAAGGGGCCCCAGCTACAGAACACAGGCACCCCCTAAAAGCTGAAAGGCAAGTAAATGGATTCTCCCCTGGAGCCTCCAGGAGGAATGCAGCCCTGACAACACCTTAACTTCAGCCCTGTAAAACTCATTTTGGACTTCTGACCTCCAGAATTGAGAAATAATAAATGTGTTTTGTTTTAAGCCACTAAATTTATGGTAATTTATTACAACAGCAATCAAAAGGAATTTAATACAGGGTCTTTGTGAGCAAATCAGTGTCAAAATATCCTTTTTTGACAAGGTGTGTGTATATTAAATAAGAGACTATATGTACAGGGTCTTCCACCAATGCTAGCTATAATACCTTCTCCCCTCCCTTGGAAATATCACATCCTGTGTGTCCTTTTTTATTTCTTAAATCACAGTTTACATAATTACTGGCCTGTTCTATTCTCTATCTGACAACATTCAGAAACAGTAAAAAAAACAACAATAACAAAAACCTTTCTTTAAAGTAGGTCTCTACCCTAACCATACATGGAGAATCACCCAGGGAGCACTTAAAAAACACAGATGCCCAGGCCCTGACTCAGACCAGTTGAATCAGTCTCTCCAGGAGGAAGGCTCACACACAGGTCTTCTTTTAAAAAAACCTCCAGAAATTCTAAGGCAAGGTTGGAGACACCCACAGGAAAGCTGCCCTTTCACAGCAGAGGAGGGGGTGCCTTGACCTGGCTGAGACTAGAGTCCAGTCCGCTTGTTCTCCTGACCCAGCACTTGTTCCCACCAGGCCCACGACATGACTTCCCAGCTCCTTCTCTGAAATACACTGGTTTTCCTATTTTGTTTTTAGTTGCGGAAAGCCCTTATCAAAAGAAAACAGACTTAGAAGTCCAATAAACAAAGATGAAAATAGGATTTGGGAGCCTAGAACCCTTCTGATGCCTTCCACGTCTCCTCTGAACCTGAAGTTGCAGAGTTGAGATTATCGTTTACTCTGTTTAACCCCGAGCTGAGCTGGACTTAAGCAACTAACTACTGCAATGTATTGTCCAGAACCGTATGTCACAGACCACTAGATCCTCAAGACATTATCAAGTGTCATCTGGAAAAAAAAAAAGGGGGGGGATTCCGTGGTTAAATATCTTAAGAAACCACTACCCACACTCTTCCAATTCTTGGATTTTAAAGGCTCTGAGATGTCTTGTTGTATTATTTTTTTTTTTTTAAAGAGGCATTTAACCTAATACTTCCTAAAGTTGTTTGACCAAGGAACCATTTTTTCAAGGAGCATCTGTCATCCAGTTTGGAAATTCCAATTCCTTCCTGTGAAATTTGAGAACAAAGGGCCTAGAGAGGATGTCATTTGCCCACAGGCACCGAAGCACTGCCTGCCAATGTCTCCCTGCATCCCTTGGCCCTCCGGACCTAGGCTGTCTCCAGCGAGCTGGCAGCTTCCACCTCCGACGCCTACGTTTCCCTTGACTGAGAACTTCCGTCCCCCACGTGCTTTCTCTGGGTGCAGGCGAGTGACAGGAGCTGATACATAAATGCTCCAGCGTGCCCTCCTCCAGTGTGGGGTGCGCTCCATGTGGAGTCTCAGAAGGTCTCCAGTGGGCCTGAGCCCTGGCTGCCCCCGGGGAAGATCTGCTTGGGGGGGCCTCTTTATTGGCTTTCCTCCTTTCCATTCCCCTAACTCTACTTCCTCACCTGTGTTTCCCGGGACCAACTTCCTAATGAACCACCACCTTCCCAGCCCTTGCCTCAAGGCCTGCTTTGGAAGGAAACCCAAACAAAAAGTTACTCACAAAGCAAGTTAGGAACCGTGACCTAGATTTAAGGTCCAGTTCAGACACGGAAGAAATGATTGGGTTTTTATAAATGAAATCAGATTCTAGCTCAAGATGTCAAGTTTTAAACAGACATAGACATTTCCTCCTGAGAAAAGCAGCTTCATTCTACTGTCAAAGTCAAAAGAGTTTAAGATTTTCCTTCCTTCTGACCCTTAAAAAAAAAAGAGAGAGAGAAAATAAGGCTGTTAGAGACTGTGAGAGACAATACATCCTACCTTATCTTCAGGAAGTAATCAGGGCTTCTCCACCTGTCTGTCCTTTGATGAAAGGTTACAGTCGAATAATATGTCATGTTGCTAGAATTTTCTTTCAGAGCTAAGAAGAAAACAAATGTCTAAGAAAGTTGAACTCAGGAATTTCTGAACAGGCTGCACATCTGAGGTGGCTCTGGGCTGCCAATTTTTTTTTTTTTTTTGGTCAAAAACAGTGAATAAATTTGCTCAAGAAATTAGCTGTCAATAGCGAGGGTGTAAAAACCTAGCCAGAGCTTTAAGTTTGGCCAAGGATCTCAAACTGTTTTCCAGATATTTGAGGCTCAGTAAAACCAAACACTTTTCTCAGCAGTATTCCCCACCCCCGCTTTTAATTTCCAAACCCTGAAATTAAAAGGAAACTTTAATAAGTGTTAAATATGAGTTGAAATAAAGCAGACAGATAAGCATTCTCTGATTACTCTTTTATCAGAAGGCTTTTCAAGAAACTGTACTTGCTTTTGGTGCATTGGATTTTCCCCATATTTGAATTGTGCACCCTTTTGCATGCTGAGGGAGGACAGTGAAGCTTGTCACGGGAAATGACATGGGAAAAGCCTGCACGTTAACAGAGGGAGGGAGCCCAGTGGGCTTTCAGGCAACCTGGCCTTACAGAGCTGAGGGGGAGAGAAATACCTACCAAGGTAGAGTGAATGCGGCCCCTTCCCTTTTACCTTTGAGAAGACCGATGATGTCCAAGGGCAGCTGGACAGTGTCAGGGCAGTTGTTACAAAGCGATGAGAAAGATGCTAGAATCCATCTGCTCAGCTCTCAGTGTCTGAACGAATGGCTGGATCCACGGTCGTGTACTTCAAGACACAACTACATCTGACTGCTCATCCAAAGTCACGGCTGCTTTAGTGCCCCATGAGGCTGTGGCCTGTCACTCACTTCTTCCTAATCACCTTCTTGATTCTCAGCTTTGGTCAGGCTCATTGCCAGAAACTTCCCCCTGTCCTGCGGCCTCACCCAATCCCAGACAAATGACCAAACCATCTGACTCTCTCCTTGCTTAGCTCTGAAACCAGATTTACTTGTGAAAGGTAGAGAGTTCATCTGAAGACATTGCTCCTGATCTTCCTTGGCCTCATGCTGTGGACTCCTGCTGGTGGAAGGTACAAACTGTTCTCTACACTTCCACCTCTGACACCTTCAGTCAAGTCCCCTCCCCAAGGACATCCCACCTACTCCATATGATGCCCATAACCCTTCAGGTACGGAGCGTCCCCTAAAGGTTACATAGGAAATATATGTATTAGGATTCTCCAGAGAAACAGACTGATAGGACATCTACAGATATATAGAAAGAGATTTGTTATGAGGGATTGGCTTATGTGACCGCAGAGGCTGAGAAGTCCCACCATCTACTGTTTGCAAGCTGGAAGCCCAAGAAAGCCAATGGTGTGGTTCTAGTACAACTCCAAAGGCTTGAGAACCAGGGTAGCCAATGGCGTAAGTCCCAGTTCAAGTCCGAAGGCCTGAGATCCAGGAGCACTGTTGTCGAAGGCAGGAGAAGACAGACATTCCATCTCAAGCAGACAGTGAGTTCATCTTTCTTCTGCCTTTTTGTTCTATTTGGGCCCTCAATAAATCAGATGGTGCCTGCCCCATTGGCAAAGGTGGCTCTTCTTTACTCAGTCTATCAATTCAAACACTCATCTTTTCCAGAAACACCCACACAGACACACCCACAAATAAGCTTTTTCCAGCTATCTGGGCACACCTTGGCCCAGTCAAGTTGACATATAAAATTCACCAGGATCCTATAAAGAATGCTTTAAGAGGGTGATAGTAAAGGTCCCCTTTGACCAAAAATGACTCCCTCAGAAACCTGTCCTAAAATGAAGAAGTCCACCATTCAACTTATTTCTCTGGATTAAAAACACTGAAGGCAATCAGCTAGGGAGATGGAGAATATATGAAGTCATTATCCACCATAAGCAAGCCAGCTAAAATGAACTCATCAGGTTTGTTCTGTCTACCAGCAGGGATGATGAAATGGGATCTTGGACACAAAATGTACATTTAGGGCTCTAACAAGGACAGGTGCCTGGGGCACAAGGTGCTGAGCAATCAGAATGCATTTCCTTAGTTATGAGAGTAATAAGGTGGCAGCAAGTGTTACGTGACAAGGGTATTATATGCCCAGAAGAAGAACATAACCCAAAGGAGAAGACACGTGCACAAGTAGGAAAAAATGATGAAAATGATAATGAAGTCAATGACCATAGTTACCACTCAGTGAGAAGGCCCAGAGTTAGGCACTTGTCATGTATTAGCTTGTTTGATTTTCATGATCCATATACCAGGAAGGTATTCTCATTGCCATTTCACAGGTGAACAAAATTGAGGACCATAAATAATTTATTCCTTACCTAGTCACACAAATAATAAGCAGCATTTTAGGGGTTCAGACTCATTCCCCTCTAACGGTTGGAATTACTCCACTCGGCCATATGATCTTCCTAATAACACATTAGTTGTATTATAGTTAGGGGAAAAATATGTGGTTTCTCAGGGAAAAAGAAAAGAAAGTGTGGGGGAAAACCCACTAGATTTTTCTAAAGGCTTGGCCTAGAACAACAGAAATGTCAGTGAACTGAACTGATGATTGCTCCTTGGCCTGACACCCACCATTCACCTAAGTCTGTGGCTCCCCACTGGGAATTCAAAGTTATTGCAAGAGATCTGTGTATCCACATGCACACCAAAACTTGCCTGCATACAAAATATATCACATGCATATCGAGATATTTCTGTGATTGGCTATATACCAGTTGATTCTAAAGTGTTACTGAATTCACAAAAGTTATTTATCATTGTATATTTCCCAACCTAGGAATACTAAAAGTATAATTAGAATCATGTGAGATAGATGTTTTTGTCATTAAAAAGGGATTTTCAATCCCATGATTCAGAAATTCTATTCCTAGATATTTACTCAACAGAAATACATCAATCTGTTCATCAAGAATAGGCATTATACAGGAACGGTCATAGCGGCATATTCATAATTTCCCCCAAAGTGAAATGACCCAAATGCCAATAAAAGCAGAATGGATGAATACATTGTGGTACAGTCACACAGTGGAACGCTATACAGTAATATAAGCAAACAAATTACACCCAACAACAGGATGAATCTCACAAATGTGATACAGAGCAAGGAAGAGGCATATTAAAAAGTACCCTGTGTATAATTCCATTTATATAATTTTCAAAAACAAGCAAAACTGAGGGCTAGTGACTGGAAGAGTAAGAGAGTCTTCTGGAAAGGCTTTTAATGTTCAGTTTCTTGATCTGGGTGTTGGTGACATAGGTGTACTCAATTTATAAAAATTCTGTGAGCTGTACATGTGATTTGTATGATTTTATATTTATATTTTAATAAAACATTCAAAAAACAGGGGAGAGGGCTAATACAGATGACCTACTGCTCTGTAGGAAGGTTCAGCCCAGCCAAGCTGGGCATTTACACTTTGCCAGACATGGGAATCTTTGGCCTCCCAATTTTTACCCAGGCCATATCCCCAACTTCAAATCACCCACCTCACCATCTCTGCTTATTAAAACCTTTTCCATTTTTTGAAACCCAGCTTCATGGTACCACCTGCAAGGAATCCTGCCCCTTCTCTAGTCAGAAGTGAATCTTGCTCCCCTCCAAACCCCAAAGTGCTTTGACAGCATTTCTCTAATCATAACTCTGAGGCCCTTGGGGCCTCACATACATCCTGACCCGACTGATTATAGGTCATCAATAAAGGTTTTCTGTTATAACAACATCCACATCTTAACCTCATAATGCAGTTATCTATGTTTGTTTTACTTCCTGCCCTCAAGAAGCTTATAGACTCGGGAGAAATATGTCTGTTCACCTTTGTCTTGCCCACCACACCCAACCCACTACCTTGCATATAACAGGTGCTCAGGAAATGTTTTTGAATGAAGACAAATGTCACCTGTGAAAAGAACTTGTAGTGAGAGAGAGACCTTGAAGATCCCAGCAGTTCTATCTCATACCTTTACAAAACAGAACACAGAAGACTTCAATCTGAGTGTTGCCTTTGCTCCCCAGTGGCTGGTATTTTATTGGGTTTATACTAGGCTGAAAACCCCCTTGAGGGCCAATAATTTACACAGGCAAAAATGTGAGCTTTTCAATAAGAAAACTGAAGGTAGCTGAGATGTCTGGATCATAGTGATGAAGAAGCTCCACCCAATTCCAAGTCCCTTGGATCAACCTTGGCATATGCTTCCACCTACTATGAAAAGGTATCCAACAATCAAATCAACAAGGCAACATACAATGAAAAATGACAGAATGGCACCAAGAACAGACAAGCCTTCACGCCCACTCCAGCTTTGTCTCCCAGCAAGAACAATGGCATTTCCGAACACGCCCCACTGTGTACTCAACCTCTAGTTCTACCTCCCCCCTTCCCTCTTTCTTTCCCTTTTGTCAATAACCTGCACACTGTTCAAGACAAAATCCCTGTGAAATGAGGTCTTTTTTTTTTTTAAATCATTAGGGGAAAATGAGCAGTGTTGGAATGCTAGGATTCCTGAATTAATAATATTGCTGCCATCCGTGATTTTAACTTTCTCTTTTCTGTTGGCAAAAGCCAAGACGTTAGGAGATATTTTCCAGCATCACAGTCAAACTGTGCATTTTCAGATTTGTGGGCAGGCTGAGTGATCTCCAGCCAGAATCTCAGCCCTCAGCCCTACATTCCAATGTCATTCTCTTACCACAGCATCATTTCTGGTCTCCCCAAGTCCCATCGCTTTGGAGAAAATGAAGCACATTTTCAGAATTTAATTTAAGAACAACCCAGGGAACCTAAGGCCAACTAACAAGACAGTTGGTGAAGTCGGCAGAAGGAAGAGCTGATATCGGCAAGATGCATGCGGGCCACACCTCCCATCATAAAGACCCGCAGCAAGACCTTTTATACCTGGATCAAGAATTTCATCGGAGGTTGGAGCTTATGAAGTTCTAGCAGTCTAAAGTGCCCACATCTTTTCCTGCTTTTATTAAAATTATTTAAAAAAAAAACCACATAGCACTCAAATAAAATATGTGTGCCAGGACTAACCTACTTATTATCCAGGTATCAACTTGAATTTCATTTCTCATGGGAGCCTGACCCAGTCCTAGTTAGGAGCAATATACACTCCTAACATTCTCCCTCCTTAGCACTTGCCACAATTTTAATTTACTAATTACTTGTGTAATGATACAGGCAGTATCTCTCTCTCCACAGAAATGTAAGTTCCATGACAGCAAGAACCAAAGCTGTCTTGTTCATGGCTGTGCCCCAGTATTACAGACTTACTAGGCAGCACTTGATAAATACCTGTAGCTAATGCTAGCTAGCTGACTACATAGAGAGTTAGAACATAGCAATCCAGTAAGTCCCCAACCCCCAGGCTGTGGACCAGTTCTGGTCGGTGGCCTGTTAGGAACCAGGCCACAAAGCAGGAGGTGAGTGGCAGGCAAGCAAGCAAAGCTTCATCTGTGTTTACAGCTGCTCCCCGTCGCTCGCATCACCACATAAGCTCTGCCTTCTGTCAGATCAGCGGCGGCATCAGATTCTCATAGGAGCTCGAACCCTACTGTAAACTCTGCACGCGAGGGATCTAGGTTGCCTGCTCCTTATGAGAATCTAATGCCTGATGATCTGAGGTGGGGCTGAGGCAGTGATGCTAGCGCTGGGGAGCAGCTGCAAATACAGATTATCATTAGCAGAGAGGTTTGACTGCACAATAAATGTAATGCACTTGAATCATCCCAAAACCATCCTTCCCCCCTCCCAGGTCCATGGAAAAATTGTCTTCCATGATATTGGTCCCTGGTGCCAAACACTTTGGGGACCACTGTTCTGAATGATTCTACCTCTAGAAACATCCTTTCAGCTACCTGCCCCATCTTCTCCCCTCATGCCACCAAAATCCAGGACCTTGCTACCACTTCCTACACACGGAACCAGCCCCTGACCTTCACTTATTCTTTTAACCAGGTCTCTTCATTTGTAGCTACTAGATAATTCTTGGTACTTTTAGGTCACCCTCTATTAGAAAAAGCACTAATGAATTCCTCAGACCCTGCTGAATAAAATGTAAACTCCATCGCTTGGAATATTCTGTGTGGTCCCCAACCTGTCTCCAATGTCCTTCCCACGTGACCCTTCAACAATCAATTGAAAATGCCACTTTTTGCAGAAAACTTCTCCTAATTCTTTCCCACCTGAAGATGCAACTAAATGCTCCCACATTTTTTAGAACTTCGTGTTTAATTGTATAAATTATAAAGCATCTGATAAATTGTTCCTATTAGTCTGGAAAGATCTTCCAGCCATAATCCAGATCATATTGGTCTTTGTTTACCTGAAAATAACTAACATTATGTCACAATACCTTTCAAAAACATTTCTTGAATGTAATCAAATTCATTCCTTCATCCATTCTTTAAAACACCCAGTACCTGTTTATCAAAGACTGGTTCAGCCCAGGGATAATAATAATGTTGAATAATTGTGTGACCATAAGCACAGGACTGTTAACTCCTCTACACTTTGGTTTCTTCATCTGTAAAATGAGCTATGCTGTGGACCAAATAAGATAATTCATATAAAGCACTTAGCCCAATGTCTGGCACATAGTATATGCTCAATAAATGTCAACCTTGTATTATTATCATTATTGTTTCACAAGGCAGTCTGTTCCATTGCTGGGTAGCTATAATTACTAAAGCATTCTTCCCAATTCTGAGTTAAAATATACCTCCCTATAACTCCTATTCATTGATCTTAGTTTCCTTGTCCGTGGGCAACAAGAGTGAAATGAACTCAAAGCACGCTCAGATAATATTTTTAAAAACCTGATTCTCATCCTCAGGCCTGGAGTGAAGAAAGGAAAACTAAGGTCAACTAGGGAGAGAGAGCTGGATTTCATTAATTCCATGGGTTTCTGAAAAAAGCTAAGGTTCTGCAAGTCGGTGTTCATTTTCTACCTTAGCAGTCTCGCTCGGGGAGTCCAATATGCTGCTTAAATTTCATTTATTTCCTTTAGCTGTAGGATTTGGGTAAGCAAGGAAAATTCTGCAAAATGACTTCACCATTGGCAGTCATTTGCCCTTGGCCAAATTGACTTGCAATTACTCTAAGAGTGTCAGAAGTTTCCAAATTAGCTTAGTCCCTGTCTGGTGCTGAGTAGGCTCCTCAGGGCAGGTCATGTCCATTACTTGAGCCCTAATGCAAGACGGACGGGGCCAACTGCCCCTGAAGAAGCGAGTGCCCCCTTGTCCTCATTTCCCCCCACACCTAACCCAACTCCTGCTGGAAACTGTGACACTTAAGGACTTATTTCTATTTTTCATTTTCCCACACCCTCTTCCCCTATGCTTTTCTATCTCTGGTTTCATTATTTTTTAAATAAATGGCCTTTTGCTAACAGACGTTTCCCTTCTTGAAGAGACCAGACTTTTCACTTTCCTCACTATGCTGTAAAACTGCTCTGATGTGCTCTAAGTTTGGACAAACCAAGCTGCAGAGAAGTTTCCACATCCACACACAGGTACTGAGGCCAATGACACTGTAAAGCTTATTTTCAGAATTCTGAAACCACTTCCGGAAGTGTCAGGAAGAGTCTCTAACTCTTCAGTGGTTGCAATGACTTATTTTCGTGTACACACTAACTTTAGAATAATCTATAATTTTCTTCAACTCAAGTACCTAAGGGGAAACAAATTATGTAGGTTTTTAACAAAATTCACTAAGTATCTACTATGTTCTACCACATGGCAGTAGTAATCTCCCAACTGACTCTCTGCCACTACCTTTGGCCCCTATAATCTATTCTCTACCAGATCACACAAATGATTTAAAAAAATTATACAAAGAAAAATATCTTACAGCCCTTCTTAAAAACGTTCAATAGCTTCAATTCTACTCAGAAGGAAATCATGGGCTTCGAAGCCCTGTGTACTCTGGCATTGCTCCATTCTCTCACACCATCCCTTGTTGCTCACCACACATAAGCAAACAGAGCTTCTTATGGCTCCTCAAATGTGTCTTTCCTGGCAAAGGGCTCACAGTTTTGCACTAAGTCTTCCTTCCACCCTGATCGTTCTTCCCCAAGGTCTAAATATCTGTCTCAGTCTCCTTCTCTTGCCTCCATGATAAACTTAACTTCCCCTGAGAACTCCAGAGAAGAACCTTCTTCTTCACCATGCAAAGCTGCTCTTTAAATGATTTAGCTTATTTTCTTCTCAGCCAGCCTTATTCAGAGCCAGCCTTCTTGGAACTGCCCTGATTTATGTAAGCAGTGGTGCCAAATCCAAACAAAAAAGCTAATGAGAAGAGTCTTCACACATAGACTTGCTATATTGCTCCATGTGGGGGGACAAAGACAATAACACATCAGCCTATAGTCATTAAACTTATGCAAATCATATATAAAAGTTACCTCCATAACAGCCACAGAGCCATCACCAGGCAGCATGATTAAAAAATGGAAATACTCTCTTCCCTTCTCTTTAGCAGTGCCCTGTTCACCTTATAAGAAGGAAACGCTACCCATGACGGAGCTTCTCACTGTCATTGGAAGAGCCAAGTTTGATGTGATTACAGCAATAGATTACTTCTTTAATATTGCAACTTCCTTCTATGATTGAGTCACCAGCCCACTTCATACTCTTTAAATGCTGTAAAAGCAATAAAATTAATAGGAATTTCTCCTTGATCGCTATTCATCATTCTCCTCAAAAGACAGACACTTGATATAGGAACTTCTTTTAACCGTGAACAAATAAGCCTGCGGCTTGTAACCCTAGAAAGAGGTGTGTCCAAATTTCACAAGGCTTAGAAATTGGAAAAATAAAAGTCAAAATAAAATTTAGAAGTAACAATATCAGTAAATCCTAACGCTTAGCGAGTGTGTGCCAGAAGTGGTTTTAAGCTTTTCATAGGTGTTATGTCATTTAAATTCCACATCAATTATTTGAAGATGTTATCATCTCTCCATTTTACAGATGAGAAAACTGAGAATTGAAGAAATTTAAAAATGAGCTCAAGATCACCCAGAAAGTAAGTAATGTGTCAGAATTTGAAACCAGGAGGTCTGACTTCAACCCTTTGTTCTTAACCACTTACTTTTATGTTGTATGTCGGTAAGACTTGGGAGTAAATACATTGCAAACAATGGTCGCAACACCCAAGTACTCAAGAGTCCCAAAGGGAAAAGTGGTTACGCAAGACCTCTGCTACCTTGCTGAAATCTTGAGACTGAGAAGTGTCGTTGGTCCACTCAACCTTGTGCAATTCAATCTCACAAAAAGTTTTGGGGGTTCATGCAACATCTCTCTTCTCTTCCAATGCACAGATCTTTTCTACCTAATCCTTGTTGTCTGCTCTGTTTCAGTACACACTTCTCCCCCCCACACACCATCAGTTTCTTTTCTTTCATCATACAGCCACCAAGTGTCATTCTAAATCTCAGTTCTGACCACATTGACCCCCCTCACCCCTTAGCTATGGGACCACCTGGGTTTGAACCCCACCTTTTCCACTTACTATGTGGAAAACCTTGAACATGTTATTTACCTCACCTTAGGTTAGGTGCCCTCAACTTAAACAAGACTAAATAACTTTCCCACAAAGTTCTTTTGAGGATCTAGTTTATAGTGACTGCTCAAACAATGGTAGCTATGTTGCAAAAGACTTTCTGTACACATGGCTCCTACCAACATTTCCAAGTTTATCCCACATTAATGCCCTTCAATGAGTATTCATACCCCTGAGGTTCACCCTCTCTCCTCTAGACCAGCATTCTTCCACGTGTGGTCCTTGGACCCTACACATCAGATTAATCAGCAGTGCTTTTAAAATTCAGATTCCTAGGCTCTCCCCTTGGCCTTGTCAATCAAAATTTCTGGGGACAGATCTTGGCTGTCTTCATTTTTAACAGCACCCACCCCCTGGCAATATGTGCACACACACCCATGACCGAGTCTCATTGCCCTGACTATGATGATGTTCTCTCTGCCTAAGACTCCTTCCAGCTCCCATATCTGCCACCCAAATTGCACCAATAATTCGAAGTCTGACTTAAATTTCTCCTTCATAAAACCTTTCCAGATTCCTCCCTCCAGAAATAATCTGCCCCTACTTGGAATTATCACAGCCCTTATTTATACACATGGCAACTCTTCCTAATGTTTTCAAGCTCCTTGAGGTGAGAGTCAGCATATAACTCATATTAATATCCCCAAAGTTATCTATCACGATGCTTTGCACAGAGTAAGTGCTCAGTGAAAATGAATTCAACAGACAGCGTGGCGAATAATCCCAATGTTTTTAGAACATTTTGATAAACCACGTGCATTAAAGTAACAACCTGACTCAACCTGAAAGTTGAGAGAGCTGGCCTTTTTCTCTTCCTCCCCTCTGATTCCTGCTACCATCACCCCCCGGGGTAGCCCAAGTCTTGGCTACAGGGAAATGAGTGAAAACCCTTCCTCACTTCCCTTCAGTACAGTTGAGACTGGTCGACAGGGTTAAAGAGGAAATCAATAGAGCAAGCACAAACAATGTACAATCGTCAAGTTTTCCTGGTATAGGTTTCTGTTTAGCCCCAAGGGCTGAAATGATTTCTCCAGCATCTTGGCTGGCTTCTTGCTCTATGAGCTCTGCAGGTAGCTTGCTGTGTTTATTGCTGTGCTGCTAAACAAAAACTATTCATTCAATCTGCTCCCTTCTTAACGCACCCCACTATTTTTCACCCTAACCCATCCACAATCTCTTCACAGCCTGGCTTTTGCTGAAAGGGGCTTACCTTGTCCCCAAAAGGTGGCAAGCACAATGGTATAATCACATTTCTACAAGGTAAAAGCAATAATATTCATTTCCCATCCACTCGCATCTCACTATGTTCCGTGACACTCACCCTGTAGTTCTTCAAACACAGCAAGCTCTTGTCCGTCTCAAGCCTTTGCATGAGCAATTTCCTATGCCTGGAATGCCCTTTTCCACTATTCATATAAATATATGAATCTTTCCTTTAAGAATTATCTTCTCCTTTAAGCCTCAGCTTAAATATTCAGTCCTTAGAAGAAGGCTTCCATGGCTATATTTTTAAATTAAAGTAACCTCCTTTCACAATTTTTTTTATTTCAACATATTAAGGGGTTACACATGTTTTTGTTGCATGGATATCTTCTATAATGCTTAAGTCAGGGCTGTTAGTATGCCCATCACTCTTTTCTATTTCAGTCCCTTATTTATTTCCTTCCTAGTACATACCACAATCTATAATTCCATTCATTTTTTATTGGCTTGGTCCTTGTATTTCCAGAAATAATATAATTTCAACAAGGCAAGAGTTGTATTCACCATTTTCAACACATAGTAGCTCATATTTATTGAATGATTGAATAAAATAATTACACAATATATACCATACAATACACAATAACCACAAGGAAGCAAAGGGAATCACACAATCAGATACATCAAATCTTTTATTCATATACAATTTTGCAACCAGGAAATAATCACTTCTGATTTAATTTTGTAACAATGTAAGATCAACATTAGCTCTATGATTTAAGTTATTTTGCTGTTAAAAGAAATAGGTCCTCCTCCTTCTACTAGGTTATGATTTACCATAATACTTATTCTATAAACCTGAAAAATAAATCTCATTTCTCCCAATTGAACCCAACCCCTAGAGACTACAAGTTGACATCCTTATGAGACATAAACACAGGAAAGACAACTTGAAGCAGATGTGGCTATTTTAGAAGAAAAAAAAGTCTACGTTCTGTTTTAACTTTGCAAGTCTCAAAGAATTCTTTCATGACAATACACTGAGAACTACGTCGTGAAAATAAATAGCCACAGAGGAATATGGATTTAATTGCTTGAATTGCTGCATTAGCTAAAATAAAACAGCTGTGATCACATTCTGGGGTAAAAACCATTGTTCAACGAAGAGTTCTATTAAAGATCACCCCAGTGATGAGCCTGGCTCTCTGAAGTCAGGCATACCACTCCCCGGACCACCCATTGTTCTTAGGGTAACAGCAATTCCAATTTTGGTGGGGGTGGTGGGGTGGCATTTGGATGGAAGAAATGTTGTCTGTGCCATAGGGCACAGGACTGCTTGATAGATTTTTCTTTTTTCCCTAAATACACAGCTCAAGTTACTCAAAATTACTCAGCAAAACAAATTCCTTTCATATTTCTATAATCCCAAGACACAGGAAAGGTGCTGGGCTGGCAGCTCGGACTTTCAGAGTTCCAATTCACTAAAACATGAAACGAGAGGCAGACTTTGTCCAAGTTCCTTCTAAGAAATCTTAGGGAACAGACCTTGGTCCCTGAGAATATGAGTCTCCAAGGTGGTGGTTTTTGAAGTTTCTCAGGGTCAGAAACCACCTTGAAATACTGACAAAGCCATAGATCCCTCCGACTAAAATATACATGTATATGTGTTAACACAAAGTTTGAAACCCAGCCTCCAGAAAGTCTGTAAAAATCCTAAACTTATCTATGGTCCACAGGCTCAGAACTCCCATCCTAAAATACAGAAGCAGGGCTTGAGATGGGGAAAACCAAGAATGCAAGTGTTTGGTGGTTTTTTTTTTTACCCCCACCAACCACCATCATGTGTCCACTTTAAACACCTCTACCACACCAGTCTCACCCCTAACTCTTCTACTGGCCCATTTGCAAATTTTGAAACATACAACCAACATTATCAAATCAAGGGGATACGTAAAAGGGGAATCTTAAGGGGAGGGGAACAGAACAGCTACTGAGCAGAAGCTCAAGTTGCAGTATTCTGTCGGGTCCTTCATTTCTAGTATTCTGTCCCATTGACGTCACAAGCCAACTGTTCCCAAAGTTAAATGTACGTAAGAGTCAAGCTGTGGGAAGATTACCTTAAAATGCAGATTTCTAGGACTCACCTAGCCTCTGATTCAAAAGCATTCTGTAGTTGTATTAAACGTTCAGGTGATTCGGAAGCTGGTAGTCACTTAAACTACAATTTTGACGCCTTCTGACATTTCTCAGTTTATGAGAAATCTCAATATTTTAGGATCCAAACTATGTATTACTTCTTCTTATATCCAAAAGTGGTACACACACCCTTGGTCTGATCATGAGGCCCAGAGGTACCACTATTTCCTCCCATCCACACCCTTTTAAGTGAGCCAGATAGTGCCTGAGAATTGTTCAGCTACTGATTATCACCCGAGTAGTAGCCTTAATTTCATCTGTAAAGTCCCTTTTGCCATGTAATGTAACATTCACGGGCATGACACAAGGGGAAGAAGGCCACAGAGGTTGAAATCCTTCCTACGGCAATTACTTCTTTTTTTTACCCATCCCTCAAGACCCTCCTTCCCCACAGTGACTCCCTAGTGATTTTCAACCCTCAAAAATGACTCCTCCCTTTTTGAATTCCTATTGCACCTAGTTCAGCTGTTTATTGTGAACTATGAACTAGAGGTAATGTCCCCTCATTTATTCCCTAATTTCTTGTTACCTGCTACCTAGTTGAGAGCAAAACACGTTTTGAATGTCTTTTCATCCCACACGCTATACAACCAATCACAAGCCCAGAGTAGGCACAACAGCACTAGTTGCTTTCGTCTGCCCAGCATCTACTCCCTTTTCCTCTGCCTTTTTTCCTGGTAACAGCATCTCAATTTCCCTTTGGAGAACTGCCTTCCTCCAGCCTGTGTCCATTTGTTTCAGATGGGACTATGGGGCTAACCTCACCTTGATTCCAGGTGAGGGCACGTGATGTAGGTTGGGCCAATTAGCATAAGCCATTCCCCTGGGCACATGAGTAGTTCACATTGTCACATGACCCACAACAGGCCAATGATATTCAGTCCTGGAAATTTTGCAAGTACAACCAAGGAAGGAATCATCTCCTTACGTGTTCATTGTTAGGCTAGTGAGCTTCCGCCAGCCATGTTGTTACCACTAAGGGAAGATCTGTCCAAAAATTGAAACACAGATGCAAGCAGGGCTGAGAGAAACAGAGCCAGTGACTGAGTCCTAGCAACCTGGTTTCTGGATTCAGCCAGGCCAGAAGCTAGCCTCATCGCCCAAACTTTTCAGTTATATACAGTGTACAGCCAATAATATAAACAGTATTTAAGCCAATTCAAGTTTTATTTCTATCACTTCAACTGAGAGTCCAGATTTCTTAATGCTTAATGAAAATTCATCGGTTGAGTTAATACCCATTTTTAGACTTGAGAAATGTTGAACATATTTGGGTTCTTAAAGCCTACAAAATACCTCTTCACAAAAGGTCAGTTGTTTAACATCTGTCTTTGGGAAAGATGATTCATATGGTGATAAACTATGGCCTCTGGAACCACACAAGTGAATTTGGATCCCAGCTCTACCACTCACAATTTGCAAAACTTTGAGCAAGTTATTTAGGAATCTTTAAGCAGAGGAAGACCACAGTGCAAAAAAAAAAAAAAAAAAGGACATCATTTTCTGTAGACAGACTGAAGGGTGCAGAGGCAGAGGCATAGAAGCATTGTCAATGTTCAGGCAACAGCGTTTGAGGGTTTAGACTAGGGCAGCATCATTTAGGGCACACAACAGGGGGCAGATTGCAAAAACTGCAACACTTAGTGACAAATTGAATGTGGAGTGTGGGGAAAAGTAAGGGTTCAAAGCTCCTGGAAACTAGGTCAATTATTTTTATTTGGAGATAGTAAAATAAAGAGAGAAATACAGCCTGCTAGCCAGCTGGTGGGATGCCCTTAAATTCTAGTTTATCTGCTGAGTTATCTTTGACAACACAGCTTTTTGAGTAGACCTATAGCTTCCTTCCTCTTGAAGACTTGAACAGCTTCTCACCTCTAGGCAGCAGAGGAAGATTTTTCTGGCAGGTGATGCTTTCATCTCTTCGATTTAAAGTTGTGTTAACCAAAGTGTTAGAGGTACACACTGGTGGTGTATTAGGTAGCTTTACGTGAATTACAGGATGGCTAGTTGTGTGCAGACAAGACCTTAAATAATTCTGAATTGCATAGGGAGAAAGCTATTCCCTTTTAGGCATCTTGATTATTTTGTCAAGGGAAAAAAAAAAAACTCATGTGGGAACTAAAACATCTTTAACACCTCTTCCCAGCACTTGCTAATTCCCATGTTTTCTAGGAAACAGGTCTCAGGCTCAAAACCTTGAGGAGGCCACAGTATCTCATTAGAATTTAGTAATATTGTTGCATCTTTGTTGAATTTAATTTTTACACACGCTTTCTATTTATGGCAAGTGGAACTTGCTTTCCACTTATAATAGCTATATGTATCTTTTTAAAATATTTTATCCAAAAAAAATGACTCTGTTTAAAGGAAACTAAAGAAATGTGGCACAGAGTTATGGCAAGGGTTGGGACAAAGGTCTACTAATGGTGGCTGTCTTGGGCCAAGGTTTCTAAAACATCATTCATCAGGGTGGAACTTCTGGCACTGTGACAAATGTCTTCTTAGGAGGTATAGCACTCAGAACATCATTGAAATTATACTATGTAGCTAAAAGCCTATCACGAGTAAAGGTGCCTTCAGTTTGGATGGCGTATGCTTCTAGGCATACTTGTCCCATCCCAGGAACAATCTGTCAGCACTGCAGGGTTTCTAGTCCTAACCTGTGCTCAGAACAGCCCCACTTTGTGCAGCATCCCTGAAAGCCCCTGGGAGCCTAGTGCAATCTCCTAAATAACTCCTTATTCTAAACAACCCAGGAGTTTGTTTCACTCATTATGAATAAACACTCACAGCTGCAATATTTGGAGATACTCAGGCTCTTGCTCCCAGACGCACCGGCTGGGCTGCGCGTGGGATGGACGCGTCAGCCCTTCCCGGACGCCCTGCCAGGCTTCTGTGGAACATTCATTCACACGTGCCGCAGGAAAACCTTCAGACACGCACATCAAACCATCTGGCATGGGAGTGTTTAATTTTGCTAGCGATCTTTTGTTTACTGATGAGCTGACTTTTCAAGGGGGGAAAAGACCCCACTTCTGACTGCCCAGGAGAGATCCAACGCTACTAAACTTCTCCCCCTAGTGGACTTTTCACTGAGACTTCTAAATCATTCAGAGCTGGCAGCACAGAGACCACTGCCATCTGGGCTTGCAGCTTTTGAATTTCACAGTCAAAAATGGCATTAAAAATTAAAAATGTGAATTGTCAACCATGTTCAGTCCCCTGCCTTGTTTATTTTTATTTGTCAACTAAGATCATTAAAAAGCAAATACCATCTGACATCACTCGAAACTCACAAGTGCATGACATTTTAACCAAAATGTATTTAGGTTATGGAACATGGAAGGTGGGTTTCTTCTCAGTTGCTGACTATAAATGTGTGTCAGTGACTTCTGAAGAACTCTGTTGAAGACTCAGAAAGAGCGGGCAAAAAGTGATTTTTTTAAAAAAATGCAAACCCAATCACATGACTGCTCTGCTTTAAACCTTTCAATAGCTTCCCAGTGCTCTTAGGTCATGGCAAGGATTTGGGTCTTTAGTCCATTAGTCCCCGAATGGCCTGGACCTTATCAACTTCACTAGCCTTATCTCTTCCACTCCCCTTTTATTTGAACTCCAGCCACACTTGCTTTCTCCTGTTGTCTCTTCAAGTCCATGTTTCCTCCTGCCACAGGGCCTTTGCACATGGTCTTTCTTCTTGACCACCTTTATCTGCAAAATTCTTGATCATCCCTCAGAGCTCAGTCAGAACATCCCTTCTTCAAGGAAAGTGTCCTCATCTCCCAGGCCAGGTGCTGATCCTGTCAGCACCTCAACACTATATACCATTCCTTTAAAATACTTACATTTCTAACTGAACTGTTATTTCTATGGGCTACCGCCCTGTCTGGACTGACACTGTTCAGTATGGTAACCCCTGGTCACATGAGGCTATTGAACAATTGAAATGTCACTAGTGCAATTGAGGAAATAGATTTTAGTTCATTTTAATAAACTTAAAAAGCTGGTATTTGATTTCCTTACTGGAAATTGTAAGAGTATGGAACAACTTGAGTATGTGAATCTACTTTTTCGCTTTAAGTTTTATGAAATCTAATACAGATCAAGTATTTCTGATGGAAATTTGGCATCTGAATTGAGACATGTTGTATGTGTAAATATACACTAGATTGTGAAGACTTGGTATGAAAGATAATGTAAAATGTCTTCATTTTATATTGGGTATTGTTGAAAGGAGAATAAAAATAATGGGAACAAAGTATATTAACAACATGTTTATTAAATTAATACGTTTACTTCAGCTGTTTCTTTTAATTTCTTACATGACTCCTAGAAAATCTAAATTACATACATGGCTCACGTCATATTTTTACTGGACTGTGCTGCTTCAAACTATAAGGAGAGTCCTTGAAACTAGAAATAATTATCAATTTAACTATTTGTTCAGTACCTAAAATATATCTGGAAAATAATAGGTGCTGAATAAATATTTGCTTGACATTTAAATAAATGAAGGAGAGAAGGGAAGGCACATTTGCCCTGTATAACTTCATGCTAATTTCTTCTTTGCCTAGCTTAGGGCCTTAAACATAGCAACAAACTATCATTTTCAGTCACCTATTTCGTGCAAAGCACTTTTAACGTAGTTGAGATTTGTTGTAAAAATTAGGGGTAATGCAGTAAGTCACATTATTAGTAGATGGCATGTAGTAAATGTTTGCTTGTCAATAATTGAGTGAATAAACAACTCTACAAAGCCCAGTAAGGGTCAAGATAAAATCTTTCAAGCTCTGTTGTCTTGGATATGAATATGAATCCTTCAACTTTATCTGATTCAAGACTGCTTATCCCATCTTATAAAGTTTCATAAGAGATTTTTAAATATGAAATGCTGGAATAGAAACAAGAAATACTCTACTGACAAGAGGTAAGTTTCTCAGGTTACAAAAATAAGTTAGATTTAGAAACACCAAAGACACATCTGCCCTCAGGAGCTTGAACTAAGGTACAAGCCATGACTTCTTATTCATCTGTAATTTGGCCAAAGATACTCCAAAGGCACCACAAAACCCAATTAATTAGGAATAGATGGACCTCAATGTGCTTGAGCCATGCAGCACTTCAGGCCAATTATCCAACCTTACAAGCTCAAGAAAACACACTATGCATTTGAACACATGCTTTGCTCTCAACTTTTAAACCCATATGTATATTTTAATGGCAATTTAATCCATATGGTTCAGATTATGTGCATTAAATTCATCAGAAAACAATTTTTGAAAGAAGCTACAATCTAATAACTTCCTCAGTATGCTGTGCTACACTTGAGCTCCTTCCGTATGGGTTCCTCCAGTATAGTTTGCTGGGTTGTATTTGTCTTAGCTAAAGGCAACATGGGGATTAACTACAGGGACCCTGAAGCCAGCTAGCCTAGGTTCAAATATCCATCTCTCACCACTTAGGATGTGCGTGACCTTGGACTTACTCGCCTTGTCTGTAAAATGGGTAAAATAATAATAACCCTTGTGGGTTATTGTAAAGATTAACAGAGTCATGTAAAGGCTTCCTTCTGTGAAGCTTCTACAAGCCAGGCAACTGTCCTAACAATTAGTTATCATCATTATTAGGTTCAGCTGCAAATGGCAGAAAACAATGTTGGAATGGATTGTACATCATAGTTTATTTCCCTTGCACATAAACATAGGCAGTCCAGGACTGACATGATGACCCATGCTCATTGAGAACCCAGACGCTTTGTATCTACCAACCTCAGCACACAATTCTCACCCTCTGATCCCAGATGGCAACCCCAGCTCCAGCCAACTTGTCTACGCACCAGCCAGAAGAGGAAAGAGGAGAAAAATCACATCCTCTCCAACAATGCTTCCTAGAAGTTGCACACACTCTTTCTACCTACATCCCATTGCACAGAACTGAATCTCATAGTCACGTGTAGTCTTAATGGAGACTGGGAAATGTAGCATCTTATGCTATTATTTATTCTATTATTATTACTGTAGAAAAAAAAGAAAGAACAGATATTGGGGAGAGTTAGCTGTTTCTGTCACAGCTTCCACAGGAGTGGAAGATCAAAAACTCCATCCCTGGCTTCAGGCAGTATGCAGACCTAGAATGCGTACCAAACAGAGATCTTTGGACAATGGGGTGTAACTACACTACATTTTTAACTCAGTACTCAGCAGTCTCCCACATTCTCTTTGTTTATAAACTCCATAAATATATACTGCATAAAACACTAAATAAATGTTTATTCTAATTACTGTACAGAAGTGACCACAAATCTCTCTTTTCACTCTCACCAGAGTTATATCCATGGGAGTCTTTGGATGCTTGTGGATTTACAAAGAAAAGGAAGATCTCGAGACTTATGCTGCTTTAATTGAAGAGGGAGGGTCCTCAAGTACCCAAATATGTCCACACCCGAAAGCCACCGTCTAACTTTTTCACCTCTATCTTAACCAAGAAGTGATGACACTGCAGAGACTGACCACAGATACTCGTGTTAGACAAGACACCTTCCCATCCTGTCTGAATCTTTACAAATAAAAGATGTTGACAACACGTACATAGATAACACAAAACACATTTTTGGCCAGTGACTTAGCTTCTTGGTTAGGCTTGATGACCGTAGCAGATATTTGTTGGAAGCTTCCCCAGCATCTCCCTCTACTTTCTCCTTCCGAACAGAATTGCATTTTCCCAGCCTTGCAGCTGGGCTTAGGACTGGCTTAAGCCAATAACTATATGAAACCCCCTGTCCACAATAATTGCTTCAGGGCTGGGCGTGTGATTGAATGACGTGAACATATGAGAGCTTTGGTGAGAGAAGCTTCATTTGATGTTGGCCATTCTCTTGGGATCACAGGGATATTCAGTTTGAGTCGGGCTTTCTGTTAAGTAGTATTCTAATTGACACAGTTATTAAAGGAAAACCTAGAAGTATTTAACATGAGACAAATTAATCAGGAAGCCATCCATAACTGAACACTTGTGATATCAGGCATACCAGGACTGAAATGCTACTCTACCATTTTCCCACCTGTGTGAACACAGGCAAGTTGTGTGGAGAAAACATCAGATGCAGTTTCTTAATCAGGAAATTAGAGATAACTGTATTGATCTCACAGCATTGTGTGTATAATGCCATACAACATAAATGAAATAGCCCAGTGCCAAACCTGTTTTCTAGATACAGAAATCAATAAAGATACAATAAAGACGCAGGTAAAGAAGAAGGTAAATATTATTATATATGCAGGGATGCTCAGGAAATATTTGTAAAAAAAATTGAAATATAATTGGACATGCTTAGGGGACCTGTGTTTTGATTTTTTTTTAATTGGTGAAATGAAGTAGTTGATGCAAAAGAATGTTTCTGATATCTGACATCCTTCTAGTCTCTGTTTACCATGATCTAAACAGGAAAGAATCTTGTAGTAGTCATTTCTATTTTAGTATAAGCAGATTTATATATTTAGTTATCATTACCACAATTAGATGTTTGCATGTTAAACTATGTACCAGTAATCATGAAAAGGAAGCATGTGTACTTTTTTGAAGGATAAAGTCTCTACAACTAGACAGAAAAGATTTGGGGGAGAGGAAGAGGGATAGTCAGGTACATTTTTTAGTACCTGAAATTATAATTGATTCTTCTTAAGGCTCTAATGGGGGTGCCTAAGGTAAAGAGATATGGGAAGAGTGGTTCACTTCTAGACTTCACAGCTCCCTTGGGGAAGGGAAGGGGAATAAATGGCTGTGTTTGCTGCCCACCAGCACCCACAGTGAGCTAGAGCTGGCTTGTTCTAGCTCTTGAGAGTCAACTGCACGCTTCTCTTCACAACTACACATTCAGTGATATCATGTTAGTAGCCTGAAATTGACCATACTGGGAGTTTGCTCCACAGAAATCCACAAATGCAACAAATCAAGGATTCCCCCACTTCTCTGGAGAGCCAGTTGTTAAGCATTTACCAGCACACCACTGGGGCCATGGCCCAAAGTGGCTACTACTGCCCAGGAAAGGGGAAGGGAGCAGTGGAAACTGCTGTTCAGGAACCCCTAAGGGTGACGAATGTATAGCAGGGGTCTGGGATGAATGGACTGAAAGATTCAAGAAGGTTAAGGAAGCCTTTCTTTATCTTTCACCACTTTTGAGATTCAGTGTATATTTGTAATCTGACTCTGACAATTAAACCACGTGTGGTATCGAGGAAATTATTTGCATAGCTCATTGCAACCTCAGACTCCTGGACTCAAGCAATCCTCCTGCCTCAGCCTCCCGAGTAGCTAGGACTACAGGTGCGTGCCACAACACCCGGATAATTTTTCTATTCTTAGTAGAGACAGGGCCTCACTCTTGCTCAGGCTGATCTCAAACTCCTGAGCTCAAGCAATCCTCCCACCTCAGCCTCCCAGAGTGCTAGGATTACACGTGTGAGCCACTGTGCCCAGCCTGAAAAAATTATTTTCACAGATACCTTTTTAACCCAGTAACTCCATTGCCAAAACAGTTACTTCCAATAAAAGCACTAAAAACGCACGCAAAGAGTTAGGCATCAGGTGGTTCCACGTAACATTAATCATCACAGAGTACATTCTGGAACCACCTAGTGTCCTGCAACAAGGTTCTGGTTAATTCCATCATGGTGGGTCCATGCAAGTACTGTTCAGCCTTTAAACAGTCTTCCAAAACTTGATATCATGGAAGAAGAGTCATGGTAAGTGAGAAAGCAATCATTCTATAGCAGAATGATTTTAATAACAGTTACATAAAATATAAAAAGTCATGAAGGTTATAGAGAAGTTAACTTTGACTGGTGGGATTAATGGAAATTTTTTTCCTTTGGTGCTTTTCTGTGTTTTCAAATTCCTCCATGGTTAAAATGCATTCCTTTTTGAAATAAGAAAAAATGAAATATTATTTTTTTAAAGTTATTTCTCCGACTAGATAATCTGGGAATTTAAAACCTAAAATTTGGTTTATCTGTATAAGAGTAACACTAAACAAATTAAGGAGATTTAATAACCATTATGCCTAATGGGCAACGTAACAAGGATTATCAATTGTCTCTGAAACAATAACCATAACTATTTCTGTCTCCTCCTCCCTTTATCCTCCTGCTCTTTTTGTTTCTGATATTATTTACTGAGCATTTTCCACATATCAGCTATGGAACCAAGTAAATTAAATACATTAACTCATTTATTCTTCAGAAGTATGAAATAGGTATTATTTATATCTCCACGCAGAAACAGCTTAGTCATTAAATAACTTGTCCAAAGCCTCATAGCCAGTAAGTGCCAGACCCGAACTCAAGCCCTAGTTAATAAAAGCACATGTTCTGTGTTGATAACAAATAATCAAGCTAAGCTTTGTTACTCACATTGTCACACCTTTAAGGAAATGGTAGGCTCAATGCTCACAATATTAATATCAATTTGTATTTTCAGTTCCACAGATTCCTTGGGCTGTGGTATCAGTCCAGTGGGCTAAACAATTTTCACCTGTAAACTATCAACATGACTTTAGAGACAGTCAACAGAATTTTCAATTGATGAGGCAACAACTAATTATTGGGCATCTCATGTATACAAGACACTATTACTAGATATTGGAGACACAGCAGCAAATAAGGTAAATATGGTCCCCATTCTCATGGAGTTTGTAGTCTTATAAGAAACACTAAGGAATTCAACAAACAAGATGAACACTATTACGTAGAATTACAGGCTTCATTGTGAGTCTGTTGCCCTCTTTTTTGACTTCATAATGGACACGCTCATGGCTACATTCTGTCCCAGCCTAACTAGATCATCTTTTATAAAACTGACTATGCGTAGCACGTTTTTTTGGTCCCTTCTTTATTCTTTTCACCCACTATTCTGAGTCTTTATGAACCAATTTCTAAGAGTACACAAGACTTACAAACTAGAAAAGACCAGGACTCCTGAAAAACACCTCTTAGCAATATTCCAAGAGTTTGAGACCTAGTTAAAGAGTAGCAATTAATCAGGTGGCTGAAGTAGAGATATTTCCAATATTCTTGAAAGACACACTAACACTCCCCATCGCTTGGTCCCTGCTCCATTCATAAAAGACTCTGTTTTACATCCTGGTACCAGATTTCCAGGAAACCCCTCACAAGCACCCCCAAGGTACCCAAGGATTGACATTTCTCCTTAGAGAAAGAATCTTCCAGTCTGGCTTGCTTTGTTGGTCAATTTCTCATGCTCTTCCCTTTGGTGCAATACGTGTACCCACCAGCAGAGGACGGTATCAGACAACACTCTCCCCTATTAGGAATTAAACAAGACAGAAGATGGCACAGACTTACCAGCATCAGAGAAGACTGAAGCACAGAATACATTATTGTCTGTGTGCTCAGAGATGACAGCATAAGAAATATTTGAATATGAGAGTCAATATGCCTGGGCCCTAATGTCAGTCCGGTTGTCACCTCACCTACAGGGCTCAGTTTTCCCAGCTATATGGTGCAGATGTTATGCTAAATGACCCCCAAATTTTTCCTCCTCTAAATTTCTATAATTCTACATTCTGGTTTATCCCAAAGTCTGAATCTTGCTAAAATACAAATTGGACTACGTGTTTCCCATTTTAAAATATGTGAGTGGGAGGTTAGAATGTGAGATCATACACACCTGAGAGCTCCAAGTTTCTCCTTCAAGTCCAGGGCAAGATCATCTTCCCAAGTTTGAGAGTCAGAGACCGTGTTGGTTGTAGGAGTAGTAATAACAATAGGCTAGTATTCATTGATGTGCCAGGCAATGTGCAAAGCACTTCACATGAATTCACTCATGTAATCCTCCCACTAACCCGATGAAGTTAATACTCTTATTGTCCCCATTTTCCAGATGAGGACACAAAGCCACAGAGAGGATATGATGGGGCTGGGACTTAAACTCCAGGGAATGGGCTCACAGCTGTTCTCTTACATTGCCTGCAAGGGCTTTGAGGGTGGAAGAGAAGCTGACCAAAAACAACTCCAGGTCCTCATTTGGACTAAAACCAGTTCATTCACTCACTTACATACTCTCTCAATAAAGGTATACCAAGTGCCTATACCCCAGGCACTTCATTAAGCACTGGAATCCATAAATGTGTCGTGATGGCATCCTGCCCAGTCACATGGTTTTCTACCACAAAGCTCAGAAGCCTGAGGGTAAGAATGACCCTGATGTAGAGTTAAGGTTTTGTTGGGTAGGTAGGGTTCAGGGTGTGAGAGATGCCAGGGAGACAGCGATTCAGATAATGAACCATGAGGTCCACCTAAAAACACGAGTTCCTTCCTGAGCTGCAGCCTGGCCAATATGTTATGAACCTGCCCACTTCTTAGCACAATGCTCTATGTTACTAAATGGGCCAAATGCCCTAGACAAAGGGCCTGGATGGGTTCCATCATAGCTCTTCCGCTGTCTATGCAACCTTGAAAAACCAGTCACCATCTCTGAGTTTATTTCTCTCATCTATAAAAGAGGGGCACCATTCTGTTCAATTAGTAGAGAAATACTCATAGAGCAATTACTATGTGCCTGGCACTGGGCTTCATGCTAAGGACATAGAGAAAAACAAACAATTTCCCTCCTCAAAGAGTTCACATCCTAACACATTTTAAATATTTTTAATCTGTAGTTACAAAACGGTGGTCTTACTTCTAATCGATTATACAGGATACCACAACTACAGTTGCTAATAGCCTATGTTTTGAGACACCAAATTTGGGCCAAGCTCTATTATAAATTATTCTTGCAATTCTTTACTATAACTCTCTGGAACAGGTACAATTCTTATTCCCATTTTGCTGATATAAAAATTGAGGGTTTAAAAGACTCAGCCAGGCACAGTGGCATGTGCCTGTAGTCCCAGGTATTCGAAAGACTGAGGCAGTAGGATCGCTTGAGTTCAGGGCTGTACTGCACTAGGTTTGTGCCTGTGAATGGCCACTGTACTCCAACACAGCAGGACCCCATCTCTTAAAAATAAAAAAAGACTCCTTTACTTACCCAAGATTGCATTGATAGTAAGAGGCAGAAAAATCAGAACTCAAACACAAGCCTGTCTGAGACCAGTGACTATTAGTTCCTTAACCCTACGGAAACACATAACAGGGGACCCAACTCTCCTAAGGGTGAAAGTTTAAGTTAGAAATTTTGCACGATGCCTGCCTCGATTCTTGAGAATGATTTGTGCTGATCTCATAAATCCCTCTCCTAGACTGAAGATTTCTCTGCTGACTTTTCAGTCCTTATCCAAGAAAAGTTGGCTTAACACGCAGAACTAGAATTCAGGCAAGTTAGATTCCTTCACATTCCCCCCATAACTTCTGGTCCAGAGCTCTTCAAAAACAGACATGAAATGATGTGAAATGCTAATTTGATACATAACCAAAAAAATAATAATAATGCACTCTTGTCTTGGCTTACTCAGAGGCTGTTAGTTGAGCAACACTGTTTATTTCCAGGGCCAGCCTTGGATATAGCACAATTATTGGAAAAGGGTTGTCAGCACTAATCATTCTGTCACATGCCCGGAAAGTCCTGAGGAATCCGAAATGCTGACAAGAAGTCTAGATCTGCTGGAAAACATCTGTAAACCACAGATCTTTTAATTGCAACTAACATGGTGGAAAGTTTCAGCCTTCAATGACTTACTAAAGCCCTGAGCCATCTTCAAGTCTTGTGTTCTTTTCTCTCCTAAGCCAAAGAGTAAAACAGCTTTGAAGGTGATGTTTAAAAGCGTGTAAAGCCAAAATGAAATGTTTAAAATGACGTTTCAGATACTCCATCTAAACTAAGTGGAAATTTTAGGCTATTATTTTTTTTAATGTTTTTAAAGGTATAATTTACATAAAGTAATATTCATATGTGTACCATAAAATTCACACGTGCACAATTCAATGATTTTAGTAAATTTTTGGAGTTGTGCAGTCACCATAATCCAGTTTTAGAACATTTCCATCAATCCAAAAAGATCCCTCATGCCAGTTTGCAGTTATATTCCTCGTTCCCACCCTCAACCACCCCTAATCTGCTGTCTCTAAAGTTCTGCCTTTCATGACATTTCACACAAGTGGGATCCTACCAAATGTGTTTGCATCTGGCTTCTTTCACTTAGCCTATGTTTTTGAGATTCCTGCCTGTTGTAGCATGTAACAGGACTTTGTTCTTTTTTATTGCTGAATAATATTCCATTTCTGGATGGAGCACATTTTGTCTATTCATTTGCCAGTCAATGGATATGTGGGTTGATTCCAGGTTGTGACCATTATGAATAATGCTGCTCTCAACATCCATGGCCAAGTCTTCATTTGCATATATGCTTTTGCTTCTCTTGGGTAGACACCTAGGAATAGAATTGCTGGGTCATATAGTAAATTAATGTTTAATTTTTTTTTTTACTTTGTTTCAACTTTTTTTATGTGTAACTTTTGAAGAAATTGCCAGAGTGCTTTCCACTGCAGCTGTACTTTTTTATGTTCCCATGCTAGTCATTTTTTAATAAGACAGGGTTTTCTGAGAAAAAAGAAACTGCAGTGTAAAAAAAAAAAATTGATACCTGGAAATTCCCCTGGGGCAAAAGTACTGTGGAAAATGTAACCTTTAACAGGAGTGAGAATTTTCTGAGTTGTTACATGAACTCCACAATGCTGGGAATTTTGACTATCTTTAATCCATTGGAGGCTTCCTGATTCTAAATTGCCTCAAATTTTGTTACTGCTCTGTGGTTAGGGAGAAATTGAAAGGGGCATGAATGTTAGGTCTGTTAGTAAAGAATCCAGTGATTATATATTTAAATTTTTGCCCTACCCCACCCTTGTACATTTCCCAGCCATACCCTGGTTAATTCCTCCTTATTTACAAAGCTTTCTGGCTCCATACTACTATCATGACCTCTACCTACACCCCCAAACCTGAGCCAAGTACCTCTTTTTTTGATCCTGTAATACCCTGTATATGCCCATTACTACTATAGAATTTTATGGCCTCTCTCAAGGGACTATAGTTTGCTTACCTTTGTCTCCCTCATACTGAACACACACTTTGCCTCATTGTGTATACTCAATAATGTTCCATGGGTCAATGAATGAATCAATGAACATAGAGCAAGCCCTATCTATTAAAGTGTATCATTATGGTCCTAATCTCATATAACTGAAGTATGTTTCAAATGCAAATAAGGATAAACTTGAACCTCTGTCTAGGTAATTTCTGATTTTCTTCAAAAATAACTAGGAACTGAACCTAGTATTGGCTGTGAGCTCCACAAAAAGGCTGCCTCTTCCCTCTCTCAGCAGCTTTGTCACCTTGGCCTCATTACTGAATTCCACTAAGCATCAGTTCCTTCACCTAAAAGCACTGCTGTGAAGATTAAATGATATAACTCACACAAATCCCTTAGTTATTATTTTATTATATCACCAGTCTAACATTTATCAAGTATTTACTAAAATTGTTATGCATGTACTTATGGAGGTTGACGTGTCTTGCTTAGAAATGCAATATTCCTTGCCACAGGCAGTCCTAAAAAGTGACGATGCATGTCGCAACCCCAGAGAGTTCTGGCTTACATCCTCATAACAATGCAGGTCTCCAAACCAACCTCCAAATCACAGCCTTCTACTGAGAGGCTGTGTAAAATGCAAAACCCTAAAAGCCAAAGATAATGAATGACAAGGAATGTATTCACAGGGCACACACCCCTCCGTTTTATTCATATCCCAGTGGATCCCTTTAATTTCAGAACTTGCATTCAGGGTGATTCTCGTCTAAAGGAGGCTGGTTTCAGCACAATACCCATCAGCCCAAATTCCTGACTCTACGCAGCCAGCCTTGTGCACATTTATCATCAAGAACTACAGCTTATCTTCAGCATCTTCCCTGAACACTACCCACCTCTTCAGTCTTTCTCAGAGGGAAGAGCAAACTCTACTGGAGAGCTCTTTGGAGTCCTCAGCCAGAGAAAGCACGCCATTGCTGTGGAAACGCTCTCGCCACATATTATTGAATTTGAAGATGAAGGGTTGCTAGGCTGCAGTACATCCTTGGCGTTGCCCTGACTAGCGTCGTTCATCATGCAGCTGTGTGAAACTACATTAGTGTGCTCCGTAAGGTATGCCCCAGGTGTGTGTATAAACACACATTTATATAAAACCATTTTGGGAGGCAAAATTTGATTAGAATTCTTACCTACCCCTTGCTAGTCATGGGCAAATTATGTAGCTTTTAGGAACCTCGGTTTCTTCATATGGAAATGGAGATAAAATATATCACTGGGTCATTGTGATAATTATATACAATAAATGTGTAACTGTCCAGCAAAGTACCTGGCAAATCATAGTTGCTCAATAAGTAATGAATATCACAATACTACAATATATATACAGATATGCTTACATACATACAAATATGCCATAATCCTTAACCAATTATTCAGCAATACATTTATAAATATGTATCCTATAGCACATATCTCCTCAACAGAGAGATGGAAAACACAGGCAAGTGCTTTCTCGGGCCTTTGTCTCCACTTAGTTTGAGGTTTTTTTCCGCTGGTCCTCCTGTTTGCACTAACTGGTTACCAATGAGATAGTTTTTGTTTTCGTTTTTTAAACATGTATATCCTGATTACCTGTCATGGGATGGTGATGTCACTGAGTCAGACAAAGTAAATGAGCTTGTTCAGAACAGGAGGCAACCCTGGCCCACAGACACCAAACTCATGAGAAGATCAAGAAGTAGAGAGAAGATTGTGGGCTCCGGCAGCTGAGGCTCCCCCAGCCTCACATGCCAGACAGGGGCATGGCTCCAGGATTCCTCGTGGGAGAACATTCAATGAACACACACCCTCAGAAAACTGGTAGCTCCTCAACCCCACCCACCTCCTCCCGAGACCACTAAATTAAAGAACACTTCTCAAAGAAGAATGGATGTTGCCCAAAGTGTTTTGCAATGTTTCATTTCAACGCAGAATACATCCTCGTCGATGAGAGAGGAGAGTCTGGCATTCTGGCTAATAAAACCCTGTCGTAATTTATGACACAGTGTCTTCCTAATTGCCTATAAAATGTATTCTGCAACACCATGTAACTAACGTTGAGACGCGCAGTTATGGGTATACTCAACAGATGTCAGTTGTCCTCCATTTAAGCAACTTAGAAACAACCAAAAATAAATTAGGATTATTGAATGCCGGAGTAGAAAGCTAAGATGTTAAATATTTAATGCTCTGAACATAATGATGTAGTTGATTTTGTGTTCTTGTTAGCTGCTATTTTATCATTTTGCATCAGTGATCCTGTGCCTGCGTTCATTATTCTGGAAGGCTCGTTGGATGTTGCTATGGCGACCAGAGCTGCTCTGACATATTCCCCCAGGCCCTGTTTGCTGGCTTTTTCAGTAAACACTTAATTATGCTTTGCATTCTGCAATCAGTTTGGTTGGAGGAGAGTTTGCTTAGCTGATTTCCGGCTAAATGTGAGTTCTCCTTACAAGTGGATGCTTTCATAAGTCTGACCAGTGTGATTTCAATAAATGGAGCAAAATCCAGAACCCTCCAAGAAAAAAGCAAACAAATAAGAAGGCAAGGAATCAGTCTATTTACTTCTGATAACCTAGGTGGATAAAAGCTTATCACAGTCCTATCAACAACCTAAACTCCATACTAAAATCTCTGATGGTTTGGGGAGGGAAGGATTCTTCTACACCATATGACTTAAGCAGGCAAGTCAAACAAAGAAAAGTACTTTTGAGGACTATTCTATCTAGGAAGATGGTATCATCAAATCATAAAATCCTTCTGTAGGTCATGGATTCTCAACATAGAAATGGGCTTTGGGGGCCTATGACGTAGTTTCATAAGTATATGAAGAATATCGCTGGTGTGTATATGTGCATCTTTCCAGAAAAAAGGTCCACGACCTTCATCAGAAACTGAAAAACCACCATCAGATAAAATGAGAGAGGACCACTGATTGTATGCTTGTGGAAAATATTCCATCTTTCTCATGAAGCATGTTAATTTTCCCATAATATTTGATTACCAAAATAAAGGAAGGGTTCCTGAAGGAGGGACCCCACCCCTAGTCTGTTCTTCATCCAACTCTGAATTTTGATAGATGCGCTTGGAATTCTTCCTTATTTGAAGGAACAAGTGCTGGGTTAGAAGCCCCAAATAAAGATAAAACCTGACCCACGCCCAGCAATATAAGTCACAAAAAAATCAGTGCCCAATGGACCACTCAGTTTTACTAGACTAGTTTAATTCAATGAAGCCACTTATTTGGCAGATTCTTGTAGAATCCCCTTTGGTTTTTCTCTTTAATAGGTATTTACTACGTACCAGGCACTTCCTTATACTCTCTCTTCTATGTACATGTACACTGAAATCCTCCTAGCCATTTCAGTGCAGATATTTACAATGAAACTAGGATATGGAGGCAAGTGTCTAGATCTGGGCCAAACGCAGAACTGAAGCAAGTTTGGGAATGAAGGAGGTGTGCCGAGAACTGCCAGAAAAAAAAATGTCCACAGCTCAACTTCACCAGCTGTCAACAACATGAATGGGAGTATTCAGACAGCTACTTTTGATATATAATGCACCACCCCAAAACTTGAGGGATTAAAATCACATCTCTTTCTTACTGCTCCTCATGGTTCTGTGGCGTACAGAGGGGGCAGCTCATCTCTGTTCCACAATGCTGGGTCGTCTGCTGGCTTGGCCCAATGGCTGAGGCTTGGATGGCTGGAACTGCCCGACGGCTTCCTCTCTGCAGCCTCGGGCCCGTTCAAGTGCTCGGCTCATGTGGTTTCCCCAGCATGGCAGCCTCAGGGCAGTCAATCTTCTTACATGGTGGCTCAGGGCTCAAGAGCAAGTTTAAAAAAAAAAAAAAAAAAAAAAAAAGAAAAGAAAAGAAAAAACAGGGTTCCTTAGGACCTAGCCTTGTCCGTCCCAGAATATCATTGTATTGATCAAGCAAGATACTAGGGCCAGCCAGGGTAGAAGCAGAAAGAAATTTGACTCTACCTTTCAATGGGAGCTAATAGCGAAGAATTTGTAACTATGTTCAGCAGCTCAAAAGGCAGGACAGATATTAGGTAACACTGTCAGGTAACTATGCTAACTCTTATACATACACATTATCTCAATTAGCTCCGCAAAGCAGCCCCATCATCCCATTTCACAGATGTGAAAATTGAGGCTCAGAGAGACTATGTAATTTATCCGGATGGTGGTAGAGCAGAGATTCATCCCAGGACTGTCTGTCTGCAAATTCTGTGCCATTTGCAATTACTCTCCCCGGTTCTACCACATTTGGCTCAAGTTCCATTCATTTCAGCCCCCTTGATTTCATCTCGCTTCCTCCTAACGTGCTTACTGTTTGGATCTTACATGCAATATAGTATAATTATACACCATCTTTTATGGCATATAGGTCCATCTCTCAAAGAGACTCCAGAATCACAAGGTGGGAGAGCTCTGCGTCCTTAAGTGGGAAACAGAAGGATACACATGGCCAGCACCTTGGCTAGAATGCACAGATGCTTGCAGCAGAGAGCAGTGGGCTAAGAGTGGATTTGCTTCTGGTCCTACCTCTGGCACTGTCTTCACGTCTACAGATTCTGGCACACATGAGCCACTGCAAAAAAAAATGTGCAGTGAAACCAGTGACTCTGTTGATACTCCCCTTCCAGGTCTTGTCTGGAGCTGAACCTTGTCAAAGAGAAGATAATTCACTCTCTAATGAGAGTCCTTGAAGTATGTCTCTTTCACTTGCTTTGAGATTTCTGTCAATTTTTTCATCTAGGTCTACCCTAATAGAGCCTAAATCCATTTTCAGCTAATCACAGGAAATGCTTCTAATGGGTAAATTATGTCTGCTGCTCCCGTACTCTCTCCAACCAATGCCTTTTCCTCCATTTGCCAAGGTTTGCTCTTCCGTCTTACAAGGCTCCTCGCTCCCGAGTCCCTCCAAATCACCCAGACATATTATTACAGAAGCTTCCAAAGGTCGATCTGCCCTCGGGAGGGAGTGGGCATCCGCTGATGACACATCCAAGAGCCCTGAATTTACCTACAGTAAATTGCTAATCATTGTAATTGGATGAAATTCTGCTTCTGGCTATTTGAAAATAAAAGATAGTTTGCAGCTTGCTTGGAGGCTATAAAGCCTGCCACTAGCAAAGTGGTGGGAAATGGAATTACCCAAAAAACGCTTTGAAAAATGTAAAGATGCCTGTCTCATTCACAATGCTACTTTGCTTCCTTTCAAAAATGAGCTGAAGGAAAGTCTGGGTCACACAGCCCTTGGTGCTTATGCTAATGAAGTGGTGAAGCCCAAAGTGATAGGGGGGAAAATCTCTGCTGAGACCATGCCTAGTTGCAAAGTCCAGCTGCAGATATAAAGAGCCATGCCTCGAATTCCAGCTTCTGGCTGTTTAGCAGGATTATCCAGCGTGTGGCCATGAAGTTAAAAGGGTAAGAAAATCACAGAAATGAAGATCCTTATGTATGTCACAAGCACCCAATTGGTTTGCTCAAAACCCAATCTGTTTGTCATATGCTCCCATTAGTCCTTAAAACAGTTAATGATATGCCTGTGAAATAAACCCTTGGCTTATAAAACGAAGCACCGAGTGGCTGTCTTTCCTGGATAGGACATCTGATTGAGTCTCCCTACAACTAACTCCTCACAATTCTGGCTGCCCAAACTGCCCCTCATCCCTGCTTTTGGACATCTTCACTTGTGATTAATGGCACTACTACTCCTTAAGATCAAAACATAATTTTATTTTGCCTTATTGTTAGTCTTCTGGGCTAATCAAATGTTTCTAATAGCCTTATCAAACTAGCAACACTTGCAAGAGAAAATTGGTGCTGGAGAAACTAAATGGCCCATCTAAGTCTACTCACCATTTAATGGAAAGTTCTGAACCCAGGTCTCTAGTCTACAAAGCATATGCTCTTTCCTATTCCAACTGCTCAACGCTGCAGCCCCACCCCCAAACACCCTCTACTGTAATTCTGCCTTGCTAATCCCCTACACCAAAGCCTTGCTTTTTCTTACTTAGGTTATTCTAATCGCCTCCCTACGAGGCTTCATCATTTCAGCTGTGTCCCCTTGCCCCACCTGCCTCTTAAATTGCTCATGTGTCATGTCTTCTCTAGCACAACATCAATTGAAAGTGGGTGATCTTAGACGCTTAATGGTATTAAGATGGAGTTAGGACTAGGGGCCTATCAGTGTCTGAAACCTTTGCCAAGCACCTGTCTGTCCTCAGAGGACCTGGTGAGATGGATGCACCAGGGACTACTGCACCTGGAAAATGAGGCTCCGCTGTACAGATAGATGTTGGTCATCACCACTGGAGCAGGGCTCCAGAAAAATGGGCTGGGGCTGCCTTTTCTCTTCTAACCCCAGACTCAGATTTTACCACCAACCAGCTACAGAACTGGAAGTCTTGAGATCCGCAGGGGGCATGAGGGTGGAGAACAAGAATAGGATGTGCGGTGGGTCGGAGAATGTTTCTGTGAGGAGAGGGCATCTGAGTTGGGCTTTAAATGAGGAACAGAAATTTGCACAAGCTTGCCTCACTACAGGACACAAAGGCCACCAGAGGCAGAAAACAAAGCAGTAAGTTGGAAGTCAAGGGGACATCATCAAGAAATGTGAGCCCTCTTTGGAAATGCTGACAGGATACATAGGAACGGTTCTTTCAGGTTTTAGATTTGAAGGAATAGGACAAGGATGGCACCTACTGGCGAAGGGGGCTTGGAAGGACTGGAAGAACATGCAGCCTTTTACCCAGTAGGTTTGCTGCTTAAACACAGGATCTGAAGACAAAATGCTTTGGATTCAAATCTTGGCTCCGTAACTAACTGGGAGGTCTCAGGCAAGGAATCTATCCTCTGTTCCTCAGTATCTTCATCAATAAAATGGGGAGAATAACAACATTGCATCTTATGGATAGGAGAATAAAATGGGGCATTGCCTAGCACAACTCTTGGTACACAGTCATCAATAATTGTTTATCATTGTGCTTGTTAAATTCCGTTCACATGGAAGGTCCAGGGATCCATTCGAAGTCAGCTCTGGTAGACAAAATGCCAGGTGAAGTCATTCCAATGTTGTAGTCTTAAAAAGTACATACTGTCTTGTCCCTAATTGAAATATCAGCCCCACACTTTGTGGATTGGAGATGAGAGCTCAGAGATCACACAGGCCAATGTTCAAATTCCCCCAACCTCCTGTCCATTGAAAGTTGAACTTTGTCCTCCAGTTCTAATGGGTTCTGCCTGTGGAGACTGAAATATGGAATGAACAAACTAGCTGCTGAGTAGGAAAGGACAGTAAAGTTGTGTATCACTGTCTTAGAGTACTCGTTTCAGCATCTGAAAAATTTAATCCTCCCCATAAGAGGCTCCTAAGTCAGTGGCCCTTACCATACTAGGACTGTTTTCTAGGGAGGCTAACCAGAGCATTCCTGCAGGTGCAGAGCCCTCCTCTACCCCAGTGCACCGCCCACGAGACTTAACACAGGCCCTCAGGATCGAAATCTTCCCCCACGTCCACAACCCTGGCAGCCTAAAAGAAACCTCAGAGTCAGGATTGTCAATCACACGCCAATTCAACTGATCAGGGGCATCTAGAGAAATATGGTGGGTAAGATTCTGAGAGTGAGTCTGACCTTAGTGGTTAGACATTGAGACATTTTAATTAACATATCATATGCCAGTAACGGTCTCAGGCATAGGAAGCATATCATTTAAAAAGAGACATGGTTCCTGCCCTGAGGAGCTTACATTCTTGTGACAAAGTTGCCATTAGTGATGTCTGTGATGGACCCAGGAGGGACTGGTGGTAGTGGTATGTGTGCCACATTTCTGCCAGTTCAGAACATACTTCTCATGAGCCCCTAACCAGAGAAACACTTTCCAGAAGAATCAATACCTAATTCATAGAAATGTCTTCTAGTACACAAATTATGGAGCTTCCCACCATCTCCGTTCTTTCCAATAAGTCTAAATTTTGGCCATCTTACTGAGAAAAATATATGTACATATTTTAGGATTGAAGCTACATGCAAATTTCATTTTGCCATTTTGTATTCCTTCTTTAAACCTACCATGCTTCTGACTTTCAATGTTCAAAATAGGCAGGCTTGGCTTAAGGACCTTTTCAAACTATATTCAAAATATATAAGTTGCCTTTTTCACGAAGTGCATTACTTTTGTAGCTATGACTTTGCCAGCTTTTAAAAATGGTCTATTAAATTTAGAACATCAAAAAGCAGAGCCCAGGAGATTCTAGATGGGGGGAATACATGAGCAAAACCTTCATGTTGGGGAGGGAGATGGTAAATTCAGAGACAAGGACAGGCCAGTCTGGAGAGCAGAGGATAACTCCTAAGGCACATGCCAAGCTGGGGTGGGTTGTGGGTTTTGAATTCCAGCTAAGATATTTGAGCTTTTTCTCCAATAAGGATTTTCTGTCTAACACAGACATTTCCTGTTTAACAGTGCAGTGGACCGATTTGCGAGGTGGTGAGCCCTCTGGCTCTGGAGGTGATGAAGTCTCTACTAATACTGTGTCAGAAATGGTGCAAAATTGGATGAGAAGGTGAGCTAGTTCAGAGGTTATAATACATGGTGCATAGGTTTGCTTGGGCTTGCAGATGTGCTTTGTTTGGGCCACAGAGTTTGCCCTTTTTGGAAGGGAGCAGAGAGGAGGAGGGAGACAACAACGTTGATGAGATGACACCAAGAAAATCCAGATTTTGTTGAAAAATAGATCTAAAGATGCTGGGTCCATTCCATTTGACATCACATAGGCAGCAGGTGTTGCTGAATAACTGGGTCGGGCTCTCCAGTTTGCCAACTCCATTTCGTTCCCAGTACCTGCTGGACCCCTGAAGCCACCTGCATATTTGACCCTGGAGCGAGATGTAAGGTTTTTTCCCCTATATCAATGGTGGCAGGGTGGGGGACAATCATGCCTTGAGCCCCATTCTGGCCTTTCGTTGTCCTGCTGAGAAGGAATTTGCAAGGTCTTGAGCCAAAGTAGGCCATCTAGGCTCACCATGTTTCCTGAAGATGGGCAGGGGACGCGTCCCAGTTGATTTATAACTGGGGTCCTTTGGTAACTAGTGTGGCCTCCGATATACATTTCCACGGTAACGTTATCCTCCCACAAAAGGATGTTACTTCCCGTCATAAAGTCTCCTGAATCTTGAATTCATCTGAAACACCGAGGAGATGAGGCAGAATCAAAATCTTTCAGTGCAGGGGGAGGAGGGGAGAGAGTGCTAATGTCTCTTAGCAGCACAAAATCAGAGGCTTTCAATACCGTGATTTTCCCCCCAGTGCTACTATGTTTCTGCAGGCAGAGTAGGAAGTACCTTGTTTGTATAATTATTTGAATTTTGCAGATAATGAACGGAAAGCATTTTGCAAATCTAATTCCCTTTCCACCCTAGTCTCTGAACTACCCCTTGAGTGATGCTTCTCAAACACAGATGTGATAATATCATGCTGTCATAGTCCTCCACCTCTCCCCACCTGCAGCTTTACTAACAGAGTGGCATACACCACGTGTGAGGTGACGCAAGCAGTGTGCAGATGAGCTATGTTTCAACAGTCAGGTATTTAATATGTATTGTGTAAAAACATAACTTAGCACATCAAACTCAGAACTTCAGTTGAAGTGTAAAGTTTCTTTAAAATACTATGTTTAAAATTTTCCTCCCTAAATATGTTGAGGTGAACAACATAATAAAGCAATTTAAGGAAAACAACTTAGTAAATATACTAGTATTTTGTATATAATTGGTGTTATGTAACGAAATATTGTGCTTGAATGACTGAAGTTGGGTTTTAGCAACATTGACCTATTGGTGACTGTCTCAAACTATGTGGAATTTCTTAGATGCCCATCATAGTCCCATCTGATGCTGGTAATGCTATTCACTGTGTACCTTATAAGACGACTCAGCATGCTTCTCTATGCCTCAGGGCCTTTGCACATACTATTTCTTTATGGCCGAAGTCCCTTTGCTCCCCCTTTTCTACCTGGTAAACCACTGCTCAGACTTATCAACCCAGCTCATCTCTCATACCTTCCCCAGGGAAGTCTCTTCAGTCCTCAACAGGCAGAATTAACTGCCCATCATTTTTTAGTACACACTCTATTCAGACATGGAATCAACTGACACTATCTGTTTATGTGTCTGATTTTACAACAAGGCTGAGACCCAATAGGTCAAAAGTTGCCTTACTCATCCTCACACACAAAGGCACTTGATAAATGCTTATTGGATCAGGGCACCCTGGCTCTGACCTGAACAGGTGTGGTTATTCACAATTGTCCCACCCACCTTATCTCTGCCCCTCCAAAGTCCTCACTGGGGGTTTTGGGGCTGAGCCATCTGACCCCTGGCGTCCTCTACAACCTGTCTTCTGCCCCTCCTCCACCACCACTGAGTTCTAGCACCTTCCTACCTGGGTGCTGTCTACCTGCAGCTTTCTTCCTTGGCTCTTTTTAAGGCTTATTGTTCAGATCTTGGCTTGCACGTTAACCCCTCAGAGAGTCCTTTCCCGGTCACCCTATATGAAACAAGCGCCTCTTCGCTTCCTTATGAACACATTCTGGTTATTATTTTCTGTATCATTTTTATAAGTATCTGGGTGGGGTCTTTTTTTTTTTAAAGGTATTTGTTTACATTTTTTAAAAAATAAGGACAATTTGGTCAAAAGAGCCTCTCTCCCTTGTTCCTGCTGTATTCCCAGCACCTAGTTCACTATCTGGAACCTAGTAAGGGCATAATATGGGTTTGAAGGGAGGGAGGAAAGGAAAGACAGACAAGAACATATTCATTCATAACCTCCAAGAATTGTTGCTTCCACCCATTCACATCCATTTATTTTCTTAGAGCAGAAATATGCTTCAGAAGCTGAGAATTAACAGAAAATTTGTTAGATCAGTTGGGGTGGAAGAGAAGGACAAGATGTAGAATAGCCTTTCTTATTTCCTTGGAGTAGCAAGGATATCGAATCATATAGATTGGACAACTCTGCTGATACGTACAGTTGTGTTTCTAAATGACTTTTATCCAGGTACCCATTACACGTCCCCTTCCCTGTCCCCTTCCTTGCACGGGAGGAAGGAATGATACAGGTTAAACACTATCATCCCTCTACAGTTTGCTGGCTCTTCAGAGCTTGCCACACATCCGTGGTTCACATGTCTTCACTAACCATGTAATATTGTTTCTCCATAACTATCAGCCTGAGAGCAAGAAAAAATTCTTTACCGAAATGTCATAAATACGTTCTAAGTGCCATTTAAGAGCGCTATAAAACTATCACTCCTAGGCAGATCCTAAACTCTAATAAATATGACAAAGGCATTTTAGAGCACTTTGTCTCGATGAAATATACTGAGTTGGTTTCTGCAGGCCCAGGTAGGGGTGGCGAGGTCGGGGGAGGGCCTGCTGTACCACCTCCACCGACACCTCCTCCTCCCTTCTCCGAGACATACGCTCACCTCACCTTTCCTCCTACGCTCCAGCTACTCATTCCTATCCTGTCTCCTTTGCTGGATCCTCCTTTTCTATTTAGTCTCAGATGTTGGTATTTTCCAAGGCTCACTCCCAAATCCCTCCCTCTTCCCAATCAGAGTAACACTGGGAATAAAAGACGACACACGCTTCATATGAGCCAGGTACTCTTCCAAGCAATTTTCTCCAGCTTCGTCATTTATCAAAAGTGAATGATGGGCCACTGCCTCCTATTGTCTCATTCCACAGAGGAAGAAATAGACACAGAAGTTCGATAACATACCCACCCTGGGTCTCCCAGCTAGGCAGGGACAGAGCCAGGATCAGAATCAGGTGTTCAAGTCCCACCACCTCATTCATAACCATTACTCTGCACCAGCAGCCCTCAGCTGGGCGCTGGGGGTTGGGGACAGTTGGAAATACCTAGAGACATTTTGGTTGTCACAACCGGGGAGTACTGGCATCTGGTATGTAGAGGTCAAGGATGGTACTAAATATCCCACAATGCACAGGACAGGCCCCCACAAGGAACTAGCCAGTCCAGAACATCCACAGTGCTGAGGTTGAGGAAACCTGCTCTCCACCACATTTATGATCTCTTGCTAGGTGAGCTTATCCATGCTCACAGCTTTAATTTCAATCTATACCCTGAAATTACCAAAATTTATATTCTTAGCCCTGACTTCATTGACTTTTATAACTGTCCTGCATAAGGATGATACAACTTGGCATCTCCATTAGATGCACAAATTCAATGTATCCAGAACTGAACTCACAAATGTTCCCCACCACTTATTCCCCTCAGGGTTCCCTATCTCAGCCAGTCTTACCACCATCCAATCAACTGCACAATGCGGAAACCTGGGAGACTCCGTGGCAACTCCTCCTCCTCCTCCATTCTAGATCCTACAAGGACTATAGTTTCTGCCTCCTCAGTATCTCTGGAGCCCACCCATGTCCCTCCAGCTCAACCAACACTGCCCTCCTAGTCCAATTTTCTTCCAGTAATTTCCAGTTGGGGCAATTGCAATTGCCCCTGAGCATCACTTCACATCCACCAGGCATCTCATGTACTCCTCAGAAAGACACCGTTTAAAAATGGCTATGTTAACTTTAAAAAGAGAGCAGTGTTTGACAGTTACTGTATAGATATTTCATCCAGCCGTAACTTCCTTTTCTGAGTGGATTTCCCAGTTTGGCCACTGGCAGAGCCCTGATCCAGCCAAAGAAAGCGTTGCTGCCTAGTGTATCTGTCAGTGTCTCAATAGCAAATGGGTGGCACGTTCAAATCAGGATGGTTAGTTTACTGTAGGAACAATTCAACAAAACTATGGGTGGATGTGGGGCAGACAAAGGTAGTACAGAAACCTACAGCTAGTAGCAGCCAAACTCCAAGCCAGAAGGAACAAGGGAGAGGGGATACTTTCCAGAACCGAGAGGGAAAAGAGTTGTGTAGAACCGGCCACTTTGCAAGGAATAATAGTGACTGCAGCTGAAGGTCAATAACAATCTAAGGTGACCTTGCAGAAAGGGAGACAGGGAATAGATAACCTGATGTTTAAGGGTGGTGGTGCCTGAGGATGGGTATGGGGGAGGGGTTCTGGGGTGCTAGTAATTTCTATTTCTTGACTTGGGAAGCTGTTTGCCCATGTGTTCACTGTGAAAATGCATTCAATAGTATACTTGTGCTATATATCGATTTAAAAAATTAAGTAGCCTTACTGCACTCTCCTCCTTCCTTCCCCTCCCTCCCATCTCCTGTCAGCACTTCCTACTGGCCAAACCAGTCGATGGTGGTCAGGGGGATGGGTCCTGTGGCTGTATTTCATTATCACATCATCCTGCGTGGGGTAGGGAGCTTCACGGAAGAGGGTAGAAAGTGGGCATGGAACAGATTCAGCCCACCTAGAATATGAAGGGTGTGAGACAAACAAATGCCCCGTCTACCACTGGGCTGTTTGGAGAAAATGGCAGAGAACTTGACTTCTGTCCAGAGAGGCAGCAGTCAAGGCTACCAGAATGTTTCCCCAAGATGTCTCACTTATGTAGGACTCCGCACTTTCTACATCAAGAAACTGGGAATTTATAAAGAGCACCAGGAAACTCCCAAAGGGAAGGAGCAGGATCCTGAATCCCAGAGCTAGAACTTGACAGTACCTTCAACATCCCAGTTACCCGCAAATGCTTGGGGCAGGGGAGTTTGTCCCTAGCCTCCTCTTCCCTTTTCCATCCTTTGGGTAAACTTTGAGCCATCACAGAACTAGGACACGTGTTTACTACACATCAGGCACAGTGATAAAAACTTTGCCAACACCGTCTCATTTCATAGTCACAGCCACCACACAAAATACCTCACTTCTTAGATTACAAATTCCAAGGATTGAGGCACTTAAGTTACTTCCTAAAGATGTACAGTGAATTCTAAGCACGATCTGGGCTATACTTAGCTCTGGAGCCATGAAAGGCTAAGCCTTTAGAGCCGATGCCTCAGCTGCGTATGCAAGATCCTGGACAACCTGGTGCCAGCTTTCCACGTCCAAGCAGTGGCAATCAACTTTGGGGGGGGTGTTTATTCTATCCAGATAAGCTCACATTGGCCAGGCTACCAGCTACGAGAAACTCATCTCTGGATTCTACAGAGACCTTAATCTTGAGACCTTCATCCACTTACACGTTCACGCATTCCTTCAATAGAGGGGAGCATAGGTCAGTGACAGCGGATGGACTTGAGAATCAGCCTGACCTCCCAGTCCTACTACCTGCTTGCCATGTGACCTTAGTGATCTTCTTAACATCCCCAGCCTGTTTTCTCAACCATAAAATGGAGATGGTAATCGTATATCCCTTGTGGGGTTCTTGTGAATGTGTATGTATGCTATTTCCTGGTGTTAATAATGTGCCTAAAACATAGTAATCACTTAGTAAATTAAAAATGTTAAAAGATATGTACTGAGCACTAAGTACCAGGTCCTGTGCTGAGTGTTGGAACTGCATTGGTGGAAAAGAGATATTGCCCTGGTTCCAGGGACCTTACAGTTAAGGCCTTTTCAGATCATGAGCCAAACATCTTCACAATTAAACTATTCCAGTAAGGAAGTTTTTCCACTTGTTTTCAGTACTTGGGATCTCACTGTCCCTCCACTGTTCACCTCCTGAGAACAGGAGCTCTGGGTCCTCTTCTCCTTTACCCCAATTCTTGCATGAATTCCTGTTGCCCATCCCAACGTTTGAAAGGAATGTTCTTTACAATCTTCATTTTTGTGTTTATCCCTCTAGGACCAAATATCTGGCCAGAGACATCACACAGCAGCAGTCCCCAACCTTTTTGGCACCAGGGACTGGTTTCACGGAAGCCAATTTTTCTACAGACCAGAGGTGGGGGGTGGGGGATGTCATGGGGCGGGGGGTGGGGGTGCAGAGCTCAGGCGGTGATGTGCAACCCGTTTCCTAACAGGCCACAGACCGGTACCGGGCCACGGCCCAGGAGTTAGGGCCCGCAGTCATATAGGATATGGGCGGGGTGGGGGGGGGGAATACATTGTTGCTCTCAGTGTCTCCAAAGGGAGTTACGCTCTTACTATCAATTCATTGGACCACATCAAAGCCCTAAATCAAAATACTGAAAAAAATCTTTGCCCGTTGTCATGGATTTTATCAGGCTAAAGAGCTATTTTGTAAGTTTTCTACCATAATAAAATACTGCAGCCTGCAAGAGCTCCTGGTTTCAGATGACTGAAATTATTTCATTTGGATAAATCCACTATAGGATGCTCCAAAGAGTAATTGATTTATAGCTTAATGACTTTTCAAATACAGTATGTTCTAAGACACACTATCTACAGAGAACACTATGGCTTGCTTGAGTATGGAGGAAAATTACATTGAGGATTCTTAATGCCTGTTTTTGCTGCCAGAAATTGTGTGATTGCTAAGCACTTAAATATCACCTAAGAGATCCTTGAGCCTTTGGCACTTGATGGAAGAATGTCTCCAATATTCATTTTTCCCTGCACTTAACTTAAATGTAAGGATGTTGCTTGCTTTCAGTGCACAGTCAAAATGGCTAGAAAAAATGAAAGTCATGGAACAGCACGATGGAGGAGTAGAAATCACATGAAGTCAGGAGACCTGGCTTCAATCCCCTAGCACTTCCTCTCACTGTCTACACACAGATGTCACTTTGCTTGTCAGCACCCTGACCCGTAAAATGAGGTTGCTGGACTAGAAGTCACAAACTAGCAACCACCTGGCAGGATTTGGCTCACAGACATGTTTTCTTTGGGCTGCACAGTATCTAAAAACAAGAAACCCCACATAGCCAAGATTTATAGGGTTAAGAGATTTCCAATCAAATTCCACATTTGCAGCTTCTCCTGAAAAAAAGCAGAAAGTTTGGCTACATACAGTTACATTACTCACGGACACAACTGTTAGAGCTATGTGGCCACTACCCACTTCTGACAGGGCCCTAGAAATCCAGTTTGCCACAATACTCACACTGATAAAGATCCCTGATATTGGTCCTTGATATTGGTCCACATTGGTCCCTAATAGTGAGGCAGAAAATTGTTTTTATATTCACGGAATTCTGTTGTTCTCTTATAGTAGAGAACCATTGAATTTTCCAACTTGTGATAGAAAAAGAAAATATGTACGGGGCAGATAGACTATGAGTGCCACCTGCTTCAATGGAAGTGGCAAAGAGAATGTGTTTTTGTGGAACTGAAGACTATTTCCAAGTCTGTCATCTGCCAACAGAGCATGTCCTTGTTGGAATGATGCAGTCCACTGGCCTCACTCATTGATGGTGCCCACCTGGAATGTAAGCTTTAGCGTTTAAACCTCCCAGATGAGATGATATCAAGAGTCCTTTTTAGTTGCAGAAACTTTGTCTATTAAAATGTTCAACTGTCAGAGAAACCATTTATTCATTTTTTTAGGACCACAGAAGCAAGGGAGATCATTGCTTCATGTGAGTGGAAGGGCTGAGCCTTCCACTATAGGGCTCACTATATGAGCCTTCCTGCGGGCTTTAAGTCGACCATCAGCTCACACTTTCAGAGGGAATCAGCACGGTCGCAGCTTTTATCTGACAGAATCCAGAGACATCAGATCAACAAGACAGGCAAAGTGATAAGAAAATAATGCCCCAATTCTTCCTCTTTCTAGCTCTGTGACTTTCAGCAAGCCATTTATTCTCTGAGTCTTAGTTTCTTCATCTGTTGGCTGGATGCAATACCTATAAAGGAGGGAAGCTGTTGATTTCAAAATGAAGCAACATGTGTTGCCCTGGAGACCATAGTGTCACTGACAAAATCAAGACTAGAATGAGGGTCTTCTATCATGTTTTGCAGTGACATTTCCATAACTCCATCCCCTTGCAACAGCCCCTTCCCCAGCGAAACACGTCCCTCCAGCTACAGCCCCCTTCCTCTGGCTCTTCCACTAGGCCAGGACCACATGATTTCATAGTGTGTAGATACCCTGGGTCGGTTTTTTGTTTGTTTGTTCTTGGAGCATCTGTGATTTCAAAGATCCTTTTCTGGTGTCAAGCCTTGATTCAAACTTCACAACCCAAATTTTGGTCAATCAATCATTCTGTATCAAGTATCAAAACAGACCAAAAAATGGAAAGGAAAATGAAAACTTCTCGGACCGTAAGTTCTTGTTTTTCAGTCAACCCATGAAAGTTCTTCAGCCTCTTGCTCATGAACTAAAATATTGCTACTCAAAGCGTGGATGACCCAGAACCAGCAGCATCAACATCACCTGGGAACTGGCCAGAAATGCAGTCACAGGCCCCCCTTCTTCAGGCTCAGGGAATGAGAATCTGCACTGAGAAGGATCCCAGGGAGATTTGGGTGCACATTAGTCTGAAAAGCTCTGCATTAAAGGTGCACACCTGTTAATGGTTAGAGCGCCCCTACTGGCCAAGGACCATGATTGCAGCCATCTTAACCTAATCGGGGAAACCAGAAAAGAATCAAATGGGCAAAGCGTGAGTTCGCTGCATAGATCATGGGGTGTCCCTTTTTCCTCTGTAAAGAGTATAAAATGGTCCCTCTCCAGAACATTTAATGGAGGACTATAGAAGAACAAAAGGACCAATATTCTAAATATCCAACACCTGGCTTCTAATTGCAGTCTGATCATTTACCTTTAGATCAGTTTATTTTGCTAAAGCTCAGTTTCCTCCGATACAAGACAGAATGTTACCTTAGTCCATTAAGGCCGATACAGCGAAATACCTTAAACTGAGTAATTTACAAGCAGAAATTTATTGCTCACAGTTCTGGAGGCTGGTAAGTCCAAGATCAAGGCACCAGCAGATCCAGTGTCTGACGAGAGCCCGTTCCTCATAGATGGCACCATCTATGTGTCCTCACGTGGCAGAAGGGGCAAACAAGCTCCCCTGGGCCTCTTTTATGAGGACACTAGTCCCATTCATGAGGGTTCTACCCTCATGACTAATCAAGTTTTAAAGGCCCCACCTCTTAATGCTATCATATTGGGGATGAGGTTTCAACATAGGAATTGGGGGGAACACCAACATTCAGACCACAACATTACCTTTCTTGCCAAACAGACAGCATTTCTGTGAATGTCACGTGGAAGGGAATGCAGTGTCATGGTGAAGAAAGTGGACTCTGGAGTTAAACAGGCCTGATTACAAAGTCTACATCTAGCACATCTTAGCTGAGTAACCTTAGGTAAGTAGCCTGCCCTCCCATAAAGTTCTTATGAAGATTAAACGTTACATTTAAAAAGCAAATGGCATTCTGTAGGCACATAGTAAGCAATCAGTAAATGCTATCATCTCTGCAAAAGGATGTTGTAAACAGAAGAAATCTACAGACGTGGGAGCTTATTCTCATTGGCGGACAGACATAAGAGGCTATTAGCCCTAGATGAGAATTAAGAACGTCGCCCATAGCTCAGTAAGGAATGTCCCAGACTTCTGTCCCAGTTGCCCTAAAACACACACAAAGGTACCTGGACCTTGTTTACTTTCAGAATAACTCAGGGCATCTCTGCTAGTGGTGAGATTCCAAAGCTGTTGCTCTTTCTTTGCATGAGACGGCCTCAGTCTACTGTTGGGTTTCAGCCAAGGTCCAGTTCACTGAATATCTAAGAGTGTGAGAACCACCAGGAAGATGGGCCTGTTGCATAGCAACCCTGTGCTTGAGCCTGGTGAGGGGAGATAGGCTCCTTCAGTTTTTAAAGCACTGTCACTAAAAATAGCCTGAGGGATACAGATAAATGTGAGGTCTCATCTGAGAAGAAAAACCCATCTCGTACAATTGAATGCCTTTGCTGGGTGGTCCTTGAGGAACACGTGAAGTTATGGGATACTCAATATCTGAAGTTTTTCTCAGCAAACACGCTACTACTTCATTCCACACATGGGCATTCATGAAGTTTTTTCCCACTCCATCGCTAGAATTCAATCCAGCTCAAAGCAAACACTCTCTACTTGATTGCAAAACATGGCCTCCAGCTTCCCTGTGTTAATCTCCCAGAAATTAATCACCTTGGTTAGAATCACCTTAGGTGCAAACATTTATAATGCCTACATTTGTCACTCTGGGAGAGACTGTGCCAATTACATTGGCACCAATGATAAATCTCATGCCTTCCAAAGAATATTAGATATTTAATTAGATCTTGAACACCCTCGTCCCCTAGTACCTTAAGGGTCCCCAGGTTCTCTCCTGAGGCTGATAATTAAAGGAAGACCTCATCTCTGAGTCCTCTGTACTTCCGTGGGAATCAGAGGGCCCATCAGAGTAAGTACAAAGCCTGAATATTGGCCTAGCTTAGGCAAGCACAAAAAGCAACAAAAAGAAATGTAAATACAGCCATTTTCCCACAAAAAACTTCCAAGCTAGTTGGCCATTTATTTATTCATGTATCCATAAATATTTATTAAGGCAGAATAATGGTCCCCAAGAGTCCACCTCTTAATCCCCAGAACTCATGCATATGTTTAATTACATGGCAAAGGGGAATTCAGGTTGCAGATGGCATTAAGATGGCTAATCCACTGGTTTTAAAAATCGGAAGATTAGCCTGGATTATCCAGGTGTGACCAATGTAATCACAAGGGTCCTTAAAGTGGAGAGGGAGGCAAAAACAAAGACTGAGGTATATAGGACTGTGAAAGAAAGGCACAGAGAGATGCAACCTGGCTGGCTTTGAAGATGGAGAAGGGGGACCACAGGCCAAGGAATGAGGACAGTCTCCGAAAGACAAAAAGAGCAAGAAAAAGGGTCCTCCCCTTGAGCATCCAGAGCTTCGAGCCCTGCCAACACCTGGAATCCAGCCCAGTGAGGCCCTTTTTGGACTTCTGACCTCCAGGACCATAAGACAGTTGCTTTGCATTGTTTAAAGCAACAAAGTCTGTGGCAATTTGTTACAACAGGAATAGGAAATTAATGCCAGCACCTACTTAGTGCTTAATGAATAACTTCTTGCTCAGTCCTGGGAACACAGCAGTGAAGACAGCCACCGTCTCCATCTTACACCCTGCAGTGCAGCTTACACCCTGGCAGTGCAGACAAGAGTGGAAAACAGATAGTCAGGGCCTGGAATACAGGCAACAAAGACAAACAAAAGAAAGGTTGGCAGACTAACAGAATGTCATTCACTTAGATGGGGATGATGAGAAGTATCTCTGCAAAGGTGACATCTCAGCCTAAAGGAGGACAAGGGAATCCCACGTGGAGAGGACTGAATGCATGTGCAAAGGCACCCAGGTGGGAAAGAGTCTGGCACATCCCAAGTACTGAGGGAAAACCAATGTGGTTGGAGCACGGCAGGCCACAAGAAGAAAAGCATGAGATGACATTGACAAGCAAGGAAAGGGCAGGTCATGCTGGTCCTTGAAGGTGTCAAGGCCAGTTTGGGTTATCTCCTGAGAGTTATGGGGTTAGGGGGTTTTCAGTACAAGACTGACATGAAGCTCTTTTACTGCTCTGTGAAGGGATGGATTGGAATGAAGGGACCCAGAGACATCAGCAGACAGGCTTTTGCAGCACCCCACGTGGTTATGACGGCAGCTTAGACTTGGACGGTAGCCATAGAGGTGGTCAGGTTCAAGATGTATTTTGAAAAGAGAACTTTCAGATTTGCCAACAGGCTGCCATGTTAGAAGTAAAGGGTAAGTATAGTACATCTTTGTGTTTTATGTTGGTCTTTGCTGCTGCTGCTGCTACGGTTTTCTTAACCAAAAGAGAGACAAAAGGCAGGATAACAGCTTTATCTGGTACACCAGCCAATTCTTGCATTATATCCATTCAACAAGAGTTTACTGAGTACCAACTATGAACCAGGCACTGTTTTATCTACTGGGGATATAGCAGTAAACCCAATATAAGCCCTCCACCTACAGTGCTTGTATTCTAGTGGGTTAGATCAACAACGAATAAACAAAATGTATAATGAAATTTCAGGTAGTCACAAGCTACGAAGAAAAACAAAGTAGGGAATTGCTACTTTGGATAGGATGGAAATCTTGGCTAACTTAAGGAAACCATGAGTTCATTATCTAGCCTCATGAGGAAATAGGGGTGTTAATTGTGTGGTTAAGGTCAGGAGTAACAACTGCAAACAGGAGTTACCATGAGCCCTGCAGTAGCTCCTCTTTTTCTGTCAAAAAGTGACGCACAGTGAATCTTGAGTTGGGCCATGGAGCACCAGTTTATGTTTAAGAAAAGGAAAGGAACAAAAGAGGGAGTCCAAAGGTGTGAAGGTGAGAAGGAGGGAGATGACAGGAAGGACCTGCCGGGCCTCCATCAGCCCCAGACTTGTCCACCCTAATCATCGTGATCGGGTCATGACACCTCGGGAACTATTTTCCTTTATTTCCACAAAAGAATGGAAGAAGCCAGTAGCAAGTCTAATTAGGATAACAAGTTTACTTTAACAAACACCCCTGGACTGCATGATTTGCATAAAGTATTTAAATTCAGAATTCACTTACAAGGAAATTTTCCTTTTTATCCAGTTACTACTAAAATTGGTAAGACCAGAAAACCACTGCTCCCCAAACCGGAGGTTTACCAGCCAATACACAATGAAGGTAATCAGGTGGGTAAAGTCTTTTGAAATTTCTCTGTGTTAAAAATAGAAGACTAGCAAAATGCCAAGCACATCATAAACTCAAAAGACATGTTAGACTTTGGGCTTCTTAAGGCAGAGGCTGACCTAGCATTCAGTTCAGGTCATCGTAGGTGCATATAATAATGTGATAAAATAAGATTCATTGATATATTTGAGCAATAAATTTATAAAATAATAAATGTGTGACTGTACAACTCTTGTGTACAAAATTGTTCTATTTCTTCCAGCAATGACTGGAGCATAGTCCTTAGAGTAAAAATGCTGATCATCTATTTATAGACCAGGAAAGACACAAGACAAATGACAAACATTTGTGAAGCAACGATAAGTATAGGACCATGCTAGGTGAAGAAAAGACAAGACATACATCACAATACAACATTTCCTTTTTGAGGGACTTCCATACTGAGGAGAAACAGAAAAGACAGAAATAAATGAAAATGAGGATGATGAACTGATGGGGAGGAGGAGGAAGAGAAAGAAAATATCCACCATTTTTGAATATCCAGTCTTCTTATTCGTTTAGAATTCATCTAAATTGTTTGATATTTTTGTCACATTTAATCCACACAATGGCCCTATGAGATAATCACTGGTTTTATCCACATTTTACAGATGAGAAAACTAAGGAACAGAGAGATGGAGTAGCTTGCCCAGGGTCACACAGCCTACAAACGGTAGAGCTGGGATCCCAAACCCCTGGAGCCCGTGCAGGAAATTTCTGTTCTATGCTGTCTCCCTGCCAATCAGGTGATGAGGGAGCACTTGATCTGCAGAGAAAATATCAGTGAGTATAAACTCCCTCCTTCCCCCATATGCCACGTGAAATACATGAGAAGTCAGCAACTATTCACCTTGCAAAAAACCCCTACTCTGTAACTGAAAGAGAGAAAATGTTTTCTTTTAGAAGTTGTCATTAGCATCACTGTCTTCACCATCATTATGTAGGGAGATAACTTTAGTGACATCGTATTTTCAGCCTCCACTGGTAAAACAAGAACCAACGTGAACTTCAATCCATCAAAAATGGAACTCTTAACTACTAAATTCCAACTCATTTTTGGAAAAAATGGTCTGGAGAAAAGTTTAGGATATATAATGTTTAGTGCTAAAAGCAGAATACAGAACTATGATAGCATACTCCAATTGTACATAGGAAAAAGCCTTTTTAAGTATAAATATGTAAAAAAGTTACAGAAGAATATAAATACTGTAGTTATTTCTGTGTGATGGCATGTAGAGCTATTTCTGTTTTCTCCTTTCATTATCCTTTTTCCCAAGTTTTCTACAAAGATTTACAGTATTCTTTTATCTGGAAAAATTTAATCTTAAAATCTATGCACATACATATACCTACATACAATACTATTAAAAATCAAGTGGAAATTATACTGATGTTATTCACAGATTATTTCTAAGTTTATAGATGTCCATATGATATATTGAAGAATCAAGAAATAGTGAGGATATTTCTTCCTGGTGAAGTCTAATCTATAACCTTAATATGATGAAAGACTATTTTCCTAGTTCCAGGAGAATGTGAAATAGGTTTTTCTCCCTTAGATGATGACCTTTACCTGAAGTCAGAGACTCAAACATAATGGGGAAAAAGTTGCAAACACACCTTAAAGGCTTCTCATTTCTCTAGAAATCCAGTGTGGAAGAGAAGAGAAGAGATTCTCATAAAAAGAAGAAATAAGAGCCATAATTTCTCACCCCTCCACATATAGGAGGGTGTATGCTGATGAGGGAGAAGGGATGGGTTTTGTGCCTATTGTCCCGGTTTCCAAACACCTACAAAAACAGGATCCTCTCTCATCTGCTGTGAGGAGGACAGGAACTTCTATCAGGAATCCAGCAGGCTTAACAGCCACAACCTAGATAGGTGCCATGTGCTATTAGCTTGGCCATTCCTAGAGAGTCCACTTTGGGGGCCTCCTTCCGATAAGGCTGGTCGTGTGTAGTTTTGACTCTTCCAGGAATGGCTTGGCAAGTGGGGAGCAGGAAATCCAATCACATGGAAGATAAACATGTGGAGGGTTTGGCTGCCCAGGCACATCAGAACAGGCCTCATATTCCATTACTGAAGCACTGCAGGCAAAAATAACTTATTCATTTTAAAAGTCATAGGTTCATGCTTTGTGACAATAGGCATTCTAAGATAGCACCTGGGAGTCCCACCTTGTGTATACACCTGTGTAATCCCCGCCCCTTGAGTCAGGTGAAGCCAATAAATAGGATGGAATATGGTTTAGATGATGAAATCTTGGACTTTGAGCTGGTGTTATAATGGCATGAGACTCTTGGGAACCTTGGGAGGGAGTTAATTTGGGGGGGAGGGGAGAAGTCAGATTGGTAGGTAGGGTTCTAAGGTCTCTGCCCCCCAGTGTATGCCTTATATAATCCCTTCCCCTTGAGTGTGGAACATGGGATATCACACTCGTGATTAGCTTTCTAATGGGTTGACTTTGAGTTAATTACAAGGGAGATTATCCTGGGTGTGTCTGACCTAATCAGGTGAGACTTCACAAGACGTGAAGGGTCAGAGAGATGTGATCCTGCTGGCTTGGAAAAATGAACGCTATGTTGTGAGAGGGAGGCCTCTTGTAGCTGAGACGGCCTACTAGAGCTGAGAGCCCTCAAGAAAACTGGGACCTTCAACCATAAGGAACTAAATTCCTCCAACACCTGGAACAAGCTGAAAATGGCATTGTGGCCAACACCTCAACTGCAGCCTTTTGGGTTCCTGAGCAGGAATCCAGTTAAGTCATGCCCTGACTCTTGACCTTCAGAAATTATAAAATAATGTATGCCATTGTAAGTATTTTAAGCAATTTCTTACATAGCAATAGAAAAATAAATATATATCCTCTTAACATTTCAAATACAACATTGATACCTGGGCTCCAACTACTGTGTTGAAAATCAAGTCACATCCACCAGTTTTATATCTAAGGCTCTCATGACACTAGGGATAGTCTAGTGACAATAAACGAAAAGGAAAGTGTTTCTCCCACTTAGAATTTTCTAGAAATCCTATGTCTCACAAAGGAAGAATTTTCCCAGGTACTCCTTGCAACGTGATAAATAATGCCTATGGATCAGAACAAAGACATTCTTAAATCTAATCTAACACACGAAATTAATTTTGTCCCCAGCTTCCTGCTAAGAGGGCACTCATGGACAGCCCAGGTTTTAAATATAAGACAAAGTAATTGCCTGGTTTTTTCAAAAATTAAAGCTGGCCAAATTTTAACTTTTGGTGTTAGAAGCAGAATATCTCGAACAAGTGTAAAGAGGGCTTCAGTCAAGTATGACTTAAAGGAACATTGAAAAAACTTGATGAGATTCAGAGCATAATTACTCCTCGGAAATCCTCAGTCATAATAAGGCTAGAATCGTACGTGCCAGAAGCAGAGGGGACCTTTGGACCGTGGTTAGGTGGATTAACTCCCATAGCCGGAGGGGTCAGACAGATCGCCCCCAGCTTCATCCTAAGGGAGCAAGACGGATTACATCCTCATGAACCAGGCACACTACCTATCAAACACCTAAAAAGAATTCTGTTTCAAGAAAAATGGGAGGGAGTATTTGTAGGGGTGAAGATGATTTCTATTTTTTTCCCCAAAAACGTTTGAGATATGGGTAAATAAAAATATTTCACACTCATCTCCATCCTCTCACTTGTGCTGATGTCTGTCTCGTGGTAAACGGTGAGGGATGCTCTGCTTCAGTGTCTGGAGGACAAGTGAGGGCGCAGACCGTAGTGGACCTGAGGGGCAGCCACCCGCCATCTGCAGCTCACTGGGGCCATGTTCTAACCTCAAGACTTACTCTGCAACAGAATCACCTGGGAATCTTTTTTAAATTAAGGTTCTTGAACTTCAAAACATTCACTTGGTCTGGAGTGGGGTTCCAGAATCTGCATTTTAACAATCCCCTACATCAGCACTATTCAGGAAAAATGTAATTTGCACTACAATTGCATGCTACACGTGTAACTTTAAACGTTCCAGTAGCCACATTTAGAAGTATAGAAGAAATAATATATTTCACTTTATCTCACTTATCATTTCAACATGTAATCATTATTCATCTTTTTTTCCAAGACTTCAAAATTTGGTATGTGTTTTATGCTTATGGCATACCTCAATTCATACCAGCCACATCTCAAGGGCTCAATTTTTATTATTGTATGAAATTTCTGTTTCTTGTTCAGTTTTGTGAAGATTATACTTGCACTGATTTCCACGGCTTAAGTTTAAGCTGCTCAAAGCCAAACAGCATACTATAATTTGCTCCAACACCTCTCTCCAGACTTGGAATAGGAGACCTGAATCCCAATGCCAGCTCTGCCGCACAGTAAACTTCGTGAACTTAGACAAGTGGCCATTTCATCTGTCAAGGTCCCAATTTCCCCATCGGGAGGTGAGTTATACTAGATCCCTGGAGACCCTTCTTCGACTCACTAGTGCTAACAGATTATCTGCCTTTTGGTTCCAAGAAAAGAATATTTATTTTCTTTTTCTTCCATTGTTTTGTGATACTTCTAAGAGTGTTAAAAAGGTGAGGCATGGAAGACCCACTCAGGTGTTCGGACAACTAACCAGGTAGCTTCAGATCTGTGAGGCTGTGTGAAAGTGAATCGGCACAACTGATGAGGTAGTCGCATCCGAGAGAGTGCACCTGTCAGAAAAGATGCTATCAACTTCACGCCCACTAAAGAGCAAGTTGATGACTTAATGTGTGCACGCCATTTAAACTCCATGTGAATTAGCACAAGTGAGACAATACTAATGTAATAAACAATCCCCAAAACTCAGTTGCTTAAAATGAAACTTTATTGCCACACATCCAGTGTGCGTCACCCCCATCTTATGAGTTGAACTGTGTCCTCCCAAAATTGGCATATTAAAGTCCTAACCCTCGGGACCTCAGAATGTGCGCTTATTTCCAAATAAGGTCATTGTAGATGTAATTAGTTAAGATGAGGTCAACTGGAAGTTTAGAGACAGAGGCACACAGGGAGAACAAAGGAAGGGGGGTTGGGCTTCTAGCCTCCAGTACTGTGAGACAATGAATTCTTGTGTTTTAAGCCACCTAGTTGGGATACCTTGTTATGGCAGCCTTAGGACAGTAATACATTGTCCCTGAGAAGGCTAAGAAAATGAAGACTTTACTGTCCTATAGCTGTACTATGTGACACTCATGGTCTTTTCAATAGTAAGACCCAGGGAAGAGCAGGCCGGAGTACCTTGTGCTTTTACCCAGAAGTGACACATGCTACTTCTGTTCAAAGCCCATTGACGAGCAGTAGTCTGACAGGTCCTAACTGCAGGGCTGAGAAACAGGAAGAATGTTTAGTGAGCATCACGATCTCTGGCCCCTCCCCTGAGACCAAAATACTTACTTGAGAAAAAAAATATGTATTTTGCTGGGTGGAAACTACATAGTCACTTCACACTCAGCCCTTCCCCTGTGTAAGTTTCCAGGGAGTAAGAGGCTCATGGCAGGTTTCATTTCCTTTCAGGTGACCACTGTCACTGAACTGTCATAATTGTAACCTGCTGTTGAGAGTGCTGTGCTGACACGGACTCAGCTCTGAATGAGTTCCGGGATCAATCAGTGATACCGATTGTAGCGGGTGAATGATAAGAGGGGAAAACAAAGAATATATGTACCACAGACTTGCCTCTCCAGTTCTAGGCGGAGTAAGCGAGGGTAATGGGGCAATTCAGAGGTCAGGAAGCCTAATCTTAGGCACCAGTCCCAAATAACAAGATAAAAATGCTTCCCTAGATACGTACAGCCCTTTATGGTTTTCAAACTGGTTTTACTTATGTAATCGCCTTGGGTATTCAACGCTCTTGGGAGGCAGCCCATTTTAAATAAAGGGGGAAAAGTTTTTCCGAGGTTAAAGGGCTTTCCTAACATCATGCAATGTTAGTGGCTTTCAAAAACCAAGATCAGAGCCCGCGTTTCTCAGGGCTCCTAGCAGAGACCCTCACCATAACTAACCCTAGCACAGAGGCTTGGTTCTCATTGATGATCGACAAACTTGGTCTCAGCTCTACAAGGATTTCTGAAACAGGAAAAGGAAACACTTTGCTCAGCAGCCCATTAGTAAGATACAGTCTTCAAGGATACAGGAAATTCTTGGAGTGACTTTAACAAGGATCTCATTGCTATTATTTCTCTTGACCTTTAGGGCTCACCGAGGTACTGCTGTTTCTGGAGGATGCCTGGGTTAAAGGGCTCTTGTCCTAGTACATTTGATGGTGCAGTGTTGAAAAGGAAACCAAATGGCCCTGCTTCAGAATTTAAGCACTAGGCCACAGCAGAAACACACAGGCAAGCACCGAGCTTTCAGGTGTTCAGGTAACATGATTTGATAATATCTCCCTCCTGAAACACAATCTTGAGAAGCCTCCCAAACAGGCAACTTGAGAAAGATTATTAAAGCATTTCTTCTAAGATGACTTTTTAATTACAAAATGATAACATCCCAGCATCTCTGCCTCACTGAGTTCAGGAGAATATTTAGAAAGTTTGTATGTCCTAAGAGAAAGGCTGGTACATAATTGCAGATTATTACCGCTTCTGCAGGTCGTGCTGACAAGATTATCTCCCAGCAGGCTGACAATCAGAAACCTGCTTTTAATCTGGTGGTTTTTCACAGCTGGTAAACTTTATCTTTATTCCTGGATAGAATGGAAATTAGCCTTGTATGCCTACCCCTTTCCTTTCATGGACCATTTATCATATCAAAGCCCATTTGTCTGTGTACCAGCCTAACCAAATTAGGTAAGCAGAGTTCTAGGAGCAACCGACAGCTGTTAGTGAGACAAGTAATCACAAAACACAAAGCTTCATTGCAACAGCTGCCACATAAACAGTTTTCAAAAATATGGCAACTAAGAGGCAGTTGAAGGAGAGAATCTTCAGGGGACACATAATGTTCATAATGCTCGGTTTGCAATGGTGGCTTAAGCCCCCCGGTTCCTTAATGTGATTGGCAAGGCCCTGCCCACATCTCTGAGCCCCCTTCCTTCCTCCCCTCTGCCTGCAGCCACCTGCTCTTCCTTTGGGTCCTCCAGTGTTCTGATCACGTCGTACCTCAGGAACTGTGTGTGTACTTCTCTGCATCATTCAGCAGGACTTTAAATTCTACTTTCTCAGAATCTTCCTGTTCTAAATTAGCTTCCTCCCTCTGTACTCTCTTAGAGCTCCCTGTATTATTTCCCCTTCGAGACACCTACTGAAATTTCAATTTACATGTTTATTTCTAATTATTTAATGTCTCTGCCATTAGAATGTAAGCCACATGGGAGAAGAGATTAGGTCTGTCTGAGCACTGTATCTCCAGTGTCCCACACCTGGCCTGCACTCAGGTTATGCTTATTGAATGAATTAATGAATATGAATACACAGAGTTGTCTATTTGGTGGATGATTTCAATTATTTCTTATCACACCCCTTGAGCCCCTTCACATAGGTATTATCATCCCATTTTACAAAGCAGGAAATGAGTTTAGAGGTGACACAATTTGCCCAAAATCATGCAGCTAATTAGTGGGGTGAAACACAAACTCAAGTATGAGTTTACTCCTGGATAGAATAGAAAATCCATGATTTTCTTTTTAGCAATTTCTAAATAATTATTTGGTGCCAGACCCAGCACTAAAAGCATCATGTGCATTATTTCATTTAATCCTCAAAACAACCCATCGAGGTAGTTAGTATAACTACTGTTTTCATTTTCCAGATGAGGAAACTGCAATTCAGAGAGGTTAAGTAATCTGTCCAGGGCCACACGCCAGAAAGGGGAAGAAATCCCTGAATCCAAACACCACACTATTCTATGTTGCCCCCATTCTCATGAGTCAAACTCTGGAGAAAATATTCACAAACTATACATCTGATAAAGGGCTAATATCCAGAATCTACAGAGAACTCAAACAAATCAGCAAGAAAAAAAAACGCCATTAAAAAGTGGGCAAAAGACACAAACAGAAGTTTTTCAAAAGAAGATAGACAAATGACCACGGCCAAGAAACATATGAAGAAATGCTCAACGTGACTAATCATCAGGGAAATGCAAATTAAGACTGCAATGAGATATCACCTTACCCCTGTCAGAATGGCCATTATTAAAAAGTCAAAAAACAATAGATGCTGGCATGGATGCAGAGAGAAAGGAACACTTATACACTGTTGGTGGGACTGCAAATTAGTATAACTTCTATGGAAAACAGCATGGAGATTTCTCAAAGAAATAGATGTAGACTTACCATTCGACCCAGCAATCCCACTACTGGGTATGTACCCAAAGGAAAAGAAGTCATTTTATCAAAAAGAGACCAGCACTTGAATGTTTATTGCAGTACAATTCACAATTGCAAAGATGTGGAATCAACCTAAGTTGCCCATCAATTCATGACTGGATAAAGAAAATGTGGTATATATACAGCATGGAGCACTACTCAGCCATAAAAAGGGATGAAATCATGTCTTTTGGAGCAACTTGGGTGGAACTGGAGACCATTATCCTAAGTGCAGTATCTCAGGAATGGAAAAACAAACACCACATGTACTCTCCAATAATTGGGAACTAATCGATAGGCACACACAAGTACAAAGAAATGTAAAGGTCATTGGAAATTCAGAAGTGGGGAAGGAGGAGAGGGGTTAAAATCTACCTATCGGGTACAGTGAACACTATTCGTGTGATGGGCACACTAAAAGCCCCGACTTAAGCATTATACAAGGTATCCAGGTAACAAAAACATTTGTACCCCCTTAACATTTTGAAATTAAAAAAAAAAAATCTATCACGGGCTACTGCTGTGACTCCTATAATTCAGTCTTAAGGTCTCTCTCTGGAGAGTGGCCATAAGGCAAGACAGCTACACTCTAGGATAGCCCTGACCAGGAAGACAGTAAGGTTTCGGTGTATTGGTCAGGTAAGACACAAGTAGAATGGGAAACCAAAAACCATGAAACAAGAAATTTATTACTTACAGATCCCAGAGAGGTTGGGGTTGCCAACAGGAAGGCTGAAGGCCGCAGGGAGCTCAACCAGCAGCTGGAGAGGGAGAGAGCAAGACAGGGAGAGCATGCGTGGGACCGTGCCTCTATCAAGATCCGTGGGTATTATCCCTTAGGCTTTCTGTTGGGGGAGTGGGGACTGTGAATTGGCTAGTTTAAGGAAAACACGTGTGAGAAGGAGGGAACCTATTTACATGACTCTGGTGTTGACCATTAGGTTTTAGCATGGGCAGCAGCTGTGGGATGTGTTGGGTTTTTGGTGAGTCAATGAGATGAGGAATAAGTGGGCTATATTGCAAATAACCATAGAGGGAAGGGACGTCCTCACCAGGCCAAAGGTGATAGGGTATGACTGTCAAGCCTAAGTAACTTATGTCAGGCCTAAAAATGGATGCCAAGGCAGCAGCTATATTATACAAATTTATAACAGCCACATGCTATGCTCGGATCAGAGGATTGTTAAAGAAAAACATTATGCTGGCACATGTTAAAATGGTAAGAAGGACTTTATTCGGGTCTATTGCAAAAGGTGTCAAGACTGTCACAATAGCCTTGGGAGAGATTGGGCTCAACTCCAAATAGAGCAAAGATAGTTGGGGATCGGTGGCTAATGAGCAGAATGAGGGGGTCAGTGGATGGAAAATCACTAAGAGGTGGCATCAAGAGTAGGGAGAGTCTTGGAAAGCCGGTCAAGGACTTATACGTCAAAAGCAGGGCATGAGAAACTTGATCAGGTATTGGGGGTGGTCAGATATCAAGGGTAGAGAATCCTCGCTAAACTGACTTAGCAAGATTTTTGCTAACACTGGGCTGGGCAGGCCAAAGACAGGACCAGGGCTAACGTAAAAACCTCGTCGAGAAGAGGGCTCAGAGGAGCCTGAGTAAAGTTTGATCAAGGAAACAGTCTTTGTCAGGGGGCAGAGTGGACCAGGTAGGCAGTGTCTTGCATCTAGAGTTAAACAAATGACAGTCTGACAGTCTGTGACGTCCTGGCAGCCCACAGTGGGCTCCAGGAGTTTTCTTTCCTTTCAATTTTTAACCAGGATGACAGAAGCCAGAGGTGCTGGTAGAGGAGGGGGAGGGGATGAGAGGAGACGTGGCAGCCTGCGTGGGTAAGTGAGTTTCAGCACCTGCCAAGCACCATCCATCCATCCCTGGGACAGAGCTTGAGGCAGCAGCCCAGGGCTGGGTTTTGGCCTCAGCTCCCCACCTCCCTAGGTGACTGACCCTTCCTCCTTGGTCGTCTCATCCTGGGTGTGTCTTCTAAGCCTGATGTGCCGCCAAGATTCAGGCAGTGTCTTGACTTTGCCTCTCTCTGATAGAGAGGTAGCTTTCAAGAAGTAAGGAGATTGGGGAAACCATTCCCTGCTTGATTTTACTGGACCTTTCTCAGTCTTGCATGTTGGTGTGTGTTCCTGAGAGACTGACTTCCCAGCCTGACAGGTAGCATAAGCACACAGACAGTGCGCACACACTCTTGCAGGTTTATCCATTCAGCTGGCCCTTTCTGAGCATCTAGCATATGAAAGGACTTGTGCTAAGACCTATCAAGACAGAGATGAATGACACACGTATGTACAAGTTCAGCCTTCAACATTGCTCAGTGTGTTTAGGCGTGTAGATAAGAAATCATGATAGAAGCTGAGACTTGAAAAACTTCATAAGAGGTTGTAATAATGACTACCATTTAAGGAACACTTACTACATGCCCAAAATTGGTCTAAGAATTCTCTATGCATTAACAATACACAACAATCCTAGAGGTAGAGCCTGCATTTAGGCTCCTTTACAAGGAGGCTTAAGGAGATTATCTTGTCTAAAGACATACCACTATGAAATAGTGAAGCCAGGTTGAAACTCAGAGCCAGCACACGCTACAGTGTACAACATACCGTGGATACGTACTGTTGCCTCTCCTGCAGTGTTGTGCAAATTGGTAACTTACAACAGGCATTCAGATCTGGGAAGTTTTCTTCCATCTGGGGATTAGAGGAGCATGCAAACCTGTTCAATATAATCACAAAACAGGAACAGACAGTGGCTGAACTTGATAGACACCAGGGAAAACGGAACCATTGCTGGTAGCAGGTGGGTTCTCAAAAGCTCGTATCGTGCTAGAAAGAACTTCTCTTTCCTCCAATGTGACGTTTCTCAGACTGCACTGTAAGTATGACTCACCTGGGAATATTGGCAAAATTCGGGCTCTGATTCAGCAGGTCTGGGGTGGGGTCTGGGGCTCTGCAAGCCTACCAAGCTCCCAGGTGATGCTGATGCTGATGCTGTTAATCCACAGACCACACTTGGACAAACGAGGCTCTGAAGCAGTGGTTCTCAAAGTGCAGTTCTCAGAGCAGCAGCAGCATCACCAGGGAACTTATGAGAAATGCAAATTCTCAGGCCCCATCCCAGACCAACTGAATCAGAAACTCTAGGATGGGGCCCAGCTATCTGTGTGTTAATGACATCTCCAGGTGACACCGATGCATACTGAAGTCTGAGAACCATTACTCTCAACAGCAGTGTATTCTCCTGCCTGCCTTCATTTATGATTTTTTTTCTGTTGTATGCTCTGCCTCGCTTCCAGATGCGGGAAGCCCTGGTGTACTTGCTACCTGCACAGGGACCAATGCAGGACCCTTCCTGACACATTCTCTGCTCAACTTCTCAAAGATGTCAAACTGTGTGGTAGCATCCTTAAAACCCCAGGACAGACCCCAGATTCATCTTTAGTCTGAGCTATAATACTGTCAAATATTAACAACTATATACTTATATTTGCATATGTAGGCTTTGTACCACGTGATAACTTTGTGGTGAGATACACACTTAACTATAATGAACATTTCCAGGATCTAACTGTAACAACAACATAATAGAAATAAAAACTGCTGAATATGCAGTATTTCAGAGAAATACCTCACTCTTTGATTAACCTCATCTCAGTGGTTGCTAGATAAAAGGTTATAATTTCACAATAATAGTGCAAGCAAGGTTATTAGCCTAACTTTAACCTTAATTTCCATAAAAATCAAGATATTTGTTTCCATTGTATTAAAATTGCCCCTGGATACTAGGAATCTGTTGACTGAAGTGCTGTAGTCAAGATAGAATGGGCTAAACAGTAAATGCATAAACAGAAATTGTCAGTGGCTTATTTTTATCACATGCCATGCTCACATTACATGTCCAGCATAGCGTGTGTGTGTGTGTGAGAGATAGTAGGAGTGGGGTGAGGGAAGGGGTCTCCCCAAGACCCAAGGCTAACAGAGCTCTACCATCCTGGGACACAGTTCCCTCAACCTGTGGCTCCAGGACACAGCTGCAAGGCAGAAACTGGATACTCCTGCAGTGGCTTATTGACTCTGTCAGCCATAAGTGACACACATCACTTTCACTCACATTTCATTGCCCAGGCAAGTCTCATAACTCTGCCTAGCTGTGAGGCAAGCTGGGAAGAATAGTCCCCTATATATCCAGGAAGAAAAACAGAACTAGAAATTGGTGAGCAATGTACTGTGTCCACGTGCCGCTGAAATATGTTGCCTTTGAAAGCCCATTAGCATAGTCAGGTATAAAGATGAGCAACAATTAACACAATAAGATCTCTGTAAATCAACGTGTGTTCCACTGCCATTCATAGAGCATTTTACTGGGCACTGACTATCTTATTTTATGAACATCATTTCAGCTCGTGCTAAAATAGCCCTGTGGGGTGGTTCCATTATTTAATCAGACAGTTTAAACCTGTAGGCAAGATCTGAGGCGGGATTTGAATGCAGTTTCAGCTGTTCCAGAGTATTCAAACTCAACCCGAGCGAGCGCAGTACTCCTCAGGAACAATGCCAGCTCCTGTCATTTCTTCAAAGCTCTCTCTGATTACATGCTGTCTTTCTGTGGAATTCATAAATTACTTAGAATCCTAATCTACCAGGGATGGACTGTAATCTTTGTAGGCCCTTCTCCAGTGTACTGGACTAGGTCCAGGACTGTGACCACTGTGGCCTTTGCAAGGTCAGTGCCCTGAAAACAACATGAGTTAAACACACACACAGGATGTCCTACACCTCAGGGGCTAGGACAGGCTTAACCCTTAAATGCTCACCCACTCACACTTTCTCTTCTGTCCTCCCCGGCAGCTAGAGAGCCCATCACCTGTGGACACACTAGAAGGAAAAGACAAGGTGGAAACATTTAGCAGGATGTAGACATGGAATGAAAAAGAAGGATTTTTGCTTTCTTTTCTTGGCTACCTGGAAGTTCAAAGATTAATTTAAGTGTAGTGAACATCCTGTCACTTTAACCTTGGCTTCTGGGACAATTTCCTCCCCTTTTCCAATTGTAGGGTTCATGTTCCTCAGTCAGCTTTAGTTTTAATATCTGGTAAACCGCCTTAAACCATTTTGTTTAAATAGGCGGGATACACAGGCACACCTCATTTTATTGTGCTTCACTTTATTGCACTTCACAGATATTTTGTTTTTTACATATTGAAGGTCTGTGGCAAGCCTGGGTCAAGCAAGTCTATCGGCACCATTTTTTCATGTCTCTGTGTGACATTTTGGTAATTCTTACAATACTACAATCTTTTCCATTATTATTATATCTGTTCTGGTGATCCGTGATCAGTGATTTTTGATGTTGCTATTGTAATTGTTTCGGGGCACCACAAACCACGCCCAAATAAGAAAGCAAACTTAATAAATGTGGGGCGTGTTCTGTCTGCTCCACCAACCCACCATTCCGCCACCAATCTCCCTGTCCTTTAGCCTCCCTGTTCCCTGAGACACAATAATTTTGAACTTGGGCCAATTAATAGCCCTTCAATGGCCACTAAGTGTTAAGTGAAAGGAAGAGTCATGTGTCTCCCATTTTAACTCAAAAGAAATGATTAAGCTTAGTGAGGAAGGCATGTTGAAAGCCAACATAGGCTGAAAGCTCGGCCTCTTGTGCCAAACAGTTAGCCAAGTTGCGAATGCAAAGGAAAATTCTTGAAGGAAATTAAAAGTGCTATTCCAGTGAACCTATGAATGATTTAGAAAAAGCAAAACAGCCTCATTGCTGATATGGAGAAAGCGTTAGTTGTCTGAATACAAGATCAAACCAGCCACAACATTCCCTTAAGCCAAAGCCTGACCCAGAGCAAGGTTCTAACTCTCTTCAATTCTATGAAGGCTGAAAGAGGTGAGGAAGCTGCAGAAGAAGAGTTGGAAGCCAGCAGAGGTTGATTCATAAGGATTAAGGAAGGAAGCCATCTACATAACATAAAAGTACAAGGAGATACAGCAAGTGCTGATGTAGAAGCTGCAACTCTTTATCCAGAAGATCTACCTAAGGTAACTGATGAACGTGGCTACACTAAACAACAGATTTTCAGTGTGGATGAAACAGCCTTGTTTTGAAAGAAGATGCCATCTAGGACTTTCATAGCTAGAGAGGAGAAGTCAATGCCTGGCTTCAAAGCTTCAAAGGAGAAGCTGACTCTCTTAGTAGGGGTTAATACACCTGACAAGTTTACCATTCTGAAAACGTTAGGGCCTGGAAGAGTTAAGCTAAATATACTCTGCCTGTGCTCTATAAATGGAGCAACAAAGCCGGGATGACAGCACATCTGCTTACAGCATGCTTCACTGAATACTTTGGGCCTAGTATTGAGACCTACTGCCCAGAAAAATAGATTCCTTTCAAAACATTACTGCTCATTGCACCTATTCACCCAAGAGCTCTGATGGAGATGTGCAAGGAGATTAATGTTGTTTCCCTGCCTGCTAATACAACATCCTTTCTGTAGCCCATGGATCAAGGAGTAATTTCAAATTTCAAGTCTTCTTATTTAAGAAATATATTTTGTAAAGCTATAGCAGCCACAGACAGTGATTCCTCTGATGAATCTACACAAAGTAAATTGAAAACCTTCTGGAAAGAATTCACCATTCTAGATGCCATTAAGAACATTGGGAGGAGGTCAGAATATCAACATGAACAGAAGTTTGGAAGAAGTTGATTACAACCCTCATGGATCACTTTGAGGGGTTCAAGATTTCATTGGAGGTAGGATGTGGGACTCTTAGGAAATTAGAAAAAAAAAGACTTCATTGGAGGAAGTAACTGCAGATGTGGTAGAAATAGCAGGAGAACTAGAATTAGAAGTAGGGCCTAAAGATGTGACTGAATTGCTGCAGTCTCATGATGAAACTTTAACAGGTGAGAAGTTGCTTCTTATGGATAAACAAAGAAAGTGGTTTCCCGAGATGAAAGCTAGTCATGGTGAAGATGCTGTGGACATTGTTAAAATGACAACAAAGGATTATATTACATCAACCTAATTGATAAAGCCGAGGTAGGATTTGAGAGGATTGACTCCAACTCTGAAAGAAGTTTCACTATGGGTAAAATGCTGTCAAACAGCATCACACGCTACAAAGAAATCTTTCCTGAAAGGAAGAGTCAACGGATGTGGCAAACCTCATTGTCGTCTAATTTTAAGAAATTGCCACAGCTACCCCAGCCTTCAGCAACCACCACCCTAGTCGGTAGCAGCCATCAACATTGAGGCAAGACCCTCCATCAGCAAAAGATTACAACTCACTGAAGGCTCAGATGATAGCATTTTTAGCAATGAAGTATTTTTTAATTAAAGTATAGGCATTGCTTTTTTAGACATAATGCTATTGCACACTTAATAGACTACAGTATAAACATAACTTTTATATGCACTGGGAAACCAAAAAAATTGTATGACTTGCTTTATTTTGATATTTTCTGTATTTCAGTGGTCTGGAACTAAATCTACAATATCTCCAAGGCTGGCCTGTATATTACACATAAAAGATGTCTGAGGTCATCCATATACACATATATAAGTATACACATACATGTAAATGTAAAGTAGCAATCAAATGGACACTTACAAAAACAGACATAACAGTATAAAAGCACGTTAAATAAGGGATCAAAATGTCATAGAATGGATATTGACATTGGAGTGGAATGATTTTTATTCAAATCCTAGCTCCATCTGTACCTGCCTTATGATACTAAGTTGTTTATCTGCTCTCTGCCTCAGCGTGCACATCTGCAAAAGGACAGGGGGAAAAGACAAGTCTACCTTAAGGGGTGGTTATGAGGATTAAATAAGCCTATCCACGTAAAAGCAATGAACACAATGTCCTACAACGCCTAATACATGGGACCTCAAGCATAAGTCATTGTGGGTGATGTGTTGTTACTATCCTCATAATTAAGTTGGAGTAAGGAGTGTACAACTCACCTGACTTTAGCAGGGGGTTACGGAAAGGAACACTAGCAACCCAATCTCTACCCTGGTAGAGGAGGATGCTCTCAGGAACACATTTTTACCTACACTAAACAGGATCACATTTTAATCGCTACACAAGGTCAGAGGAAGACTCATGCTGTGGAAACTACAAATATCTCATTTCCCATGAGGTAAAACAAATTAGCCTAGTTGGCCACCTAGCATCTATTTGGGGAACAAAATATTACTTTCAATCATGAGGAAAGACAAATAAAATTAAAGGAAATAGGTTCTGCGTTTTATCTCTGCTTCCAAAGCACATCTGTATTCTGAATGACAAAGCAGAAAGGAAATATAGTCTGATGTCCAATGCCCTTTCCCAGAAAGATGACTCACCTCCTAAATGAATATCCCACTGATCCTTGTTTATAAGGACAGCATCCTTTGAGAGCCTCTGGTTGTGTATATGTTTTATGCCACGTATTTTGCTTCCATGTAGATAATATTGAAGTGAGTTCATTTTGCATGCACCATCTTGTAAAAATTTATAAAAGCAGATGCCACACATATGTGTATACAGTGTGTTGAAACTACAATCTTTAGACTGTACTAATATAGTAGCCACTGCCCACATGTGGCTATTTAAATTTAAATTAATTAAAAGTAAGCAAAATTAAAAATTTATTTCCTTGGTCACACCAACCACATTTTAAGTGCTTGATAGCCACATGTGGTTGGTTAGTGGCTACTGTATTAGAGAGCACAGATATAGAGCATTTCTATCATTGCAGAAAGTTCTCTCTAGTGCTGCCAGAAATACAATCCTTTACTATCAAATCCTCGAAATCACACCAGGACAACCCACATTCTCATCTGGCTTCCTCTGCAAACCTCCAGCAATAACCAACGCCTTCCCTCCCTAACCAGACTACCTTATGGCTATTCCAAGACAGTCAGCCGTAGGCCAAACATGGAACCAGAGGCCAGCAGCAAACTGATGACATCCTTTCCAAATGGTTTGTCCATCTGTCCGTCTGCTGGTGTGGCGGTGTTCGTTATCACAGTTATAACAGGAGAGGCTGCACTGCATGTCAGAATGTGATTCCTGTGATCAGAGTGCAGGCAGCGCAGTCCTTGCTGAGGTGGCAGAGTATGGCTTGGATAAAGCACCAGGCTAGCAAGTGGTGGAGTCTGGAGTTAGGGAAGGATGTGAGTTGCTGCCTCCCCTCACCAGCCTGTAAAAGCCAAAGAGGTTAACCAGGGTGGAGTTATGAGTTCCTGGTGGGCAGACCCAAGGCCAGGGTGAAGCCACAGAAGGTGAATTCCCTGTGGAGTGAAGTGTGTTTCTTCCAGAGACAGTGAGCTACCCGCAAGTACTGGAAAATCTTAAGCCAATTTCACAACTAATTTTCATGCTAATTGAGAACAGAATGCTCCTCATTGTGAGGCATAGTCACGCCATGGTGTGTATCCTAACAGAGTCTTCATTTAGATTACAAACTTCCCACCATAGTTGTCACTGGTAATTAAACCTCCTTGATTGTTCCATTACACAAAGATTACATGACAGTAAAGGAACCGAACATAACTAATTTTTATCTCATTTCTAAAAGTGCACAGAAATGAGAACCAACAATGATGTACAATGTGTGAATGATGCTCCCTTATCAGCGTTTGTCAGTTTTTGGCAGGCTGGCTCATGGAAACTCAGAGATTTAAGGCATCTTAGTATGCAAGCATATATCTGTTTTATTGTTACACAATGAAAATTAAACATGGATAAAAAACGCCATCCATGAAATCACATTTGCAGCACAAAATAAATTCTCAGTATTTACATTATGTAACCCAGGGCAGTTCTAGAAGCATTTTTTCTATAATCCGTACATAATTTTTAGTTCCCAGTCCACACCTGCTGCCAAGAAATCAAGGACTGAGACTCAGGTCACTGACTTCTTGGCTCAGATGCCTACCCGGACTTCCTGGGCCTGGCTAATTTCCACTTTCTTTCATTTATTTTTTCAGATTCAGGCTCCATTTCTTACTCTTCAAAGTGTAGATTTACATCAAAATCACCCAAAGATCTGGTTGCAAATGCTGATGATACTTGGGCCCCATGTGAACCAGCTCTCCCTAGGCTGCAGCCCAAATACCTGTTTAATGAGCCCTCAGTAGATTGACACCAGCCCCTCAAGGGCAAGGACCAACTATCATGTGTCTCCAGTGTCCAAGCCTAGCTAAGAATCAGCACTCAACCAGAGAACCAAACTGACAAGCTATTTCCTTTTTAATGGGTCTCTTTAAAAAAAGGTAAGAGCCATGTTATGTAGGAATCTGTCCACTCCAGCCCACTTTCTACAAAACAATCCATTCAATATTGCTGGCACCTCTGAGATGGACCTGCCCATGATGCCAACTCCCATGACCAGAAAGGAAGATCGTTCCAAAGCTACCAGCAATGGCACCTCCAGGTCCTTGATGGCCATTATCTCCCCTTCCCTTGGGGGCTGCCACACCACCTAGTGTTAGAAGGAGGTGGCCTTATCTTCCCAACATTAAATGTCCCCCTTTGGAGCACTTAAACCTGTGTCTCCAACCCTTATATCAGAATCACCTAGAGGCTTGCTTAGAAATGCATGTTCCTGGGTGAATTTCCACCCAGAGATAAGAACTTGCAGGGTGGGATCTGGGGCATTGAGTTGTCCAGGCAGCATCCCATCCCCAGATGATTTTGATACTGAGGACCCCTGACTTATTTGTAAAGAAATACCTATTCCAACTCAGTTCTCAAAGAAATCCCTCAACTTCCTTTCCTTCAGGGGGAGAAGGCTGTGCTTTCTGGAGTCTCCCTGATTGAGAAGGAGGTGGGGGAGAGTTGGTGTGCAATGGGGGTAAGGAGGGAGTTGGAGGAAGTAAGTGGGGAAAGTTTCTGCTTTGTGGAATGTTCAACCCAGCAGTCTTAAACATTATACTCTGCTGGATGTGTGAGACTTAATCTGAAAGTCCTCTCCTAAGAATTCCCTCCAAGAGCTTAAAGACCTTCTTGCAAACTGAGGAAGGAAGGGGGGAAACTCACATTTCTTGAGCATTATTTTTCTACCCTAGGAACTTGCTAAGTGTTCCCAGTTTTCTTACTGTCTTTTTACTACCTACCCAGACCCCACTGCCTATCTCCAGGCAAAATTAATTGCTTCCCTGCTGCTCCTCACTTTCCCCCAGAACACTTAAGCCCCTTCTCCTTGATTAGAGCACTTAACTGGCATTAAAGCTAATTGTTTGTTGTAGGTCTCTTCCCCAGATATCCTGTGCTCCTGAAAGCTGGTTGGTGTTTTCTTTATCTCTGCACCACCCAGGCCTGGCCCAGAGGTGCTGTTCAAATAAAGATTCCAGGTGGGTGGTCTGCAGATAAGGCCTACCCTGGCCCCTGGGATGCACTTCTTTGAGAGACCTGTACCTGTAGGTGTTGGCTTTGCAGGCTATCCTGATCTTTGTACAGCTTTGCTTCTCTTCAATACATTTCCCAGAAGTATGTTACTACCAACAAATCTGTGTGCAAAAGCTGCAGACCCCAGGCATTTCTCCTAAAAGACACTACCAATTAACCTTGAAGCTCTGTTGTTTTGCAGGTGCGGAGATACACATACATTTCACATTGTGATGCTCCCTGTGCTATGGTTTCCAGCCTCACAAAAGCCATAAAAGGCAAGTATTTTTACAGCAGTATTTCTGAACTTGAAATAAGATAGTTTGTATAAAGCCTTGCTGCACCCCAAAGCATCTCAGGATGCTGCTTTTTACATTAACATCATCCAAACTCCTCCTACACTCTTTCTGATGCTGGGAGTGTGGGGGTTTTCAGAAAGTTTAAAAGCCTCTTTTTCTGGTTCCTTGAGCTGGGACTTTTGGAAGAGCCCCCTGATTGCATCTGGTCTCTTGCCACTGCCAACCCATCTTCCACCGAGATTCCCCTAAAACCCAGACTTGCTATTCCTTTCCCTTTAGGAGGAAGGTAAACCTCCATCTTCCTGTGCCTTCCAAAGCCTTTTCTTCTACTGTCAGGGCTCTACTCTGCCAAATGCCCTTTTTGTTCCAGCCACACCAAACCACCTGTCCCTCTGAACAAGACTCCCCACCCAACCTTGGCTTCTGTTGTTCCCTCTACCTTGAATGCTATATTCCCCACCTTGGCATCTTGAAATCCTACCTACCCCTCAAATCCCGCACCCTGCCCCGGGCACAAGCTGGAGCTCACTGGATGGGATCAACACCTGGCTCCACCATTTACCAGCTGTGTGACCATAGGTAAGGCACTCAACTACTCTGACCCTCAGTTTGCTCATCTTCAAAAATGAGGATTCAATCAAAGGATGTCTAAAAGAAAATAAAATCCCCAGACAATAATTTTCAGCCTGCAACTCAATTCTCTGAACCACCCTCCCTTCCCTTCTCACCCAGAGCCAAGAGCACACTGTGAGTTCCTAGAGCTGAGAGTCATGTTTAGTATCACCCCACTGGACTAGGAGGCCTTAGAGGTCAAGGGGCCATGTCTTAGTCATTTCCCCATGCCCAGCACAATGCAGCTATGCCATGAATATTGGATGAGGGGTTAGCGTATCTCCTTCACAATCAGATTTGCATAATTCACGGGCCAACTGTTTCTGTGTAGTGGTATTGAAACAAATGGCTCAATTCAAGTGTCTTCTCCCATTTGACTGTGAGCTCCGCGTGGCCTTTCGTTTGCTGTGGGATCTGCACCCAGCGCATGTAGGTGCTCAGTAAATATGTGCTGACTGCCATTCAGGAAAGCTGAGCCACCTTACCCTTCCAACAACAGTGGATGCGAGGGCAGGAATCCTCTCACCTCACCAGCACCTCCTTTTCACTTTTTTTTTTTTTTAAGACAAGGTCTCACTTTGTCACCGGGGCAAAGAGTGCAGTGGTTTCATCATAGTTCACTGCAACCTCAAACTCCTGGGCTCAAGTGATCCTCCTGCCTCAGCCTCCCGAGTAGCTGGGACTACAGGTGTGCGCCACTACGCCCGGCTAATTTTTCTATTTTTTGGTAGAAACGGGGTCTCGCTCTTGCTCAGGCTGGTCTTGAACTCCTGGCCTCAAGCGATCCTCCCGCCTCGGCCTCCCAGAGTGCCAGGATTACAGGCATGAGCCACAGCGCCGGGCCATTTTCACATTATTAAAAAAAACTTTTACAATTGTAAATTTCACAATTCCACATAAGCCTCTTGCTTTGGAGGAAGAAGCGCTTGGAGCAGGGCAGAAAGTGCTTTGCCGGACCAGGAAGATCAAGCCCTAAGCCCCGCCTCCACACAGCGCCCCGCCTCTGGTCCCGCCTCTGGTCCCGCCCACCACACTGTAAACCCCGCCCTCACGCCGCGCCCCCGCCTCCGGTCCCGCCTCCGGCCGTAGGCCCCGCCCCGCCCCATTATAAGCCCCGCCCCCACTCCGCCTCCGGCCGCCGGCCGCGTCCCGGGGTCAGTGCTGCTCTGCGCAGGCCCGTCCCGCCCAGCACTTCCGAGGGGTCACCGCCTGGAAGCAAAGGTTCCGCACGACAATGTCGCGACCTGGTCCTCCCCAGGAGCCAGTCAGGTAAAGCTGTCCCGGCCCCAGGCACCCGAGCCCGGCCTGGCCCGGCCTTGATGGCGGGGGCCGCCGGGGCCTTGCGGCTCCCGCCTGTCCTGCGCGCCTCCTCCGGCCAGAAACAGAGCCGGCTGCAGCCAGCACGGTCCACACAGCGGCGGGTTTGTGCCCCTTCCCCGAGGGCAGAGCGCTGCCCTCTTCCCAGCCGGTCCCGCTCTCTGCAAAGCGCTTCTCCGCAGGCGGACTCGGGGCCCCTGATGGTGGCTCAGCCCCGCACAGGCGGCCCCGGTTCGCGGACCCCGGTGCCTTCTTCCTGGTGCGACTTGGGTCTGGCTGTCAGGGAACCTCTCCGCCCCGGACGCGAAGCTGTTCTCACCTGCCGGGCTGCTGTGAGGCTAAAATGAGAAAAGCGCGGCAGAGCGTGCGGCGAGCCCACGCCCACAACCGGCTGGCTGCTGCTGCTGCTGCTGCTGTGTGTAGGGTGGTTATGCCGAGGCCCAGCCCCTGAAGTGGACAGACACGCTTTTGCTGCCCTTTACTTCTGCTGGTCCCTCTGGTCAGTTCTGGGGGCTTCTCTTTAAAAGCGCATCCACACTCGGGGCCCGCCACTTGCCTTTTCTGGGCCTGGCATTGGGTGCACACTGGAACCCCCCGTGCCAGTGTTCAGTGCTTCCTTTCAGGCCGTTTGGTCTGTTACCCAAGCACATCCAGTGAGCACTCTGCCGCGTAGAAAAAGGCAAAACAAAACAAAAAACACACTTCCCACAAGTATTAATAACTGCTTATGATGGGGAAATTTATGACAGTAGTTACCATTCATTGAGCACCAGCTGAATGCCAGCCACAGTATAGGAACTGCATCATTTAATCTTCATAAATATACTCAAGCATGTCACAGATGAAGTGAAACTCAGAGAAATTATTCCTATACACGTTTGAAACCAATTCTGGCTCTCTTAAACATCTGATTTTGCCCACGATGCAGAACTACCTTCTGACAGAAAAAGTAAAACCAGCCTGTTCATTGTCTAGGGCTGCCATAACAAAGTACCACAAACTGAGTGGCTTAAAAAAATAGTTTATTCTCTCATGGTTCAGGAAGCTAGAAGTCCGAAATCAAGGTGTCGGCAGGGCCACACTCCCTCTGAAGGCTCTAGGGGACAATCTTTTCTCGCCTCCTACAGCTTCTGGTGGCTTCTGGCATTCCTTGGCTTGTGGAAGTGTCACTCCAACCTCTGCCTCCATCTTCACACGGCCACCTCCCCTGTGTGTATCTCTCTGTGTCCTCTCCTCTTGCAAGGACACCAGTCGTGGTATTTGGGACTCACCCTAAATCCAGGATGACTTCATCTCAAGATCCTTAACTAATTACATCTGAAAAGTCCTATTTCTGAATAAAGTCACATTCTGAAGTTCTGGGTGTACATAAATTTGGGGAGGTGGGGGGACACTGTTGAACTCATTGCACAAACCAGGAACAGAATAGACCTGTCAAGAGGACCAAACCATTGTGGAGATCTTTCACTTCCTTGGTTAAATATATTCGTAGGTATTTCATTTTTGTTTTTTGTAGCTGTTGTAGACGGGATTGAGTTTTTTATTTGGTTCTCAGCTTGGTCGTGATTAGTGTATATAAATGCTGCTGATTTTTGTGTATTGATTTTTGTATCCTGAGACTTTACTGAATTCATTTATCGAATCTAGTCTTTTGGAGGAATCTTCAGGATTTTTTAGGTATAAGATCATCTCACCAGCAGAGATAATTTGACTTCCTCTTTTCCAATTTGGATGCCCTTTATTTCTTTCTCTTGCCTGATTGCTCTGGCCAGGACGTCCAGTGCTGTGTTGAGTAAGAGTGGTGACAGTGGGCCTCCTTGTCTTTTGTTCCCGTTCTTAGGGGGAATGCTTTCAACTTTTCCCCATTCCGTATGATGTTGGTTATGGGTTTGTCATATATGATTGTTATTATTTTGAGGTATGTTCCTTCTGCACCTAGTTTGTTGAGGGTTTTTATCATAAAGGGGTCCTGGATTTTATCAAATGCTTTCTTTGCATCAATTGAGATAGAGGATCATATGCTTTTTAATTGTTTATGTGGTGAATCACATGTATTGATTTGCATACATTGAACCAGCCTTACATCCCTGGAATAAAAATCCACTTCATATGAAAAGGGCACCATTTGTGGTTATAAATCCAAATACTTGCATATTATTAGGAAATGATTCTCAAAATGTGTTTCCCTGGTCCGCAGCATCAGCAACACCATTGTTGGGAGTTTGATATAAATGCTAATTCTCAGAGACCCACCCCAAAGTTACTGAGTCACAATCTAGGAGTGAGCCCAGCAGTCTGTGTTGTAACTAGCCCTCCAGGTGATTCTGTTGTTGCTAAAGTTTGGGAACCACTGTTATAAGGCAGTTAAATGGTTTGATAACATGACATAAGGACCAGGTTAAGAGAAAGTGTTCTAACCTTACAATGACTTTTCAGCAAACCTGTCTTGTCTGAATATAATTATGGATATCAAAGTTCAACTATTGCATTATTGAAAAAAGAGACGATGTCTCACCATGTTGTCGGGGCTGATCTCAAACTCCTGGCCTCAAGCGATCCTCCTACCTTAGCCTCCTGAGTAGCTGGGACTACAGGTGTGAGTCACCACGCCTGGCTCATTTTACCATATTTTAATTTTAAATTTAACTTAGGTTTCAAAGTGAGCCTGTGTACTAAATTCTGTGCTCAGTAGGTTTTTTGCCTCATTTTCATCTTGCCAACAACAATTTAGATACTGTTATTTCTGCCATGTTATTGAAAAGTACACTGACACTCAGAAATGGTAAACCCCACACAACAAAGCAAAAATTTAGGCAGGGTCAGGCACTTTTTTTACAAATCGTAATTCTGCTAACTAAAATGTCTGTCTGGTTTGTTTCCACTTTAGAAACAGTTTGATAGATGATGCTAAGGTCCGCTTAAGAAGGCATGATATTGGGAGCAAATATTCTCACTTGTCATATAACAAATATTCCGTCCTTTTACCATTGTTGGCTAAAGAAGGAAAACTCCATTTGTTGCTCACCCTCCGGTCAGAGAAGGTAGGTGGACAGAATGCTCCTGCCGTGAAATCTCACGGCATTTGAAAACTTCATGAAATTTTGTCACTTGCACACATTTTAAGGCTACAGTTCTTAAAGGGACTTTCAAAATTGTGATGTTGGAGGGGTTTAAGAAGCCACAGGATAACATGGTGTTTTTTGGAGGTTTTGGAAAGAAAAGGAATTTAGCTAGCAAGTAATTTAAAATGTTTTCAGACCAAAATTACCTAACCTTGGTGCTGTTGGCATTTTGAGCTGGATAATTCTTTGTTGTGGAGGTTGTCCTATGCATTGTGGGATGTTTAGCATCATCCCTGGTCTCTACCCACCACATGCCGGTAGCGCGCACACACACACACACCCCCCCTTTGTGACAATCACTAATGTCTACAGATATTGCCTACTGTCCTGGCAGGGATTAGGGGATGCAAAATTGCCCCTACCAAGAGCCGCTGTTTTAGACTAATCTCACCCCAGATAGAATGTGAAAATACTGGAGCATAGAAGTTAACAGCCTAGGTCCTGAAGCCAGCTGCCCATGTTGAATGCAGGCTCTCTCCTTGCCAGCTGTGTGACTTTGTCCTAGTTACTTACCTTCTCTGTGCTTCAGTTTCTTAACTTGTAGAATGAGGACAAACTATTAGTACCTGTTTCATACGGCTGCTGCAGGATTTCACAGGGTAACAAATGCAAAGCACCTAAAACAACCCTGGCACTTGGCAAGCAAGGATTCAATAAGTTTCAGCTGACATCATCACTGTCACGTGCAGACATAGCCTGAAGTTCTAAGACAATCACTTTCAACGTAAAGAAATACTGGGCTGGGAATGGAGTTTCTGGCTTACTGCTGCACCCCTGAGTACAGTTACTTTCCCTTGCTGTTGGGATGTTTCCAAGGAAAAGCTGGGGAAGCAGTAATTTCATGGTTATCCAAATACAAAAAGAAAATGGACCGTGATAGCATGGCTTTTAAAGCAGAATAATGGAAAGCATCTTGTTAGCAAAAACAAAAACAAAAAACAAAATGTGAGGAATCAATCAGCTGAAGTTTTGTGGACTTGGGAGCAGACTTGTGTGGATTCTTTTTGGTCTGGGCTAGGCAATAACGACATAAATTCATGAGGTGATGAAAATCGAGGGGAGATACTTAAATGGAAACCAGAGGACCAGAGTCTGTTCCCAGCTCTACCAGTAAGCACAGGAGAAGCACTTACATGTATTTTTTGAATTATCAGACAAACAATAATGTAGAAAATCTAGATTAGACCAAAACCTCCAGCAAGTGGGTCTCTGGTCTTTTTTGTTTCACCCAGAGCAGCTTTGCCTATTGATTATTAAGGTCACTTTTTCTTTTTAAGTATTTAAATCTAGTTAAATCTGACTGTGAACACTATCTGTCTGTGGGATGAGAAGTTCCCTCTGGGGCATTACTGGATCTCTGTCCCTCCCTCACACAAGCAGGGGGTGCACCAGAGATTTCCTCCCAGTAGATGGGCAAGGGGGCTCCAGGCATCGGTCTATCCCCGTCAAGTGTGTGCTCTCCTGCTAGCTCTGGAAGCTGGATCAAAGTTCTTAATCTCCCTGGGTCTCAGTTTTCTCATTCCTAAAATGGGACTGAAAACACTGCCTGATGTGTAGGGTTGTTCTGAGAGTAAAAGATATCTGCAAAGAGTTTGGCATAGCTGCTGGAATGCTGTAAGTGCTGCATGCTGTTGGCTATTACATATGTTTTCATTTTTTCCTTGTCGGGGTCCACCTTGGTTAGGGGGCTCCTCTCAGAGCCCTATATATAGCCCTGGTGCCCAGCAAAGAGCTGGCAAATCCCCCTCCTCCACCGCATACCTGGGCACAGGCCTTCACACCCTTAAAGCCACCCACTTTATGGCTTTCAGGAATTAGCTGCTTTGCTAATTATCCTCTTATCCCCCACCCCCTGCCACCCCCTACATGCCCCCTCACCCCCCCCACTCTCTGTTCTCTGGGGCTTGAAATAAGCAAGAGAAAATTCAAGAACAAGACACAGATTGAAGTGTTAAGAAATTAGGCTGCAACCTTATTTGGCTTCTGAGTAGAATTTCAGAAGGTTTTATTTAACAAAAAATGTATACTATTTACAAAAAAAAATTAGATTGAAAGCTTCTGTACTTATATAGGGTCCTTTTCAGTGCTGACAGTTTGTGAATAGTTAGTTATGGAAATGTGTCTATTTTCTTCAAAACAGCATAGTATTTTCTATTTTTAAAATTTTTTTTTAAATTTTAAATTGAAGATAAAATTGTATACATTTATCATGTGCAACATGATGTTTTGAAGTATATATTCATTGTGGAATGACTAAATCTAACTAATTAGTATATGTATTACCTCACATAGTTATTTTTGTGGTGAGAAAATTTTACAGCCACACTCAGCGTTTTTTGAGAATACAATGTATTGTTAACTGTAGTCACCATGTTATACAATAGATCTCTTGAACTTGTTTCTCCTGTCTAACTGAAATTTTGTGTCTTTCAACCAACATCTCCCTAACCACTCCCCAACCACCTCAGCCCCTGGTAACCCCCATTCTGCTCTCTACTTCTATGAGATCAACTTTTTTTATATTCCGCACATGAGTGAGATCATGTGGTATTTGTCTTGCTGTGCCTGGCTTATTTCACTTAACATAATTTCCTTCAAGTTCATCCATTGTCACAAATGACAGGATTACCTTTTTCATGGCTGAATCATATTCCATTGTGTGTATGTCACCTTTTCTTTATCTGCTCATTTGTTGATGGACACTTAGGTTGATTCCATATCCTGGCTGTTGTGAATAATGTTGCAATAAACATGGGAGTGGAAATATCTCTTTGATATACTGATTTCATTATCTTTAGATATATCCCAGTAGTGGGATTGCTGGATCATATGGTAGTTCTATTTTTAATTTTTTGAGGGCCCTCCATGCTGTTTTCCATAATGGCCGTACTACTTTACATTCCCACCAACAGTGCGCAAGGGTTCCCTTTTCTCCACATTCTCGACAGACAACACTTATCTTTTGTCTTTTTGATAATGGCCATTTTAACAGGTGTGAGGTGATATCTCATGGTGATTTTGATTTGCATTTCTCTGATGATTAATGATGTTAAGCATTTTTTCATATACCTGTTGGCCATTTGTATGTCTTCTTTTGAGAAATGTCTATTTAGGTTCTTTTGCCCATTCTTTAATTGGGTTATTTGGTTTTTTGCTATTGTGTTGAGTTAATTATCTATTTTGGATGTTAACCCCTTATCAGATACATGGTTTCAAATAATTTCTCCAATTCTGTAGGTTGTCTGGTTGTCTTTTCACTCTGTTCATTGTTTCCTTAGCTGTGTAGAAGCTTTTTAGTTTGATGTAATCCCATTTGTTTATTTTTGCTTTTGTCGCATATTCAAAAAATCATTTCCCAGACCAAGCACAACATTTTCTTAAGAGTAGAGTTCTCAGTAATCCAAAATGGCCTATTTTCCTGTTCCTATTCCCTATTAATTGGAATAGGTGTACAAGGCAACTTGAATTGAATTGGTATACTATGAAGTCTTTTTGAAAAGCTTTCAAAATACAGTCACGCGCCACATAACAGCATTTTGGTCAGTGATGGACTGCATATATGACAGTGGTCCCATAAGATTATGATGAAGCCAGAAAATTCCTGTGGCCTAGTGACATTGTAATCATCATAATGTCATAGCACAATGCATTACCCGTATGTTTGTGGTGATACTGGTATCTATCTACTATGCTGCCAATCATATAAAACTATAGCACATGCAGTTATGTACAATACATAGTACTTGGTAATGATAATAAATGACTGTGTTACTGGTTCGTATATTTACTATACTTTTTAATCATTATTTTAGAGTGTACTCCTTCTACTTACATTAAAAAAAGTTAGCTGTAAAACAGTCTCAGCCAGGTCCTTCAGGATATATTCCAGAAAAAGGCATTGTTATTGTAGGAGATGACAGCTCCATGCATGTTATTGCCCCTGAAGACCATCCAGTGGGACAAGATGTGGAGGTGGAAGACAGTGATATTGATGATCCTGACCCTGTGTAGGCCTAGGCTAATGTGTATGGGTTGTGTCTTAGTTTTTAACAAAAAAGTTTAAAAAGTAAAAAAAAAAAAAAAAAAATTGAAAATAGAAAAGAGCTTATAGAATAAGGATATAAAGAAAGGAAATATTTTTGTACAGCTGTACAGTGTGTTTGTGTTTAAGCTAAGTGTTATTATAGAACAGTCAAAAAAGTTTTAAAAAATTAAAAAGTTTACAAAGTAAAAAAGTTACAACGAGCTAAGGTTAATTTATTATTGAAGAAAGAAAACTATTTTTTATAATTTTAATGTAGCCTAAGTGTTATAAAGTCTACAGTAGTGGACAGTAATGTTATAGGCCTTCACATTCACTCACTGACTCACCAAGAGCAACTTTTGGTCTTGGAAGCTCCATTCATGGTAAGTACCCTGTAAAGGTGTACCCTTTTTATCTTTTATATCTTTTTTACTGTACCTTTTCTGTGTTTAGATACATTTAGATACATAAATACTTACCATTGTGTTAAAATTGTCCCGAGCATCCAGGACAGTAACATGCTGTACAGGTTTATAACCGAGGCTAGGTGTTTAGTAGGCTGTATGATCTAGGTTCGTGTAAGTATACTCTACGATGTTTGCACAAGAACAAAATTGCCTAGTGATGCATTTCTTAGAACATAGCCTCGTCGTTAAGCGGCACATGACTGTACATTTAAAATAGTCATTAAATCAGGTCTATGTTTCTGTCAAGCCTGTTAATTCCTTGGAGGTGCCTCTGTCAGTGGCTGCCTTGGAATTGAATGTGCTAACAATAAAGTACTTTTTCAGAGGTACTGTAATATTAGGTCTATTTCTCAAGCATTTTGTCAGGCACATTTGCAGTGGGTGGTGAGTGTTCACGACAGTAGAAACACGTCCATCAGCCTTCTTACCTGCTATCATAACTATAATTGATGTGAAGATGTCTGTGAATTTATCTATGGTAGCATTTCTGCGGTGTTCCTGATTTATCAGCAGAGAAGAACTTTAAAATGTTTTCATTTTTTTTTAAAAAAAAGCCTTGCCCAACTGGGGCTTTAAACTATAGAATGCCAAAAAATTTATGACAGCATTGTCTTAGTGTTTTTGAGCTGCTATAACAAAACACCTTAGGCTGGGTGGCTTATAAACAACGGAAATTTATTTCTCACAGTTGTGGAGGCTGGGAAGGCCAAGATCAAAGTGCCAGCAGATTTGGTGTCCGGTGAGGGCACACTTCCTAGTTCATAGATGGTCATCTCTTTCCTGTGTCCGCACATGGCAGAAGGGACAAGGCATCTCTCTCAGGCCTCTTTTATACGGCCACTGATCTCATTGATAAGGACTCTACACCAAGACCTAATCACCTCCCCAAGGTCCCACCTCCTCATACCATTACCTTAAGGGTGAGGATTTCAACATATGGATTTGGGAGGGACATAAACATTCAGACCATAGCAGGTATCTAGGTTGTCCTTACATAAATATATTGGCCCAGGTGCTAAAAATGCCAACATGACCTCTTAATTTAGCTCCTAAACATCAAGAACTGACCTTATGAGTTCTCATTATTAAATATGTAACACAGGCCAGGCACTGTTCCTCATGCTTCAGCCGTAGCTCATGGAACCATCTCTGCAGCTCTGGGAGTTGCACACTGTCATGACCCCATGGCACACCGTTGACAAGAGGCAGACCCAGGACTCTTGCCGAGCCCGGGGTCTCCTGGACAGTTCAGTAGAGAAAGGATAGTGGGTACTAGACAGGAGGGGGTGAAAAAGAAATTGAGGTCAGTTTGCTGAGATGTTTTGTCCTGCAGAAAAGAAAAGGGGGAGGGTTTGTACCCCTCCACCCCTGCCCAAGATAGGAGAGAAATCCTTTTAGAGACAGAGAAAAGAAACAGGGTCATATTTAGGATGCTGCAAATGGAGACACTGTCAGCTCGTTTAAAGTCAGGAAGGAATGGAGTCAAGGATTTGGTGGAAGAGAGAGACCCCTGTACCTTTGCAAATATGTACGAAGATAAAGAGAGATGCTGGCACAGGTGGATGCAATTGGCTCCAGTGCCCATATTTTCTGTGTTTGAGTAAATTCTTACTATATGTTGTGCAGGTTAAGAACACTGGCTCTAGAATTAAACACTGGCTTATATTCCAGCTCATTGTGTGAACTTGGTCAGGTTATTTAACCTGTTTGAGCCTTAGTTCCCTTGTCTGAAAGTGGTAATAATAATCGTATAATAGTAGTTTATATGTCCATCAACAGATAAACAAATTGTGATATGTACATATAAAGGATTACTATTCAGCCATAAAAAGAAGTACTGATACATGATACAACATAAAAGAACCTCAAAAACATAAGGCTGAGGCAGAGAAGCTGGACACAAAAGTCCAGAGTAGGTAAATCCACAGAGACAGAAAGTGGGGGTTGGGGGAAGTGGGGATCAACTGTTTAATGGGTGTGGGGTTTCCTTTTGGGGGTAATGAAAATATTCTGGAACTAGATAGTAGGTGAGGTTGTCCAACAGTGTGACTGTATTAAATGTCACTGAATTTTTAACTTTAAAATGGTTAATTTTATGTTATATGAATTTCACCTCATTAAAAAATACTTTAAAAAGCAGTAGCTCATAGAACTGTTCTGGGGACTAAGTGAGAAAAACCCTTGTGAAACTGCACGCCCAGAGCGTGATAAGCACCCAATAAAGGACGCAACAAAAAACTATCTGTTGCCGCCCTTTGTATTATCCTTTCAGCTGTTGTCCCTGCCAGTGTCAATCTGGTGTCTTTGGGGGGCAAATAGAAAAAAACTAGGATGGGGGAAAATTCTCAAAGTTCCTTTTTTTTTTTAAAGGATTCAAGGAAAAACTTTTTTTTTTTTTTGTCTTGTTCACCACTTATCTCTACCAGCATAGGAATGGTTTCTGGTAGAAAATAGAAGTTCAGTAAATATTTATTGAATGGATGAATAGTTCCAAATTTGGAATCACACATTGTAGCTCTGTTCTTTCAATATCCAGCTAAGAAGGTCACCTGGAGAAGTTTGCTTCCCTGGAGGAAAATGTGAACCTGCAGACGTGGATGACATAGCCACGGCTCTCCGGGAAGCCCAGGAGGAAGTGGGGCTGCGTCCTCACCAAGTGGAGGTCATCTGCCGCCTGGTGCCGTGTCTGTTTGACGTAAGGGTTTTCTTAGACTCTCCCGAGCCCCAGTGGATCTGCTGTGCTTGGGATTCCACGTTTGTTAAACGTGACCCCAAAAGTACCACACATAAAGTCAAGAGACTGAGTTCTTGTGTGGACGTCGCTCCTCTTGAGCTAAGTTGCTGGGGGCATGCCCCTTTGCCTACCTGGGCCCCTCTGTCCCTAGCCAAAAATAAAAGGGCTGAATTCCATCAGTGGGTTTCAAACTGGGTGTCATAGAACCCTGAAGATGCTTCAGAATTATTTCATTAACATTCAATTCACATTTACTTCTCTCCAGTATACACTGATCTTGAGAGTTCAGTTGAAAAAATAACACACACTCCAGTGTGCTATATACCAAATTTTAGCCCCTTGGAGGCCACCAATGCAGTACTTTTGCCCTAAAGATACTCATTTATGTGCATACCGTGGAATAAAGCTTCTCTATAACACATTAATTGAGCAGTACCCTGAGATCACTAGGCAAGCTGTTTAAAAACTATTACTATTTGTAACTGCATTTCTGTTGAATCAGAATTTCCTTGGTAGTACACACCAAAACGTATTTAAAAATATTAAAAAAATGAATTCTGGTGCCGATATAACCACATCTTATTTCCTATAAGTTCACCACAACAACCTCATTGTTGTACTAATTGACTTTAGAAGGAGTAAATATTGCAAACTTGAACTTGTATAACAGCATTATTTTATCAGCATAAACATTTTAATAAAACTTTTAATTTCAGTTTTAGAATAGTTACAGATTTATGGAAAAGTTGCAAAGATAGTACAGAGTTCTTGTATACCTCATACCCAGTCTCCCTTATGGTTGACATACTTCACTGTGGTACTTTTGTCACAACTACAAAAACCAATGTTAGTATATTACTATTAACTAAACTCCATGTTGTATTTGCCTTTAACTGGTTTTTCTACTAATGTCCTCCCTTCTGACCTGGATCTCATCCAAGATACCAGATTGTATTTGGTTGTCATGTCTCCTTAGTCCTCTGGTCTGTGACAGTTTCTCAGACTTTTCTATTCTCATCACCCTGACAGCTTTGAGGTGTAGTGGCCAGGTAGTTTGTAGACTGTCCCTCAGTTTGGCTTTGTCTGATATGTTTCTCATGGTTAAACTGGCATCACAGTTTGGGAGAACACCACAAGGGATGAAGTGCCCTCATCACATAGCACCAGAGATAGGCATCAGCTTTCTGTGTTTTATACATTGGGCTTTCAGATACACTTTTATTTCAAAAGAACAGTCTCACTGATGCCTGACAATAAGAAAAACAGTAGATTAGATCGTCCTTTATGTTCATTTAGCTTAAAGTCTTGGTGGTACAGTGTTATGAAGATCAGTGGATGCTGAGACAACATCTGTCTTAATTGGGTCCATTTTAAAAGTAGAAAGATGAGCACACAGGGAGATTTAGTATGGAAGAAGCTATTAGCTGCTCAATAAATGCTTGCAAAGTGTATGTGTACGGGGAGGCGGAGGATGTGTCAATTACTTCCTCTTCCATTATGTTTTCTAATGGAAACTCTTTTCCTTTGATTTCTGCAAATCCACCAGCAAATTTGGAGGATTTATTTTAGAACTCTGTTAACAAATTGAGCTATAATGGTTATAAGTTTCCGAAGTGAGACTAACTCCATTTCCAAGGTTCCTGGGAGCTATTGAATTCTGCAGGTGCATGGATAGAATACAACGGCATTCACAGGGAAGTGTTGGGTCTTCAGAAGATTTCTGGGGCCTGGACACTCCTGGAGCAGGAGATTTCTAAAATGACATTATTGTGAAATTAGAATGAACAAAGGCTTTAAAGAAAAGTGTGCTGTGTTTGGAAGTGTTAGGGAGGGTTGGTTTTTGGCCCTTGCTTATTTTTTAAATGGATTACAAAAATGCCATTTATTGAACACTTATAAGCATAATCTAATATAAATGGTTCTTAACCTGCTGTGATTGTGCCCCCCAGGGGACATTTGATAATGTCTGGAGATATTTTGGGGTGTCACAGCTGGGGAGATGTGGCTCTTCCTCCACCCCCTACTTTAACCCTCCCAGGCAGGCTATGACCCCATAACCCCCACCCCCGTTGTCCATTTGTCACACATTGATGTACTTGTCTTTGCAAAGGTTTCTGGAATGTACTCAGGAGATGTTTCTCCTTTTTCCTGGATCGTGGCCCGCACATTTGCATTCACTCACTTTCCTCACTTTGCCACCTTCACACCTGATAGGAGATTGAAGCCTCAACTCCTGTAACGTTTAGTACATTTCAGTGGCGTGCCGTAACTTCCCGGGAGTGTTTCCAATGGCATGTCGCTTGTTCCAGAGGCCCTGAAGCCTGCTGTATCCCCAGGCCCACAGAAGAAGCCGGCTCCACAGAGTTCCAACTCAGAAAATGGGCAAAATTCAGATTTGTCTTGGTTCTAGAACACCTGCCATGTACCACCTTTTTACCTCACAAGACAGACACCTTTGTTTTTAGAAACCACGGGTCCAAAAATGCTGCTTCATCCACAAATTTCCAAGTCCTGCCTCAATTTTCTAAGCTTGAACCATGTTGAACGTGCCTGGCTTCTTAGCCAAAACACCCAGTCTTAAGCCATTGTCTCCCTTAGTGACTTTGATTTTTGTTTTTTCCCCCACCGATTCCCTCAGACTCTGACATGCTAGTTCACAGGCCGGAACTGGCCGTGCTAAGGCTCAGGCCGCACACCTGCCCCACAGTTTGGCCTTTACGGTAAGAGTGAGGATATGCCCCTAGCTCAGTCCTCAGGAGGTGATTAACACATGAACTGTCATGTGAGTTGTATTTAACTCACACTGGGTCTGAGCCCAGGGCCTTGCGAAGCCTATGTAACTCACGTCTCTTTACCTTGGGAGCCACATGAACTGTTTTGCAAGTTGCATATAACTCACACACAGAAAACAATAAAAAAATAACAAGTTTTTCATGAAATTAGAAAGGGTCGTTTTATTTTTGAAGTTTTAAATTCTATTTTCGTAATAAACACTGTGGCCCCAAGGAAAAAATTTTTTCTCTAGCGTGGCAGTCAATGTGTTAAATCTGAGATACAGCTGGGTAGTCACACAAGTCTGGAATGTCATTCTCTGTGGGATAGAGTGACATTTGAGTCTTCATAGAACTGAAGCATTGTACTCCAGGGTGTGAGCCACAGGCCTGTGGTCAAATCCTGGTTTCTGCCAAGTATTAAGTGGATGTGACCTTGGGCAAGCTTCTTCATATCTCTAATTGTACTTGGTACAGCTTCTTCAAGGTCAGATGGTTGTGAGCAATCAGCGAGAGGGTGCTGAGTACTAGACACCCAGAGGTTATGGTCACTACGTGGTACCAGCACCCACAAGTATTTACTGAGCGTCCACAGTAGAGGCTCTGTCCAGGCCCCTCCTATCCCTCCTACCACCTCTGTGTTTCTGAGAGCTCACCCCTGCAGCTTTCTTCTGAAGACTGGTAGCCCTGGGCTACTGAAGCCACCTTGCCAAGTGTCCTGCACAAAGAGCCAGAAGTGCCTGGGAATTTACTTCCAACAAGGCCGCCCTTAACCAGTGACTGACTGGAGGCCAGGGAGCATGAAAGTCTGGCTCCCTTGTCTCCACCTGGGACAAACCCTGAGAAGTAATTTACACTCCAGAATACCCTGCAGCGCCCTTGCCGGCCTTCTCCCCACACCAGGCTTGCTTCCTCCCTCCCCTCGCCGGTTTCTCCTGGGAGCACTTCCTTAAGAAATCACTTGCATCAGTCTCCCTCTCAGTCCACTCCGGGGAACCCTGTGACCTCAGAGAGTGAGCATTTACCCAGGGCCAGGCATGGTGTTAGGTGCTGGTGGAACATTGCCTCTGCCCTTGGGTAACTTAGGACCCCAGGTTTCCTGCCCCAAGGTCATCTCAAGTAAGTGTTCCCTGTTGTCTCCTCCCAGTCCAAATGTTGACTTTCACCATTAGTTTAGTTAATGGTCTGAGTCATCTCTGTTCCTAAATATGCTTTGGCTGTCCCTCCGCTGAGAATTTCCTGCAGGCCTGTCTGACCTTCTGTAGGTCCCACCCTCACCACCTACCTTCCTCTGGCTTTTCCCACACACTTTCTCGTGGGATGCTCCAGGAACTCCAAATTCTTCCCACTTTCTAATTCAAGGCCATGCGGCTCTTCTCAGCTCCTACACCTGCACTAGACCCCACGCCTTCCGCTCAGGAGTCCGCGTACCACAAAAGGGTCTTTCGTTTGTTGGGACTCATACTCATTTGCAGAACAGTTGTGGTTGTAAATAGAAATCCCCATCCCATATAATATAACCTTATATAAAATAGTTCATATATAATTTTATATATATGGCAAATAATTTCATTTATATCTACATCATTTTCCCATAAGTAGGCATATACCACAATTAATATTGTGTCACTTTACTGTCGATAGCATATCCTTGTCTTCACTAAGAGGAAAGGTGTCTAGCCCATTCTTTTTAAGGGTTACATATTATAGTATCCCTTTTTGTACCTATAATTGTAATTTATCTAGCTTAAATGTCCATCAGTTGAAGAATGACAACTTTAGTGTTTTGGGCTGTTGCAAATAACGCTTCAGCCTTATTCTTGTGTCTTTTACTGGTAGGGATTTATCATACAAATATAAGTGCAATTCCTAAATCAAAGGGACTGCATTTTTACAATATTGCCATATTGCCATTCCAAAAGATTGTGCTATTTTATATTCACAGAAGATATAATTTTTAGAGTCATCTCATAGGTGTGCCCTCAGGTAGGGCAGGTACTACCCCCATTTCATAAATTTACTTTCAGAGCAAGTTTTTCCCCCTTCCCTTACCCACCTTCTGTAATTGATGGCTTTGGCATATTTTCTATTTTTTTTTCCTTTGGTTGTTTTATTTATTTATTTATTTTTATTTCAGGATATCATGGGGGTACAACACTTTGGCTAGATACATTGCCCATGCACTGCCCGTGTCAGAGCTACAATCGTGGTCATCCCCCAAACTGTGCTCCCCGCATCCATTCAGTGAGAGTTTTTCCCATCCCCTCCACCCCCGTCCCGCCTGCCCGCTCCCTGATGAATATTATTGTCCTGTGTGATGTAAGTGTTGATCAGTTAGTACCAATTTGATGGTGAATACCAGTGGTGCTTGTTTTTCCATTCCTGTGACACTTCGCTTCGAAGAATAGGTTCTAGCTCCAACCAGGATAATACCAGATGTATTAATTCACTATTGTTCCTTATTGCTGAGTAATACTCCATGGTATACGTATACCACATTTTATTAATCCACTCGTGTATTTTTATGGAAACAACCCAGGCTTTGGCATATTTTCTTAGCTTACAAGGAAGTGGCATGATTTTAGCATTTGAAACAATATTGCTTCACTTCTTAATTTCTGTATTTTGTTTTCTGATTTAGAAATATACATTGGTAACCCCAGTTGTGGGTTTTATAGACCACGACTTCCAGGCCCAGCCTAATCCCGATGAAGTTAAGCATGTATTCCTGGTGCCGCTGGACTATTTCCTGCATCCACGTGTCTACCGCCAGAATCGCCTTACAATTTCTGGTCATAGTTATATTCGTCATTTCTTTGAGTACATGAACCCTGAAGATGGTCTGACTTACCTAATTAAGGGAATAACTGCAAAACTTGCTGTGTTGGTCGCCTTAATTATTTTGGAGAAAAAACCCACCTTTGAGGTTGACTTTAATCTCAATGATCTATTATCATCCTCTGAAGAGTCATTCCTGAAGCTTCATAAATATAATACAAGCAAGTTATGATTTATGAGACCAAGATCCAAAGAGCTATCCAAGAGGTTTTTGTGTGTGCTTATCTATAGAACAACAATGTCAGGTGTTGGAATTTGACAGTGTGAATATTTTTCCTGCAATATGAAGATAACCTTGCCTTTTTTCCAGTTGCCTTCTAATGTCTGAAAGAACAAAAGTCTTTCAAAGGTGGAAAAATGTATTTATAGTGTTGCATAATATCAACCACAATATTTTAACAATATCTTCTCAGTGGAAATCAGTGGGAGGGGAGGGGCAAAAATCTACCTAATGGGTACAATGAACACTATTTGGGTGATGCGCACACCTATAGCTGGGACTCAAACATTACAAAAGCAATCCATGTAACCTAAAACATTTGTACCCCCTTAATATTTTGAAATAAAAAAATTTTTTAAATAGTTTTCTTACACATAAAAAAGAGTACATGGCACATAGTAGGCACTTAATAAATATTTGTTGAATATATGATTGACCATGTGGCATTTGTCTTATTTGTAAGACACAATATATTTTTCTATCTGTTGTTACATGTAACAGACACTTCTGCCCTGCCGTCAAAACCGATCTTCCCTGTCTTCTATGGCAGTAGAGTTCGAGCTGAGTCCATGGCTGTCCAGGTGGAAACAGCATCATCCAGGATCCCCTGCCATTAAATTTGACTCTGGGACATACTTAGTTTAGGCCAATGGGGCATGGGTACAAGTTGACTTTGCAGGTCATCTCCAACTTAAGAAATAAGCCAGTTTCCCTCAAGTCCCTCTGGTTCCCCTTTCCACGAGCTGCAACATGGACTTGTCTGCAACCCAGCCTTGACCATAAAAATAAGGACAATTCCTGGGGGAATGGCAGAACCAAAAGATGTAAAAGCTTGGATCTCTGAATGACTCTGGAGCAAAGTAACCTTCCCACCTGGGCTGTTCACTTGGGACTGTTACATCAGAGAAGAATAAAATTCTGTCATCTCTCTGCCACTGTAATTTAGGGTCACTTTTCTATAGCAGAGCTGTAACTCTAACTAATATAACACTTGAAAATGGCTAGAAGAATATTCACCCAAACTTGAGGTGTTGCAAGCAGTTAGAATTTAGGACGATCTGACACTTTACATGTGGGTTCTCTGACATACACAGGATGCCCTTGGGTGGGGGTGGGGTTTGGCAGTCATCACCCATAGCAGCTGAAATTGACAATATGAGAGGCTCACGTGTCTACCAATTGGGAGGGATAATGACGTATGTCTCAAGATGATGAGAGCAGAAAAACAGGGATTGCCAGCACAAGCCTCAAATCAAAAGTCAAAAAGACATTCTGAATTGTATGCCTTGAGATCTACCACTTCTTATGTGGGCGTCTCTATATATCATGCTTGAGAGTTAGGAGTTTCTTTGTTTAATTATGATATTAATCATTCTGCACAAGGTCAGGGGAGGCTGGTGAGTAAAGCAACAAAACCATAATTCCATGATGGTCATTTCACATCTTACTGTTTTTAGATTTTTAGAAAGCCAAACCAGTTTTTAATAAGACTTTGTTAGGCCTGAAAATGTGATGCCCACACTAAACCTATCAATCAGCCATGCAACTGTCCACTGCTGCTGAGTTGTCATTTCTGAGGGTTGAGAGAGGCAGATACCCGATCCACTACTTTATACCTATAAATGTTTAAACAGCACAAATCTGGCTCCAACCATGAAAGTAGATGTTGGGTAAGCTTTCCCATTAACATTCTGTAACCAGCCCTGCATGAACAGGCCTGAACCGTTTCCAAACAATTATAGAAGCATTTGCAAATGTGTGTTTACAATCTGACAGCAGTATAATTGCCGGGTAGATGGTTGACCTCTCTGGCAGTGCAGAAAGCCACCCTTCAGAACTGTTTGTTTATGCGAACTCCACAGACCTGCCTGGCCCAGCGGAAGTCTGCAATCTGATTGACACTCATGGCCACCCAATTTAGGGGGCTGGGGGGTGGGTACTTAGCGATGGAGATATTGTCCCCTCCCTTCTTCTTAGTGGTGTATTTTATGATATCTATGTTTGGAGTTCTAGTTAAACATCAAATATGGCTCAAATCAAAGGAGAAGTTATTGGCAAAGTACAGATCTCAGGGAATCTACAAAACCATCAAAAAAATCAACCTCAGGAAGAAGAGCACTGGGAGCAAACACAGCTCAATACCTCAAAACCAGGAGGATGTGAACCTTCTCTTTTGCATCCTGCCATTATTGTGACAAGAAACATCTGTTTGAATTGATCAATACAGACATAGAAAAACAACAGACGCTCCATGCCTCAGTCCCGAGTTCCTTGGAGAAAGCTCATTTGGTCTAACATGGGTCACCTGGCAGGTTTTCAGTAACCTACAAATATGTTCAAAGGTAGGGGTCAGTGCGGGCTAGACAGACATCCCCAACATCTACTCTCTCGCATCCCTAGATTGTATAAATTCTGTGAATTCTGCCATCTAGACAGCTCAACTCTGTCTTCTTTACAACCCTGCAACCTTGGTTAAAAAGTAGTTAAGAGCCCTGAGTCTGAAATCAAGATGCCTAGGTTTGAATCTCAGCTCCAGCATCAGCCTAATCTGTGACCTTGAGCAAGTTACTCATTCTGTGTAGAATCAGTTTTCTCTTCTGTAATGTGGGAGAAATAAAATTTCTGTTTTAGGGCTGTCAGGGGATTAAATGAGGTAACACATGTTAACTTTCTTAAAGCACACCAAAGTGCTCAGAACAGTGCCTGGGAAATAGTAAGTGCTCAATTACCTGTTAGCTATTAATTACGGTATCATAATAATAAGCATTGCTGTTTCTCTAATTTGGAGCTTCATCATTTTTCTATACTGAAGGTTCCAAAACTTTCTTGGTTCACAAAGCCCTTGACGTCTAAGTCAAAACAGGCACCTAACTAACAACTTTTGTTTATTATGTAGTTAGGTCCAAACAACTTAATAAGTGTTTGTGTCCTGCTAACTTGGTAGCCATTTGAAAATATAGTGCACATACATTGAAAGAAAAATCCTGTTTTCGTTTCAACCTTAAATAACCACAATTGCTTACTAATGGAATGTGTGCACTTGTTGGGCACACAAGCAAGTAGAAGATTCAAATACAGTCATATGATAGGGAGGAGGGACAGTTAACTCAGATTTGGAACTCGGGGAAACCATCCTGGAGGAGGTAGTAACTGAGCTGAGCCTGATGGATGTGGAGATGCTACCCAGGTGAGTGGGGTAGTGGGTGGTGACAATGGGAACTGCCCTTAATCACCTATTGCATACCTGGTCCTTCACTTTGATTATTTCATTTAACCCTCACACCAATTACCTGTAGTGAGTATGAATGATTATTATTCCTATTTTTACATGGAAAACCTTGAAGGTCAGAGAGGTTAAACATTTACTCATGGCCCCATGGTTCATAAATGGCAGAGCCAACATCCAAATCCACATGTGTGAGTTTCAAAGCCCTTACTGTTCCTACTGTACCTACATACTCCAAGATGAGGCAAGAACAGAAGGTTAAATCTATTTCCCTGGAGTCACCACATGCACAAGGGAAAGCAATACAAAGTTGTTAAACTGGAGAGAGTGCCGAGTTTATTTTTGCCTTCATCATGTCCTCCCACTCATTCAGCTGGTGTTGCACACAGTGAAATGAGTAATTAGCCAGGATGACTTTAATTAAAATGGAACAGGCCAATTAATAAATGAAAGTGCTGGCATACTTGCTAATTTAACAACTTGTTCATGGCGCCAGCTTTCTGAGATAGGAAAACATTCCTCCACCCCTTAGACAAGATGATTAAATATTATATAATTCAAGTGTTTTTTTTTTCGTGTTTCCAGTTGGTTTCTTAATTGAGAATAGCACTACATTTTGATAAAATTTCTGGAGTGATCACCACCTGCTCCCATTGTCCCAGACGTAACATACTTAGGGTTCCTAATGGCGTGCCTGTGTATATTTCATTCAGAATTCCAGATTGCCCTCCTGTCCCCACTCAGCCACCTCCCAGTGCCATCCCTTTGTTGAACACCACTCAGACTTTCTTCTACATACACGTCTTTAACCAGCCCCAACTTTATAGCATGGATACTACTGCTTCATTGCACTCCTTTGCATATCTGCATAATACATGTGTATCTTTGTGCTTATTCCAGCCTTAACCCTGGAAGGGACAGATCCACATACCATGAGACCCCCTTCTCAGTCTTCCTTTGGCCTCAGGTGAATGGACCGGGGATCAATGGCCAACCCAAAGGTAGACCCTAAAATGATGGCTAGTAATCTATGACTTGTGTGGTCTACTTAAATAACTGACCAAAGTCTGTTTTCCAAAGACTTTGAACTATGCCAGAAGGTAATATATGCTTGGGAAGTATTTTGGCCCATGTGCATACTGATGAGTGAGCCCAGGAAGTCAGAGTTTAAAAGTTAGTTGGCCAATAACTGGTCAAAATATATCTTTGCTTTAAGCAATAGTTGCCATGTCAGAGATTCCACCAGATACGATTGGAAGAAGGAGCAATATTTCCTGAAGTAACTTAAAGATCCTTTTTTGAGGTCTCATACTCAAGTCCATAAATTTTTATTTTATAGGTGTAGACTTGGTTTGATATTTCCTTGACTATAATTTCCCTAATTTTTCATTTGACATCTTTAAACCTTTATTCCCTACTTCATCATGGTTATTGGTGGCATTTAGGTGTCCATTTTTTTTCTCTCTTTTTCAGAACTTTTCCTTCTGACTTATTTTCTTCCACTTGCTTACTTCATGTGTCTTTCCTTACTCTGGGCTCCTTTCACTGCATTCCACCAGCCTTGAGTTTCTGCTATACCCCGTGGATCCCAAACAACATTCTGAGCAGTTGCCTACATTTTTTTTTTTTTCTGACTATAAATCAGTATGGCCTAACATCAGGCTAAATGATAAACTGAAACATTTTGCTAGAACTCTTAACCTGTTGTAAACGTATCAATCCATCTTAGTTCCCTGTAGTAAATTCAATAGTGGCCCCCAAAAGATATGTCCAAATCCTAACCCTGGTACCTGTGAATGTGACCTTATCTGGAAATAAAGTCTTTGCAGACGTAATTAAGTTAAAGATCTTGAGACAGATCGTCCTCTATTTAGGGTAGACCTTAAATCCAAGACTAGTATCTTTATAAATACAAGAGGAGGGGACTTCAAGACACACCGATGCAAAGACACCTGGAGGAAAGCCATGTGAAGACAGAGCAGAGATTAAAGGGATGCTGTCACGGTCCAAAGAACACCAGGAGCCCCCAGAAGCTGCAAGAGGCAAGGAAAGAGCCTCCTCTAGAGAAAGATCCACACCCCAGAGGGAGAATGACCCTTCCCATGCCTTGATTTCAGATTTCTAGCCTCCAGAACTGTGAGATAATAAATTCATGTTGTTTTAAGCCACCAACTTTGTGGTAGTTTGTTAGGACAGCCCTAGGAAACTATACAATCCCTTTCTGAAAAAGCTCCCCATTTAGAGGAATAGCTTTCCCCTCTGTCTCAGGATTAGCGTGGAAACAGGACACTGTTGACTGCCCAGGGTTTGGCACCCAGCCCAAACTCAGTTAATCAGATTTAGTCCCTTGGTAATTCCTCTGGGATTAGGACCAAGCGGCACCAGAGTCTGCCTGCTCTTTGGACGGAAGCATATGTGGGTATCTGTTTGCCCTGGGAAGCAGAAAAAGCTTGTCTGCAACAAGAGAAGAGAACAAAGTCAATGCCCAGATTGGAACAGCGATGAAGTCAGTCGTGTGTTGTGAGGGCACTGGAATCCCTGGATGTTTATTATTACAGCAGGACATTCCATGGTTTCCGTGAAATGCCCCCAACCTTCATAATTAAATTCCATAATATGCTTGAGCAAGCTTAGAAGGATTTCTGTCCCTTTCCTCTGTGAGTATCCTAACAGGTCGCAAGCACACATCTTCACGTTCTTTAACCCTCTCTCACTCTCTTCTCTCATATTCTTTCACACTATGGGGACCTTTACTTCTATTCTTTCTTAACTTAGAATGGATCTACCCACATGTAGAATCTTCTGGAAGCAATACAGTATGGTAGGAAAGACTTTGAAGATAGAAAACTCAGGGTTAGAATTCTGTCCTTATTGTTAGAAGTATGACCCATTGGAAAGATTAGGCCCATACACTTATTGCAAGAAAAACTGGGAAAATGGGCATCTGGTATTTTCACCTCTGTTGTGAGAGGCAGATCCAGCCAACAAGGAAGAGGGGGGTGGTGGGAAATCCAGTGTTGTTCTGACAGATGCAGGAGCAGGGGAGAAAGATTCCTGCCTGCTGGGCTGTGCTCATCCTCCCCCCCACCACCGTTGTCCCTGTAGCTCCTCCATGGACGGCCTTTAGGCTCTATGAGGAACAAACAGGGACATTGGAGACCCAAGTCAACTCACTCATGTCTTCGATAACATATGTTCTTTGCATCTCTTCTTTGCTGGTTCAGTAAACTGAAGCTAAAGCAAACATATCAAAGTCTGAATCAACATTCCTGATAGTTCTCAGCCTTTGGGTCTGTGCTAGCCCACAAGATGATGCTAGAGCTGTGCTTTCCAATATGGCAGCCACTAGACACATGTGGCTATAGAGCACTTGCCATGTGGCTAGTCCACATTGAGATGCTGTAAGAGTCAAATGCACTGGGTTTCAAAGACTTAGTATTGACTGTGTGGTGAAATAATAACATTTTGGAGATGTTGAGTTAAATAAAATATTTATTTTATTAATTTTATAATTAATTTTTCTTGTTTCTTTGTACTTTTTTGAATGTGGCTGCTAGAAAATTTAAAATCACATACATGGCTTGCAATATATTTCTACTGGACAGAGTAGCTCTAGATGACTTACCTGCGGCCAGGACACTAGGGCACTGGGGAAGTAGTGATCACCTCTCTTAGGACCAAAATAATTACACATGTACACACAAACACACTCACACCAATTTTTCTCTGTCTCCCATATTTCTATGCTGGTCACTTTCCTGTTGATACATCCTTGAGTATTCTTACTAATGAGTTCAGTTGCTAGACTGTAAGGTCTATGCGGGCAGGAACTGTACCTCATTGGCATCCTCATGGTCTAGTATTCTCTGCCATTACAACATTCTCCAGAGTTTCTTATCTCAGTGGCACAACCCAAAAATCTGAGTTGTCCTTGACACTGCCCACCATTGCCTGCATCCCCTATACAGACACGGTCAGTGCCACACTGACATCCCCAGGGTCCTACCATTGCAGTGAGCTCCAGACCACTTCCGACAGCCAATGTTTGTATCTCTATTCCTGAAGGCTTTTTCTAAATCCATAGCAGGCAAGCTGGGAGTGCCAGGAAATGAATGTCCCCCATATCAGACCTTAGCTAATGACTGATGGGATTCGGCATATCAGTAGCCCAGCTTCTTGGTCCCTTGGGTGGGATAATTCTGAGCCATGTGTTCTGCACTTGCTCGCAAACTGATCTAAGCTCCAGTTGCGCACTGTGGTAGTTGGCTTAATACTGCTTTTTACTGGCTGTCTTCCCTTCCCTGTCTCATCTCCCTACTGTCTTCCCCATATGCCCTGTAGATGCCAAATAAATTACCTGAATCTTTGTCTCAGGGTGTCTTTCTAGGTAAACCCAAACTAAGCCACTTCTATATCTAATCTGTCTCCAAATCCTACTGAGTTTACCTTCTGGATATTTGTCAAATCTAATTCTTCCCATCTTTAGTGACATCAACTTAGTTTAAGCCATCACGAACTTCTGCAAAATACCTATCTGGTAACTACCGCCCTGTACCATCTTTCCTCGACAGCCAGAGTTATTGTTTCAACATCTAAATATGATCATAGTTTTCTTGAGATACCTGAATGGCTTCTTTTTTTTTTTTTAATGAGAAAAACTTATGGAGTTCACAAAGCCTGTGTTCTGGCTCCTGGCTACCTCTCCAGCTGTGTGTTGCACCATGTGCCCCCTCCATGCTCACCCCCCTCCTACAACGCTGGCTTTGGTTCAGTCCGTGAATGCCTCAGGACTCTTGCACAAGCTGCTGCCTCAATCTGGAATGATTTCTCATTTCCCTTTGCCGTGTTAACTCTTACTTATTGTTCAGGGAAGCTTTGTCTGGCACCTGAACGAGGTCAGTTCCCCTGTTTATAAGCTCTCTTGGCACCATGTACCTCTTCTTCATAACCCCTGTCACAGTTATGATATGATATAATATGACATATTTGTCTGATTCTTTCATGGACACCCCTTCCTCCTCTAGACTCAAAGCTCCATACCGGTGGAATCATGTCTCCAATTTGGTCCACTACCATACTCTAAGCATGTGGCACAGTGCTTGGTAAACAGTAAATGCTCCATGGACATTGGTTAAATGAAAGAATGTAACTAAACAAGAGGTAGCTATTTCTACTCAAATAGCTAACTCAGTGGGCTAAGGAAAATCCAATGTCTTCCCAACAAACTACCTGACAAAGGTTGACCTAAGGTGGCCCAGCATTGTAAATTACCCCCCCTCCAATTAATGCATGAAATATATCAAGTGCCCTACCAAGAGTGGGCATGAGTGAGCGCCTCCTATCTTTAACCATTTTTTGCCTTGTAACTTAGTTATTTCCACACCTATGACCCACTAGGGGACAAGGGTTAGAGCCTCTTCATCATTCTAGCCCCCCTGCCTGCCATATGTTTAGGGCCCAGGCCCCTTCAGATCTAGAAAAACATGACTTAAATCCACATTGTAATTCCAGTACAAAGTGCAATGTCCTCGCCCAGATTTATTCAAATCCTTAAGGGCTTACATTTCTTCTAATCACCTTTGGATCAATTTCCAGCTTCAGTGAATCTTAGTTCTCCATTCTGTATCTCGAGGTCTTCTCCCCCTGCCTTTACCTTAGTGCCAACCCAAATCCAGGGCAGATACTGCTTGTCTTGTTTTTCCTACAATGCCTTTTGTATAAATCGTTGAGTGACTTTAGTTGGGACATCAGCCGGGTAAACTTTTATTGCAACGTGAGGGAGCAGAACTTAAACTCGAATGTTGTGTTTTCTTGTTCTTAAACAGTCCCCTCCGTTTCTGCCAAATCAGGCTCCGGATTGATGCTGTATCCCTCCATGTCCTTGTCCTTCCTGTTCTCTTCTCCATCCGCTCCCACAGCTGAAGCGGCGCTGGTTTCCTTTACAGAAGGGTCGCATCTGTTTGACCCCACTAGGACCAACCTTCCACATTCAATACGCTTAGCAGTGAATTTTCCTAAACAAAGAAGAGTTTCTTTGTGGTATGTTGGTTTCCATCACACTTTTTTCTCACTCCACTGAATATTTTTTGATGAAATGACATGGGTCAAGTGAGGACAGGCTTCTAGCAAAACCCATGGGCACTGGATTGTAAAAACACACTTGTGAAAAATGCATTTGATGGGTAAATTCATTGATCCTTTAAGGAGCTCGATGAGCCTGAGTAATGGTGATGGGGGTGAATGATAAGATCAGAAGAGGGACTTGGAGCAATTAGCTGCATTTGGGGAGTGAGCCAGGGACATCTGAGAAGTGGGCAGGGGGAGGGGAGGGCTGAGGCAATGAGAGTCTGTGGAGGACAGTTGGGTGCAAAGGCTGTAGGTTCGAGAGAGAAGGAGGTGAAGAATTTATACTGAAGGAGTCGTCAGGATGACTTAACGGTAGGGTAGTAAGAGGAACATCCTTGAGACAAAGAAAGACAGCATTGGGTCACCAGCAAGGGGCAGTGGGCATTGCCCTGGTACTGTCCACAAACAGGCTATGTGACCGTGAAAACAAAAATCAATCTTATTGAACCTCAGTTTCCTCATGTGTAAAGCAGATTTGAACTAGTTGGTCTCTAGACTCCTTTTGCTTTAGATACATACATTGGTAATTCTAATTCTGGACTTTCTCCAGCTGTATTTAAGCATATTCAGGTACTGAAGCAGTTTTGCTTAATGTTTTACAAAGGAAAAATCCAACCGAGAACAAGAAAAGAACTGCTTTTTGTGTACTGTTTGAAGCTAGCAGCATGCATAGAGTTTATTATGTGAAAATACCATTTGGGGAGGTTAATTAAAAATTCTGACATTCAGCGCAAGGGATTTGAGGCAGGAATGTACAAGCCTTGAACTCTGAGTAGAATTAGACAGGCATTTAAACGTTGAACCTGATTAAGTATATAGTTAGGCATTAGGAGGGGGACATTTGGAAGCCAATATTCCAAACTCAAGTGCTGATTGGCTTTGTGCATTTTGTTTGAATTATTGCACATTTAATAGGATTTAGCTGCAGTGCCTCTGCTTAACAATCTGTTTCCTTGGCAATGCAATCCTCAGAGGGGCAAAGGCCATATGGAAAACATGGGTTATTTGGTAATTTAGTAAGTAAGGTGAAAGGGATAGAAATAAATTCAACTTACATCTTTTTGTCCCCCCTACGCACAATAAGGGAAAAGGGGACCATTATTAACTGCATGGTAGATACTTAATAAATGGAACGCACTATTATTATTATTATCAGAAATAACTTTTACACTATGCTTCTTATTATAATAGGTGCCCAAACATGTTATTAACCTGTTTCTCCAAAAATGCTCACCAGACAAATTAACTGTTCTTCTAAGTAGCTCCATAACTTAGTAGTAGTTATCCTTGGTTCTGTTCTCCCTCATTGCCCCCTGCACTCCATCAGTAAGTTTGTTCCTTCTGCCTCAGATTTGTAACCCGAGTGTATCCTGTTCCTCCATTTCCCCTGGAGCATAAGGTCCCAGCCTCACCATCCCCCACCTGGACCTGTAACTGTTTCCTAGCTCATCTCTACTTATGCCTACTCTTGCCTCCTATGCTCCCTTCTTCACTGAACCTCCAGAGTGGTCTTTTGAGAACATGAGTACCAATTGATCTCATGGAGACAGAAAGTAGAATGACGGTTACCAGAGGCTGGTTAGGGTAGTGGGGACAGGGGGGATAAAGTGGGAATGGTTAGTGGGTGCAAAAATATAGTCAAGTAATTAGATAGAACAAACAATATTTGATAGCACAACAAAGTGACTATAAACAATAAGTTAGGGTATACTTTAAAATAACTAAAAGAGTAGAATCAGAATGTTCCTAACACAGAGAAATGTTAAAAAATGCCAAAGTTGATGGATACCCCAAATACTTGATTTGATTAATTCACATTGTATGCCTGTATCAAGACATCACATGTTCCCTATAAAGATATACAACTATTATGTACCCATAATAATTAAAAATAAGTATATATAATACATATTTATACATTCAAAAAAAGAAAGAAAGGAAACATGAGTACCATCATGCCACTTCTTGGCTGAAAACCTTCTACAGTTGTGCCTGTTATAAAGTTCAACCTTTGTTGTTGTCTGTCAAAACTGGCACATTCTGGACCCTTCTCGCCCTGGGGCTGCTCAGATCCCTTCAGTCTGACCTTCCTTCTCTTCCTGTAACATGTCAAGCTCACCCCCACCACAGTGCTTTTGCGCTAGCTGTACCCTCCCCACCAGGGTCTTCACCCTGGTCTTTGCATGGCTGTCATAAGTTTGATCACCAATTCTCAGCACACCTGTCCTTTTCTGGGACAGCCTTACCCTGATGTCACTCTCTATGACACACCCATATTCTGCTCTACTTCCATATCTGATATTTTTGTGTACTTATTTACTTATTTGGTTTTTTCCTATCTCTTGCACTAGAACATAAACCCTGGGAGTGTGGGGATCTTTTATTATATCTTATTATCTGTTAGGAACTCAATAAATATATCCTGAATAGATGAATGAAGTAATTTTGTTGAAAACTGGATGGCCAAGGTCATTTTACCACAAAGAAGTAGGTCAATACAATAACAAAATCATAACAATGATCAGGTAAAAAGAAAAAATATTCCCAAGCACACTACTTTATATAATAGGTGCCCAAAATACTATTTTTATTATTTTTAATATTGATAATTTGCTTTACCATGGGCCAATTTTATACCATTTATGCATCTTTAATTATGTTTTAGAATTGTTATTTTTTTCTTTTAAAAAATGCCTAATTTACTCTCAACTAATTAGCCCAGCTCTGTATTTGTATACATTAGGAAAAATTGAAGACAATTTAGAAACCAAACAACTTGCAAACTATTTCAATAAATAATGGTAAATTATAGAAAAGTGTATAAGATTTTTTTGTCAAATAATTTTATCCATACTTCTCAACGTGGAAGGATATCCACTAAGGCATTAAAAATTGTCTTCTCAGGGAGGGGGTTGAGATTATGATTATTCTTTATCTTCTTTGTTTTTTTGGTGGTTTTATCTTGTTTTTTCCCCCTTGATTTTCCTAAAATGAGTATGCACTGCTTTGATAATCAGAAAAAGTAATTTTAAAAACAAAAATTTTGAAATCCTATAAAATGTAAAGACTTGGAATGTTTGAGTATGAGAAGAGAGTTTTTCATTTAAAAACATAAAACTCCCCCAAAACAAAAAACCTAATCCCTAAAAAGCCAAGAAGTAAAAATTAAACTTCTGAAACCAGAGTCTTCAGCTACTGAATTTCAGCTAGAATGATTAGATAAAGGTAATCCTTGGTACATCTTTGGCATACATCGGTTTAGCTGCCCAGGCAACACTTTCATAGAATATTCATGGCTTTGAGACTATCTTCCTCCTAAATCCATTCCTTGCATGCCCTACAACATCATCCCTCTAAACCCCAGTGTATTACATTCACATACCTGCAGTAATTGACCACATATAAAACCCTCTGGGAAGTTTGAGAAGGGTTTCTAAATGTAAGGAAGATATGTAAGGAAGGTATGTGCTCTTGGGTATCTATTTTCATCGACTAATTCACAGGGGCGTGCTGAGCCAAGTCCTGGGAGAGGAAATTGAAACTTGCTGGCAATGGGGTCCAGCAGTGCACAGGCATGTTGGTGCTTGGTGGGGGACCCCACTGCAAACAAGATACCCGAAGAATACCAGGGCCCCTCAGAGGAAATCAACCCAAAGGAATAAAGCCTGAGCTAACAAGCAGAGACTGGGCAGAAGGACATGAGAGCAAAGGGGAAATCGTGATACAAGGTAGACTGTGGTGGCTGGTATTTCTCTTGCTACTTTAACAATTGCCATATGCATCCTCAGGGCGGGGTGGGGGGAGTGTGGGAAAGAAGTATCTTCGTAGAGATAAAAGCAGGAAGGCTTCAGAGGGCTCTGAGGTTCTTGCCATTCACCTGTCTTAAACAATTTTGATGTATAGCGCAAGACCATCCCCTAAGACTTGCTCACCAAGACGGGGAAAAAATCATCTATAATAATGCAAAATTTCAAGTCCACTTGACAATCACAGGCATCCTGACCTGAAGATATGGGTTTAAATTATGGCCAGATATAGGTAATTATTTGGGGAAAATATTATAACTTAAAAAAATAGCCTGAGCCTGCATACACAGAAGACATTTGCCTTTCATTCTGCAGATTTTTAATACAACACCAAGAGTGTGTATTTTCATGGGACTCATAGATTGTGAAAGCCTTCCTTCTCTGCCCACATTGATTAGGCGACTCTCCCCAAGGCTTCCTCTTCCACTCGCTCCTACTGGAAACAGTTGGGTCTAAAAGGACTAAAAGAACAAACAATTATGTGTATTTACAGAATGCTTTCATTTGGCTGCTTTAGTTGACCATACAACCCTATGTGCAAGACTGGAATGGTGAGCCCTGTTGTACAGTGTAAGGAGATTTGGTGACACTCAATGCTTGCCCAGGAACACAAGGCTATTTAAGGGAGGATTGCTATTGCAGAACCTATGTTCCAGTCCCACTGATGTCAAATTGCCTGTGAAAGACCAAAAGGGGAGAGATCAGGTACATTATTCTAGGGCTCAGTGGTAGCTGTGTTTTTGATCTGTACAACATGTTTTCATATCACCCTTGGCCACTGATCATCAGTGAACTTCCCAGGTACATGTATTCATAAAATTTTTTGCTTAAGTTAGAATTGGGTTTCTGTCTCTTGCAACCAAAGAAACCCTAACATCAAATGCATTTACTACCAACATTTTTTACTTCCCCCAATCACACTTTTTGAGGTTCCTGTCATAGAACCCACTGGTGCTTTTCCTGCCTGGCCAGCAGATTTGCAGATATTTTAAAGGACATTACAGAGGTGGTGAAATGCAATGCCATTCAGCCATTGTGCCCTAGTATTCTAGGCCTGCAGTCCCTAACCCCCAGGCCCCAGAGCTCCACCGCAACCCACGCCCCACACCCCCACCCCTGTCTGTGGAAAAATTGTCTTCCATGAAACTTAGGAAAGGGAGGGGTGAACAGTAGGAGGTGAGCAGCAGGTGAGCTAGTGAATTACAGCCGCTCCCCATTGCTGGTGTCACCACCTAAGCTCCGTCCCCCTCTCCTCTCCTCCCCCATGGAAAAATTGTCTTCCATTAAACTGGTCCCTGGTACCAAAAAGGTTGGGGACCGCTGTTCTAGGCCATACTAAGTTCAGAAGACTCCTATGGGTGACATTAAAAACAACAACAAACCACTAAGCACATGACAGAATGGAAATTGCCAAAGAATTCTATCCTTTCCTGTCACTACTAGAGGCAATCTGACAAAATTCATTAATTTCAGCTCCCAGTTAATAACACATCAGGAGATAATTTAACTAATGAACTTTTTCACTTGGAACATAGGACTATCTATGTTTGCAGGGCATGCAACACTGTTAAATTGACGCTTATACTCAGCTAGTAGGGGGAAAATAAAGTTGTGTTTCTTGGACTAAATCCACGAAATAAATTCTCTTGGCTGTAAGTACTCAGACCTCAGAGATAGCTGGAAGTAAACAATTAGATTATCTTGATCTACTCATATTTTGCAGTTAATTGTTCTCATATAAAATTTCCCTTCTCTTCCTCCGCAGTTGATCTTGGATGAGCTAATGAGAAATGAACCATGCGGTCTATTGTTTATTTCTTGGATTACCCTCTATTACTCTAAGGTTTGATCTATAAAAATTAAATCATTAAGGGGCCAACATATTTTTTAAAACCATACAAAAAACATTTGGATTATAGAATTCTGTTCACAGTTTTTAAGTCCAAAGGAAAGAATCCACCGTCTCCCCACTGGCACTTTTACAAAAAACAATTCTCCAAGGAGGGTAAAAATGAATGGTATCAGCCCCACTTTTTGAGAACCTACTGGTTAGAAGAATAAAGATTAGATCAATATAACAATGCTCTAACAATAATGGTATAGAATCATAATTACTATCACCATTTTTGAAGGCTTACTGGTATTATTCTAAAGCAGAGATAGGCAGATTACGGCCCAAACCCTGTTTTTGTTAATAAAGTCTCATTAGAATGCAGCCGTGTTCACTCACTGACGTATTGTCTGTAGCTGCTTTTGCTCTACATTGACAGAGTTGAGTAGTTGCCACAGAAACCAATGACCTGCAAAGCCAAAAATATTTAGTATCTGGCCCTTTACAGGAAAAGTTTGCTGAATCCTGGTCTAAATGCTCTTCCAAACTCTCACAAAGACCATGAGGTTTATACTGGGCACAGTGACCCCCACCTGTTATCCCAGCTGCTCAGGAGGCTCAGGTGGGGGGACTGCTTGAGCCCAGGAGTTTGAGACCAGCCTGGGCAACACAGTGAGACCCCATCTCTAGAAAAACAACCCAAAACAAACAAACAAAAAAAATCCATGAGGTTCATTGATGCTATTTCCACTCCCATGTATAGATGATGTAACTGAGATCCAGAAAGATTAAGTAACTTCTCCAAGTAAAGCTGGGGCTCAGTCCACTTCTCTCTTAATTGTAAAACTTCCATTCTTAATGAATCTTCAATGCTGCCTGCCTTCCTAATGCCTATAATACTATTGTCCTTCCTTACCATGAAGTTTCTCTAAAATTCTACAAAATCTGCTGCCCAGGAAAGAAAACTAGCTTTGGAGACTAGGATAGGAGCCTCTAAGGGTGGGTTGAGGGAGTGAGTGTAAAAAGACTTAGAGGAAGGCCCTTCTGTATCATGTGTTATGTAAATACAAGCCAGCAGTCAAAGATGTCACCCACAAAATTAAAACTTTCTTTCGAAATCTGATTTTTCCTTTTTCTTCCTAACATCTGACGATCTTTAATAATTTAGGAAAAATTCAAGGATTTCCCTATACCTTCCATGCCATGAAACAATATAACCTAAACAATGCCAAAAAAAAAAATGCTTGCTAATACAGGACTTGTTCATTCAGAAGTTGCAGGGACAACAAACAAACAAAAAAGAGGGTCAAGTGTGCTGGTTCATGCCTGTAATCCCAGCCCTTTGGGAGGCCGAGGCAGGAGGATCGCTAGAGGTCGGGAGTTTGAGACCAGCCTGAGCAACATAGCGAGACCCCATCTCTACAAAAAATAGAAAAATTAGCCGGGCACGGTGGCGCATGCCTGTAGCCCCAGCTACTCGGGAGGCTGAGGCAGGAGGATCGCTTGAGCCAGGAGTGTGAAGTTGCCGTGAGCTACAATGATGCCACCGCACTCTAGCCCAGAAAATAGAGCGAGACCTTGTCTCAAAAAACAAACGGAAGTTTCAGAGACTCTGTAGCAAACTAGTATCATAGGTCATCTTGTTCCATCTAGGACCATAAGTCCAATAACCCATAAAGAGAAACAGCAGACACGTTGGCTATGAGAGAATTATTTTCACAACAGCTTAGAATGACAGGAGCTTTATGTAGATTAGTTTTGATCTTCACCACCAAGGCTAAAGAGCTGGTGATAGATAAAGGACAGGGCCCCCTTCTGTGGCCCCTGTTTGGCTCCTGATCCCATAGCTGTTCCATTCTAATTCTAGATCTGGATGTAGTTCTAGGTCTGGATGTAGATCCAGTTCTGGATGTGGTTCTAGATCTGGATCTGGATTTTTTTTGTTGTTGTTGTTCTAGTTCTGGATGTGGATCTAGCTCTAGTTCTGGATTGAGTTTTAGTTTCTCCTCCCATTTTAGCCCTGCCCCTGCTCCTTGGATTTGTTGAATGCATTTGGCTTCTCTGATCCGACCCCTTGGATCTCTTCAAGGGCTGTCTCTGGCTGATGCTCCTTCCCCTATTTCCTCTCCACCCACAAGTCTGAAGAGAATGCCTTTTGCTTCTCCAGCCTCTCAGCCCTCACGCCTTGCTGAGGGCTCCCTCTGACTCCTGAGCATTTGAACTGTCACTTTCCTGGAGGCGATGCCTTGACAAAAGCTCTGGTTCCCTCTCAGCCTAGGTTTGGCAAGTTCCCATTCCTGTCACTGGTAATATGAGCATATTTCATTGGGGGATTTGAAAATCTCCATTTAAGTGGGATCCAGACATTTAAGGAAAACTGAAAGTCACTGCTTTCTCTGAAAAGTCCCAGAGCACATATGTATTATCCATAAACGAGAAAAGATAGTGGAAAAAAGTAAAAACAAACAAACAACAAAAAAAACCCCACATATTTTGGAGTTAGACAATTCTAAGAGCTTTAACTTAATCACATCTGCAATGTTCCTTTTAAGGTAACATTCACAGGTTCCAGGGGTTAGGATGTGGGTGTTTTGGGGGCCATTATAGAGCCTTCCATACCTTGCTCTAATTTGGCACTTAGTAGGTCTTTAATAAAAGTTGGTTGAAATTTCTAATCATTTAGTGGATGTCACAATTAGTATATGCCCACCTGGAGATGCCTTCATGGAGAAAGGCAAGTAAATACATTGACTATAATCTATCATAATCCAGTATTAATGAATGTATACCTTAGGTTTGTATGTTTCCAATGGAAGGGATTAATTAACCTTGAAGGCTTCATAAAAGAAGTGAGCCGAGTCCTGAAAAATGATTAGAAATTCAGCAGGTGCCCGAGACAGGAAGAGATGTTCTAAGCAGTGGCAACAGCATTTGAAAATACATGAAAGAGGACATGAAATACCAATGCCCATCCAGGGAGCTGTAAATATTAGGGAAAATTAAGTGTAAGAATGAAGGCAGGAAAATCAGAAAATGAAGCGAAAGAAGTCAGAATCACATTAGGAAGGGCTTTGAATGCCTCCCTGAGGAAATTGATGTTCATCCTAGAGACGAGAGACTATCATTAAAGGATTAAAATCAGGGCATTGACAAGGTCAAAGCAACATTGAAAGAAGATCATTCTGGTGACAGTGTGGAGGCCATTTTACAAAAGCTCAGAGCAATGAACTTTTCAGTTTATGGTAGGTGTTTGAATAAATATCTGCTCAACATCTCTCATATGCAACATCGTGCTTGAACTGCCAGAGAGAAAGGGACCCAGAATCACAAGATGATCTGTTCCAAGCAGATGCCACTCTGACCTGAGCTGGGGGTACAGCTGTTCAGGGGTAATCAACACACGACTTGCTGTTTCAGTCATTTTTCACTAAAGAGGGGACGCCAGGTGTTAAATGGCAAGAGAGTTCTTAGCAGAGCACACCTGGAAGTCACCTTGATTCCCTGAAGACGCGCTCAGTCTGCTCTCTGCTCAGCGCTTCTCAGATTCAGTTTGTGTTGGTCTTAGTCATCTGCCTTTTTAATGGGCATCTGCAGGATGTTCTTTCTGATGGTCGGCAGGATTAAGGAGCACTGGCCCATCCACGTGGGCTGTCCTTTGGGTGTCTGAGATCAGTGGTCCATCTGGCTCAATGTAGGTAGACAGCCACGGATTCCCCTGCGTGTCTGCAGATGGAGATGAGTCAAGGAGATGATATTGATGACATGACCATTTGATCACTTGTGTGCCCAGCACTCGCTTTACATAAATGGACTTTAATCTTTACAACAGTGTTCCTAAAACTTTTGAATATCATTCACAGTAAGAAATTCATTTTATCTTGTAACACAGTTTACACATAACATACACATGTAAACACTTCATAAAACTACACGCTGCCTGTAATGCACTATGGTGTTTTCTATTCCACTCTGTCCTATTTTATTTTGTTCTCTAAATGCTGGTCATCATGCACTAAATTGATTTAGTGATCTGCAGTTTAAGAGTAAAGGTAAGTACAGTTGTCCCCATTGTCCTATGAAAGCCATTGAGGCTGAAAGGGATTAAGTGACACCCAAAGCAACACTAATCCCAGTATGGCTGCAAATTCCATGATCTTCACCTTCTGTCATCCTGGCCACAAGTCACAGAGCCTCTGATGTTGGGACAAATTGCCTCAGCACTGCAGAGAAGTGATGATAACAATCACAGTAGTGATATAAAAAATAATAACAAACAACTTTTTTTATATATTCAAAAATAATTTTAATGTGAGGTTAAACTTTACATGGCATTATTATATTTTTCACACCATTAATTTTAATTTTATTGTGGTAAGAACACTTAACATTATTTCTACCCTCTTAAAATTTTAAGTGTGCAATACGGTATTATTGACTATTGGTACAACGTTTTATAGCGAATCTCTAGAAGTTACTCCAGAAACTTTACACCTGTTAATTAGTAATTTTCCATTCCTCCCTCCCCCCAGCCCCTAGCAACCACTATTCCACTCTTTGATTCTATGAGTTTTACTATTTTAGATACCACATATAAGTGGGATCATTCAGTATTTGTTTTTCTGTGTCTAGGTTATTTCACTTAACATAACTTTCTCAAGGTTCACCCACGTTGCATATTGCAGAATGTCCTTTTTGAAGGCTGAATAGTATTCCACTGTATGTATATGCCACATTCCCTTTATCCAGTCATCTGTCGATGGGCATTTAGGTTGTTTCCTCATCTCGGCCATTGTGAATAGTGCTGCAATGAACACGGAAGTGCTAATATCTCTTCAAGATCCTGATTCCAATTCTTTTGGATAAATACCCAGAAGTAGAGTTGCTGGATCACATGTGGTTCTATTTTCAAATTTTTGAGGAACCTCCATACTGTTTTCCGTGGTGGCTACACCACTTTGAATTTCTACCAACAGTGTTCACGGCTTCCAATTTCTCCACATCCTTGCCAACACTTGTTATTTTTTGTAGTTAACATTGTTTTAAGCCCTGACTATGAGGTTGCCATTGTGCTAAGTGGGAGCGTAATGTGCTACCACATTTAAATGATGGAGAAATTGCACCTGAGAGACAGCAGAATACGACGACACACGCACTGAATCAGGCCCTGGAGGCTTTGCGTTTGCTCCGTTCTTACCCCTGACTGCTGCTAACCACTTCCAGTCTTAGTTTACTCAACTGTCTACAGAGATCTATGACTTGCTGGACAGTTAACATCTGTCCCTCCTAATAGTTATATTAAGGATCAAAAGTGCTAAAGCCCTTTGTAAACTCTACGATGTCAGTTCTTTACTTGTTTACTGTTCTTGAAAGGCTTACTTTGCAAAGAGGTGGAAAAAATGCAAAGTCCTCAGCTCTGTTCTTTCATCAGAGAAGGCAAATATGAAAGTCACAATGTTCCTTGCTTCAGAAAAAAGGACCTGACACAACAGGGCATTGTGCCCAAAAAAAAAAAAAAAATCTTGTTTCTTTCCAACAAAGCCAATGCAGTTGTCTGGTCACCTAACTGACATGCACCTTCAAGCAGGAGTTTGTCCCTTCCAGGGGCACATGCTTGGGATGTTGGGGCCAGGACCCAGAAGCCCATTCCTACCATCTCCCACCCAGGAAAGACAGGAATGTTTGATGGAAAGTTCTCTTGGCTGGAAAAGTTTGAGTTTCCATTTATGCAACGTCTGCCTGCTTTTAGCTTTCCTGGCAAGCCCTTTGATCACTAAAACTTAAGGACAAAGGGGCAGAAGATTTATGTGGCCAGTGGTTATGGAGGAAGAAATCCAGAGTCCAATACCAGAAGGAAGATCTCTACATTGGGCCCCAATGAACACGCACCAGAAACCCTGCCTGCAGAGACAGCCAAGATCAGCATGCATTGGAAGCACCAGACAATCTAGATTACTCTTCAGTTGTGTGCCTATGCTGCCCTCGGCACTGCCAACTTTTGTTCACACTGTCCCCTTCCCTGCAATGCCCGCTCCATGTGGCCATCTCATCAAATCCAGGCCATCCTCCAATGCTGCCTGTTCTATAAACTCCTGCTATACCAACCTGTGGCCACTCTCTCTTTTCCCTTCCTCCTGCCCTCCCCCACTCCCCTTTTGGTCCTACGGCACTTTTGTGATACTTTAATTCAATTCAATAGAAACGGGGGTTCTCAGATCACAACACACTAAATTCCTTGAGATGCATAATTGTTCAAATCCTGCTCTGCCTCTCACCAGCTGTGTGAGCAAATTTCTTCATCACCATAGCATGCAGGATCCCGATGTTAAGAGGCTGGGATCTGGGGCCACAGGGCTGGGTTTTAGCATCTGTGTGATTTCAGGCAAGTCGCTAACCTCGCTAAGCCTCAGCATCTACCTCTGTAAGTTGAGAAAACAATAGTGTCCTCTTCCCAAAGCAGTTGTGAGGATCAGTGAGTTTACAGGATGGGTGCTCTGGATAACACCGTGGGCATTGGAGGCACAGTTTCCTCATCTCAGGCCTGTTGTGAGGCTCGAAGGAAAGACTGTGTGTGAGGTCCCTAGGGCTGTCCACGGCAGTGTGACAGTGGCTCAATACATGTGATCCCTGTCCTCGACTGGGGAAAAGGGAAACCCCTCAATCCTGCTTGCTCATCCTTGGGTATTGTCTCTGTGCCTAACAACATGCTTTGCACATAGTAGATTCTTGGTTAGTATTGGTGACGACCAGAATGCCACTTCAGAAGCAGGCTAACCAACCTTCCAGAGGGCTGAGGGGCCCAGGCCAGACCAAGTCTGAGGTGGGTCCCAGGAGCAGAGAAGATGCCACAGGAAGTCGGTTTACAGCTGGCAGGGAGTGCTCAGAAGGCGTGAGGGCGGGGCACTGTAGCCAGGCTTTGGCAGGTCAAGACTTACCTCACACCTCCCTGAATTCATTCATTCATTCATTCATTCACTCACTCACGAGCAAGTTTTGTCTTCAGCACCTCCCTCTAAAACACCAACCCGGCCAGACTCGAAGGCCTTGACTCCAGCCTTCCGAAACACCAGAGTCATGGGAACTGATCACTCCCTCCAGACAGCCTGCAGGGCAGCGAGCAGGGCCAGAGCTGAGGAGGAAGTTCCTCTGTGCACAAGGCGACAGAGCCTGTGGTCTTATGGAGAACACTGGGCTCAGGGCCAGGTTCCTGTACCACAGATTCAGACCTTCTCATATTTGCTGCGTGCCCTTGGGTGAGTCACTTCACCACTCAGGGTGGGCGATGGCATGTGTGCGTGCAGGTATTTACATAAACATGACACTGCTGTGAACCAAGTCCCCACCCTCTGCTGAGGGCCTGGCATGCGGGATCTCCTTCAGTCTTTGCAACAATGCTGTGTGCCGGAGCTGGGATTTGAACCAGAGTTGGTCTGACTCCAGAGGCCACAATTTTCATTTCTGAGTGTTTCTCAAAAGCCAGTCCACTTGTGAACCCTGTCTGCAAATTTTGCCAGAGCTATATTCCACCTCTATTATTTTGAAACTTAAATACAATGATTTTAAAAGGAAAATATATTTCACTACCATGAAAGGAAAACCAATATCACTTGCCACAAAGAAAAGATAAACTGACAATGAAAAACAAAATGATGTTATAAAATTCTAGCCAGATATAGTACTGGTGCCTATTTAGGACAAGTCTAGGACTCGTTAGAACATAGATGATGACACCCTCAAATAGGGAAATGGAGGAGAGTTTAAAGGAGAGACCGTTAACCAAGGTGTGGGCAGGGTTAAGGGAGACAAACAGGGGGTTGGCAACAGTAGGGAGCGATTATCTACTAGGCCAGGTTTGCACATTTTACAAATAAAGATACAGGCTATCCAGTTAAATCTGAATTTCAGAAAACATCAAATAATTTTTAGTATAATTATATCCCATGCATATAAAGATGAGGTGCCTATTTATACTAAAAAATGACTTGTCATTTATCTGAAATTCAAATTTAACTGCATGTTCTGTATTTTTCTGGCAACACTACCCTAGAGGGAGTGTCTATTGGAACACACAGGAACGTATCTACAGGAGAAGGGTGGCCTGGGGGGAGCTGCAGCCTCCCTTACAGGAACATAACCAAACGGGACAGGGAACGAGATGGGGAATTAAAGATTCAGGACTCTCTCTCCTCCTTCAGTCTTCTTATTGTTTGCTGGTGTTTTTGATTATTAGAATAATCCAGAAACCAGAAGGCAAGTGAGCCTGTTGACCCGGTCCAATGGTTTCCACGGAGACTGGCCTTCCAGGGCCCAGAGCAGGCGCAGAAAAAGGAAGACAGGACCCGGAGGGCAAATAGAAGACACCTAGCGCACCTCCCGAGATTTGAGCCTAAAATCTAATCTCTTACTATTCGAAGAATAGATAAGCAAGTGTCAGAGAAGTGTTAAATATTTGCTAGCACCCAACCTGTTAATTTCTCCTTCACTTGGTGAGAAAGTATGGAACAGAATTTTTAAAAAAGGAAAAAGAACTTTCTCGTGAAGTGACCAGTGTTATTTACTGTCATGGCAATGTGCCACCTAAAACTATCGTGTGCACTATTCATATGTGTCCCACACTTCAGGAAACTGTGCTGTAACAGGAACTAGGCCGAGGATAGTGACACACTCGCCTCAGATGCAAAATTTAAGGGGGCATCAAACCTCAGTATTTAAGATAAATAATAGTCTGATGCATTATTTCTAAAAATCAGAATTGATGCCAACAAAACCCATGATGACTGAATTATCAATATTTTCAATCAAGACAGGATCCAGCCCTGCATTTGCTCAACTCAGCCTCACTTTCCTCGCCTAACCCGGGTTCTGCTACTGTAGGTGGTGTCTGGCACGTGGTGGGTTTTGTAGCAATAAACTTTTCACATCTGGTGGGTACTCTTTCATTCCCAAAACATTATTACCATCTATTTGCCTTCTCTGAAGTTCCCAACAATCCACGAGGGTGATAGAAAGAGGAAAATCATTCCTGTTTTGCAGTCCTAGTATGGTGATTTTAAATCAGAGAGAGCTGGGTTCAAATCCTGTATCTGTCTCTTAGAAGTACATGACCTGAGGCAATTTGCAAATCTACCTTCTCTGAGGCTCTAGGCCTCCATCTGCCACATTGCCTCCTGCAAGCTCCTGCCGCTGCGGAGCCAACTCTGCACCCACTGAAAGGTCATTTAGAACCTGGGAGGAGAAAATCTCTCTCAGACTCTTCATTTCCTACTAAACTCATTCACTATGGTTGACTGACTTCCTTTCTCGTCCATGAATGAAGCCAAGGGGAGACACGCTGATGGCCAAAACAATACCTTTCCAACATATGTGCAGAGAGGCAAAGAAAAGGGGGAAGAAAAAGGCAAATTTTCAGAGACAAGCAAAGACAAAACACCGCACTGCCCCAGGGAGACTCAGAAAAAAAAATGGCAGTCTGGGTCCCAGACGTTTTCCTGTTCTGCTCCCCCATCCGCCCTTGGCTTCCTTCCAAACACCACTCGCGTTTTCTTTAAGCTCATCGTTAAAGGTTCACTTTTAACCAAAGACAGTAATGAAAAAGCAAAAGCCGCGTTGATAGGCAATCTAATTAATTCATCTTAAAGCCCTTCTTGAAGTTCTTGTTGCTTCTTCTCCTAGATAGAATGAATCTCCCCCTCCTGTCCAAGAGGTGAAACTGAATTTTGTAATTTGCAAAACATGCCTAATAAATATCCATGACTGCTTCCTCTGCTTGTTCAAAAACACTCCTGGATACTTACAGATGTGCTTGTGCAGACTTTAAAGCATATGATGCTTTGGACTGCTGTGTACTGAGTTTCAATAGAAGGAACAAAATACACCAAAGTGTATTTTTTAACTCTCTGAAGAAGTGTGATTTCTGTGACCATGACCTCATCGTGGGTTCCATTATTTTGAGAAGTGCTACTCTCTGAAAAAGATGAACTGGGGCATTTGGAGTCATAAATAGGGTACAAATTCCAGTTATGTCACTTATATGCTGTGTGGTCTAAGGCAAGAAGCTTAGCCTCCCTGGATCTTAGATTTGAAACTTATAAAGTTGGAACAATGTCTTGGCAGGATTTGTAAGAATCAAATAAGATAGTATATAGGGAGGAGGAATGAATCTAACTCTAATACACAGCGTGCAAGAAATATCACCTTTGTTTCTCTGAATAAAATTTAACCTACTAACAGCCTTCTGCATCTCAGCCATAAACAAATAAGTAAATACATGAAGGAAAAACCTATGCTGATCCCCTATCCCACCAGGATGGCAGAAAATATAATAATGGGCCTCCCTAAAACTTGGGAAGGCCCTTGCAATGGTTTTCCAAAGGCCTCTTTTCCCGAAAAGGAGCCTGGGTTTCTCAAAGCCAGTTTAACGACAGGACTCTGGGAAATGAAAAGCAGGGCGCAAAGGGCCCTCTGGAAGCTCTTTTGGGACCTGGGTGACAGCAGGCATGGTGAAAATAATAAGGGTTTTGAAACCATCTAATCTGAGTTGGACCTAGTTTTTCCACCCTCAAGCAGTGTGTCATCCCTCTACCTCCTAGCTTCTTGTAACTAGGAGTAAAATTAAGATAAAAGGACTTTCTACTTAACATGATATTGTGTCAATTCATGAAATGACGTATATAAAAACATCAAAAACTACACAGTTATTCACCTACTTAAAAATTACATCTTGCTTCTCCCATTAACAGAGCTGGAAGGGAAGAAAAATGCTGAAAATTTTTTTTTCTTAAAACATGGTCACTTAAAAATGTTTAATTATATGTATGTTAATTGTAGAAAAATTATAAAATACAGAAACACAAAAAGAATAAAATTTTCAGGACACCTACCAAAACACCAACCAGAGACAATCACCATCAAGATGTTGATCTTTCCAAATCTTCCTAACACTCAGTATGTATGCATGTGTGTGGGTATCTCAAAGATAAGATTATATTATTAGCCACCTTTCTTAATCTGCTTAAAATAGTCTTCCATTGATAACATTTTCAAAGTTGCCATGGTTTTCAATTGTATAGATAGAAAAAAATCAATCTCTTATCCTGATTCCTGTTGTTATAAGTATAGATTCCAAGGTTTAGAGTATTTTAATTAATGAAAACACTTGGAGCTGAAATATTTGCACACATCTTTAATTATTTCCTGAGAATATCTTTCTAAAAAGGGAATTGCTGTGTTAAAAGTTTTGTCTTTTTAAGGCTTTTGTTTCATATGCCTAAATCACCCTGCCATGTGTTTGTATCACTTTACACCTGCAAAAACACTCCATGCAGGTCCTTTACCCCATGGGTGCAACCGCAATGGACTGTAATGGGCAGAAGAAAGAAAGTCAGCATTTAAATTCTCATTTACTTAAGCTTATTTTTTCAGATGCTTTTTGCTCACTAAGTGGAACATTCTTAAATCACTGCCCTGTCTTGATTTTCCGTCTTGGGCCTTTTTCATGAATGGAAATGGTCTTCTCAATTGAGCTGTGTCTATGTGAAGATGACTTTCATTTCTGAGCATACGCCTTTCATGAAATCCCAAGTTAATGCCCAGATGCCCAAAAATACAGATGGAAAAAAACCTCAGATTATGCAGTCCATCTGTTCCAATATTCTTCTTATGGGAATCGTTTTATTTTTACATAATTAGAGAAAAGTTGGTAAAGTAAATTTACCGGGAACCTATAATTTTTTATTAAAAATGATAAAATCTTCTTCATCCCCTCGCCAAGAAGCTCTAGCGTGTTAACCGAGGTCAGTGAGAACAGCTGCTCAGGGGGTTTGGTTGATTCCCTATTTTCAGGGCAAGGATGGTAGAAAGCCAGGTTGCCCTTGACTATTCCCCCAGAGCTTTGCTCTGTAGAACATTTGCTATTCTTATAAATACCCTGGTCTTTCTTGGTTTAATACCCATGTGTTCTTTCTTTATAGCAGAGGCTTCAAAGTCCCTTTTCTTGGTCCCCTGCTCCCACCAAGTAGAATTCTTTTCTGCTCTTTTCTAAAAATTGCCTTCTGGCTCCTATTAACTCAATGCCTGAACCTATTCATGTTCTGGGGCTGAAGACTTAATATAAATTCTGTTTCCTTCCCTATTTCCCACCTCTTTCTTCTCCTTTAAGCATATGCACTTGATACCTACTCTTATTAAGAAACATATAAGACATAACTTCTGCCTTCTAGGATGAGATGCAGTAACAGGCACACAGGGACAAGACTGTCCTGTTCTCACATACTCAACACTTATCATTTCCCTATATTTGAAACTTTAAAACCTTTTTTTCTTTGACCACTTCAATAATCTTTTCGGATACTTTCAGTGGGCTGTGACTTGCCCACCATTTACCTTTGCCTCTTTAATTGTGACATGCTAACAAGAAAAAAAAAAAAAAGGAAAGATTTTAGTGAACTTTAGTCACCCTTTTTGGCTGCCCAGCATCTTAACCTCCTTCCTATGCCTGGAGAAAGCTCCACCTTGAGCCCTAGAGGTAGACAGAACCCAAATCCCACTCCAGAACTGATGACACGACTTGTTTGCTTTGCCAGCCTCCCTCCCAGTTAGGATGCAGGTCATGGTTCCAGCTCTGCTGCAGATTCACACCCAACCTCAATGTCAAGATTTTAGTGGTAATGGGGCATGAAGCAGCAGTGGTACCTGGTGTTTGTTGGTGGTGGTAGTGGCACAAACAAAAAGGTTCTGTATCAGCAGAAATGGTGACAGCAGTGTCCTTACCAGATAGGCGTGATTTCGGCTGGGGTCCTGGCTGTTTTTCAACCTCCAGGAGCACAGGTGCAGACTTCCCAGTGATTCTGCGAGCTACCCAACATCTTTTCATTTGATGCCTTTCCTTAATATGTTAAATCAGCCAGTTGCAAGTAAGAACCTTGACTGATCAAAAAAAAAATTAATACAAAAGGATGCCCTTATGTCACGGGAAGACCGAATGACGTCATAGCTGCAGGACTGAATTTTTGCAGCAGCTGGAAGATAGAAAAGCAGGGGGGAGCCTAGTTATCACTGGATAATTATGGGCATGTTGGATTCAAAATACCCCGCTTCTTGGTAGTCAGTACCCTATTTGTGTTACAAACCTTGATTTTATTTGACCAAACAACACCATGCATCGAGTTATTATTGTTAGTTTGACTTGTATTGCTTTTTACTGCTTTAGAAATGTAATATGTAAGCATGTTTTGCTTTTTAGAGTTATTTATAAGAGCTATAAGCATAAGGATATTACAATCGGCTTGTGTTCATACACGTAGTGTGATGATAATAACCATTTAAATCAACGTGCTACAGCAAGTGTGGTCACTCCCCAACCCATACCCCCTTTACTCACCTCTGCACGCTTCAAGCTGCCCACTGGGAATATCTGCTACACTCTGCCTGAGGGCTTTTGCTGTGAGAGCCTGGTTGGCCTGAAAGCACAGCAAGCCCGAAGTTCTGAAGAGGTAATGCTCCTGAAAGTCGCCCTCAACACATGATAGAAGGGGAATTATGGGTGCATAAATATCCCAGCTTCATCAGTGGCCATTTGGGATAACTCAAAAACACATTCTATCCTGTCTACTGGAATTTCCCAGTGAGGATGAGCCTCGGGTGCCCAGTGCTTTCTATAATCCTCTCCCAAATAAACTGCTCGGCCTCGAATCCTAGTTGCAAAGTCTGATTTCAGGGAAACCTAAACTAAGACACCTGCACATCAGGCAACATTGCACTTTCACCAATAAAGTGAATCTTTCCATGCTGCATTTCAGGTGTGGTATGTATTAGCAGGGATTGCCTACATTTGCTAGTACCCCTCCCATACAAGTAGATTGATTTCCCAACTTAATAAACTAAGGGAACAGGGAGGTATTGGAAGAGAAATTGCTACCCAGAGAAGGGGCAGGTGTAGCATGTTTTGCTGTGCTTCCTCTGGGCCCCAGATCCCCTAACAGGAGCACAGGTATAGACGGCACTGTCTACACAGGGTGGGGTTTCGATTTGCTGCAGCTCTTGTATCCTCAAGCTCATATCACCATCCCAGAAGAACTTTCCCTAACCATCTAAATGCTGCTATTAAAGCAAATGTTGCAAACACCTGGCTCCCGTTGTTTTCGAGTAAAATTCAGCAGCATCATCACCAGGAGGGGAGGACAGAGTCAGCATCCAGAAATCCCTAAACAACAGCTCCTTCTCTAGCGCTCCAGAATCACAGAAATCCCTTTCTCCCTGGAAATGCACCCCAGTTTGAGAAACCCTGCAGCATGTTGAGGAAAGAACAATGATACCATGCAAGGGCAGTGTAATGGACTGGATGGTTTATCCCCCGCCCCATTCAAACTCAAATGTGGAAATCCTCAACCCCAAGGTGATGGCATTAGCCCAGGTGGGGCCTTTGGTAGATGATGGGGTCATGAGGGTTTAATGGTTTTATAAGAGAGACCCAAGAGTGACCTCTTACCCCTCCATCATGTGAGGACACAGCCAGAAGGCCACTCTGTGAACCAGGAAACAGACCCTTACCAGACATCAAAATGATCGGCACCTTGATCTTGGACTTCCAGCTTCCACAACTGTGAGAAATAAATTTCTGTTGTTTGTAAGCCGCTCAGTTTATGGTATTTTGCTACAGCAGCCTGAACAGACAAAGACAGCAGCCCGAGTGATTCACAGCACCCAGAGAAGGGCACTAGCAGTAATGTGCTGGGGGTATGTCCTGGAGACTCCAAGCTTTAGTACCTGCATGTACAGGTGCTTTCTGTCCCTCCATCACGGTTTATCCTGGTCAAAGAGTCATCCCTTCCCCCCCCCCCACCCCCCGCCATACCTCATCTGGCTGCCTGCCTCACTGTGGGCACCGTTGAATTAAATCCTTAAGATAAAAACCCAACTTTGCTCGTGATGACCAACTAGATAAACAGCCACATGCAATGCCAAAACTCAAAATCAATATCTGGGAGACTGTCTTTATTCCGAAAGACAGGGGTATATTAAATTAAAGTGTGTCCTTTGATTTTTCCCTCAACAAAATATGAACGGTCTCTAAAACAAAATTGCCCAGAATGATTTAGTAGCCTTCTAACGTCAGCTTCCAATTTATTCAAGTGTCTGCAGTGAGACCTGCATGAAACAGGCTTCTGAACTCATCAAAAGGACAAACAGTATTCCAGGTTGGGAACATTCCCCTGGTGTGTGTTGTCACATCAATAGCTATCATTTCCAATCAATGTCGTTTCTGCAGAGAGAGCTCTTTGCCAGGCCACTGCCAACATAGATGACTAATGTGACCTCAGCCCCTGGGCTGGAAAGTCCCCTGAGCATCAATTAGTTCAAGGACCTTATTTTACCAACCTGGACAAGGACATTTCCAAAGTCACACAGGCAGCAAGTCAAAACCACAGGCCCCCTCGCTCCCAGGATCTAAGGCTCCATGGCTTACAGCAGGGTTTTTCAACTTTGGCAACATTGACATTTTGGGCTGGAAAATTGTTTGTTGTAGAGACTGTCCTGTGCACTGTAGGATGTTTAGCAGCATCCCTGGCCTCTAACCATTAGATCCTTGTCCAGTTGTGACAACCAAAAATGTCCCCAAGGGGCAAAATCACCCCTGATTGAGAACCACTGACTTAGAGCAAAGATTGCAAATCCAAACCACATTGGCTAAATTTGGCTCACAGACAGACGTGTTTTATGCACCTTATGTAATATTTGTCAGGATTTTATAAAATTGGTATATTTCACATTTTAAAAAATTCAGACGTTTTGCTTCTTGTGAACATTTGGAAGACCTGGCAACCCTGAGTTCACGTTCTCACATGGAGTGATGGAGCAAAGTTGAGTTGATGCTACCCCCTTTAGAAAGCCATCTGCACAGTCTGTCACAGTCCTCACCACTCTCTACTGTGCCCCACACCAGGCCCACTTCAATTGTTTCATAATCTTCTTAGGCCCAAATGTAGATGTCTTCTCAAAACTGTTTGTGGGTTTCTTTTCTCTTAAGTAAGTCTCTCAGTTCCTTGAGGGCAGGGTCATGGCATTTTCTTCTTTTGTTCCTTAGTGCCTAACCCTGAGCAGACACTCAGAAATACTTACCCACTGATTTATCTATAGCAGCTTTTCCCAAAAGATATCTTGCTGAATGCTAGTCTTATGACCTTCAAGGGAAAAGGGCTAGAAACCAAGTAAGTTTGGATGAAGCTGTATTCTGTATTCCCTTTTGAAGATTTGAAAGTTGTGTTAACACAAGGCTCTAAATCTGCATTAAAGAAAGCTGTTTGATTTCATTTTATCAGAGTGTCCCAGGCTAATTTGATTGCAGAACCACCTTTTACTCTAGTATCAATCAACATTCTAGGAAACCACTGTTCCACTGAATAGACTTTGAAGAAGGCTGGACTTGAACTCAAAATTTTCAAATTAAACACAGTTATTGAAATATTAAGCAATATGACAAAGGAAGTTGCAAAGTACTAACATGTAAAGAGGGTTTTTTTCTTCCCAAGCATAGACATTTATTTGGATTACCTCTCTTAAATTTCCCCACAAATTTGTGAAGATGACGTGATCCATATCTACATCTTACAGATTAGAAAGTGAAGCAACAGAAAAACTAAGGAACTTGCTAGCCGTTCTAGCCGTTGTAACTAGCCGTTACACGGCTAGAAAGAGGTCAAGTCAGGAACGCAGCCTGTCTGACCCCAGGGCCTATGTACTTACCCTCTATTTACATTGCCCTGCCTCCCTGGACATTGTACCATGTTGTGTACGTGTCTGTCTCCCCACTCCAGACATGTGCCAGGCCTTATTCATAAAGGAAGCAGAAAGGAAATTATTGTCCATTGATCAACTATTATGCATGGGAAACAATACTTGGAAGTGTTTGGCATAAATATCTTGTGCAGTTTTTCACATCATACCTGGAAAATTAGGTATTCTGATTCTCATTTATTGGGCAACTCCCTTAACCTCTCCGAGCCTAAAATTCACATAGCTAGGAAGTGGAAAAACTGGGATCTGAACAAGTCCTGGAAACAAGGTGTGTGTTCCTTCCACTTTTTGTGGTGCATAGTAAGAATGCAGGAATTGGATGGATGGATGGATGGATGGACAGACAATACTTCTTGCCCACGTACTTTGTGTAAAGCACCCCAATAAGCTCTGTGAAGAAGAGGGGCAGACTGAAAGGAATAGGGCAGGATTCCTGCCCCTGAAGAACATTTCCCTACATCCTGGGATTTAAGCCTTCTAACCTCAGAACAGGAAAGGCAAAATGTGTCCTTCTCATATTGAGCATTTTCAGCTACATCAAGGTCTTATAGCTTTACGGAGTTATTACTCTGAGAAAGCCCCAACCAACTGGATGTGAGCCAATGCGATCACAAAGGAAACAAAACTCAAGGAAATCAGCCCTTAGTTCAAACCAGAGACATCAGGGAAATAAGCGAATGGGTTAGCTGGAGGGCTAATTCACCCTGATTTATAATATGATGCTGTCAGCTTGTAAGGGGGAAAAAAAGTGCAGGGGGGGAATTCTTAGACCCTATCTGAGGAGTAAATGCTTTGTTTATTTCTGAACCTGAATTTTACATCCCTATCCAATTACCATTACTTACAGTGATCTATGTCAAAGTACTTTGGGGAAAACACAGCTCTCTGCAGCATTTGGAAGAAGCAGACAGCATTACTGCGTGGTGATTCATACAAGAAATCATACAGCATCACACTAAGGGAAAAACCCTAACTAATATTCAGGGGAAGAGGGTAAAAGAAATCATTCAGAAATTATCTTTTAGCATGAATGAGGTTTCAAAAACATAAACTCCTTGATTTAAATTCTTTACTCAGTCCTTCGTGGTATACTCTCCTCACCACTTGGCCGACCACGTTTACCGAATGACACAAAACAATCAATAAGCATCTCTCAGTGGATTATAGCTACTTATGGAAAAAAGAGTCAGAGCAGGTGAAATGTTTCTAATTCTATTCATACACGATCAGTTTAATAAAGGGCTAATGATTTTCAGGGCCTTATGAGTAGCACCATTTGGTTAGGGTATTCCTGTTAACTTCCATTACACAATTGCAGTTGAATTCCTATGGAGAGGAAACCTAATAGGGTGGAAACCTATCGTAGGAAACCTATCGTTGAGAGGGCAGCATTGAGTCCCAGGGACTGGGGTCTTTGGATAGTGTCGTGCTGTAGGGAGGAGCAGGGACTCGCCTTCATTCTTATACAGTCTATCGTTAATTTGTTTAAAGCCCTTACATGGAATCTGTGGAAGATACTGCTGTACCTCCTATGTTATCTCTTCCCTTCCCCATCAATTATAGAACCCTCACTTTTACCCGGGACATTGTCACTTAACTAAGAAAAACTACATCTCCCAGCCTCCTTTGCAGCGGGTGTGGCCAATAAGAGGTAAGTAGCTGGATTACGGGGGACTCCTGCAGTGACCTGAAGACATCTCCATCCTGCTACCTAGAGCATGGACGTGATGGCTCTACCTTGAACCATGAGAATGAGGCCAATCCTTCCCGAATTGAAGTATGGAGCTGGAAGGAGCCTTGATCCTTGGTGATTTCATGAAGCCTCCATACCACCCTTATGTATTCTATCTTCTTTAAGCCACTTCTTATTTATTTGATCTTATTATTATTATTGTCATTTTCTTATTTGTAGCTGAATCTAATATTTTACCATCACTTTCACAGTGAAGCCTTTCCTGACCCTCCAGTCGGCAACTTGTATTTCTCCCTTACAGCACATATTGAACTGGTAAATAATCAATTACTTCTGTGTTTTTTGGTTTAACATCTGCAGCAGATATGGCCAATGTCCCTCCTCCACCCTCTCGGAGCTCACATTGCCATGCACAATGACCCGATGGCTTCTTCCAACTGTAAACAACTCTTTCAGGACAGCTTTGTCTAGCCGCCAGTTCCCAAACAGCCCATGTGCAGGGCAGGCCGGAAGTGGTAGATGGTTGGTGCCCCCCAGAAACAAGGATTGACAGGAGTTGGTGGATACTCCATTTACCTTGCCTCTTGAGGTGTGTTCTACACTGTCTGCTAGAGTTCCCCAGCAGGATTTAACCTGAGTTACGACAGTGATAACCTGCTAGGTAATGCACCCTGTATTAACTTCTTTCCCTTCCCTGCATCCCTTCCACAGACCCCTCCCAGCACTTCCTGGGATCACCTCTCCAATAAACCATTTGCATTTAAATCTTCAAATTAAGAAAGGTCTGCTTCTGGGCAATCCAACCTAAATCAATACATGCCTCCTTGACTAGGCTGCTAGCTCCGTGACGACTGAGAACGTGTTTGTCTGATTTACCATTTTATCTCCAGTACTTTGCAACAGCACAAGGTCAGCACTCCAAAGGTGATGAATAAATACCAATTCACTTTTTTCCCCTCTGACACAACTAGAGTTTACCACATATGACTGGTCCCACAAGGTATAGATAGGAAGTTTATCTCACCATCTTCAGGATGAGCTACAGACCTCTCCAGTACTTCTCTGAACAACATTATCATGCTGCGTTCATGGCAATTATGTTCCATTATCTTTGAAATGGGATCAACACACACTGTAAGAAATTATGGCACATATTCTTTAATATAAGCCCCTGGATTTTGCTAAGATCTTTCATTAGCCAGAATCTTCTACCTCTTTCCATTATTAGCCTTCTAAATTTGTCTCCTTCCTCCTGACCTATTCTATGGCATTTTTATGGTGAACAATAGAGCAACACATAGAGCAGGAGACATTATAGCAAAGTGGTTAAGAACCCACATTCCAGAGTCTCCAACTTCAAAATCTCAACTCTACCACTACTAAGTAGGCAATCTTGGGAAAGTTTCTCAGTCTATATTATAATAAGTTTTCACCTCTGTAAAGTAGGGATAATAGCACCTATGGCAAAGGGTCATTTTGAAGATTAAATAATATAATGTATGTATAATGAATGATTCTAATTGTATTGAAGACAATATAATAGAATAAGTATTACTAAAGGATATAGTTGAAGACATTGACTGTCTGCCCCAAATAATATATTAATATTTCTCTAGAGAGTTACTGAACCATTTCAAACTATTTAGAAAACCATTCCTAAAAATCATACTAAGATTGTTCCCATATCGTCTTACTCAAAGACCTCATCTCCATTGTGTGATGCTCCCTTCAAATGGCCAATACCTTGAGGGTTTCCTGTATTTATTTGGCCCTCTACACTCTCCTCTCCCTCTGCCTCTCCCCCTAACACACACACACACACACACACACACACACACCCTTTCCCAGGCAATTTACAAGTTAACAGAGCTGAGCTGCAGTGCTATGTTTCACCATCAGTGGCTGCTGTTTGATGATATTCTGCAATGTAAGAAATTTCACAACTGAGGCTCTGAGTGAATGCCCAAGAAATCAATTTTATAAATTAAAAAATGATTTATTGTGTTTATTTGGAAGTATGCTATGCAGTATGGCTCTTCCTACATTCCATCAGAGATGAGCAGAGTTGAGAATACTTAACAATAGTGGTACATAGGACTCAGAGGAGGGTATTTCTCCCCAAGCAGCACAGACTGTGGTGTGTTCCCTCTGGGTTGCTGTGATAATCAGCTGCTACCAATTATAATCTGGGGTTTGTAAACAGCCAGAAGATTCCCTACCAGGGAGTAATTATATTCCCTTTAACACACTATAAGACAAACACTTTCTCTTAAACACGCTGTGTGCTGACTACAAAGTAGATTTTCTTTCCTAATGCCAAAGGAAAACACTCAGAACTGAGGCAAGAGAACTTGGTGGGACAGAGATATGAGGAGGCCAGGAAAAGAGCACAGAACATCCAAAAATGCCATGGAGTAGTATCAATCAAGGGAAGAACTGTTTGGCCCATCCAAATAAACACGCATGGTGAGATGTGAAGAGCATGGATTTGGAGTCAGTCTTGTATCTCACCACAACCAGTGTATTCCTTTGAGCATGATAATTCACCGTGTTAAGACTCAATTTCTTCTTCTGAGAAAGTGGAAACAGTAATTCTTATTTCATGAGGTTATTCTGAGAATAAAATTATAAAATATACCTACAGTGTCAAGAACAGTAGACACCCCAAAAACAATAACATATATTGCAGAGGTTATCAATGCCAAAGCTCTACCCCCTTGGCAGTCACCATTCCATGCACAAAGTGATGGTTTCCTATGGAGAACATCCAATGCTCTCTGCCTGGGGATTCTTTCAGCCCGGGTACATGGGATAGGATGGAAATGTCGGGGAGATAACACTTCCAGGCACAGCTCTTGGACAATCATGTATATAATTTAGTGAATAAATATCTATGTCCTTAATCCCAAGGGGCTCCTGTGGGTTTTGAGCCCCATTTGTCCACTGTGGTATCCTGCTTATTAATGCACTCCATATTGGCTACTAGCAATTTCCTGTCTTACTTTCCTACTTCTCAACTGGAGCTTCCCGGTATTACCTCCAAAATAAACCACTGGCACTCAGATTTTTGTTTCAGGATAGAATCCAGCCTAAACACTGTATCTCACAAGGTAAACAGGATTAACAATTTGGATACTTGGGTTTGCAATAAAATGCTCCACTCACTAACCAAGCCCTGTCTATTCAGCCGCCTTTCAACTCCCTCCCTTCCATCCGCAGTCAGTGCCTCGGATGGGGCCCTTCTCATTTGTTTTGTTTTTTTGCCTGCATTGTAATCGCTAGCTGATCTCCATGCTTCTAGTAACTCTATCATCTAATCCATCATCTACTTACTGCCAAAGTTATCATCCTAAAACGCAGTTCTGGTAATGCTCTTCCCTTGTGTTTGTTTTTTAAGCCTTTACTGGTGCCCACTGCCTCCATGATTATGTCTTAAATGTTGTAGCATGGTATATGAGACCTTTCAAAAGCTGGTTCCAACCAACACTTCAGCCTCATGTCCGGTGATTGATAAACACAGCCAATGCTCTGCCGACATGGAAAAACCAGCATCTTCTCAAAATCCCTTTTACCTGTCACCTTTCTATGTATCTGAATGTGCTCATGACCTTTTCTTCCTGGAGAACCTGGCTCATCCTTCAAGATCTAGCTAAAATATTCCCTCCTCTATGAGGACTTCTCCAACTCTTTGTACAAGTTACAGAGACTTTCTCTTCTCCGAATCTCTGTACAAGTTACAGAGCACCCAGAGGTGCCTTTCTCTGGGCTCCCACAATAGCATCCACATTAATTGACTCATTCATTCATTCAACAAGATGTTTCTGTGCATATTCTACTATGTGCTACTCCTGTGCTAAGCCCTGGAGAAATCATGCTGGATAAAAGCAGAAGCAGCTTCTGCCCATGTGCAGTTCACAGTTAGATAAAGGAAACAGACATTATCAGGTAATCATACAAAAGTTAGTTACAAAAGTGACATGAGAGTTTACAGTAAAAGATACAGACCCAGACGAGGGGTTGGAATGCCTTCCACAAGCAATGGGCACTTAGGGTGTGAGTGAAGTAGGAGTTAACACCAGATGAAGGAGGTGGAACACACATCCCAGGCCAAGGGGACAGCAGGTGCAGAGTCTTGTGGTAGGAGGGGACATAATGCTCTCTTTGAGAAATAGAAGACCAGGGCATTTAAAGCAGAGAGGCATAGAGAGAATGGAGGGAGAAGCATTTATATAATTCATTATGCTATGTCTATCTGTTGACTACGTCCTTCCTGCCTCATGCTCTGAGATTGAGCTCCTCAAAGGTAAGGACCACGCATCACTGAAATCACATCCACCCCAGCACTTTGCACAATGCAGAAAACAAAATTAATGTACCCAATTTATGGATGAGAGTGTTGAGGCTCTGTAAGGTTGAATGAGTCCCCGAAGATCTCAAGGCTGGCAATGGCATAGCAACTAGAATATATCCCTACCATCCCTCAACTGCATCTCTTTCCTTAAACTGCCACAAGGCAAACTACTACCCCCCCCCCCAATTTTTTTTTCTTTTCAGAAAATCCAAGTTTTTCTATGAGCTCTTTTTTCCAAAGGGCCTGATAGCAAAAAACAAAGCAAAAAGCCAGTTTTTACCCTGTGTGTGTGTGTGTGCGTGTGTGTGTCTGGTAGCAGGTACACATTGGTCTTCTGGGGGGTTGGAACAAGAACAGGACCCTTTTCTGGTACAGGAGTCTTTTCTGGAGCCTCTTTAATGGCCCAAGATGGTGCAGGTGGTGAGAATTAGCCATCATGAGAAAGCCCCTGGTGGTGCCCGGGAAGGAGCATCCTGGCTGACCCTGGAGGTCCGGAGTGAAAAGACCCTGGATCGGACGCTTCAGGGCCGTGAGTGGGACCTCTAGCTTCCTGCTTCCCGACTCTCCCGCTTCCACCCAGAACCAGCGGGTTGGGAAACAGCTCAATTTCCCGGCCATCCCGCCCGCCCCCGCAGATCCGTGGAAGAGGAGGCAACCTTGTCGCGGGAAGGCATCCTCCAGGCCCTGACATTCATCTCTGTCCATTTCAAGGCGCCCCAGCCTGCGCCGTATATAACCAAGTACTGCGCCCACAGCAGATGACACGGGGCATTTCTAGGTGTGTTTTATTCGCAGGTGTGGGCAAATCCGGGTTTTAGGGCTGCGGTCAAGAGCTTAATTCGAGTCTGCTTCAGGAACTGGAGTGAGGCTTCGTTTGAGCAGGGACGAGAGGTGGGGGGCGCAGGTGGGGCGGCGGGAGGGCTCGGCTCTTGCGAGGATTACGGCGCAGGCCGTGGACCGCGGCGCGGCGGCTAGCGGAGGCTGCAGCCATTGCACGGCGGAGCATCCCGCATTCAACAGGAGGAACCCGCCGGAGAGGAGCCCCGAGCCCCGAGCCCCGAGCCCCGCGCCCCGCGCCCCGCGCCGCAGCCGCCGCAGCCCGTGCGCCCCGCGCCCCGGCGCGCCATGGCCAAGGAAGGCGTGGAGAAGGCGGAGGAGACGGAGCAAATGATCGGGAAGGAGGCGAGCAAGGAGCCGGCGGAGGGCGGCGGCGGCGACGGCTCGCACCGCCTCGGGGACGCCCAGGAGATGCGCGCGGTGGTGCTGGCCGGCTTCGGGGGGCTCAACAAGCTGCGGCTCAGCAGGAAGGCCATGCCCGAGCCGCAGGACGGCGACATCAAGATCCGCGTCAAAGCCTGGTCCAGTATCCGCGCCTTTCTCGCTTTCTCTGTCTTTGCGCGCTCGGCGCTGGGCAGCGGGTGGGGGAGCCCCGGCGGGGTCGCCGCCCTGGGGACAGCGTCCGCGGCCGCCCCCTCCGCGCCTTCCGCCGGTCTCGGAGCCTCCCACGGCCGGCCGGAGCTGGGGAGGGTGCGGAGAGGGGGCCCGCCCTCTCCCCAAGCCAGAGCTAGGGGTGACCAGAGGAGCGTGTGAGCTCTTGGGGACGGGGAGGAAGGTGGCGCCCAGCACTCCGGGTCTGGACGATTGCGCTGCCGGAGTTCTCCTTCGGGTAGGACAGCTCAGCCGCCAGCACAGCGGGTTTGATTAACAGGGTTAAAAAATCGTAATAACTGCAGGCTTACCGTGTGCCAGCCACCGTTTTTAAAGTTTTACGTGTGCGATCTTATTTCATACTTCCTGGGACCTAATGAGTTAGGTGCCATCATGATGCCCGGTTACAGGTGAGAAAACCGCCGCTGGGAGAGAATGAGCTATCTGCTCACGATCGCTCCGCTGATGGGGCTGGGACAGGTGCGCTGCCGCGTCCCGCCTCCTGCACGCCGCCTTCCCTGGGGCCTGGTATAGGAAAGGGAGTGGGAAGCAAGAGGATTAGGTACCGGGCCTCCAAGCACGGTGAGGGGCGAGGCCAGAGCTGCAGCCCTACTAGTATCCTCTGTGTTTCTGCGAGAGGGGGAAAGACCCTAATCCATCTTCGAACTCCTGCTCCCGTCTCAGAAAGAGCTGTCCCCTCTAAGATGCCCTCTGTTTCCCATTTCTCCTGGGGGAACCTCTCCAGACCCACGCCCAGCTGGGATTCAGCCTCTCTGTGTGCTGGTACTATATGATCATTTCTCTGAAGTTCTGGGGAAGGCTGACCCAGGAGAGGGTCCCTGAACCCAGCCCTGTGCATGCTTGTGAAACTTGTAAGGGGAACTTGCTGCTGTTACGGTGAGAAGATCCTGTCTCTTCCCATCTCTGTCTTTTAAAGCCCCCAACACACACACTGCTCCCTAAAGCAGCAGTCAGCTCAGGGGTTCCCAGGTTTGATCAGAAACCCAGAGTCTGGACCTGATGTAGAGACAAGAAAAATGCAAAGTAGATCCCCCTCCTCTTGGCCACCGGGAGAGCACGCAGGCTGCGTTTGCCAGATTAGAAGGCAGCTGGTGGGAGAAGTGAGCGCTGATCTCTGGCTCACTCCTAATACATGCAGCTGGTCATGTTGGGGCCTCTGTGGGGGATTTGGGGTAAGAGGCTTTTGCAAACCGGGGGATCCTGTACAATTGCTTTGGTTAACTCTTACGGAACCCAGCTGATTGATCCCAGAATGCCGAGCTTATATCTGCCCTTTCACTGATAAATCCCCAATGCCTAGCCCAGTGCGTGGCACACTGCGTCCTAAATAAGTTATTGATGAATGACTGGACTGAGGACAGAGCTTGGAGGGGGCTTGTGGACTCAGTATTTTTATTCACTTGCTTTTGGTTAGTGCAACTGAAACGATGGTGTTTATAATTTTCCTTCCTTAACCACGTCACCCAAAAAATAATTTATGTATATACTCATATACAATTTTATATATATATGTAATATATGATTCTCCCTCCAAATTGAAGATTGGATTCTAGGACTCTATAACAGAATATATGAGGGCTTTCCAGAAAGTATCCCGCTATGTAATATGAAAATTACACATTACAATGGGTGGATACTTTCTGGGCTTTACAATGGGTGGATACTTTCCGGAAAGCCCTCGTCTATTTAGCGAGTGAAAATGATGAAGCTATTTTTTAAAGGAAAGAGCATCCTCTGCAGTACAAATGTCTGTGTTCTCTACCTTATGCTAACTACATAATTGCTGCTAGGAACTGATACATTTTGAAATAATAAATGTCAAGATGAAGGCCAGGAGATTGATTTTTCAAAGGCAGGCACACACGCCTGTTCTTCGGCAGAGCTGTACACACACACACACACACACACATGCACGCACACACCCTGAGGCATCACTGCAGATCCCCTACCCCAGTTGTTCAGAAAGCCAACCAGGCACGGGGGTGCATTTGGAATACAGTGTTGCGAAGGGCCCAGATGCATTTTTCTTTCACCAAGCTGGAAGCAGTTAATCGGTTTTGCAAGGGAGGGTTGGAATAGGCTTGTGAAGGTGGCCCGCTGGGCCCTTCCTTCTCCACTGGGCTGGGATTGGCTGCCCAAAGATGCCCATTGATTGAAAGTTTTAGCCTTGGGATCCAGGATGACTCATTCTGTATTTTTATGAATCAGCGAATGGCTTCCTGGATGAAGGTCCGCCTTTCATCTGCTCTCTATTTTTAATAGAAGCCTTTTATCATCAAATAGGATATGCTTTTTGCTTGGGAATAAAGCATAGCCCATCTGAACTAGTATTAGTCAGAGCTGGAATAAGAGTTTGAGCTGGTTACTGTATAAATTGTATGGAAATAGGAGTGAAGAGGCAGGAGGAAACGCGTATTTTGTCTCGTTTGCCCACTCGCATTCATGGACTGACAGGATAGGTACTTTTCCTGTATTACAGAAAAGCAAATTTGTGGCTTGGAAACATTGAATCGTTTGCCAAAAACATCACATAATAGTAGGGTTAGGATTTGAATCTGCCTCTCCTTCAAGCGTTGCTGTTTTTCTTTTATTCTATTTTGTCTCCCTTGGTGGAAAAGCCATAGGAAATGTGATTCTCCTCTCTGGACCTTTGGCATGTACTCTTGATTTCCTTTCTTCAATGTATATGTTTCCTTTGTTCTTTTTATGTCTGGCTTACGAGAACATTCTCTAGTTCCCAAAGTAGTATGACTTTTCCCAGAACGTGGAGATGTTTTGGTCAAATGCAGCCCAAAAAGAACTATCGTGGGGACTGGGGGTTGCAGAATCTTCTGTCTAAATTGTTTTAAAAGCATCAGCTTTGATGGCAGACCTATTTCACCAGTTATTCGTGGAATAATTTACACAGCAAGAGGTTTAAGTGGCCAAGTGGAAAAAGCACGTGGCCTTTGAAGAAAGATGGACTTGGATGTAAGCTTAAGCCTCACCTCTTCCAGTCTGCCTGACCTCAGTGGTAGGTATGTCTCAACTTCTCCAAGCTTCCTGTGCGCCATCTGCAAAATGGGGATAATAGGATGAGCCTTGTGGTATTGTTGAGATCAGATGCAATAAAAAGACTGGCCTTTTGTCAGCATTTGATAAATAGTAGTTGTTGTTACTGTTGTCATCATTGCTGTTGTCATATCTAGATCTATATGACATATGCTTCTCAGTGACCTGACAACCTGGAGGCCATCTTCTTAATCATGTAATATAGGCAATATTATGTGACATCTGCTTAGTGCTTAAGAGTCAGACTTTCCTAGGCGTGAGTTCCAGCTCTGCTACTTGCTAACTGGATGTCTTAGGTCTGACTCCTTGAAGGCAGAGCCTGTCACAGGGATCCTTTTTCAAGTGGTGCATTGAAGGGGTGGGGAGCAAGGGAAGTAGACTAGGACAGAGGAAGGAGCTAAGCAAGGGTGTGGTTGCAGCTGGACCCCACCGCAGAGTCAGTCCTGCCATGAAGCCAGGAGCGGAGGGAGCTGTTTGTGTCATTGGCTATGGGCTGCTTCCTAAATGGGGGCATGGAACCTCTCAAGCAGAGGTGGCTTCTATTTGACTGAGTACAGTTCTGAGCTAGGGACAGCTCTGAGCCTTGAGCAGCCAACACACCTAGAATTGGGGTGTGTTGCCCATAGAAGGGATCTAGGTGAGGCAAAGTGAAAGGGACACTATTCACAATTACTCCTGAAGTAATGGTGCAGGAGCAAACTGGAACTGTCTTAGGCAAACCAGGGTGTGTTGTTCTCCCCTAACTGATAAGGGTCACATCTGTGCCTTTGCTGCCATCAGTCTTGTCACAGTGGAGTGTCTCTTGGACAGAGGCCACTAGGATTTGAGGCTGGTAGAGCACCTCCAGGTTGGGTTGCAGGAATGTATTTAAGTGGCCATTAACAAGCCTTGTCTGGTTTGTGGCTCAAATTGGCTTGTGGTAGAAAGGCACTAATGGATTGGGGACATTTATTTTCCCAGAGTGATTTACAGCAAGAGCCTACATGAAACTACTGGAAAGAGACCAATTGGATGAAAAATGGTTCTAGCCAGTCGTGGTTCCATTGGCTGATCTGAAAATGGGCCGAGGGCAGGCCACACCCGAAGAAAGCCACCAGATTGGTGGGATTCTAATATGTCACCACTGTACAGTAAATGGGAGACAAGGGAAGGAACAAATATTTATTGACCAGTTGTTATGAGTCAGGAACTGAGTTGCCTGCTATATGCTCTTTGTTTCATTTCATCCTCACGGCAACTCAACAAGATCAGTATTACTATCTCTATTTGAGAGATGAGGAAACTCACATTCAGAGACCTGTCAGGATCACAAACTGCGAAGTGGAAGAGCCGTGTGAAAATCCAAGTATGCCTTGTTCCTGGACTCTTTACGAATCAGAGAGACACAGTGGCAAAGGCATAAAAGAGAAAGACAGAGACAGAGAGAAGATGAGAAACCAAGAGACATAGAGAGGCAGACAGACACAGAAACAGGAATATAGAGAAACAGCCCTGAAGGCATTTAGCTGATAAGACTCAAAATCACACAGTGCCATTTTGCCCTTCCCCCAAAATGGCCATTGCATTTCTGTACCACTTCCATTTTGCCTATATTCTAGAGATATGGGATGTTTGGGGGATCCACCCAGGATTGAATTACTATGACTGTTGACCCAGAATACCCATGCTGATTAAACTCAATCACCACTCCTTGGATCCACTCAAGATATTGGAGTTCCTTCCTCTGCCTCCTTTGCCTTGATTGGGCCATTGCTACATTGGCAACCTGAGTATAAAATATCCCAAAGCAACATGGCATTAAACTGTCACTAACAAGGTTGATGCAATGACATATGGCCAACATGATATTCCCTGTTTTTATTCAAATAAACAAATAGAGTCCATGAGGTTAAGTGACGCAGATGGTTGCAAGACTGAGAAATTGCTCAGAGGATCTCTAATAACCAAGCTGGGAGCCACTCTGACATGGAGATTGGAATAATGTGTTTTGAATCACTATGTGTCGGATGAAGGCATCAGGATTTGACAGGAAAGGATGACTCTGTGCTGAGTCATATTTGAGCCTCATTTGGTGATGAGAAGATGCAGGTGCTAGCTCAGGGGTCATTCTTATTTATTTAAGTTTGCATTTTCTCATTAACTGTGTCCTTGCTGATGAGGGCTGAGTATGGTAACAACGTCTGCTCTTTGTCCAATAATGGAATGGATTTCTTGTGTCCTCAGCAATTCCAGGAGGAAAGGAAACCCAGAATCAGAGATTCTTCTGTCTCATAGGAACAAAGAACCACCTTTTTTTTATTTTTGAGAGAGTCTTGCTCTGTTGCCCAGGCTAGACTGCAGTGGCGTCATCATAGCTCACTGCAACCTCTAACTCCCAGGCTCAAGCGATCCTCCTGCCTCAGCCTCCCAAGTAGCTGAGACTACAGGTGCGGGCCATGACGCCAAGCTAATATTCCTATTTTTAGTGGAGACAGGGTCTCGCTCTTCTCAGGTTGGTCTCCAGCTCCTGAGCTCAAGTGATCCTCCTGCTTCAGCCTCCCAGAGTGCTGGAGCTACCGCGCCCGGCAAGAACCGTCATTTGAACTCACTGTTTTTACTCAGCCATCTCGCCCCCGAGAGTATTTTGACCTCATTGTCAATAGAGAAGCTTTTCTGTCTTTTTTCTCCTTTCTACATCCCTTTCCATCCATCTGTATCTCTATATACTTCTCTCTTCCTCCCAATTTTTCTGTTCTGCTGCTAAAAAAAAAAAAAGTAACAGCCACCAAAGAATAACCCTACTAACAGGAGCAATAACTGGTAAAATTTACTGTGGAGAGAAAAAAGGATGGAGAGATTAAAATTGGTTGTGATGATATTTTATGTGTAATAGGATTCATCCAAGTGGAAATAACGTTAGTAAAATAAAAGTGAAGTAAATGGCAAATAGCTTAATGGTGCTATTTAGAACATTTTAATTTGCTAAAAATCATCAATGTTGTCATAATTCTGATTACTTGTTTGCAGTAGGTATGTCCTCAGGATTAAAAGTTTTGGGGAGGGGATCAAAAGTATGGAATTAAAAATAACGTAGGACCAAAAGGAAATGCCTGAAGGAAGAGCAGGAATGAAGGTGGATGGGTCCACTCAGAAAAGGTTCATTCATTCAGCCTTTAGAAAGGCTGGTCGGAGATGGAAGCAAGTAGAGGTGATTAGGAAGCTGTCTGTCCCGTGGAAAGTGCTGGGGCTTTGGTTTCAGGCAGACATGGGTTAAAATTTTGTTTTGCCCTTTATTAACCGTGTGTGTTTGGACGAACCGCTTAGCTCTTTAAGGCCTGTTTGCTTTACTTAAAAATGGAGATAAAACCTTATAGAACATCTGACATGTAGCAGGTTCTCATAAACAGCAGCCAGATGTCAATTATACAGGCACTGGTCAGAAACCACAGGCAGGTGGATCGTGACGGGTGAAGGGACTGGTGACTGGTACACCCATCCTACCCTCCACATGCAGCATCTTCGCAGCAACAAAGCCAGTTACACACATCAGCTTTTCCTCTGATCCTTACCACCTGGTGGGGTAGGTGGCACAGGAATTACCATCCCCATTGTCTAGGAGAGGAAACTGGGATGCAGACATGAAATGGAAATAGTGAGAAGTTACAGTAGATTTGGGTTCAGACCCTGACTCTACCTCGCTAAGTGCTTAAGCACCTAGCACTTTCAACATGCCTACATCCTCACCTTGGTAATCATGCCCACTTTTAGGTATCGTTATGAAGACTATCTGAGAGTCTGGAGAAGTCCTGACTGTGCCTTGCACATAGTGGATGCTCAATAAAGGTTATTTCCCTTCCTAAATCACTCGGGCTGTAAAAGACAGAACCAAGACTGGAATTGCCATCTCCTGGTTCATCACTCAGCGGTTCCTACACCAAACTACATTGGTTGCAGGGACTAAGATGCTGGCTTTGGAACCTTATTCCCAGGGTTGGGAGTAGATTTGGACTGATCTGTTGCTACCATCCCACCAGCCCTCTGCATACCCGCCCACAGGTGGCGTCAGGGATTTCTTTGCTAGCTGGGTGTGCATAGACAATGCAGCCTCTGGAGTTTGGTTCACTCACATTCAAAGGAATCAAAATCCTACAACCTTCAGGCACATCACTGACATTCAACGCTGACGACAAAGCTTACCGAGGCACGGAGAATAGTATCCCTGTGACCTCAAGTTCCCGGAACTTCTCTTTCCTAGGAGAGATCCTTTTTGACATCTTGGCATTTGTCATAGAAGAAAAAGTTTAATTAGAAGAAAGAAGAGACTCTTCATAGGAAAGGGCAGCGAGCGTGTAATCTCAAATTAGTTTGATTCCTCTGTGTGTGATCTCATACAGGAAAATCAGTTGGAGCCATGGTATTAAGATGAGTGAATTTTATGTTTGAAGGCCCAGGAGACAAAATGGATGCTCCAGTGAAAGGAGCTGTTTCATCCTTAAATGTAATATTTTCTTGATGAGAGCTTGCAGCCAGCTTCTGTCTTTAATCTCCTGTCAGTGACCCCTGACGTGTCAGCCAAGCCTCATCCCCAGCACTGTCTTGGAGCTGGGGACCTGCTGAACTGTGCTTTCCCATACAGAACCCCCTTGACAAGCTCAAGCACTGGGTCCTCTTACTCCTGACTTCTCTACACGACTGTAGTCACTAGAATAATCATCTTGGGAGCAAGGAAAGATAATATTAATTTCTTGTACTGGCACTGACTACACACCCAGTTAGATGGGAGGCAGTATGCTTTTTGGTTGTAAAAAAAAAAAAAGTTAATGTTTGAAGTAAAACAGGCCAGGATTCGAATCCTGGCTGTAATAATTTTAGCAACCCATACAACGTTTGGAAAATGATTTAGTCTTTTGAAACCTTACTTTACTCATCTGTAATATGGGTATAATAATAGTACTTGTGGGGTAAAATTTTTTGTACGAGGATTAAAAATATATATATAACTCACCTCCAGTGCCAGCAATGATGGTGACATATTTAATATTTGTTGAATTAGTGAATGAAGAGATGAAGTCTGTGTCATAGAGTATGTGTTTGATAGCTATTAGTGGTGGGGAGAAGATGCAAAGAAATAACATGTGAGAAAGTCCCTTCGTACCTCCTGAAGTTTTCTGAAGGCAGCCTCCCCCTTCAGACTCCACATGTCTCCCCCAGGGGGTGCAATACCCTAACATCGAAAGTAGCCCAAGCAGGATGCGCCGTCATGCCACGACATACACAGGAAGATCATGATTAATTCTTGAAGGAACAAGAGAAGTGGAACCAAAATGCCTTGTGCTCCTACTGTGTGTCAGAAAGTGGGCCAGACTTAGAGACCTGATTCAGAAAGAAGACCAGCTGCTTTCTCTCTGACTTCTCTCTTCTTCATTCTGGCCATGTTGGCCTTCATGGCGAATTTGCCCCTGGGCTTCTAGGCTCTCTCCTGCCCTTCCCCTGCTGTCTTTTATCCTCTCTGTCCTGGTGAGTTAGCTTCATGTGCTCCTACTGCAGTGGGCTTTGTTCTTGAGGCTGGGGAAGGTGGTGGCCTTTAGCTCCAGCCACCTGGTACAAGTTTAGCAAGCCCCAGTGCAAAGAGAACTTTTTTCTCCCAATTTTCGTGTATTGAGGAAGGAATCTGGTTCTTTGTGAATCACCTACCAGCCCCTGGAGATCTCTCTCTCTCTTTTTCCTTCTCTCTCTCTCTCTCTGTCATACACACACTTAGCAAGCATTTATTGAGTGGCCACTGGCCATTATGGGCAGATAATGAGACTCTTAAGAAGAGAAAAGTCAGAGGGAGACTGGGGAAGGCAACTCCCTTCCCTGTCCTGGCATCTTACATTTCTCAGCACAAAATTAAAATTATTACATCACATTAAATAACAGATATCATATTTTCAACTGCAAGGCCCATTGTCTTTTATTTATTTTATTTTATTTTATTTTATTTTATTTTTTTAAGTTTCAGAATATTCTTATATCAGATATCATAGACTTTAAAGCAACAAAAGTAAATAAAGACAAAGATGGTCACTGTATAGTGGTGAAGGGAAAAATCCAACAAGAAGACGTAACAATCCTAAATATTTATGCACCCAACACAGGAGCACCCAGATACATAAAGCAAATACTGCTAGATCTAGACAACATAATAAATAGCAATACCATAATAGCCGGGGACTTCAACACCCCATTGTCTTTTAAATCTCTTTGGCAATCTTGGAAATTCTAGGAACTTTCTCTATTATCAATGAACTGTTGAATGCCAAGCAAACGCGGTGCTTGGTTAACTGTAGGCACTCAATAAGTGTTTGGGGGATGAACAAATATGTTACTGACTTCCTAAAACAAATAGTAGCCATTCCAAGGGAGCGTGGCTTCAAGCTCCCCTCCCTCATCTCAGCTGTTTCCAACAGGAAACTTAAATCTGTCCAGCGTTTTTCTCCAGCAAGAAACCCAAATCTCTCCTCAGGCGTTTACCATGCAGGTCTCTGAGCGCAAACCTGGAAGAATACCAGAGGAACTATGTTTTCAGGGAGTTTTACTTCTCTTTAACACAATCTGTTCTCTTGGAACCAGAAAGTCACTTTTTGTGCTCTCTCATAACTACTTTCCCTGGACTGTGAAATGTGTGTCTCTGACTTCTCAAGATGCTCTGTAATTTTCTCCTTCTTGACATCTGCCTCCATTGAGTGCTGCAGGCCAGAGAGAACCCACTGTGCTGCCACCGAAGATAGTTATTCCAAGAGCTCTCATGTGAGCATCCCTGCCATGCCCGGATACCTGAAGACCCCAGGCTCCACCAGCCTGGATGTCTTAAAACAAACAAGATTTCCACGACTCTGTCCCTGCCCTCCTTTGTAGGTGTCAGGCCCCCCAAATTCTACCCTTCGATGCCTCCAGAGAGTTACAAGGGTTTCCTAGGGGGTGTTGCACGGGTTCCCCATTGATTCTGACCCTTTCCCATTGCCCTGTTCTGCTCCCACCACCAGACACTAAAGCCACCCAGGACATGTCCCCATTTCTTTTCCCTTCCAGATGGAGTCAGGCCCCCTGCTTCGGCTGTGGTCCCCTTTCCCCCCAAAGCGGAATACAAAGCAGCATATGCTACCTTATGTATTTAATGCTCATGTTGTTTGGAGTTAATAAGATATAGTAATTATTTTTCATCATTTTCATCATAATGGTCTTTACTGAGTACTTTCTATGTGCCATGAGCTCTATGCTAAGTGTTTTATAGGGATCGCTAAGATACCAGACATTTGACAGATGACAAAACAGGACGAAAGAGGTGAAGGAACGTGCTAAAGATCACACAAGTAATAAGCTACAGAGAGCTGGAACTTGAGCCAGGGTTTGTCTCTCTCCGGGGCCCACGCCTTCACTCTTTTTGTCCCTGCCTTTCACTGCTCTGTCTCAAACACAAGCCCCTGGAGCTGAAAGGTGGCCTGAGTGGTGGCATATCCCACACTCAGAGTCCAGCCACAGGCTGCTTCCTGCAGACCTGTGTTCTCCAACTCATGCTTCCTCAGGATGAGGTTTTTTATTGTTCCCAGAAGAGGTAGTTGCTCGTCATGAGAAGGGATACATGGTAGGGCAGCCCTGCTGGCCCAGATAGTCTGAGTCCTGTGATTCCAGAGAATTCTGGTAAGACTTTCAAACTACACTCTCCCCAGCCCCCGCCTCTCCTCCCAACACAGACGCACTTGCATCTTTGAGCAGACTATCCATCAAGTTACAGACTTTCTTAAAAAAAAAAAAAAGAGCATCCCTTGTCTAGGATCAGAAAGAATTGCTTTTCATTTATCTGTGCCACGCCTAGTTCAATCTGCTAATGGGGAGCTATTAAACCCACTCTTCCTATGATTGGTCTGAATGATTTGTAATTGGATTCTCTTTATCCTCCCAGCTAAACTCACTAAAATTGTTCCAATTGGGGACCTTGTAATAAACTCTGACTCAGTGTTTTGCAGCTGGAACCAGGAATACATGACGCAGCCATCCATGTGCCACCTTCCTGAACAGTCCTTTCAGATTCGAGGACCTTCTCTCTCTGACCACAGAGAGACAGTCCGTGCCTCTGGGACTGCTACTTCAAAGGAAATAAATAGCAAAGGCAATTTTCACCTTCCCACCTGCTTCAAGCCTGGACATCTCTGTCCTCAGCCAGCAGCGCTTGTGGGAGTCCCCTTCCTTTGCTCTTTTAACAGTTTTCTTCTTTCCTTTTGTATCCTTAAGAGAGCTGGGCCTGTTTGCTCTTGAATAGAGACTGAACTTCCAAAACAATTGAAAAACACTGTCAAAGTATTGAGTCCTTTAGAGAATACCAAAGTTGGATCCATTCATGCTACAGAGAAAAACTTCTCAGAGATTTTCTGTTCCTGTCTATGTCCCCCCAGTGCCTCTGCTCCCTCCATACTCTCTCTTGCTGTCTTCAAGGTCTCCCAGACGTTCACACCTGGCCCTTGCTATCTCTTGCCTTTTGCATCTACCTTTGCCCATCTTTCACATCTACTCTTTAACCTTCCGGGAGTAAATCTTTGCTCTTTCCAAAGCACATCAATCAAGCAGGTCTTTGATCTTGCTGCTGCCCCTCACCATCATACCGCTGCACACAACATGGCTGCCAGGCAAGCATGGCTAAGAGATAAAGCCTTTAGCAAGAGGAAGGAAGGGAAGAGCTCAGATCACTCCTAGGTATTTTCCTATTTATGCCTTCAGTGGAGAAATGATTGTTTTCCAGCCTTTAGTGTGTTCTGTGCTAAGCATTAAACATAGAAAGATGGATTTTAAGAACAAGCCCGGTACCCTAGACTTGCTCATAATCTATGAGGAGGATAATAGGGTAGTAATCCTGCTCCTATATCCTTCTTAGGCTAATTAAACTTAAATATTAATTATCTAAAATTATAAGTTCAGTTCCTTCATCACACTAACCACATTTCAAATGTTTAGTAACCACAAATGGCCAGTGGGTAATATATTGGACAGCTGCAGGCACAGAACGGTTTCATCATCGCAGATTGTTTTGTTGGACATTGCTGTTCTAGTCTTCACCTTCTTTTTTTTTCTATTGAAACAACTGTTTTACTAAACATAATTTTTTATCAGCAGCAATATCTCAGGAAATAGCTGTCATGTTATTGCTAAAAAAACGGACTGTTTCTCCATGGGGACCCCGCCCCTCTGGCTCCAGGAAGACATCAACCCATGACCCCTCTGTGATGTCTTCTCCCCTCCATGGAGAGGCAAGATGGGGCTGGAGAGGTTGAGACAGTAGGAGCAAGGGGCACGCCCATTCCTAAGTGATACTTCCTGTTGGGAGCACCTGATCCCAGCAAAGTGAGTTAATAACTATCCTCTCTGACCTAGCTATGACCCTTGTATGGCCTCCTCTTGTGGAATTGTCATACTGTGTAGTCATTTATTTGTTGATCTCTGAACTCCTGGGAAGGAGAGATGTCATTGTGACTGTTGTAACATTAGTGCCTAGCCAAGCCCCAAAACACAGAAGGTCTGTTGGATTTAAATTGGATGAGATTGAATGTTCTATGTGACTAATCACTGCCAGGCACTTGTTTGAAGTCAGTGCCTTGGACGACATCAAATATGGAACATAGAGATGTTAACCTTTGCAGGAACCTTAGGAATAAATACCCCCCTGTTGTGTCCCCAGGAGCAGCTGAGAGTAGGTAACTAACTCCGGGTCTCAAAATCAAGAGGGTTACTCTTGGCATCCAGGCGAGCTTGTTTTGGACCCATTTGTACCATGCTTTTCTGTTTCTGTTGAAATCTGGCTCTAGATATTTAGATTCTCAATATGTTTCCTTGGCTATTTTGTTCTGCATTGGAAATACTACTGAAGTGTGTTTTGAATACTAATTTGGACATAATATCTGAATATATATTTTTTTCTCAGACACTTTGTAGAAACAAAGAACTTGTACAATTGTATCCCAAGCTGTATTACCCTCAGCATCACTGCAAGTATTATGCACACAGGGAACTAGGTGGGGCAACAGTAGCATTTTTTACTTAATAAGCAGTACATTATGAAAAACATCAGATGGGTCAGAAAACGTCCTATGTCTCACATGGCTACAGTGGCTTGTTTATCTAAAAGAGAGGGTGGACAGGGTTATGTGGAACTGGGCACTAGGACCAGTGTCAAGGGCCATGGGCCAGCAATAGGGAGAAGGGTGTCTGAGCATCCATGACATACTCCTTCTGAGATGGAAAAAATAATAAAACTCACTGAAAACCTTTTACCTTGAAAGGAGAAGCTATAGCCCTGTTTATGTTAGACTGTTTAATCTGCTTCTGGAAGACTGCTTGTTAACCTCCTAGTCACAGGAATGCTTGAAGGCCACAGCTGTTGCCAGAAAGATAATTAGTGACCCAGCTTATGTTCCTGCACCAGCTCCCTCCCTACAACTCTCTTATCTGTATACACCGCTCTGTACCCTTCCCCCTTGTTTTAAATTATAAAAGACAAGTTCCCCTGACCGGGGGTGCTCAGACTTTGACAAAAGACCCCTCTGAGCCCGCCAGCGTTAATAGTTAATAAACCTGACCTCTCTACATCCTCGTGTACCTCTCGGTGTTTCCTTGGACAGCGTGACTCTGGTTTTTGCCGTTACACTTCTACCCTCGGATTGAACACAGGTGGCTTCTCTCTCCTGAGATCCATCCAGGACAATTCTGGCTGTTCTCAAATGAGAGCTGCCATTTGAGATTTGCATATAAGGTGTCCTTGCTTTGGTCACTGAGTGTTTTTTCTTCCGTAGCAAATTTGTGTCAGTCTGTTCTCCCAATCTCAAGATAACAAAACTGGTGCTTGAACAAACCAAAAAAGAAAACAGAATTGTGAACACGATTCTCTGAGATCAATGCCTGTTTTCCTGGACATTTGCAAGTTTTCAGTTAAGAATTAAGAAATTTTTTTTTTTTGCTGTTCCAGGTCCCTATTTAAAGATTTCATTCTTTTTTCTGATGTTGCACCATTAGTTATAAGAACTGCTAGATCTTTCCTCCTCAGGGACTGCCATGCAAAGGAGCCCCATAGATATTCACCACCCATGACAACTGCTCTGTGACCACAAAGGAATAAAATCCTGAAAGTGGAGATCATACCACCCCCTTTGTGGCAGATGCTGGGATACACCACCCAGAACATCCTTTCAGGACCTGGGCACTCACTTCTCCAGCCACCAGGAGTGATGGCAGCTGACAGCACACAACTGGTCCCTCCCAAGGAACTGCCCTAAGCTGAAGGAAGATTCCTTGCCCAAGGTTGTACCCCCTCCCTGCAGGCAGCCTTCATCCCATGACTAGTTGATACAGGGGGACAAAGGCCCAGTCCTCGTGCCTTCTTTCAGAATTGCTCAAGAGGCCACCCATCCAGGTGTTGTTTCCTACAACACTCCCTATTGGGCCTCCTGCTGCAAAGGGAACCTGACCTATGACACCTTATTTGTGTGATGATGATGATGATGATGATAGCAGTTCACACTTACTGAGCACTTACTGTGTGTGAGGTGCTCTGTTCTACATGTACCATCACGTTCCATCCACACCAACACCCCACAGGGCGAGTATGTTACTATCCCGTTTTTGAGATGAACAAAACTGAAGCTCAAGGAGGTTAAGCAACCCACTTGAGGAGAAGCCAAAAATATAAAGCTTTAAACTCAGCTCTGGTGACCACAGAGGACCACTAGAGCAATCCTTTGGGGAAAACTTTCCAGAGGTCAGTGTTTTGACTTCATGGTTATCTTGTATGTTAGCACCTGTCCTGGTGGTAGGGCGAGCACTTTGCCTATGTTCCGTAAAACCACTTGTCACATCATATTGTAATCAGCTTTTATGATTCTGTTTCCCCATGAGAATTTGGAGCCCCTTGTTAATTCTGGGTATCCACTACCTAGTAGACTGCTCAGTATATTGTAAGTGCTCAATGTGTTGATTGAGCGCAGAGGTCCTGTCTTTGTAACTGGGGAAACCGAGTGATGATCTCTCTACAGGAAAGCAAAGTACAGTATTCAAGAGCACAGGCTCTAGATTTTCATTTGCTTTCACACCCTGGCTTTGTAAACCTCCATGTGCCTCAGTTTTGTTCTCTGTCAAATGGGGGTAATATTATTTACCTCTTAGCATTGTTTACGGTTATTGTAAAAATTAAATGAAATCATGCATGTAAAGCATATAGCACCATGCTTGATACATAATGAGTGCCCCATGAATGTTATCTATTATGATTACTAGCCACAAATCATTTCTTCTTCTCCCCATGCTCAGAGAAATTAGAATGGGGGTTTCCATTTCTGCTACTGTCTTGGGGACCCTTCCAACAGTCACAAAGCCCTAGGTGAGAGCCCTCCCAAAAAGGGTCCACACCTTCTTGAACATTCTTCTCCATGGAGCCAATGTTTTGCATGAAAGAATTAGGATCCAAGAAAGGGATAGACAATTTGGAATGATGAACTTAATCTAATAAAACCAAATTTAATAGGGGTAAATATAATCCTCTGGACTAGGATCAAGAAATTCAACTGCCCTAGAGGACAATGAGAGAGATTTTCATTTTCTTATGTATTTAATCATCATCTATTAATTTTTACCCTGTCTCATTCAAAAAAGGACTTGAATTAGCTTTTTTAAAAAATGATAGATCAGTGATTCTCTAAGCATGGTGCCCAGATCAGAAGCATCAGCATAGTCAGGAAACTGTGAGAAATGCAAAATCCTAGACCTCACCCTAGACCTACTGAGTCAGAAACTCAGAGATGGGGCCCAACAATCTGTGTTTTAACAAGACCTCCTGGGAATTCTGATGTGCAATAAAGTTGGAGAACCATTGTAATAGAGGATAAGATTTTTAAAAATGGAAATTCCCAAAGCATTCATAAGTTAAGATGAAGTTGAGTGTTAAGATGACATAATGAATGAATGCCACAAATTTGGCTCAGAGCTTCCTAACAGCCAATGCGAAGAAAGATGCATAACCAGTTTGTATACTGTACTGGGCCTATAAGATCCACACAACCAATCCTTATGCTGAGATTTGAGGAAAAATTCCTGTCTTCATAAAGAAGTGAATATATGTTGTCACAAATGACATGCTCAACAATATCCCTTCAGTAAGTAAAACAATGGGTTTCTGAAGGTTATTTCTTTGGCGATCTCTCTCTTAATCGAGCCAGTGATGGGGTAAGACTTGGGATTTCTATTGAGCATAAGATCAAAGCGTATGATGGGGCTCTATTGATCTGCATCAATAAAGAAGTAGGTTGCAAGAAGAGGGGGATTTTCATCAGGGTGTCCTTTGTGTAACAGTCTGACAATGTTTGGATTCTCGTAGTCAGTGCTGAGAAAACTGACAACTCGAGGACAGAACAGGATGGCAAGAGCCCTAAAATCCTTCATATGAGCAACTCCTGCCTTCATTTTACCAGGAGAATAAAAGACAAGGGACCTTCTCCATAGCTACCTGTATCTTCTTTGCTAAATTCCTTCTTTGGGTCAATTTTCATCTCAAACTGGAAAATTAATATAACTATAGTTGGGCTGATTCTTTTGTCATCCAGTTAGTGATATCTTTTAAGAAATCATTGTGTCTTCATTTGGTATTGTTAGCATATCCAAAAAAATTAACATATCCCAAGCGACAAGCTTTGGGGACAAGAGTACACAGCAGCCATACATATCATGGTTTATGGATAACAGAATGACATCCTAGTGTTCAAAAACTCAAGCTTGGCAGTCATACAAAAAGGGCTCATATTCCCAGTTCTTGTACCTAGTATATGACCTTGGACAGGGTACTTTATTTATTCTTTGTAGGCCTCAGCTTCCTTTTGCACAGAATGGAGACTAAAACGGCCCATATCTTCATGCCTGACATGTAGCAGTAGCATGATGGGAGAAAATGTTTGTTGACTTTGGTAGAACACAGAATGAAGACAGCCAAACATCTCTCAGGAGACTTTACAGGGTGACATCCCTCACTCAATAGATAACAGAAAAGAAATTGTAAAGGACAAGACTAGCTTTCCGCTTCTACATACAGTCTAAGCATCCAAGTCAGTGTATTTTGTCAAGACCACCAAGCATCTCTCCCTCTTTGCCTAAGCTTTGAGTTTAATGATATTTGAAGCAGTATGAGAGTTGGGGAGGGCTTCAGAGATTCAGCCAAGGTCCACAGCTGACCAGTGGTAATGCAGGGACTGAAACCCGTGCACCTACATCTGTTTCCTTTCACTATTTCCTCTTAGTCTTCTTATCCCTGAATCTTGAAATTACTGATCTTAGTAACACTTGACTTGCTTGCATTTGGGATTTTATGGTGTCATGGGATATACAATAAACAAGGAATTTGGAGACCTTGACTCAAGTCTCAGCTCTGTCACATGCTAATTGTGCAGCCTTTGACAAGTCAGTTTTCTTATCTGAGTCTCAATGTTCACATCTATGTAATGGGAATAATAATATCTGCACTTCTTGTGTTTGTTGGCTTGTTACAAAGTTTAATGAGATTTGTATGAAAGCACATTATAAACTGTGCTGTGCTATGCCAATGTAAGAAACTGTTATTATTTAAAGGGGATGTCCCCAGATAATTTTCCTGTATCTTCTCTCATTATCTTCAGATCCCTCATCCTGTGTTTTGAGTTTTTCAGGGTCCCTTTCTCAAATCTCTGCCTTCGTTCCTTCAAGATGCTTTGTCTCAATAATAACTCTGTAAACCTAGCCTCTGACTAATAATTTAGTATGGGAGGAAAACTGAAAGTTTTATATTATGTATTAAAATTGTACCAATCTTTGAGGAAAATAGGATTACCTAGCAGAACATTATGTCAGGCACTCTCCAACACTATATATATATATATATTTTTTTTTTTTTTTTTTGCAGTGATCTCAAATGTTTAAGAGCTATATAAAAATTTTACCCCTGTGGGCCTGAGTCATCAGGCATAGTCATTGCTATCACCAAAAAATTTCCAGGTAAAAATAAAATTATTTTAGAGAATGCTGGAAACTGTAATTGTGAAGATGTATAGCTGGATATGCTCCTGGTTTTTTTTCTTCTGTTGTGCTAGAAAAAGAAAAGTATTAGACAGACCCAAGTTTAAGTCCATGGCTTTACTGTGCACTGTCAGTGTGGCCTTGGGTAAATAACTTGTTATCTCTAAACAATGTTACTTGTTTTGTCTGGGGGGGGGGGAAATGGAGTCAATAATGTCTTTCTCAGTGGGTGATTGGAGGTAATTGATTATGGTATTTGTTTTAGTTTGTATCTTTTGGTTTCATGGGAGACCACACAGGCACCCAGGCAAAGAGGTTCTGTTATAAACACATGTGTAAAGTAACAAAGGAACTTGCAGAAACCAGAGAGCAGGAAGCATGGTGGAGCTGGACCTCCCCAGGTCTAGAGACTGGACCCACTCATTCTAGGGAACTCAGCAGTGGGAGTCTGTAAAACCTCACCCTAGCACAGGCTGTTGAGTTGACTCTATTGATCTTTGTGTTTTTTCTTTTCTTTTAATTCCCCTGCCTATTGGCTTTGTCACTTATGCTTCCCCAAAGCTCAGGTCCCCTAGGTCCCTCTAGCTCATTTCTATCTTTTGACATCCTTTCTGTTGCTAAATTGTTCTCTTGGTGAGTGTTTCCCAATTCATAGTTTTTGAGAGAGCATCCAGTTCTTGGACCAGCTAATTTATTCATGTTAAGGAATGGGTTCCTGCCTAGATTATGAGTAGCCACTCCTGCAACATTGGGCCCACCATTGGTGCAATCAACTCTCAACAAGGAGGAAGAGATAAGGAGTTATAAACATGGCCCTTGAACGTCCCTCTTCAGCCAGGGCGGTGGATGGGGAAGTTCCCATAAAGAGGTAGTAGAGTTTGTTGCATAAGGGCTCCAAGTTCTAGACTTTGCTTGAATTCAGATACTAACTTAGACATTTTCTGAAGATGTGACCTTAAGCAAGTTACTTAATTTTGCTGGATCTCAGTGTCCTAATCTGAAAAAAAAAATGGATATGATAGTTCATACAACACACGATTATCTTGAGTCTTAAGTAACAAAAGTAAAGCACTTGGCACAGTTCCTGCCACAAATTAAAACCTTGGAAAATGCTGGCTGTATCCACATCAGGAGGTGGTGGGTAGGTAGGCACCGAGGAGAAACAGGTCTGATACAACATGTGAAGGTACTCCATTAACAACTCTTTATCTCCCCTTTGTGTGGAGATAAACAACGCTCATATGCCTGCTTCCTGAGTACAGGTGGCAATCTCCGTGACCTGACAGAATCACTGAATGCCTCACTGAGGAAGCAGGATGCTGCAGGCTTTTTAAAAGTCAGTATTAGCCCTTCTCCCTAGGATTTAAGTCTCTGGCTCTCAATTTACAATCACGAGGCCTAATTCACGCTGGACGGACGTTGAAAGCTGCCCAGTTGAGCATCATAATAAGTGCCTGGGATGGACCCTTCTCCAGGGGGCTACCATGTTTGCAGAACTGTCAAGTAATTTTTTCTGGTATTTCTCCACCAGGGTCTTGGGAAATCATTGGTTTTCACTCAAAGGTAAACACAGTGAGCTAAAGTATGTGTGAAATGAGATCAAGTGCTTTGATTTAGAATGTAGAAAGTTCTTTTACTGTTATATAGTGATACTTTATTTATTTGGTTGTGTTAGAAAATGGGCCGTTTCATAGAATTGAAGTTCAGAGATGGCTGAAGCTTTTCCATGTCAGCTGTGAAACTATTTTTACCCTTTTTAAAAAATTTTTATTTTATTTTTATTTATTTATTTTTTTTTTTAGAAACAGGGTCTTGCTATGTTTGTTGCCCAGCCTGGACCCAAATTAATTCCTGGACTGAAGCAATCCTCCCTCCTCAGCCTCCAAGTACCTGGAACTATAGGCACACACCACCAAGCCTGGATAACTAACCTTTTTTTAATGGGAATCTTCCTCAAATGTATCACACACTTCTGCCTTCTTAACTGAAGATGTGAATTTAAAGGCTACTATTTATTAAATACTTACTATGTCCTTAGCACCATGCTTAAATGCTTTACTCTCTTTAATTTTCATGACAACCCTGTGAAGCTGATACTGTCATAACCCCCACTTTACAGATGAGAAAATTGAGATGTGGAGAAATTAAGTAACTTATTCAAAGTTACATAAGTAGAAGTGATAGAATTGGGATTTGTACCTAGGTCTCCCCAAGCTCTTATGAAACTGGCCATGTTATTGGAGAACATTTTGGTTAACAAATGACCTGAATAACTACTAACCATCAAAGTAAAGACTTTTGGGAGTTTACACCTACAGTTCAGAAATGTATCCATTACTCTGAGAATTCCTTGGCTGCTTTTTAGAAGTAATTAGTACTCAAATGGGCAGCACATATTTTAGAATATCCATGGCTATTCCTTCATTCAGCAGATGTTAGTTAAGTACCTACTGTATTACTTTGGGCCTATTGCATGTCATGCGTTCTAGAAGCAAAGAAATATGAGACTTGCAGCTGCCTTGAAGGAGAGCATGTTGTAGAGATGTACCAACTGCGGTAATATGTGCAGCTTGACTGATTCATGGTCAGGAAAACTTTGAGAAGGTGGTGACTTTTGAAGTCACTCTTCGAGGAAGTCATCCCCTCACCTTTATCCAGTCTCTGTGGATGAGGCTGATGAATGAGACCCGGGGATGGAGGTGGAGCTAGATGCTTCCTTTGGCTCCAAAGAGGCCAAGGAAGAAATAGGCAAGATGTGCTTGAGAAACAGTCGAGTCATCTTGCTTAGAAAAGAAGCTGTGGTCGGTTGCCAATGGGCCTTGGGTGGACTGAGGAGTTTGGTTATTATAACCAAAGTCTTTCTTAGATGGCAGCTTATAAAAACAGGAAGTGTATTAGAACCACCTCTGTTGGGGAAAAATATGCATGTTCAGTGGGATGTATTTTCCCATGTGATTAGAGAATGGGTGTTAAATGCAATTCCCGAGAGTAGTTCTGAAAAAGTAAAAGAGTTTGGAGCATTGGTAGCATCATTGGAATCAAGTGTGTGGTTTTCCATGGCGATGACTTACATATGTTTTCATGGTAACTTTCTTATTTCAAAAGCGATGTGTTAATAGGAAATACCTAGTAATATCTCTCAGCCAGAGATAACTTCAATTTTTGAAACAAACGCTCCAGTATCCCCATATCCATCAGGACATCTCTTTGACCTCCCTTCTTGAGTCACCTTCCTCCGGCGGAACATAATGTAGTCTCTTGATGTTTGTGTTTACCACTATGGGTGCTGTTTATGCACAGTACCAGCATAATGTGTGCAATGGCCGAGGAGAGATGGTTGTTTTCAGAACTTTTAAATTAGGTCTTCTTTCTCTTTCTCATACATTGGCTGGTGGCCATTGTGTCTGGCTGCTTTCCATGTGTCTGTCTATAACTACTTCCTAGTATATATTTTACCCTTGATTGAGTGCTAGAATGTTTAATGATCAGGCTAGTCAATATGTGTTTTTAAAGTAAGAGTAAACAGGTTCTGAGAGAGGATAAAGGGGCTCTCTTTTCAATTAGTGTATACTCTGCGACTGCTACTGTCATTGCCAGAAAAGCATCACTTATCTGCAAGGAGATCGTTGAATTTTGCTTTATTGGTAACATCTAGCTAAGTGGCATTACTGTTAGGGACACTTTGCCAGAAAGAAGAAAAAAAAATAAGGAAGAGAGGAAGGAGGGAGGGAGGGAGGGAGGAGAGTAGGAGAAGGGAAGGAAAGAAAAGAAAACCAGGCCAGTACTTTCATCTGGGTCTCATTTTGGATTTCTCTCTTTTCACATTTGCTCTTCACAGTGGTTTAAACTTCATTGACTTGATGGTTCGACAGGGGAATATTGACAACCCTCCCAAGACCCCCCTGGTGCCGGGATTTGAGTGTTCTGGGATTGTCGAAGCTCTGGGAGACAGTGTGAAAGGATATGAGGTAATGTTTTGACTGTGACTTACAGAGTAATATTCATCTGGAATCCATTGAGACAATAAAAGATTATGCAAAAAATATTTGAAATACCCTATGACATGTATCATTATAGTTGTCTTATTATTTAGTTTTATTAACAATGTCTATAATGCTAGGACTTCCTAAAAGTCTCCTGCCTTTCTCATGTACTATCTTGGTTGCTCCTGGCAAGAGTCTGGCGAAGCGGGCAGGACAAGTCTTGTCTTCCCCTTTATGTGTGTCATGCTGCTATTAAACAAGAGTGTTTGGCTTTAGATTAACGAAGTGTGCTTAGAACCCTCCTCCATCCCCGACTCCCGTTTTCCTATCACCTTGGGCTCAAAATTCAATTACAAAACACAAAAGTTTGGGGGAAATAGCCTCCATATTTTATAATTCGGTTCCTTTAAATATTTACCTAACTGATACATTGAAGTGATCATTTATAAATGCCTAACTATTTCAGGAATTGGGGAAGTAGCATTTTGGGATGAAAAAGATCTTAAAGTCAAAGAGGAGAGGTACCTGACAATGGCACAGAATTAGCCGTGAATTGATGGCTTTGGGAGTAGGGCAATGAGTAAAAGGATTTATTATATTATCCTGACTACTTTTGTACATGTTGAAAACTCTCCATAATAAAACATTTTTTAATTTGTAGAAAGAAGTATGATCCTTCCTACCATTATAATACAAATCAAATAGAAACCAGTCTATTAACACTGAAAACCTGTGGGCAAACCAGTTACACAAAAATGTGGTATTTTGTAGTCAAAAAACCAATACAAATCAGACACGCGAATTCTCACTCATAACTGAGTGCCCCCCTAGGGAGGAATGTACATTCTAGAACCTACTATAACCAGAACTATGGGGAAGTATTTTTTGTTTTTGTTTTTGTTTTGCCTCACCACAACCCCACAAGGTAAAGATTGTTATTATCTCTTTGAAGGTGAGGTTCAGGAGAGTTCAGTAATTTTTTGTGAGCTCAGAGGGGTAGTGAATACTAGTAGAACCTGGATTCAAGTGCCCAGAGCTTTTTTATTCTTCCTACCATGCCATAATCTTTACCCTTGCTCCCAGCCCCTAAATGCTGCAGGAAAGGAGAAGTGAAGAAGAATCCTATAAAATGCAATGCCAAAATGCCCTTGAAATTGCACTGGAGCCCAGTTCTTAGTCTCAGTGCATCTAAGCCTTACTATACTCTGAAAACATCAATATGCTCTAAATTCGTTATGATGAATGTCTGTCTGGAAATCCCATCCCACTTACGGTATTTTTGCCAATGGTTTCCAGATAATACAGCAGAAAAATGTTGATAAAGAAGAAGTAAATAAGCCTTTCTTTTCTTTCATATGAATTTACATTTTCTGTCCCCAGGTAAGCAATATAACCAAAAGCACACTATCTCACCCTGAAAGTGCTGCATATAAGAAATATTATCTGCTTTTCACTGTTTCACATAGCCCCAAAAGAGAAAAGATCATACTGCTCACTCCATTAACCCTGAGCATTGAATAAATAACCAATTATTTTAGAATAGAACAGGAAACAAGCATCGTTGGATCCAGTTTAGAGGGAGAACTTCCTATTTTCGATCATGTGTGTTTTTCTTTTAAATGTGATTTACCTTCTGCTAGTTGCCCTGTTGTTAACTATCGTACCCACCCTGTCTCCTCTCCAGTGACTGCACAAACAAATAAAAGAAGCCACCTACACATTTCCAGTTAGGGTGTGGTAGAGGAGAGAACCAATACTAATACCCCCTCTATAATTTTGAGTTGAGATTTTCAATCATGTTGGAGATGGCAGTCCACGTAGCGGCACACTGAATAGCTCTCTTGGTTTGATCAATTGCAAGGGAGGATTGAAAAGTCATTCCCAGAGGCCCAGAAGTAAAGGAATAATTTGGGTTCATTTGCCCAGGACTGAGTTATTTTTCTTAGCAGAATCAAATAACAGGGTAAATTGGATATTCCTTTAAAGGTGGCTACCTCTGAACTCAGAGGCTGGCACTGACCCTGTGACTGAGACACATTTGCTGTTTTGATAATGAAATGGAAGTGATGGAGCAAAGTTGAATGGGAGACCTGGACGCAGTCAGCCCTGCAGTGACAACCATGAGTACCACAGTCCAGGTCGTTGAAATATTCTATTCTTTACACTCCATGTTGATGCTGGAGGCCATCAGCTACTCTATGGTATTGAGTTTGTGTCTTTGGGTTGTCGTGAGTCTGTGAAGAAGAGGATGCCAGTGTCAGAGACCCTTCTTATCCCCTGATGCAAATCCTTGCATTGAACATGATATTCCCAACATTGATCACTTGGTCTTCAACCCTTTCCAGGGATGGGGATACTCACTGCCAGGGGTACAGCCTCTCTTTCCCCTCAGTTTCTTTATTAGACAGCTCTTTCTTCTGCTCTATAAAATATAGTGAGTCTATGTTTAGCTGTTTCTCATTGAACTGTGAATTCCATGGGGTCAGGAAACAATCTGTCCTTTTTAAGAGCTAACACATATTGCTCTTTCCGCATTTTCCACACACTGTGCTGAGTGCATTGCATGTATATTATGTCATTTAATCTTCAGAAGGACCCTTTATTAATATTATACCCATTTCAGAGCTGAGGAAACTGAGAGCTAAAGAGTTCAACTAATATTCCCAGACTTTGTAGGTTCCCCTGTTGTGCACCCTTACATAACTTTATGTTGTCTTTGTAGCACTTATCTTGGGTGTAATGAATTGATTATTCATCTGGACCACAAAGATCTAGACTGTCAGGGAATCCATATGGGGTGGCAGAAAACAACTGAGAGTAGATTTTACTCCCTCAGCGCTATGTACAGATTTTGGCAAATCTTTAACCCTCCCTGCGGTTCAGTTTTCCTCATCTCTAAAACAGGGAGTTGAGATGTGCAATTGAGTCTGTAAGATAACCTTCCAACACTAACCTTCCAGCGTGCGTGATGTGCTGCAGGTGAATGCTTATGCTGGAGAAGAGGAGTAGAGGACCTGGCTTCTGTGGCCCCCCGGAAGCTTTTCACAGATGGGCTTCAGGGGATCCACAAGTGCCTTGAAACTGGGAGGCAGGCAGGGGCATGCATATTTGAGAACGTTTTTGTTTTATTTTGTTTTCTGGAAAGGAATCTATAGTATTCATTAGATTCTTAGGAGCAATGAAAAATCCCTCAAAAAAAGACTAAGAGACACTTAAGTATATGTTGGAATCAGAAATCTGGAATAGAATCTGACTTGTAGTGACCACCGCCCTCCCCTGCCCCCAAGGATATTGTGGGTGTCTTTATTCATTCCCTGAACCAGCAGCTCCACTATTCTGGGCACTAGGTATGCAGAGAGGACAGGAGTGCAGTCAGGAGCCCCTGCCTTTGCGGCGCGGACATTCTAACTGGGAGTGGGAAGAAGCAGGCGACAGAGATGCAACTAACATGTGAATAGACAAGATAATTTCAGTGGGATATGTGCTTTGAAGAAGATGGAAGTAAATGATGTGATAGGACGATGTGGAAGGGAAGGAGGGCTTCTTTGGTTGGGATGGTCTTTTTGAGGAGATGACCTAAGCCACGTTCACGCATATTGAATCACTCCACCTTGACAATGAGCCCTGTGGGGGAGGTCGGACCATCCCTGCTCTATACTCCCTGAGAGACAGACAGGTGGAGCACCTTGCCTGTGGTCACACAGCTAAGAGGGAAAGAACCAGGGTTAGAATCCAGGTTCAAGGCACTATAGCTATCTCTTTCATGGTTTCAAGAGGATGGAGGTGGGCTCCCATACCTGGGCAGATTGACCTTTCACCTGGAGCCAGGAGGAGATGACAATAGATATGGCAACTGCTAGGGTTTCCTAGGTTCTCAACCTACAAAAATCTTAGCAATACGAAAACTCACCATGACCCTGGCTGAGCCAGCTGGATGAACCAGTGCTGCCTTAGAATCCCCCTAAAATCAGTGAGAACACACATTTAGCTGAAGACCAGCCCCCTTGCCAAGGAAAGGAAAGTGCACTGATGCTCACACCTACAAGTTCAAGCTTGGCTGAGGGTGTTTTCCAGTGTTTCTGTGTCTTTTCCTGGAGAGTAAGAGAAGGACCCTCAAACCAGCAGGCGTGGTCAGTGGGGGTGGCCTCCCTTGCTAACAGCTTGTTCTAGCAGTGGGAAGAAGAGGCCTGGCTCGAACGAGGGAGGGCTCTGGGGTGAGACCGATCGGGGCTGGAAGGCTTCCGGTTCTGCTCTTTAAAAGTTCCTTCACCTTCAGCCCCAATTATCCCACCTACATAAAGGGCATAATAATAGTTCATTATTATTCATGAAGTTCAAGAACTTCATGGGGTTCTTGTGGGAATTATATAAGATCGTGTAAGTAAAGGCACTTAGCCCAGATTCAGAACTTCTTAGTTTCTTAGTAAGCATCACTTATTGTTATTAATAACCACAGCTCCTAGCAGTCCCTGCCCCAGAAGAGTTTCCTGGAGTTCTAGTTAATGCAGATACCGATTTTCCCTTCAGACCCAGAGATGCTGCCTATGAGACTATTGGAGGCTTCTCCAGGATTGAACTTGTTCCCCTCTTCTTCCCAATTTCTCACCCATGGAGAAATTAGACAAGGTTCAGTTACTCGTAATCATCCATCAAGCCATCACTCACTATGTGCAAGCATTGGGCCGTGCATTGAGAATTGATAAATCAATAAGTCCCAGCCTCTGCCCCCTGAGAGCTCCCCATATAGAGGGGGAGCCAACCACATAAGATAACCCAATATAATGGGACCAGCGTGATGATGAAGGATCATATAAGGAATCGGGTGGACTTCTACTGAAATCCTGTTTTCACCACTTACAACTGTGTGGTGTTGGGCAAGTCATTAACTGCTCTGAGCTTCGGTTTCCAGTCTGTAAAATGGGGACAAAAATAAAAGCTACCACATAGGGTAGTTGTGAGGATTAAATGTAGTAACCTTTGCTGTATAAGCTGCTCCAGCCCGCAGGAAGCACTCAATAAATACAAATACTAATAACACTGAGAAGAGTTGCCAGTTCTGCTTCTGTAGGGGAAGGTTGGTCATCAGGGAAAGTTTCAGAGAAAAGGTGATGTCTGAGCTGAGCTTTGAAGGAAAAATCAAAGATTTCCAAAAATAAAGAAAAGGAATGCCAACTGCAGGGACAAAGGCACGAGGGTGTGAGTATGCACTTTCCCAAGCTTTTCCTGATGATCTTCCCCCAGTATGGACACAGGGGAGACACAGGAAGTGATTGATACTGGACAGGCACATGGGCCAAGCCTTCCTTTCTCCCTGTCTGCTGCCACTTTGTTATTGTTGGCTAATGTTTTATCTTTACTTGTTTCCTCTCTGGGACAGACTGCTGCCACTGCCGGGGTGGAGAGCCACCCCTTCCAGTATCCAAGAAGTCCAGGGTCATTTAGGGCTTAAGAGAGGAAAGAGAAGGAAGGTGGGAACTGGAGCCATAGATCACATGCAGATAAGTCTAGACAAGGACTTCTCCCTCTCCAGCAGCATCAGGGACAATATAAAGAAGGGAAGATCTGCCTTTGTTTATGCCACGCTCCCCAAAGATAAGGCAAGGAGATGTCAGGAGGTAGTGAAAAAGTCCTCCCTACTCAGCTGTTAGGTCATCACATGGATTAATTGCTTGCTTCTTTCTCAGAGTGATAAGACCAGGCTCTGCTTTGCTCCTGCTGCTGGCAAGAGAGCCCCAGAAGACATACTGGGGCAGAGCAATTTGATTCTGTGGTTCAGGTGTCTTTCCTAAATTAGGCTAACCCAACCCCCTGGCAGGGATGCCCTGGCAGCTGGAGCAGAAGTGCCCAGGCTCACTTGGCAGATTGTTGATTCTGTCCCCGACTGTTTCATCCACCTGAACTCCCCATTACCCAGGTCTGAATGGTGTCAGGATCAGTCTGTTGTCTTTCTACTATATTATCCCCTGGCTGAATGGACAACCTGGTCCTTGTAGACACTGCCAGCCACATACAATGGAGGCTGTGGTAGCTCTATTCCAATATACACAGAACTGGCTAACCTAGCGAGTCCCCAAGGCTCTATGGAGCTCACTTCCAGACTACTGTGACATCCCTTGACCCCATCCACCCTTCCCCACATACAAAAAAAAAATAATAACTCTATTCTTTTTGGGCCAGTATCTGAAACATCACCAACGTAGTTTCATGCCTTTGGCTTAAGGCTGCATTCTCTACTAAAATATTATCCCTTCCAAGTGGATTTGCCTCTAAGTTCTGTCACACATTGTACTTGCCACATGAAAATTTCAGGGAATATGAACAATTTGAAAGCATGAACTGTACCTCATTTACAATTATGTCTCTGGTGGCTAGAACCTAAGACCAAGAATGGGCATAATATACAAACGTGGTGGGCAATTATTGTGATGCCATGGAAAGATATTTGGAATCAGACAGGCCTTAGCATCTATGTCCTTAGGCAATATACTTGACCTTCCTTAGCCTCAGTTTTGTCATATATATAATGGAGATAATATGCTATAAACCTATCATGTAGAGGAAATAACAGACATAGAAAGGAAGATTACAGAGTGCATTGTTATTATGCAGCAAGTGGTAGCTTTTTTGTTGTGATCAAATGTACATATAGAAAAACCTCTTGTGAAGAGCAGTCTCTTCTCCAGCCTGGCTATAAGTCCTTCATCCTTGGTTATGGGACTAAAATTCCTGAGAAGCCCTAAAGGAAGGGCATAAGCTGGCCAGGTGATGGGTGGTTTAGAAAGGATAGAGGAGGGATGTGCATCATTTTTCTACCTTCATTGGGTGTCCTGATACCACCCACCCTCTTGCTATGACCTGAGTGATGTCCAGAATTTCAAGGAGGGAATGGGTCCTTGACCAACCATCTTCCCTGGTTCTGGGGAGGAGGGCGTTGTGATGAAGATGAGTGGGCAGGAAAATATAGAGCTATCAACAGTTCATCAAATCAGCTGTATAACTTTTGAAACTTAAGTAGAAGTTTGTTTTTTTAAACTGCAAATGTATTTTTAAAAGTCACTTGTTTTATCAAAGTATAAAATAAATGACTATGAAACTCAAAAATTTGGATAGAGGTCACGAATATATGAGTTAGGAGAGACAATGGTGCTTTGTACCATGGACAGCTCCCAATAATGTTAGTACCTCCTTGAACCCCTGTCGTGAGCTAGCCTCCACTAACCTTCTATTTCCCCATGCCCAGATTGGGGACCGTGTCATGGCATTTGTCAATTACAATGCCTGGGCAGAGGTGGTCTGCACACCAGTGGAGTTTGTCTACAAGATCCCAGACGACATGAGCTTCTCTGAGGCTGCTGCATTCCCCATGAACTTCGTCACAGCCTACATGATGCTCTTTGAAGTTGCCAACCTCCGGGAAGGGATGTCTGTGCTCGTGCACTCAGCTGGTGGTGGTGTGGTAAGTTGGCTGCTTGTGACTTCTCTTCCTTAAGGTCATGATGGTGGAAGTGGAATGACACTCAATTGACAATGAGATTCTTACGTGAGCTGTGACCATTAATAGGAGTAATCTCTCTGGTTCTGGTGGAGTTCACAGGGATGGCATAGCCCATGCAGAGGATTGCACTGGGGACACATGAGCCCAAGAGATGGTTTTTCTGGAGTTTAGGAAGGTCTCCAAGACAGTTTGTGAGGACACAGTGGCTCTCAGAGATGGTGTCTGTCAAGAAGCCCTCTCATTCTTGGTATTGTTATGAAGTGTTGTGTCTATCATTGTGAGATGCCTCACAAGTCACGCACTACCCATATTATTTAAAATGCCAAAATGGGGGAGGACTTACTTTTTCAATAAATTCCAGTGGATACAAGATAGTTGCTATATTAGTGGCGTTCTTATTCATTTGTGTTCTGATATATTTTCTTGAGTGGGAGAAAGGTGAAGAGAGATTGTACTAGCACACTAAGAATTACACATAAACCTAAATACACCCATGAGAGTGATCACACATGTCAACGTTATCTGTCAGGTGTGTCTTTGCCGAGGGGGAAAATAATGGAAGTCAAAATTGCGGCTCTGGAGTTTAGGGATGGTAGAAATTTCTTCCGTGGTTTGGATGTGATTCAGCACATGTTGCATGCCCGCCACTTGGCAAGCACTGTGTGCCCGCTAGAGTCTACTGGGGTTCCGGTGGAACTCTAGTCTTTCTGAGAGTGGGAGGTATTAGTCACTAATTCAACAAATATTTATTAAGCACATCCCATGTTCTAGACTCTATGGATATAGAGATTAATAACAGAAGGTCCTGACACACCATCTAATAGGGTTTGAGAGGTTCTCAGAGTGGGTGATTCTGTGGTTTGATTAACTCAGAAATGAAGTCTTATGCTTGGGTATATCTCAAAGATATTTTCGCTGGAGGTTTTACTAACATTGATTTTTTTTAAAAAATCTTGGCTTTCTACGACTATCAAAATCCTATGCAATGTAAAGCACATTTCTTTTTTTTCTTTATGAGAAAACAAGCTCACATCCAAAACCTTGAAGGCAAGGATATGGAACTTTGGCAATGTCTGAAGAAGAATATTCTCAATCACTTGAGCAAATTTGCTGATGTCTTCTGACCATGAGTAAAGATATAATAAAAGCTAAACATCCTTTAGAAAAGAAATGGATTTCAGTTCCAGAGAATCTTCTAACAGCAAGCAAGCCATTTAGAAGGCTGGCATTTATGATCTTAGTGTGCTCAGCATACAAAGCATTAAAAGACTTGTTTTTGTACTATCAGCATAAGCTCCAGTCTTTACAATGATGCTAAACTCAGTTGTGCTGAGTGTATTTATACATTGGCACCTATGATGTTTCATTTCATGTTTTTATTTTTTATTTTTTTATTTTTGTCCCTGGAACAAAGAGGAATGTATCAGAGGCATGTGTCTCGCAAAAGAGAAAAAAAAATCTCTGGAAATAACAAACGTTTTTACCATGCTTTATTCTGGGCTCACAGATACTACCAACAATAAGAACTATTAATAAAATATAAAACAGGTGAAGGAACTGAGGAAAGGGGATTATGAGGCTAGGAAAATAAGTTAATGCACATAAAGCTTTGCTGAACATGTACAAAAATTTTGTCTCTTAGCTTCCTAATAGTGAGTGAAAATAGGGAAAAGTGATCGTCCATGTGAGCTAGTGTTCATTTGATGGAAACAAAGCAGTTACTAGGGGAAGCAATAACTAGTAATGGTTTTTGAGACCAGAATAATATTTCTCTGTGGTTTCTCATAAGAAATGTATGCTGAAATACAATGAACCTCCTCAACAAAACTGCTATAGTAAATTCCACTATTTCCATGTCCTCCCCAGTTAGAACTGGGTGACCCTCAAGATGACAGCTGGCCAATGTTCTCATGGTGGGGGGAGCCCCCTGTTGGGAATTTTTCTATACATTACCTGGAAAGGAACAGAGGTGCTTCCCGTCACCGTTTGACAAGTCTGATAAGTGCAGCCACTGAATGCGTTGTTGCTGTGGTAGGCAGGATAATGGCCCCACCGATGTCCACATACACATCCCTGGCACCTATGAGTAGGTTACCTTACATAGCAAAAGGAATTTTACAGATGTGATTAAGATAAAGAACTTGAGATGGGGAGATTATTCTGGATTTTCCAGGTGGACATAGTGTAATCACAAGGATCCTTAAAGGTAGAAGAGGGAAGCAGAAGGGTCAGAGAGAGATTTAAAGATGCGATACTGCTGGCTTTGTTGATGGGGAAGGGGCTGTGAGCCAAGGAATGCAGTGGCTTCTAGATGCCGGAAGAGACAAGAAATGGACTCTCCTCTGGAGCTTCCAGAAGGAATAAACCCTGCTAAGACCTTGATTTTAGCCTAGTGAAACCCATTTTGGACTTCAGACCTCCAGAACTGTAACATCATAAATCTGTGGTTTTTTGAGCCACTGAATTTGTGGTAATTGGTTACAGCAGCAATAGAAAATTAATACTGCCACTTTCCCTGGGCTGTGTCTCTCCCTCCCTTTTCATTGCGGAGAGCCCACAGAGGCCTGAAGAAAACTCAGGTAGCAAAATAAGTTAGTGTACATGAAGCTTTGCTGAAGATATACAAAAATTTTGTCTCTTAGCTTCCTAAGAGTGAGTGAAAATAAGGAAAAATGATCATCCATGTGAGCTTTTATATATATATATATATATATATAAATTGGGTTTATATAAAGTATGTGGTCCTAATTGGCACCAAGGCTTCTGATTTTCATCAAGGGTTGGGATGGGGAATTTGCAGACAGCATGTGAGGAACACCAATCTTAGCTGTGACTTTAAGGAAACTTGAATGTCACATAGGAAAATAATTCAATCCAGAGCAAGATACACTCTCCTTGGAATTGCCCAAGTGCCTCCACTGCTCTGTCAAATCTTTGTAGACATTGTTTTCCTACGACAATAGCATGACCAGATGGACCTGAGATGATAATGCCCCTAATCAAATCTTTCAAATCTGGTTGAAAATTGGCTCACAATTCCTTAAAGAGGAAGTAACAAAATAAGCAACAGAGTGGAACTCATGTCAGGAACTTCAAGGGTTTCGCTGTCAATCCCATTGAACAGGCCTCGTCCATGAAGCTCCTGTGACTGTGAGCGTTTTGCGTGGGGTATGCTCAATTTCTGGAGAGTGGCATTACTGTTACTGTGAGGTTATTTGCATTTGTGTCTGACATTTGATGCTTTCCGGTTTTCAGAGTCCTTTTCCCCTTATGGTCGTATCATCTGAGCCGAGACTTCGGTAGGCAGTAGCGCCATTCCTGCTTCCCAGGAGCCGGTGGTTAGAGAAGTTGTAATGATCAGGAAGGCACATGCCAGCCTGTGCCCCAGGCTTCCCAACCCTGCTTCGTGCACTCACTGCTCCACCAGCCAGTCAGCCCCTTAGCACCAGACAGATGAGGGAGATGAGGTGTGTCTCTCGCACATACCCCTTCATAAAATCTCTCTGCGAATGTGCAGCAAGATCAGCATCTTCCTCGCACCCTCCCTTCCAGCCACGCTGGACATGTCATTCTTCTCAGAACGCTCCGACCTCTTTGAACCTCTGTGCCTTTTCACATACTGTTTCTTCTTTCCAGAATGATCTTCTCTCCTAATTCAGATGTCACCTCCTCTGAGAAGCCGTATCTACTCCCTTGTCTGGGTAACCTTGGACCTTTAATAAAAGCTATGGGATAATCCTGATAGTTTTTCATTTGTTTATGGGTTCATCCTCTGAGCAACGTTCCACTGGCATGTAGTCTGTAAATGATAAGGTGAATGAGAGAGAGAGAGAGATTTCTTTATATTCATAGTACTGGGCACAACACCAGACACACAGGAAGGACTTAATGAATATTTATTGAATTACTTCTGGCTAAACGTTTGATGTAAAAAAGGTACTACTTCCACGTATATATTATACTTACGCCCTGAGATGATACAATTAGAATGGCTCTTCACTTCTATGACATTCTTCCCCAAAACCTATGACCCCCATTTAATCGTGATAAAACGTTGTACAAGCCCAAATTGAGGGAAATTCCATAAAGTACTCCAGTACTCCAATATTCCTCAAAACCGTCAAGGTAATGAAAAACAAAGACAGATTGAAAAATGCTCACATATCAGAAGAGACAAAAGAGCCGTGACAAATAAATGCAATGCGATTCCCTGGATTGAATGAATCCTACAACAGAAAAAGGACATGAATGGAAAACTGATGGAATCCAAATAAGGTCTGTAGTTGAGTTAATAGTATGGTGCCAGTGTTAATTCTTTGGTTTTGACAGGTGTACCACAGCAATGTACAACGTTGACATTAAAGACACTGGGCAAAGTGTATATGGGATGTCTCTGTATTATCTTTTCAACTTCTCTGTAAAACTAAAATTATTCCAAGATAAACAGTTGGAGAGAAAGAGAGACAGAGAGACAGACATCATCTAGTCAAGGGAGTCCACTAAGGCAAAAGAATTTTCAAATTCTTCACCACCACCTGGGCATATTCTCCACCCCTGCCATGGCATGGTCTTAGTTTTCCCCACCAGGAGGACATTTTAGAGACAACTTAAAGGCAGCTGGCTGTTCTTCTGGTCTGGCCCCAATTGCAAATCACAGGAAGGGCTGGGTGAAGCATCTCTGAGTCTCCACTGGACTCAGATGAGGTTTTCTCCACAGGCATCCAACGAAGACATAGGAGGACATAAGCAGGTTGAGAAAAGCTGCTCCTTGCAGCAGCCTGAGCTGGGCCACAGATCTTGGGGAGGAAGACAAAGCTTAACTTTCAGACAGAGCTAAAGGGCTACCACTCGATGATGCGTTCTATTCATGATGGATGGGGCACTTCCCAGCGTCATTCAAAGGATTTCAAAGGAGACACCACAGAAGGGAGGTGCGCAATCCGTACAGGGCACCATGAGGCTCCACCACAGCATCTGTGGTCCTCCCTGGATGACTGGCCAACCACACATCATTTTAACATTTCACCGCGAGAGCAGGGGGTCAGTGAGGATCCTCAGTGTGTTGAGGGATTTGGGCGTGTGGGATAGTCAAACAATTTCAGCAGAAAAAGCACAACCATCTGCAGTATCACCACAGGACTGTATTTTGTTGAAAACAAAACCACTGTTGATCATAAGAGGCACCAACATCTAACCAGCTACTCAAGCCAGCAACCCACGGTTAGCAATTCCCCAACGTGCTACAAGTTTATAGATCCTGTGATTCATTCACTGAATCATTCACTCATTCCACACACACGCAGTGAGGGCCTACTCTGTCAAGACATTGCACTCGGTCCTAGGAAATCCATAGCAAATAAGACAGATTATCTTCTTTTAACGTGAAGTCTTATAAATCAATGACGGGCTTATAGATCAGATAATCTTATGGATAACTTGGCCAAGTGCTATGAAAGGGAGATACAATACAAGCTGATCTGAGTGTTTATAACAGAGTCCTGACCCGGAGGGGACAGGGGAGGTGCGGGTTGGGCTGAGGGGAGGCTTCCCCAACCTGAGGATGATACGGAGGTGAATCAGACAAGAGTGGGGGTGCAGGGCCTTCATGAGGAGTGGACGCAGGAATGGGCATTCAGGGTGGTGGGGGCCCTGATGAGATGTGGAGTGGGCGGTAGGCCTTCATATAAAGAATTCCAGACAATAGGGCATTTCTTATATCCGCCTGCCTCCCTCCATCCCACCTGGCGCTGTGCTACTCTGGCCCCAGTACCTCTCACCCGGCTCCTGCCCCAGCCGTTTGACCATTTCTTCATTGTTCTTCTTACTGTTCCCTTGCAGCCAGAAGGGTCCTCCCAGTGCACCGATCGACCTGCTCTTGTCACTTCTTGCTTGTAATCGACAGTTTACAAGCAAGGCTACCATTGTTCTCAGCATAAGTTCAGTCCCCGTAGCTTCTGGGCATGCACGGCCCTCATCCTCCGGGCCTCTTCCCCCCCCCCACCCGCCCCGGCCACCTTCCCTCCATTGCTCCTTACTCCAGTAACACAGAAGGACTTACAGCTTCCGTAAAGCGTGTGTCCTGCACCACCAAGCTCTCTGCTCTGCTTCTGCAGACAGAATTGCAGCCGGTAAGCAGCTACCCAGCCAGGGACTGCATTTTTAAACCTTCTCTCTGCCCCCTGCCCTTGCATGTAGCTGGAGCCATGCGCCTGAGTTGTGGGCAGAGGCCATGGGATGCGTGTCACTTCCAGGCCAGCCCCTCCCTGGGAGACGTCTCTGCCCCCAGTTTCCTGGTAGGTGTTGAGGTCGACCTGGGAAGCCCATGTTAGAGAGGGCAGTGCCTCCGTCAGCCTGGGACCCTGCGTAGCTGACTTCCCCACCCCCAGCCCCTGTCCTGTCTCTGCATTTGGACTTAGACTTCTATTATCTTAAACTACTAAGATTCCAGGGATAGTCTATGTCCAAAGCCCACCACCTTGGGCACAAGCCACTTGACAGCTTCCTCATTCACATAATGGGAATAATAGCAATATATTTATTGCTCAGAGGATCTGTATGCAGGTTAAATGAGCCGATGCTTGAGAGGCACTTAACATAGGGCCAGGCATAAAGCAAGTGTTAGCTATCACGAATATCAGTGAGTGCTGGTTTGCTTATTTTATCACATCCCCCTAAATCTATAAGCTCTTCCATTAGAGCAACTGGGTCTTATTTTTTTTTTTATTTATTTTTGTGCCTGGTCCCTGCCACGTGGTAAGTGCAGTAAACATTTGTGAATCAAAAAAAATCACAAAACATTTTTTTGCTATATTCTAAAAGAGTTACTTGTTGAACTAAGGAGGGCCCTGTCAATTGAGTTAATCCCAGAAAAAAAAAATTCATTCTCAGCAATCTTGTAAGTTTCAACCGATTAAGCAGTCTTTGGGGCTCTTGCTCATGCTATTCAACAGTCTCAATATTCTCCCTAGATTTTCTGTCTGCATCTGGTATGTAGTGTAAATTAAACGGGGTCCCCTTTTCATGGCTCCTGTGGCTGTCCCATCGTCACCCCTCCATCATCCTGTGCCCCAGCTGTGCTGAACCCATATCCCTCCAGGCCCCAACTAGCAGGCATATGCATGGGCTCTCAGAGCTGGAAGGAGACAAAGACATGGACCACTTTTTGTCAGTTACCAGCTAGGCTCTTTGAAAATGTTATTCATTTAACACCCTTATAAAATTCTCTGTGTTGAATAGTATGTGACAGAGAAGAGAGTGGAGTATGAGCTCTAAAGTCAGACTCCCTGGGTTAAATCTCTGCTCCATCTTCCTAACCACGCTTAGACTCAGTTTCCTCATCTGTAATGTGGGGGTGATCATTAATGCCAGCCTTAGGTATTCCTTGTGAACTTGGAGCAGTACTTGGCACAAGATAAACATCCATTAAAATTTAGCTGTTATAATTTCCCAGATGAAGAGTTTCAATGTTGTTTTCAAGGCTGCAATGTTAATTAGTCAGAAGATCAAATGTGAACCCAAATATCCAGGGCTAGGGACTCCCAATTCAGTGTTCTTACTGCACCACAGCAGTGGCCTCAGAAACACCTGAACCTTTCCTTCTTTCTTCCACCTGCCCCACCTTGTGCCCCAGGAGAAGGGAAATTTCACTGTACCAAGATACCTGGTTCCCCAGGGGCCTGCAGTGATGGGAAATGGAACCCCTGAAAATTTAAAGAGAACAAAGTGGCTCCATCCGTGTCCATCATGAATAAAGCAATGAGGATTAACTCCATTTGCACATCAGCAGGAAGAGCTATGGCCAGGGACTACTGGAACGGTTATGACCCTCCTTCTCTAACTGCTGACCCTAGGAAGTAGGCCCTTGCCTTCCTAATTGCCAGAGATGCTTCTGAGATGTGTCGTGAACCAGGGCCCCACCGCCCTGCTCCCAGAAACCTCGGGTGCCAACAGCCAGCGACTGGGTTCCTCATATCAGCAATGTGCCTTAGGTTAAAAACCTCTAAGTCTAAAAACACATTTTCCAAGCTATGTCTATGTCTGGAAAAAGCCTCACTTGATCTTTATTCACATTGTTTTTAACTCCTTGATGGTAAATCATGATTGGCTGAAAGGAACTACATTTATCATAAATATTGTACAGGTGAATTTGGTCTCTGAGATAGGATTTGTTCACTCAGTGTTAGTTGAACTAATATAGATTAAGCCCAATAATTTCCATATATTGTCTATGAGGTAGATACTATTGCACCCCCATTTCAACAGAGGACACTGAGATACAGAGAGGTGAAGTAACTTGTTCCAGGTCACACAGCTATTAAGAGGAAGAACTGGCGTGTGACCTCTTTTTGAATACAGAGCCCATGTGTTTAAGTGCTGGGCTGGGCTGACAAGCAGGCAGTGGTGGGAGAAGCCCCGCACCTGCTGGGAGTAAGATGGGATGGATTCCCACCATGAATTTCCTTGCTGAGCTTTCTTCTCCACGAGTTGAAGACAGCCTGGGGTTTCCCAGGAGCTGAGGGATCCTTGGGAGGAGGGGAGGATTTCAGTTGACACTGCCCTTGGCGGTAGTTATCTAGCTGAAACTAAACCCCAGCCTGCTGTGTCCATGAAATTAAACTCCAGGCTGCAAGGCAGGGATGGTGCAATCTCTTCATCCCTGTGACCTGACCACTGAGCCCAGTATCCGGCACATTAGTGTTGCTGGATAAATACTTGTAGAAGGAATGAAGGAATCAAGGGTAGCAAGAACAAAAGGGGCCACAAGAACGACATTTAAGTTATTGAAATGTTATGGGACTTAAGGGTGCAGATTCTGGAGTCAGAGCTAGTTTTTATCCTAGATTCTCTGGTCTCAGGTGAAAGACCTTGAGCAAGTACTTTAACTTCCTTGGGCCTTGTTTTTTCACCTGTAAAAAATAGGTATAATACCTATCTCATAGTTTTTATATGGCATTTTAAAAAGTACCAGGTTAGGGGCTTAGATGCTGTCTGGCACATAGAAAATTCAAGTGTTAGGAGCTATCATTACTATTATTATTACTATTGCATTATTGTCATTATCAGATTAGAAAATATTAATTACTCGATGGTACTTTGGCATGTACAGGCAGAAGAAATAGAGCAGCAAATAGGACAGCCAACTGGTGGCTCGCTGTTGAAACCTGCAGTGAGAGGCAGACAAGGCCAATGTCAGCTCCCTTAGTGAGACTTTCCCCGACAGCCACTTCTCGAGGTTCTCACAGATTGGAGAAAATTGTCCACAAGCCCCTTTCTAAGCATCCCTTTCCATGAGCACATAAGACATAATTAGACTCTAAGGAACAGTTAGCTCCATGGTTCTGCCCCTTGGACACATGCCGAGAACTCCAACACGTGGACTAGTCTCGGCTGAGTTTATGTCACCCTGAGGACCCATCCACTTCCCCAGTGACACACTCGAAAGGCCACAGTTGTTTTTCGGAATTGTTCTTGCCCTTATTAAGAGGAAAAATCAGTTCAGCTGGGAGGGAGGACGATGCGTGCAAGAAGCAGCCTCGTCACACTTGAAGCACATGGTCTCTGTTCTCCCTGACGCCCACCGGGCTGTTGGCCCTGGCCCTGGGCGCCCTGCGCCCCAGGCCACAGGTCACTCTGATTGCGTTCATCCTGCTGCTCACCCCATGGCCAACCCAACAGTTTCCCTTTTCTCTTCGCTCGCCTGCTGCTCACAGTGTGCTTGGGTTCCCAGCTCCTAACAGGATAGCCAGGTGACCTCGAGCCCCGCCCGTCTCTCCTGTCTCTGCAGAAGCTAGAGTCCCCCACCCCTGCCATCCCTCCCCGCTCACCTCCCCCACCTCCCTTCCCTCCCTCGCCCTGCTCCCCTTCAGTCCCTTTGTCTGTCTTTCTGTCTGTCCCTTTCTGTCTGTGTCTCTCTGATGCTTCTTTCTCTCTTCCTCCATGTCTTTGTTTCTCTTCCTTCCTGTCTTTTTTCTTTCTCTTCTTCCTTCCTTCCTTATTTTTTTTCTCTTCTTCCTTCTTTCCTCTCTCTTTCTCTGCTTCCTCCCTCCCTTCCCTCATTTTTTTTGCCGAGTACAAGCCCTGGGATGACCATGTTGGTCGCTGCGTGCTCCACATGGAGTAAACCCAGGTGCAGCCCCCCCTCCTGAAGCCCGCAGGCTCCCGGGTGTGACACAGGCTTACCCGTGAGGCACAGCAGCCGTCAATGGCAGCGCTGATGGTGCCGTGCTGGAGGGAGGAGTAAAGGCCACTGCCACCGTGGTACACGAGGCCCTAAGCGCCTGGTCTGGAGGCTCAGGGACCACTGTGCTCAGGAACTAATCTGGGAACTGGAGTCTGAAGGGTGAGGAGGGGATGGGGGGTGAACGGGGGAAGGGAGAAGGGACCGAGGGTTACAGGCACCAATACGAGACCCTGACGTCTGAGGAACTGACCGGAGGACGGCAGGGGAGGAGGCAAACAGAGAAGGAAGGGGCAGTAAGTGATTGGCTGGTGCAGGGCCACGTAGCAGCCGTGGTGACGATTTTATCCTCATCCTAGGAGCCATGTCGAGTCATTAGAAGGTTTTGAGCAGAGACTTCACTCATGGTTGACGTTTTTACAAGATCCCATGTTGCTGGAGAGTGAATAGGTTGGAGCAGGCCAGTATGGAAGCAGGTGATGTAGAGGTAGCTGTGCTGCAGAAGGGCCTTCTGCAACTTCTCTCTTTAGAGCAACTGGGGGGAAGGGCTACGTCCAGAGACTCAGGTATCCAGGGCTCTACCCTGTGGTCTGCTATCATCATAGTGTCACCTGGACAAGCTCCTTCCTACCTGGCACCTCAGGTTTCCTCTGTAAAATGAGGCAGACCCAACGGTCTCTATGGCCCTGTCTCCCTTCATCGGTGATCCCGTGTTTTCTTTGTGATACTGCCAGTGTTACCTCCTAGACGAAAACTTCCTTGCTCAACCCTCACCTCACCACCATCCCCTCATCTAACCCTTTGCCCTACCATGGACCCCTTCTTTAAATTCTCAGAGTGTCAGAGAGCCAGTTAACAACAGTCGTCAAGCATTCAGTCTTTGGGGCAGAATTCATGAATTTGAATCCTGGTTTGTATTTGATTCCTTAGCTGTGCTTTAGTTTATCCATGTATAATATAGTAATTGTACATCATACCTCATAGTATTGTGAGGCTTGAATCAATCCATATGTGTCAAACATTTAAACCATGCCGGGCACACAGTAAATATTCAATCAGTGTTACCTAATAAAACTGTAGTGGTGTTTATTTTTCCAATCTTGAGATACTTCACATAGGATAATGGTCTTCAGTTCCATCCAAATTGCTGCAAAAGACATTAATTCATTTCTTTTTATGGCTGAGTAGTACCCCACAGCATATATTTACACCACATTTTGTTAATCCACTTATGAATTGATGGGCACTTGGGTTGACTCCACGAACACCACATGTATTCTCTAATAATTTGGAACTAATTGATGGGTACACATTGGCACAGAGAGAAGTAAAAATCATTGGAAATCAAGAAGAGAGAAGGGGGGGAGGGGTAAAAACCTACCTAACAGGTACAATGATATCCCTGACTTAAGCATTATAAAAGCTATTCATGGAATAAAAACATTTGCACCCCCTTAATACTTGGAAATAAAAAGAAAAATTTTTTTAAAAACTGTAGTGGATGCTGTGATATGCCATTCAGAAACATTCCAACGCTGCCAGGAGCGTTGGATGTGGAGGGCTGCATCCCTCTCTGGCAGCTGCCCTGAGAGAAGGAAGTTGCCTTGCTCAAGGTTTCTGCCCCTTGTTGGGGCAGCTCACATCAAATCACTGTTGGATGCAGGGCTACAAAGGCCAGGCCACCTACCTCAACAGGGAAAACTCTGAAGGGCTAGCCCAGCTTTTGAGCTCCTTGTAGGACTGGCTAAAGCAGCACAGCCCAACTTTTCTCTGTGCCCAGTCCCGTGTCTTCACAGATGCTGTTTCTGAGCACACTCTGCAGTAAACCACTTGCATGCAGATCTCCCTTTTCCAGGGGACCTGGGCTCTGGCAATTATTGTGATGCTCACTCTGATGATCAGGCATCATATCTGTAGCCCACGCAAATCCATCCGTCTGCCTGGTCTGTTGGTAGAATCCCCCAGTGATGATCCTCATTTAGACTTGGCTTCACAGCTATAAGTTCACTCAGTTCAGAAAGCTCATCCTCTTACCTCCCGAGAATTCTCCATATTGTCCAGAACTCTGCTGAGTGCACAGAAGAAGCTAATAAAAGCTAATGGGTTGGATAAGCAGGTGAACAAAGGAGCTGATTTCAGAATTGTTCTCTTTTAAGCACCAAAGGAAGCAAGAAAAGCTTCATCTTTCTCTGCTGCACCCCTTTTAATAAAAGGATTTGTTCTATAAAATTTGGATTCAAATTTTAAAAGTCAAAAGGCCACACTTAAGGACCTAGAAGGCCACATGTGGCCTTAAGGCCTTGGGTTCCCCACACCTGCAACCATTTGGGATCCTCCAGGTATTAATAAACCCAGGATATATGCCAATCAAAACATCAGAATAACTTCACTACATGGCCTGGGCTGGGTAACCTGGTGGGGTTGCCAGCAGTGTCAAAGAGAGAAGCGAAGTTATCCTGGACTCAGCTTAGAGAAGAAGGGCATAAATAAAAGATTAAATGCATATTTCTGTTTATTTGGGCAAGTTGCTGAACCTCTCTGGATCTTGGTTTTCTCACCTTCACGATGAGGATTAAAGTGTTGGTGTTGGTGTTACATGAGTTAATCTAGAGAGAGCAAGAATTTTCAAAATGTAGTTTCTGGATCATCACCATCACCTGTCAACTTGTTAAAAATGCAAGTTCTTGGGCTTCACCCCAGACCTGCTACTGAATCAGAAACTCTGTGGTGAGGCCTGCAACCTGTGTGTCAGTGGGCCCTCCCGAGACTCTAATGCATGCTCAAGTTTGAGAACCACTGATACAGAACACTTAGAGCAGAACCTAATACTCAGGAGAAGTTCAATGAAAATTAGACCTCACTGTCATCGTGTGATGGTGCTTTCTAATGTATAAAGCACATTAAATATGGATTTGAAGAATGTATTATTCATTTCAATCCTCGGACTTAGTGTATGTTGGTTTATGTCTATTACGGCATAGAAGTTGAGCCAGCTTCAGCACCTTGTTGGATATCTTAACTGAGTTGCTTCACCTCCCTAAGACTGCTTCCTTGTGTATAAAATTGGCATAACACTTCCCTCCTAAGGTAGCTGTGAAGTTTAATGAGATAATCTACGGAATCGTTAGCACAGTGCCAGTTCCAAGTGAGCATGTAGTGAATGGTGCCTATGATTATGTCAACATCATGCCCTACTTCAGAGATAATAGGTAATAGAATAGTTCCCTTGTACACATTTTAGTACTTGCTAATAAAAGCAGATGGGGCAACCCAGCATATAGTGTGAGGAGGTGGGTGGACAGGGAAGTCCTCACAAAAGGGTCCCCATCTGTGTCGCATTTGAATGGTTATTTCACAGTCTCTCAATATCAAACCCATAACTTCTTCCTCTTTTGAACTGTTCTTATGCCAGGGCTCTCTGGCCACTGGCCCAGCTGGTAGAAGGGCCAACTTCTTGCTGTAGCATGAAGCCAGTAGTTAGAGAGTGTCAGTAACATTCCCTAGTGTAAAATAACAAGAGAAACAACCCCTAAGGGTTTTTGGATGCTGTTTATTTTTTTCAGTTTTATTTTTTGTGTCTATAAAATCTGTCTGGTGTTCAGGTCTGCGTCCCTCATCCTGGATCAGACATTCAGTTTTGTGTAGCAGGAGAAGATAGTATAGACTAGTTGTATTTATAAAATACATAGCCACTTGGTAATGAATGTGTTTACCCATATGGTAGTAGAGTGTGATGGTTAGGGCTCTGGATTTGGCAGATGTGGGTTCAACCCCTGACCCTGCTGTTTGGTGATCGTGTGATCTGGGGCACAATCTTTAACCTCTCTAAGTCTTAGTTTTCTCATTTCTAAAATGAGAAAATGCATTTAATGTACATTGAGTAGTCAGCAAAGGGTCTGGCACATAATACTCACTTAGCTATTTTTAACTGTAGTATTGGAAATGATCTTGTTAGACTATCCAGCATGGATTTAAAGAGACAGATATTCAAATTACACAAGCATGCTCGTTTTACACATTTTTTTTCGCCCTGTCCATTTTCAGGTTAAATTGGAGTTACAACTCCAGCTTCAAACCTTAAGCAATCTACATGGATTTAAAAGTTAACTATTAAATCAAGTGGCCCTGTATGCAAACAATAACACATTTCCTTGAGCATTTAGAAATGCTCATGTATAATTCTAGCAGCAGGCGGGAGCATCCACTTGTCACACCCACTGACAGTGGTCTTGGGGCTGTGGAGGGATAAGGTAATGTCTCCTCTTCTCTCCCATAAATGTCAGACTTTTCCAAGGCCATAGGAATGTCCTCTATGTTTGAGAGCTGACCAAAAGTCCCACTGAGTTATTGCTTATCTCCTGGACACCCTGCTTTTTAGAGTGGGCTTTGCTGTTTTGACAAGGAGAGAAAGGCGGGGCTTCCTGCATGATTGGAAGAAGCTGGAAACCATTTCATCTCTCAGGAGACGACCATCCTGAGCTCAGCATGGGGTTGGGATGTGGTGGCAAAGTGGGAGTCTCAACTCTTGCAAGGACAAGTCTGGACTTGACTTTTTCTGAAAGACCTAGTGGCATCCAAGCCTGTATCCATCAGGGGAAGCTACCAAGGGCTTTCAAAATCAGGCTGGTCGCTGTTTGCCAAGGAGAAATCTTGAAAACTCACCCTGGGGCTGAATGAACCTCAGGGTCATTAGAAACAGAGCCTTACAGGTAGGTGCCTACCCATGCCTGGCCCTGTACGAGGCCCTGCAGAGACAAGATGGATAAGACACGATGCTGTCACTGAAAGGGCTCCCGGTTCTCTGGAGAAGACCAATAAGCAACTAAATGTATGAGTGGAGTGTGGAGTCCGCAGTAATAGAACCAATGACAGTAATTCACAGGAAAAAATGATTAATTCTTTAGAAAGAGGGGGATGATAGGTTAGCATAGTTCTTAAATAGGAGTTTTCAAGGTGGCCAGGAAACATGGCACAAAAGCCCAGGCGAGCATGATCCTTTGCGAGTATTGGGTGTGGCCAAGGCTGAGAGGCAGGTGGTGATGAGAGAGAAAGGTAGCCAGGGATAAACCACCAGGGCCCCGATTTTCCGTGAAATGTCAGCTTCTCAAAACCCTCCCACTCTCCCTACTCCCAGCACCACTGACTGAGTTTTATTCATAACTCTTTGAGTGGATAAATTGATGGATGATTGAATTCCAAGATAATCCCAAGTAGCAGTTTTTCTAATTTTACTTTATAAATTTATATACATAACATATATATAAAATTAAACATGGAAATGATTTTTCCGTGTTCCATTTTTCACAAGCCTGTGCTGCTCAGTACTTTGCATTCATTACTTTATTTCTGCTCACAGCTTTATGAGGTATATACTACTCTCGTCAACTCATTTTGAGATTTGAAAAATTGAGATTTACTGAAATAAAGCCAGTCATCCAAAGTCACATGGTTGGCAAAGTCAGAGGAAGAATTCACACTTGGATGGGTCTTTCTCAAAACCTGTGTTTGAAGCCACGAAGACAGGTCAGGAAACGAGGAAGGAGTCAGCAGGTACAGGTCTACCCATCTGCTGGTTGCTTCTGTCCACTCAACTATTTTTGGAGTATTGAAGTGACATTGCCACAGGCTGTAGTTTCCCATGGTGTACAGGGTTGTGTTGGCCTCTGAGAAGCCAGCTGGGCAGGTGGGAGGACGGGGAGAAGCTTGTGGGGCTGGCAAGGTGGTGGGTATGCACCACGATGCCCCCGCTCTGAGGGGTGGCATGTTACTCTCCCGACATCCGGAGCCCCAACAGAAGGTCGACCCAGTAGGGCTGCTACATTTAGCAAATACATATTTTATCTGGCCACCCTTACTTCTCAGGGACTCTGAGCCTTCCCACAGAAAGTTCTAAGCCTTCCAGGGAATTAATTGCACTAGTGAGGCTGAAAGCCTGGATTTGAGGTGATTAGGAGACACGTCCAGTCAGGAATGCATTAAGGACGGCAAATATTTTAAGCCTCAAGAGCAGCAATTAAAAGGAGCCCTGTTCTCTAGAGCCCCTCCCCACAATACAATGAGAAAAAGGCTGCATGTTCAGTGCCAAGACCTGGACTCCCCTTCACAGAGCCAGGCAGAAGCCAGTCTTACTCCCTGTCACTCAGAGTTCCTCCCCAGCCCCAGGACCCACAGTGTGGAAACACAATCACACCTGGAGGCCTGGCCTGGGGGGGACCACGCAGGAGACAAGGCTGCCTCTGCCTTCCTCTGCCAGAAAGCGCTGGAGGTGGGTGGTGGACCTTATTTGATCACTCAATAGACCTTTATTGAGCACTTACTATGTGCCAGGCAGCATGCTAGCTGGAATACAATGGCAAACAAAATAGGTGCCATGTATAAGGGAGAGAAGCACACAGCCACGTAGCAAGCAAGTATGTGTACGTATTATAGATGTGTGTGTGTGTGTGTGTGTGTGTACATAAGATACAGTCGGCCTTCTGTATCCATGGATTCAACCAACCACGGATCAAAAATATTCTAAAAAAAAATGGATGGTTGTGTCTGTACTGAATATGTACAGGCTTTTTCTCTTGTCATTGTTCCCTCAACAATACAGTATAACATCTATTTACATAGCATCTACCTTGTATTAGGTATTAGAAGTAACCTAGAGATGATTTAAAGTGTACGGGAGGATATGCACAGATTATATGCAAACACTACACCACTTTTTATCAGGGACTTGAGCATGGTAGATTTTGATATTCACAGGGGGTTCTGGAACCAATTCTCTACGGATACCGAGGGATGACTATATACACACACACACATATATATGTAATAAATATATGTGTGTGTATATATATAGTGAAGAGAAGGATGAAGATGCTATCATAGAGATATCAGGAAGAGAGACCTACTGCAGACAAAATCATCAAAGATGTCCTCACTGAGTGGGTGACATATAATCAGAGACAAGGAGGCAGTTAGTGAAAAAAGCAAGAAAGAAGCACATCGCAGGCTTTAGGAAACAGCAAACACCCCAGGCAGGAATTGCTGGTAGGATGAAGTCACTGCAACAGGATTCTTTTCCTGGTCTAGCCACAGAGTTTGCTGGCTGAGATCTAGCCTTTTGGCCACTGGGCTTTGAAGCAGACACACCCATATCCCCATCCCCGAGGTCAGTGCAGACAGTGATGGCTCATGCGGGGGGATTTCTGCAGCTCTGCCTGAGGTTCTTTCCTGGTCTGTGACTTGGCCCGTGCTTGGAGCAGGCTGCAAGTGCCCCCAGGAGCATAGCTCAGCAAGTGCAGGATGAGAATGGAGAGATACATTCCTAAGCTTCCTCCCCTCGGTGGGAGTTATGAGATGTGTTCTCTGTAATCTCTCAGAGGGTCCCCGCTGGAGTCTGGAGTCGAGCTCTGTTGTTCACCGGGGTGAGCCACTCCGTAGGCTTCCCTCCCTCCCCCGCCTCACCATCCTACTCCTTCATCTTACTTCCTGGGATCCACTCCCAGATAAACTACATGCACATAAACGTTTACCTTAGGGTCCACTTTTGGGGAAACCCAAATCCTCTGAACGAGTCTTTCCTGATCAGCCGAAGACTGACACAGGCATCCCTCCCCATTACCCTCTCCCGCCAGTCTCTCTATCTCCAGCCAGGCCTATCTGTTCATCCACTCCATCCTTCACTCCACCCTGCTCTTTCCAACCTGAGAGCTTGGGTGAGCTCCCCTTGTTTCTCCTCCTGGCAAATTTCTATTCATCATTTAAATGTCACCTCCTCCTGGAAGCCTTTCCTGCCCTCCTGCCTCTGCATCCTCTGTAATATTGTCTTCCTAATGTTGCGCTCACCAGATGCGTGCATCCATCCATCCACTCAGCAGCCATGTAGGAACTGCCTCTATGTGCCAGGCACTAGTATGTGCAATTACCCACCAGTCTTCCTGTGCTACAGGGGTCTTCCTGAAGTCAGAGTGGGTCTCAGGCTTCTCTGTGCTTCCTGCACAAAGCACAGGATCTTAGGATGGAGTGGCTGCTTGGCAATTGTTGGATCAAATTAAATGGATGAACTTCACCTGTAATGAAAATGAGGTTCTTAATTACACAAGGGAGGATACATTAAGTATGTGAAATTTGTAAATGAATATGTTATCATCAAACTGTGAGCTACGTGTAGACACAGTTTCATTACTTAAAACAGCTTGTAAGCCATTAAGAAGCCAGTGACCGTGTTTGATTTCCCACTACCAAAATGTACTTTTCAAAGCAGAAAAAGCCCTCAGCAGGTTCTGCTTTCTTTCTCTGTGGATCACAGAGACTGAAATTCCTGCTTTGCAGCCCCAGATCTTCTCTTCAGACATTTACTGAGCCCTTTGACCTTGGAATTTCATACTGGTAGGGTTGCCATAAAATACAGGACACAACCCTAACTACTGGCAATATCTTCTGAACAAATAATCAGAGTTAGTCAGACAGACAGAAAGTCTCTATGCAAACATTGAGCATCTACAGTTTGCCCAGTAATGTGCCAGACACAATTTATACAGTAGTAGATAAGGCAGATTTAGACTCTATGTTCTGAAATTTATAATCAAAGCTCTATATCCAAAGATGTTCCCTGAAATATGGTTTATAATAGTATAACACTATAATTTCCTGTAAGACAGGGATTGGTTAAAAGGGATTATAGTATATCCATACAAAACGATGGTGTTAAAGAATTTTTCATGACCCACTAAAATGCTCACAATATAAGCTTTGAAAGAAAAAAATAATCAGGGTACAACAGTGGCATATTCAGTGTGATTCCAATTCTGTGGATAACCAAATATTGACTCTAGATACTGGAAAACAATGGGAACAAACCAAGCCAAATTATGTAGTGTTCATCTCTAAGATATGGCATTATAGTTGACATTTTTATAGTTTTCTGTATTTTCCAAATTTCATTCTTTACATGCATGAGCATGTGTTGCTTTCATAATAATACTTTTTCAAAAGAGCTTAGTAGCGTTCAGAGTAGATCCTTCCACTGCGAAATGTGGCATTTCATTCTCTGATATTTAGGTGTATCAGAAGAGCTTATTAATATGTTCAGAGTTTGTACTGTGCTTGGGGAAGTAATTGCTTTCAGTTACGCCAAAAGCTTTTTGAGAATGAGGAAGCAGGAAAAAAAAAAAAAAACTCTGAAACTGTCAGTGATCTCCTTTTACTTCTTTTATTGATTATGACCTGTAAATATTTAGAGGCCAAAAGCAGTGGGTGTGTGGGAGGAGGCAGGGACACAAAAGCCAAACTGACCACCTCTCCCTCAGTCTCCCCTGTGTCTGACATATAAACCTGTGGTCCTTGAAATGCGTTGCCCTCCTACCATGCCAGCGGTGCACCTCGAAACCTTGGCAAGGCTCACCATATTTTAACCCGTGTGTACATTTGACTTTTGGGACAATTGAGGATACATGTCCTGCCTGCCTATCAGAGTGCAGACGTGATAGAGCTCGAAAATGCAGCATAGCATGCAATACCATTTGCTGTGAATAAAAGGAGAAACCTAAATTGAAGCTGTTGCCTAAGGAAGATCACCTTGGTTTACTAGACCATGCAAGAAAGTTGTCTTATGCACATATATAGAAAGAGCATGGCCAGGCCACTAAGCAGTTTTAAAGTCAAGTGGCAAAACCAAGGGGGCAGTGAGGTGACTATCAGTGCCTTTATAGAGACGATGAAATATTGTTATGCTGTAGTTGTGAATGGCAACATAATCCCACCCACTTTTTTAGTGTTATTTTAGTCTTTTTGATCCACTCAAGTGTGCCACCCGAAATTCTGTTATACAAAAGTAGGCTGTGAACACAGAAATAACTAGAACCACTGACGTTCGAGTAGGGGAAGATGGTCCCATTGGGCCACAGTTAAGAAGATTATCACCTTCCAAGCCTTTGTCCACTGGATATAGTTCCGTATGCCAAAGAGAAGAGTTGAAGGGGTTAAACATCCTCGGACTGGAAAAGAGAAGACCCAGGATGCAGGAGCAATGTTGGAAATATCCACAGTAGGGGTATGAGACACAGCAGCCTACTGTTCTGTGTGCTGTGCTTCCCAGGAGCAAACTTTGCAGGGAGGCCACTATAGCACAATATAAATAAGACCTTCTAAGCCATTAGAGTTGCCGCAAAATAGAATGGGCTAATGGGAGGCAATTAGTTCTCCATCTCCATCTCCTTAGTTTTTATCCTGAGAATACTGCAGGAGGAAGCTGAGCCAGGAAGCTCCCCCTGCCTCAGGGGGGAGGTCGGAGTGGTGGCTGGCCCAAGAAGGTTTTCTTAACAGTCTCCAAATCTGTGCTTCCCATGCTCCCCATTTTTCTCCCTCCTTGCCCCCGCCCCCACATGGGATTGCCTGGTCTGCAATCTTGTTGGAGAGGCAGGAAAGGAACCCAAGTCCTCGATGTTAGGATTAGCTGGTGCCAGGCAGGGTGTAAAGCCCTTCGTGGGGGTCATTCCCTTCACTCCTTACACCCCCTTTGAGGAGGGCACCATTACCAGGCACGTGTGCAAAAACTAATACTCTGAACACTTACGTGACTTGCTCAATTCCAGCTGGCTAGTGATCGTCATCAGGGGTATTTCCACAGGCAATCTATCTCCAGAACATGACACTGAGTATCCCTAGAGCCTTATACGGTGCACGACAAAAGTAGGTGCACGGTGCATGGCACATAAATACTCACTAATGAATCAATAAATGAACATGTAAACTGTGGGGGACGGTGAGAAGGATACCATGAAAGAGACAGGATGTTGCCTTACTAAGATGTCAAAGAAGGGAAAAGTGCAAAGAGATTATCAGTCATTCATTCATGCTCCTGCATGTTTTATGAACACTTTCCATATGCCTGGCTCTGTGCTGGGGGCTCCAGATAAGTAGGTGACTAAAGACACAGCCTTGGTCCTGGTGGTGTTTAAGTAAGGGAGATGGCTTGGTAAACAATATTAAGAATAAAATAATTTTACTCTTGTTGCATTCACAAAGAAAGCCAGTTAACTTCGAAAGTTTGTCGTTGATATGAAACAGCAGGACATGGAGCTCTGGGAAGGGTTCTGCCCTGAGGATGCAGAGGAAGAAAAGGTGACGTGAATAGGACTAAACATCCCAGTGGGAATTCCCATCTGGAGACCCGCTGTATTTCAGTTCCCTACAGGACCAACAGTTAAACATACTCTGATCCAAGAGCATCCAGTGTCACCTTCCAGCTGTGGCGGGTCCTGTACCACCCAGTTCAGAACTTCAGCTGTGGGATTTGAAGTCGCAGAAAGAATCTCAGTGTCTGATCTCTGAGGGCTGGCAGGAGCACAGCAATAATTGGAGAGTTCAGGTAGTTCTTGTCCAGGGCAGGTGCTTTCAGATGAAATTGTTGATCACATCAGGAGGTGCTGAAACCAAGGTCAGGCTCTTGGTCCTGTTGAGATGCCTGGTTAATGAGGTGCCTTCGATGAACACAGACACTTGGAGCAACGAAGGAAGACAGGCTGCTGGGTTGTGAAAACAATTGTCCTGAGTAAAGGCATTTGCTTTCTGCCAGGCACCATTTCACACTGGTTTACAAAGCCCTGTGTTTAGGGTGTGGGCTTTGTAGGAGATGGGTAAAGACTAGGAGTTGGGGACGAGAGCGTATATTCCCTAAGCCCCCACTTTGTGCCTGATCTTGTGCAAGGCTCTATGCTTGTATGTTGATCTCACACTCATGGTAACCTGGTGAGGTCGGTAATATCATCTCGACTTTATAGATAAAGCTGTCAGTTCAGAATAACTAGGTCAAGGTCCCTCAAGTGCTGAGTGGTAAATCCAAGGGTCAGAATCCAAGTGTGACTGATGCTACTAGCCCTCTGCTCTTCTCTCCTGGACACCCTATTGGGTCCTTTCCTTGACTTGATAGCAGAGTGGCTATATAACCCACTTTTCCCAACACACTTCTAATTTATACCTGTTGATCAAGGAAAATTAAAAACAGCATCCCCTTTTGTTCTGAAAAAGAGTCCCAATTTAGACCATAAGTTATATTGTCACCCTATCTAACAGTTTCAATTCCTTTTTCTATTATTTTTGGTTAAAAGAGATGCATTTATCAAAACCACAACTCCAAACTGTGGGTGCAAATTATAATTTGGCTGGAAATGTGAATCCGGCATCCCACCATGCAAATACAATCATCCAGGAAATTCATCCACATGCACTACATGGAAGGCAGCCAACCTGGAAGTGACTCTGACCCTCCCTGATTTAGAGCCCTGTGAAGGGGACTTTGCCATCTGGTGGGCTGGACAGCTCTCTGGCCAAAAGTCCAGCTACATGCTTGCTGGAGTCCAACTCTTAAGCAATGTGGCAGTGTGTGGGCTGTGGGTTGTCCTGGGGCCATGCATAGCTTCCGTCACTTAGAGAGTATTGCTGACAAGAGACACAAGACTGAGTATGCTCCCCATGAGGGTTGATTAATAGAGTTACCGCATGCAGTTGGGCCAGCAGCCCATGGGACAAACGAGGGATGTCCACACGCCAGGTGCTGGGGCTCACAGCTCTGCCTGCCAGGAGGTACAGGCCTATCTCTCTAATTCACACAAAGTTGTGGTGGGGTTGTGGGGGTTGTGGGGGTTGAGGCCATGGTTGCAGATTGAACCCTTCTAACCCAGTACCTGCCCTGCAGTCAAAAATCCCAGAGGGGGCTGGGTGCGGTGGCTCACGCCTGTAATCCTGGCACTCTGGGAGGCTGAGGCGGGAAGATCATTTGAGCTCAGGAGTTTGAGACCAGCCTGGGCAAGAGTGAGACCCTGTCTCTACTAAAAATAGAAAAAATTAGCCGGGTGTGGTGGTGTATGACTATAGTTCCAGCTACTCGGGAGGCTGAGGCAGGAGGATCCCTTGAGCCCAGGAGTCTGAGGTTGCTGTGAGGGAGACTGACGCCACGGTGCTCTAGCCTGGGCAGCAGAATGAGTCTCTGTCTCAAAAAAATAAAAAAATCCCAGCAGGCCTGAGAAGAAGCTACTTAACCTGGAATTAGTAGACTGAAGATTGTAACACAGAGTGGTATGGTCTTTAGAGTAAGAAGAGCAGGGAGCTAAAATGTACTGAGCATTTGCTGTGTGCTTGGCATCGTATAAGTATGCCAGCCCGTTTGCATGTAAGCACCTAACCAACACTTCAAGATAGTTAACCTTCTATTTTATAGATGAGATCATTGAGGCTCAGGGAGATGAAGTCACTTTCCAGAGTCACACAGCCCATCGGTGGTATAGCTAGGTTGCAAATCCAGTCTGCCTAACTCCAAATGCTGAGCTGCCTCCAATTGGGCAGAGACCATGCTCCCGTCCTTGCTGTATATTTGAGGGACTCGAGGCACAGAGCTCTGAAATGGTAGAAGCAGGGTCAGGACTCAGTGTTCCTGCTCCTGTGAGTCCAGGGCTCCCGTCAGAGCCAGCCTGCGGAGTGTCCTGTTCCAAAAGAGGAGACCTCGCGTAGTCTATCTCCCCAAGGCCATGCCAATGCTTGTCTCGCCTACTGTCTTGGGGCTGCCTCTCCTTACTGGTGAAATGAACAAAACACCATGCTGGCTTCACCCTCAAACATACCAGGAAGTGAAACCAGGCTGACCTGTATCTTGGCTAGAGCAGAATCATGGGACCCCTCCTAGAAGAAACTTCAGGAAAGCAAAAGTCACCTTCCTCCCACCCTTGGTCCGAAGCTTCCTGTGGTGCCTAGTGATGACCAGAGGTCAGGAAACCCAGCTGTCGGGGATCTGACCAGGTGTGCTGCGGAGTGGAGGTCACTGTTGCCAGATCCCTTAATGAGCACATGCCTCTGTCCCAACAGGTGACCAGCTTCTACCCACAGGTGGTCATGGGGTGGGAGGGGCCAAGGGAGGGGCAGGCCCAGGCCCACCTCAGCCCAGGTCAGGGAGCATCTGCAAACTACCTTAGGAACCATCTACCTCTGGTGGCATTTTGTGAGATTCTATGTGCACACCTGTTTTATCCTAACACACTTCCTATATTCCTCCCTCAGCTATTACCCTTACCTTACCCTTCTCTCCACTCCATGTGCATGGATGAAAACAAAAACAGTATTTACACTTGGCATCCACATAAACTTCCCCCATCACTAATGTGAACTTGTAACCATGCTCCCCAAGGGCAGTGTCTCAGTGGGGCAGCCAGGGATAAGGGAAGGGAGCAGGCCGTGGGGTGGTTGGACCTTCCTGCCAACCCTTCCCTTTTCTAGAAAGGACACACATCCTCCAGCCCAGCCTAGCCACCCTCTGACCCACATTGTGGGTCCTTTTTGATCACCTTGCTCTTTGCTCACCTAACTTCTGTCTGTTCTGCTATTTCCTCCACTCAGCCCACAGTTGCTGCGACCTGTGCAGTGGGCCCAGTGCTGTGCGTTGACAAGGGAATACGATGTGGTCTTTCCCATAAGAAGCCTATGGCCTAATGGGAGATACAAAAGAAATTTTCAGAGAGGAAGAGAGAGAGACAGAGACAAGGGGATGGAGGAGGAAGGGAGGAGAGGGGACGGCAGAGAAGGAGAGAGCCAGAAAGGGCAGGAGAGAAGAGAAGAGTCACAGCACGGAGCGAAGGATGGTTGATTGGGTAGTGATGTGAGTGGGTCTGGGCAAGGGAGCAGATAGTAGCTCTTCCAGGCAGTCTCTGGGAATCCCAGAGGAGATGTTCTTCAAGGCTGTGGGCAAGAAACCAACTTATCAAGTACCTGCTCTGGGTCAACCCTCACCTCCCTTGACCACACTTGATGAGTAGCCATTGTCACCCTTGATCTAAGGAGGAGGAAGCTGAGGCTTAACCAGGCTCAGCTTGCCCGAGGTCAGCCAGGTAGTGAGACTCCAGGACTGACTCAGGTGTGGGAGCTGGGAGCTTTACCTTGTTCTGCAACCTCTGAGTCATCTTGTTTTCCATTTCTTCATTTTGGAGATCAGTAACAACCACAAAGGTCGTATGCTTGGACCTAGCAGCGAGGAGGTTTGGGTTTAAATCCCATCGCTCCCGTCACTAGGACTTAGACTTTCTGAGCCCCAGTTTCCAATTTTCTTGGCAGGATAAATCCACATAAGTTCACTTGCTTTTTCTGATCCTGTCTTCATGATACGAACATGACATTGGGAGAGTAGAATGAGGTGCATGTACAGTGCCCAGCACTGGGCTTGACAAAGAGCAACTAGTCAGTAAGAGATGGTTCCCCTTCCTCCTGTCCTTCTAGCCTACAGACCCACTACTCCTGTAGCATAGGGCATTGGTTAAGATTGTAGAAGCTGAATACAGACTACGTGGGTTCAAATCTCCTCTCTCCTGTTGCTGTGTGACTTTGAGCAGTTCCTTAACTTCTCTGTGCTTCAGTTCCTCCAGCTGGGAAATGATGAACTAGTAGCTACCCTCATGGAGGTCGTGATGAAGATCAAATGAGCTGTTATTTGTAGAGCACGTCCAACCCTGCCTGGCACACAGTAAGCTCTGTGCAGCTGGGGTTAAATGAATCAACCCCCACGCTTCACCACTTTGCTGCACTTGTTTCTTAACCCAGTGCCTCTGCAATGAGCTCAAAGGTTTAAATAGTCACCTTTGCTGACAGTTGATGGGGCAGCACTGTGGCAGGATGGGAGAACCTGGTGCACAGTAGCTGTGGCTGTGGCCGAGGGAGCAGGAAGTTTGAGCATCTCCAAGCATCAAGAGCTTCAAACCCTGCTAATGGGGATGGGGGCTTATTTTCTGTTCTCGCTCCTCTGATTCACGGAGAAGACCGTGTTAGTCATGCTCTGATCTACAGCATCCCACACAGTAAACCCATGGGCTGTGACATCAACCTCTACTAGGAAGAGAGGAAGTGGGTTGTTACAATGCCATAACTGAGAAAATTAGGGGAAGGACGCCTTCATAGAGCAGTGGATCTCAGCACTGGCTGCGTGTTAGAACTCCCCAGGGAACTTACAAAGTATGTACTAATAGCCAGGTTTTAAATAAAATATCTGATATTAAATATGATATTCTGAGCATCATGGGAGCCTTCTCATCTGAATCACAGGGCGTGTGCCAGTCGGATGATTTACATTAGTGGTTCTCAGCTTGTGCTGCATCAGAATCTCCTAGAAGGCCTGTTAAAACTCAGATTGCAGGGCCTGATCTTGAGAGCTTATGATTCCATAGGTCTGGAGTGGGACCTGAGAAGCTGCATTTCAACAAGTCCCCAGGTGATGTTGATACTGCTGATTCTGGCACCGCACACTGAAAAGCGCTGGTCTATAGAATGAATAAAAGAGAAAAAAAAATAAAAGGCATTCTCCACAAAGTCTTCCCAAAGAATAGGTCTACTTCTTTTTTTAGATTAAAAAAAAAAAAGAGTTGTCCAAACTTATATCTTGAGCAACTGGAAAGTGCCTGTCGTACCCTTTTGAATGTCTCTTCCCTCTCTCTTACCCCAGCCACGCACCCCTATTGTTTCTTGCCATTGAAATTCTTGTGAGTGTCATGTGTAGGCCAACAGCTTTGCGGTGACAAACAAGATAAAGATAAAGAAAAGCTGACTGATTCCTAGAGCGTCAAGAGTGAGCACACAGAATGATATGATTTCTCTTTCAACCATAGCTAGAATATTCTTTGCTGTCTTTGATGGCAGGTCACATGGATCAGCCCACACAGTGGGATTTGAATTTCCTCTTCTTACAACAATTGAGTCAACTGAATCGTTGAGCAGGCAAGTGACAGCGTGATCCGAAGAAAGTGTTTCTGACCCTACGTCTAAACCTCAGTGTGGGAGTTTGTATTGTCATAAGAAAAGCATAAGTACAGCTCAAGTATCCAATGTACTAGATTTTGCGGTAACACTCAGTGTTTGCTAGTCTGAGCGCCTCTATGCCTTGATGAAGATGAAAAAATAAACCGACAATTCTTTGAAAGAAGAAAAATCTAACCTCACTGTTTCCTCTGAATACCTTCTTGGTACATTCACAAACTCATTCTGCTAATGATTTTCCGTTCTTTGACCACAGTTTTGGTCTGTGGTGTCCATGAGCTGTGTAAGAGTAAAAGCAGTTTTGGAAAGAGATGTACTAAGTTCTATCTTAAAAAGTGATTAAAAATGATCAAGTTAGCAATAGAAAGTTCCATTTTTCATCAAACATAGTTAGGGTAATGAGTCAACTTTTGTTCTTTTGGGGAGGTTTTCTCAAATAGACTCTCTTTGGCCCAGCTAAATAACCAGGCAGTGTGACCTGTAAATCTTAGAACTGGGGAGACCACAGAGATCATTAGGTCTAAGTTCCCATTTAAAAATGGGGAAACCAAGGCACAGAGAGATTAGCTTGCCCCCAATCACACAACACATTTGAGAACAAGTAACTTGACCACAGGAGAGTCCTTTCCTGCTCCTTGTCTAGTCTCCCCAGCCATGTGCCCACATACTCCACTTTCATGCCTGCCCACGTCTGCAGATGTGCAAAAGCACAGTGCACCGATGTGGTCTTACCCCAGTGGTTCAGTGATTGGATTCATGTTCTCACCCTCGTGGCTTAGGTGTATAATTGTACTTTTAATGGTGTATTTATTTTATTAATATCTGTTGCCCCCATTAGAACACAAGCTCCAAGACAGGGTCCATATATAATTTGTTCACTGTTACATTTCCAGCACCTCTCGTAGGGTCTCATCCATGAGAAGCATTCATTCAACAGCCCTATAGTGATGGAATGAATGACTCAACGAAGTAGCAGAGAGGCTGAGATTCAAATGATGACAAGGAATCAGCCAGGAAAAAAGACAGGGAAGAGGATTCCAGGCAGTGGGGATTGCATGTTCAAAGATCCTGTGGCACTTAGGAAGAATTGAGTGTTTTTCCTTATGGCCAAAGCTAGAATTCTGGAATATGGTGAGAGACAAGGCTGGAGAGGTAGACAGTATCTACATTAGAGAGACCTTTGTAAGCCACCCATTCTCCGTCTCTTACTTAGTTGAGTCTCTCTTGCTGAATCCTGAATCTCAGCGCACTGGTAGGATCACCTATCCTAAATTCCCATTTAGTGGGTGACCAGAATTTCAACCGGGCTCAGTCCCAATTCCAAAACTGTTATACCTAAAAGCTGCCACTTATTCAGTACTTAATATATACCAGGAAGTGTAGTAAGCCTTTTATAAAGATGCACTTGCTCCACTAATTACTGGTTTATGGTGCCTAGCTTTTCTGGAATAGGATCTTGCTTTGAACTACCAGTCTGTTGATAAGAGTCTTATCTCAGGGACCCAAATCAGCTCCCTTATAACTACTGTCCCTGGATTTCCTGCTATCTGTGCTCTGCTTGAGGACACCCCAGCAGCCCTGGGATAAGGATTGAGCTGATTCTATCTGGTTGAAAATCTGTTCACCCATATGAACCTGAGACAAAGCTATCCAAAGCGTGGCTCAATGAAGCTTTCCAGATTGTTGGCAAAGACCTGTGGTTCTCTCTGAGACTGCAACTTGAGTGTTTAGCTGCATGGATAAGAAGATTAATAGCACAGTGGCCTTGGAAATCAGGGCCGCCTGGGTTTGACTCCCAGGTGTACCATTTACAAGCCAGGTAACCTTGGCCAAGTTCCTTTTCCTCTCTGACTCCCCATTTTGGGGAATAAAAGAGAAATAAAACTATGTACTGTAAAGGTGGTTGAAGGATTTAAGGAAGCACTTAATATGGTGCCTGCCCCATCGTGGGACAAAAGGAACCACAGCTGCTGTTACTGCTGTGTTGCCAGCCCTAGGGAAGAGAGGGCAAGGCTGGTGAAGAATTCTTCCTTTCAAAAGAGGGAAGGGAAGTCAGTGAAAAACGAGTACATGCAAATGTCCATTTACTGCAGTGACTGGGAGAAAGGATTGTCGTTCATTTTGTGTTCTGGGTCTGGAGGTAAATTGCAAAGTCCCTTTTATTGAAAGTTCATTCTGTCTTATGTTTATTGAGTCCATGCTGTTTGCTAGGCACGTAGGAGAAACGAGGGCAAACGAGATGCTGATCCTGCACTCACCCTGGAAGCTGAAGTACAGATTTCCCATAAATGTGAGGGAGAGCACTTTCCTGCTTAAATACAGGATGCTGAGCATCATTTACTTTAAAAAATCATTGAGGGTCTCGTAAGGGCTTCCCACTGCCTAAGCAAGTTCATGGAGAACTGAAAGGCTGCACACAGATGTGTACTGAATTTGTGTTTTCCACCCATTAATATTTATATAATAAGTTATTATATAATATTATATATAATACTTATATAGCATACTACTTATATTATGTTATTACTAATATAATTCTAATTCTATATTACTAATTAAATATCATATTCTATAATTATTTATGTATATACTAATTATTCAAATTACATGTAATATCAATACATATATAATACTAATTGTACATTATTCTAATTATATATAATTATGTTGTATATACTATACTTATAAATTATCTATTATATATAATACTCATATGCTATATGTCATATAAGAATGTAAATATGTAAGCAGCCTGGACTACTTATATAATCTCATTTTTTTAATCATGCGTATCTTTCTCTTTGAAATGGAAATGGTGAAGTTCTGCTTGGGTCAGAGTTAATTAAATCTATGCTTTATTCCAACTCTACCACACTAAAGGACGTGAAAGCTGCAAAATGATGGGGGAGGGACGCCCCAATACACTGAACTCCACTAGTTCCTCATGCATCCATCCAACCAAGTTTTACCAAACACTTACTATGTGCCAGGCTGTGCAAGGGCACTGGGGCAGAGAGCCAGTGAGACACAGTCCCTGCCCCCACGGAGCTCACAGATGGGCCAGGCAGTAGCCAGAGAAGGCTGTGGTGGCCACTGTCCTAGAGGAAGGAGCCGCAGGTCAATGGGGGCACAGCAGACGGCAGCTGACTCTGTCTGGGATGCTGGAAAGGATTCCTGGAAGAGATGCCTGATGGGGAGTGCCTCTGATTTGAAGAAGAAAGAGGAAGGACGGGCATGGGTGGCGGAAAAGCCTGTGAGGAAACTGGCGTGGATGCTAAAATAACACAACCATGCAGGAGCTGATGGCAGAATATTGGGTATGCTACTACTGCCGATGTAATAAGACCAAGAAAAATAGTAAGAGTAGTCTTAGTAGCAGTGATAGCAAATATTTATTGAGCATTCACTGTCCTAAGCTCTGTCCCGCAACAAACCTATACTGTATAGAGTATTACTATCCACGTATTTAAGATGAGTGAACAGAGGCGCCAATATATTGCTCAGCTGGTGAGTGCAGCAGCCAGGAGAGCAGACCAAGCTTACAAGATCAAGGTCACTTGTTACTCTATTGGTCCTGGCCCGGGCGCATTGTGAGAACACCACGGATGAGGGCTGCACAGTGCCACGCTTATGGCAGATGGTGACCAGTGGTGGCTCAAATATTGAAAAAGTGGAGGGAAGTATGTGAACGAGGCAGACTGGGTCAGATCAAGGAGGGCTGGCCTTGGGTGATAAACTAAAGGGTGTGCATTTTATTCTGAAAGCTGTGATAGGCATTGAGAATTTTGAAACAAATAGTGAAATGCTCTGTGTTGTGTTTGAGAAAAGTCACGCTGACTACAGGAAAACACACAGAAACAGCCTGGCCAGTTGGAAGAGAGTTGTCATAATCCAGGGGAGGAAATAGGATGACCCAGACTGGGAAGGCACAGTTACAAGAGATGGTGAGGAGAAAGAAATAATGCACTTGCTGACTAATTGGATGTGGGGGCGAGAGAGGAAGAGGATCCAGGGTGGTCCAGATTCCTGGGTTTAGCAATGAGGGAATGGTGCAGTCCAATCCCCTGAAGCAGAGGATGCAGTAAGAGGAATGTTATAGGCTGAATTAGATCCCCCCACCGAAATTCACATGTTGAAGTCCTAATCCCCAGTAGCTCAGAATATGGCTCTATTTGGAAATAGGGTCTTTACAGAGGTAATCAAGTTAAAGTGTGGTCGTTAGAGTGGGCCCTAATCCAATATGACTGGTGTCCTTATAAGAAGGGGAAATTTGGACACAGATTGGCATAGAGGGAAGATGATATGAAGAGACACAGGGAGAAGACGGCTATCTACAAGCCAGGGAGAGAGGCCTCGAACAGACCCTTCCCTCACAGCCCTCAGAAGGAACCAACCCTGCCAACACCTTCATTTTGGACTTTGAGCCTCCAAAACCATGGGAAAAGAGATTTCTGATGTTTAAGCCACCCTGTCTTGGAACTTTGTTACAGAAGCCCTTGCAAACTAATACAAGGAGTAACTCATCTGGAGATGGCCGTGAGTTATGTTTTGGATCAGTTGGGTTTGACGTGTTGCTTTGGGACAGCCAGGTGGAGACAAACGCCAAAATGGTAGAGATGCCAGTCCAGGACTCGGTGGGCAGCTTGGGACTACAGATTAATATGTGCTCATCGTTTCTGACACTCTGGCATCTACAGCACAGCGAGACTGGTACATAATGGAAATTTGAAAAAATAGTTGAATGAATAACTGTTGTGTTTGCCTAAGGACAGAGGGCAGAAGAGACTACAAGGATATTGGAACTAATTCTAATTTCCCATCCCCATACTAAGAAGCTTAGCTCAAGCCTTATCGACAGGGAGATGTAACCATGGCATATGTGAGGCCAATAAATTTTAGAGAATTAATCTGTTGGTTGCTGATATTTACACTCACTAGGAAGGATAGTTCCCTCTTTGTTCTGTAAAATCTGGGGGAAAAAATTAAACATCAAAGCTATTCTTATAACAGAGAACTACAGCCTGTCAAGAGTCTTAGTTTCCTGCCCATGTTCTGAAATGTTGACCTCCAAGTGAATGTGCCAGTAGCATGTCTATTTTAGGTAGGAACTTTAAAATCTTCTTAGCTTCAAATGTCAAAATAAGTAGACAGCATAGCATAATAGAAAATAGCAATAACTGGAAGCCAGGAGACCTTCCTTTGAATTCTAAAACTGCCTCTGAAAATCTGGGTGACCTCAACCTTTCTGGGTCTCCTTTCCTTCATCTGTAAACAATGGGGGAAGGGGTAATTGGATGATCTTCCAACTCTGACATTCTCTCAATGTTGCCTTTAATTGCAACTGGTGATAAGATAACATTTCCATAAATTGACCTGCCAACCTGATTTAGTCTGCCAACATGAAGACAGGAAAACAAGATGGGCAGAAATTAAATATCACAGATGACTTTGGTAGAATAATTTCCCTCCTTAAATATGGCAGATGGGACGCTGGAAAGAGACAGCACTTGGTTTTAGAATGCATCTTCATTACCTGCAAATTGGGTTCTACTGGAAGGTTTCTGAATGCACGTGATCACAGTATTTTGTCCAGTGACTTAAATTTCAACCACATTGAAAGAGGACATGGAAAATCACCCACTCCTAACTGTATTTGTGATTTCCTCTGGACCGTTTAATATTTAAAACTCATGTTGACCTTTTCTTTATATGCCTGGACATCTGAATATAATAAGCTCCTATGGGGGAAAGATAATTAGGATTTATTGAGTTATCTATTTAGTGTCACATTTTGTGCCAGGTCCTTGACCCATATTATGTAATACCTCATTTAACACCTCCCTGGAGCAGATGCTGTCAGCCACACCATAGCTTCTCTGCACTCAACTCAACCTGCTGAGGGTTGCTTCTGTCTGGCCATGGGATCATGCTGAGGCAATAAGGAAAAGCCAGATGGGCACAAGAGTGCAGAAGCAGCACTCAACCAGTATCAGATGGAAATTTGCTGGATAAATACATCCGGCTTCCTCACCGCTGGGTTGGGATAACTCAGAGCGTGGAGCTCCCCAGAGAGATTGAGCTCCAGTTGTCCATGGTGGATATGGTCCTGATGACACATCCTTTATTGGTTGTTTTCCTTTTCTGTCTTTTTTCCCTGAGACAGGGTCTTGTTCTGTTGCCCAGGCCAGAGTGCAGTGGCATCATCACAGCTCACTGCAACCTCCAACTCCTGGGCTCAAGTGATCCTCCTGCCCCAGCCTCCTGAGTAGCTGGGACTATAGGCATGTGCCACCACACCTGGCTTAGTTTATCTTATTTTATTCTTTTGTAGAGGCGCAGTCTTGCTATATTGCTCAGGCTGGTCTCCAACTCCTAGCCTCAAGCGATCTTCTCTCTCTTCAGCCTCCCAAAGTACTAAGACTACAGGTGTGAACTACTACACCTGGCCTTTTTCTGTCTTAATACCATGCTATTTCCTGAGATCATCTTCCAAGTAAAGTACTTACATTCAAATACTTGTCCAAACTAAGACATCCCCCAAGATGCCTATGGAGTAGGTAACATTATTGCCAATTCACAGCTCAGTGTGGTTAAATAACAGCTGTTAAGTCTCGGTGCTGAGGTTTGTCTGACTTCCATTCACTTTCCTCCGTACCAAGGGCGTTTTGTTTCCTGGGGGACGTTTTGTAATGTCTGGATACATTTTTGGTTGTCACACTGGGGGCCGCTACTAGCATCTAGTAGGTAGAGACCAGGGATGCTGCTAAACATCTTACAATGCACAGTTCAGCCCCGTATAACAAAGACTAATCCAACCTGAAAACCCAATAGTGCCAACTGAGAAATCCTGCGCTACACCCAGCAGGACTGGTTGTTAGGGGGTGGCTCTCAGGTGTGACTTGTCTATTCTCTTTCACTTCTAGGGCCAAGCTGTGGCTCAGTTGTGTTCCACTGTCCCCAACGTGATTGTCTTTGGAACAGCTTCTACTTTCAAGCATGAAGCAATCAAAGACTCCGTGACCCACCTCTTTGACAGAAATGCAGACTATGTGCAAGAAGTAAAAAGGTAAAGTGTTTGCTGTACAGAGCACCAGGTTGGCCCTTGCTCTTCTCTCCATGCGTTTGCTATACAGGTAGCACCTCTCTAAAGAGTGAAGCATGAGCCAAAGTTCCCGGTAGGAAGAAGGGGGCTGGAAGGAAGGGAACGTCATGAGGAACGTCATGAGCATATTGAGGAATAGAAACGTCACAGAGGCTGAGAGAACTGCAAGAGAGCTTAATGGGCTCAAGTCCAGGGATATCTGGTTATCTGCTCTAAGTACAGATATTGGCAAGAGGCACCTGGGGAGGAAGGGAGGGCAGGGCATGAGGTGAGGCTGGGCAGGAGACTGGTGTCAGATGCACATAAAGACCACACACACCAAGCTAGGAAATGTGGGCTCCAACCTGGGTGTGACCGAGAGCCACCAAAGGACCAAAGTGGTGACATGATCGGATGTGGGTTTTGAGCAATCACTGGTGGGGTGGAGAGAATGTATGGGGGGGAGGCTGGGGCTGGGAGGTCGGTTGCTGGCGGCTGCAGTCACCTTGGGAATGTTGGTTTATAACCTGTGATGCTGAAGCTGTCGATCATGGCCATGTGCGTGCCAACGCAAGGAATGAGGTGGGAAGTCCAGCTCCACCATGGTTCCGCGTGATTTGGGGGCTATTCTCAGGGTCCGCTCTGTTCACAGCTCCCGGGGAGATGCAGAGATGGCCCAGAGCCATTGTTCCAGCATTTCCATTTTCCAGCACGAAATTGTAAGGTGCAAAGGTATTCAGTTACCCAGATGCATCATAATAAAGAAACAATTTTCTCCAAATCACAGATTAAGATGGAAAACTAAAACAAGTGAATGGGAGATGATAGATTTAGACCAGATTTGGTGAAATTTGTCAAGTTTCTTGAAAAGGAGAGTCTTGTGATGGTTTGAATTTTCACATTTGTTTTAAAATTTTGAATGTAGAGATTTACATATATTTTAAGGTCGTCCCAGTAGCTCCAGCACGATGTGAAAGGAGAGCTTTAAAGCTAGCGGTGGGAAGTTCACCCTCTGTTTCTCAGATGCAGGCTAATTTTGAAGACACCCACCTGCCCAGCTCCACAGCTCTCGGGTAGCTCTTCTTGCTTTTAACTCAAGTCTCTCAAGCTGGGGTCTGGAAAATGAACGACCACTGCCCCTTCAGTAATTTTCTCTTTCACCCCCTTAAGTGCTGTTTTTGCAAGCAGCCTTTCATTTATTCACATACCCACCTGCTCAATAAATACGTGCTGAGGGTCTGTGAAGGGGCTTGGGGCTGTGTGAGGGTGGGGGATCCAGCCATAGGGACCCTTGACAGTCACTGTCCTCACAGAGCTTGGAGTCTAATTGGAGGAGAAGGGACAAAAATAAAACTATAACGAGAATTCACTGATTCACACTTTCGATATGTGCTGTGGTGGCGAAATGCAAGGTGCTAGGGAACATTTGCCAGTGGGGAAATCAGAAACGTCGTGAATCCCAGAGTGGGATTTTGAGGGTTAGGAAATGAGAAGTTGGCCGGGGGAAGAGCATGTCCAACTAGGGAGAATGCCGTGTGCTAAGGTTCTGGGTCAGGAAAAGCTTGGTGAATTCAAGAATCTGAAAGGAGACCAGTACAGCTGGAAATGGTAGGATGGGGGGCGCGGGAAGAGAAAGGATCAGGAGATGGCAGCTCTTCTGAAAAAGGGATAGCCTATGACCAGGGGCTCCTGCAGACCCCTTTCCCGGGCAGCCACCCCATCCCCTCATCTCCCTCACTGTCCTGGACCTGCTCCCTTTGCCCCTGAACCAACGATTTCTGCTGATGTCAGAAGAGTAGAAGACAACAGCGTCTGAGACCCACCTCACCACCACCTGCCTTCATTGGGACTTCCAGCAGTTACTGTGTTTTTAAGTAGGGACCCTGGGATTAGACTAAAAATGATGGGGAAGCCGCAAATATGTTCATACCACGTTCTGTCCCAGCCATCCTACCCTCAGGAAATAATCCAGAAGAGAAAAGCTACAGATACAAAGCTGCCTGCTGCGGAGCCAAGCGCTGCTTTCTGCCTCATTGTAAGAGCTTAGCAGGTGTCGACAGGGTGAATTATAGCGTTGTCTGTAATAGTGGAAACTCAGAACCAGCCTCCACGATCAACAGAAGGGAAACAGTTCAGTAGATCACACTACACCCACATGCTCGAGTATTGTGCAGCCCCTAAAAAAAAAAATGATAATTATGAAGACTCTGTCACAAAATGAAAAGATGCCCATGGTAGCATATTGAGTGAAAAAAGCAGAATGCCAGATTCCGTCTACACTGTGATCACAGTTTTGTACAAATTTCTCAGTGCATAGAGACATAAAGTGAAGGGAAAGGGAAACTATCCACCCGCTGAGATGCAACAGGAGTGGAACACAGAGTGAGTTCTCTTTGTTTTTAGATCACAGATATTGTTACCCTGTTATGTGTATGATGAACTAGGAAAAAAAATAAGATAAAATTTCTTGAGATGAAACTCTTTTATAAACCAGTCGGTGGGTAAGCCTCTCTTGAACACATTCTCAGCCTTGAGCCAGGTGTTGTAAAGGGAATAGAGAAAAAAATATTCGTGATACGGACCTGACCTTTACATCAGTTGGCTTCTCTCTGTTTGGGGCGGAGAGATGTGACTACGAGGGAAACCAAGCAAAAGTCGTGTGTGCCTGACTGCCAGGGCTTTAGAAATAGAGACAAGAGAAGGGTCAGAGAGAGAATGTCAAAGTGGACAGCCCCTCAGGTGGCATTTGAAGGGTGAGAGCCGTTTCTGTAACAGAGGGAAGTGGAAGACAGTCCCCGACAAGGGAAGTTTGGCCAGAGCGAGGCAGATAACAGCAGCCACGCTTTGTTGGTCTCCTGCCACCCTGCTAAGAGTTCCATTAGACCATTTTATGTGCACCTCAATCTCGCAAGGCAAGGATTCCTCATGGTATAGATAAGGAAATTGAGACTTAGGACCAGATTTGGCCTCAGAGGTGTGTGATTGTGTCAATTTTCTATTCTGCAAAACTCCTCTTGGTTTATTAAATACTGAAAGTGAAAAACAGAATGGTTGGGTGGGTGCCATCATCAAGTTGAAAAATTGTTACATTAAACCAGTGTAAATCCAGGACCATCCAAATAATCGATGCCTACAAGTTGACTACAAAGATGCAATGGTGAGCAAGACAAGCATATCCCTGTGACCTGAAGTGTCCGAACTAGTAGGAACAGTTAAATGAGCAAATGCAAGACAGAGGGGTTAGCACCTGGTAGGGAAGTTCAGGGCACTGGGGAGCACAGGTGAGCAACATCTAAGTGGAAGCCCAAAGAATATGCAGGAGCCCACTTTTAGGCCTTGCAGATTTTATGAAGTAGATGTTGTCCTTATTTTTCAGAAACAGGAGGCAAGGTGCAGCTTGGTTAAGTAAATGTCACACAGACACACGTGGCAGGACTCAACCCCAGATGGTTCTGGTTCCAGAGTTTGTGATCTTTCTAGCACCCACACTCACTGTCACAAAGGCAGTGGGGGTGGCTTGCTTCTGGGCCAGGGAGGAAGCCAGGCTGCCTGTATCAAAGCATGTGACAGCATGAGATGCTGGGGTGGCAGGAAAGTGATAGATCAGAGCTTCTCAACCTCAGCACTGTGGACATTTGGAGGAGATCATTCTGTTGTGAGGGGCTGTCCTGAGTGCTGTGGGATGTTTAGCAGCACCTCTGGTCTCTGCCCACTGGGTGCCAGTGGCACCCCCTGTCCCCCAAGTCAGGACAGTACAAAATGACCCCAGTTAAGAACCACTGGGCTAGATTGATGAGGCTCTTGAAAGCCCTTAAATGGAGTTAAAATTGGATTATGTCAAAAATGCAGAGTCCTTTGCAGATTGAAGCAGTTAAGCGCTGTTATGGAAACCTGACCTGGCTCCAGTGAACAGGATGAGTGGGAGAAAGGACCTCCAGAATCAGGGGAACAGGCAATGAAGGGGCGAGGGAAAGGCAGAGCCAGAGATGATTTTGAAGGAGAACAAGACATGGTGGCCGATGATTAGGAAAAAGACCACGAAATGAGACCGAGACTACTTTTCCTCTTTGCTGTTAGACAGTGGGCACTGGTAGCCGTAGTGACTCCCCTTAGACAAGATAGACAGTGTGGGAGGAAGACCTCCAGGGACCCGCACGACAGGCCAGGGGAAGCGGGGACTGGAGCCTGGGTGAATGAAAAACCTCCCCCGTTGAGCATTTTCCAAGTGACTGTGACAAGCTGGCTCTGGACTCGGGGGAACAGATGAGACACAGGCCCAGGCCGAAAGAGCCCACAGCCCATGGAGGAGGGAATCAAACTCCCGCTGGAGGGGGATCTGCTCCTTGTTCCCATGACTTGAGTGTGCAGGTCCTTGTCATCGGTGAGGCCAAGGGGTGTGAGCTCAGAAGAGGCAGAGATCAGACCCACCCTGCTCGTCTGCTCCTCAGTGCCTCACACGATGCCTGGCACACAGGAGGCGCTTGTTACAATGCTAGTGGACATGAGTGAGAGTCTAACCTCTGGAGAGAACAGGGAGAAAGGGGTCAAGGAAGGATTCCTGGAGGTCGTGGTGCTAAGTGCATGCAGGAGCTGTTAATAGTAAACATTTACCAAGAAGCTGCACATCAGCACCCTGTGAGAAGCCTACTGTGCACACCAGACACTGTGCCTAGCCCTCTATGACAAGCCTACTGTGTGCCAGGCACCGTGCCTAGCTCTCTATGACAAGCCTACTGTGTGCAAGGCACTGTGCCCAGGCCTCTATGAGAAGCTTACTTATGTGCCAGGCACTATGCCAAGCACCCTGAAATAGTCTCATCTGGTGACGGTTAAGGCTGTGGCACAGAGTTCTCAGAGAAAAGGGGATTCAGAAAGAGAAAACTGAGTGGAGGGCCACGGATCCAGCTGGACATCAAAGTCACAGTAAAGGGTAATTCATTTCTTGGCAAGGTCGAAGAGTTTCTCTCCTAGTACTACCTCTGCTGGAACCTGCCACCACTCAAGAGAAATTCTTCCCTGTCCCGTGTGGGTGGGAAGAAGAGAGACAGTGTTCACAGTCAAGGGGCCAGGGGCTGGGGACACAGGAAGGACAGACACGAAGGTCTTGGATCAGCAACTCCAAAATATCTTACTGCTGAATGTGGCCCGGAGACTCCCTGAGCTGGGGCTATTTGTGTTTGCTTTTGAAATCTGCAGGGATTTATGTCAGCAGGAGAAAGCACATGTAGGATGTAGGAACCGCTGCATTTGCCCTCCACCCCCACCCTCTCTGCTTTATGTGATTATTGTACATACATATGCAGGCAGGGCGGACACCCCCAGAAATTGGGGGGCGGGAGGAATGAGGATGGTCCTTGCGCCTCTGCAGGTGATTGTCATGATTATTTCACTAAAAGGACTGCTGCGGCGCTTTTCAACGTGAGCATGACTGAGGGAGAGCTAGTCCCACAGCTGCTGATGGAACTTGGAACATTTTAAATAGACCCAAACAGAGTCCAGTTCAGTATGATCCATTTGCAGGGCTTGTAATAATTGAATGGGGATGGAGCACTGTTCAGTCCTGTAACTCTTACCTGAAGGAACATTTCTAGCCTCAAAAGGAACAGTCTCTTCCTGAATGGTCTAATAGCAATGGCCCAAGCACCCTCACCGTCGGGGCCCTGAGAACGAGACCCAGCTCTACCAAGCTTCTCCCCACCTCCCCACCTCCACCCCACCACTGACCTTCAAAAAGACACGGTGACAGCAGGAGGGAGAGGATTTGTGGCCTCGTTGAGCTCTGTACACTTACGTGGTTCAGCCGTAGAAATGCTGAGAGCACGTCATGGGGAGGGGCAGGTGGCCCAAGTGGGAAAGAGACCTGCAGTGTCCCCTACTGACATGAAGCCCAGCCGGGCAGCCCCCAGCTTTGCTCAGCCCCTGCTGGGAGCCAGTGTGGCCTAGAGGTAACAGTGTTGCTCACCTCACGGCTGGCCACAGCTCACCCTGTGAAACCCTACTCCTCCTATGGGACCCTCACCTGCTTTCTAGATGGGATGGATCAAACTAAGGCCCTCCTGCTCTCTGCAGTGGGCCCTGGGGTAAGTCACCTAACCTCATTGAGCCTCAGTTTGCTCATCCACCAAATGGGGAGAACAGTGGCTCTGGAGTCACAGGGTTAGCATGAGGCGTGAATGAAATGACTTAGTTCTCAGCACTGTGCCTGGGACAGAAGAGGTGCTCATGAGTGGAAGGTGCACTCTCCTAGGAAGGTCACAGACATCAAGCCTCAGCTCTTAGGGTCTCTGGGCTGCTGGCTCCACCCACCCCGAAGGTTGCATGGACTGATGGTTGGGTGGTTGAGGTTTTGCACACTCTTTTCATGCCCTTTTCCCAACCAAAAGACCCTCTTTAAGTTGGGCCATTCCAAAAAAAAAAAATGGTAATAAAAGCTGCATGGACTCAGAGCTTACCAGGAGCTGGCTCTGTGCTCCACCACGTGCATCAGTTCATTCAAGCTTCCCAAAGAGCTTCACTAAGTGCAGGTGTTATCGTCATCATCCCCTTCCACAGATGAGGTAACTGAGGCACAGTGAGGCTAAGTAACTCACCTAAGGTCACACAGCAAGTAAGTGGCAGAACTAAATGCTTAACACTCAAATAAAATTTACATTCCTAAGCCCAGTGCTATACTGCCCTTGAGCCACCCCTTACCCCTGCCCACCCACCTCCAAGGGAGCTGTTGGTTGTGACAACCAGTCATGGGGCCCTTCTGAAAGGAGGCAGTGGCCAAGACTCCTCTTTGCCATGGTTGGTGTCCCAAAGCCTTCTGACTGCCTTAGGTGAAGCTGTTACACTATTTTCTGAGGAGTGCCTTCCCTGTGTCACCTGGCTCATTCCTGCTTATTGGTCAACACTCAACAGAGAGGTCATCTTCCAAAGCCCCTGAGTCGCTCTGTTAGAGCAGGGATCACTCTGAGTTTGGGTTGTCCATGTATAGATGTCCTCCCTCGTAGCCCATGAGCTCGTGAATGGTTGAAGCAAACTGGAACCTCCGTCTGTGCGTTGCCAGCTCAGCATGCACAGTGCCTAGTGTGAAGTAAGCACTCAGCAAATGGTTTTCCAATGGCTGTAAATTTAGGGTCCATTTGTGGGACCTTGACCTTGGGCCTCACCTGTAAACTGGGGAGAAAAACAGATTGAAAATAGAAACCTTTTGGCCTAGATATTTGGAATAACATGATCAAACTCTGGATATAGGTGTATTTATTTTAAGACACAATTTAAACCTGAATTCTTCAAAAACTAAATTGACTGCTTCCCAGAGCTGCTTGCTAATGTGGTGCTTCCATAATTACACTGGCTTGGATGTTTATTATGTCTTAAATTCAGAGTGGTGAAAAGCCAGCTTCGGAGTTAAACAAGACCCAGGTTTGAATTCCAGCTGTCCTAGTTACCTAAGCTTGGGCAAAGTTGCTGCATCTGTAAGCCTCACTTGCTTCATCAAAAAAGTGGAGTTAAAATGCCTGCCTCACGGGTTTGTTGTAAAGATTAATGATGAAATAAATAGCTGGTATATAGCAGAGCTCTGAAATGTGAGTTTCCTTTCCAAGGAAGCAAACAGAGAGAGAGATGGAATAACAGTCTTAGAATGCTTTCTTCATCCTCTTTTATTCATTATCTGTTCATTTAATTATTCGTACATTCATTCAATCAATTAATATTTATTGGGAACCAATGCTATGCCCAGCAGGATGAGAAGAGCTGTGGATATAACAATGAATAGCATGAAGATGGTCTCTGACTCATGGGGCTTATATGTGGGTAGAAGAGACAGTCAAATAAGTAAACAAATAATTAAAATAATTACAGCCCATGATAGATACTAAAAAACATCTCCAGTGTAGACACTAACGCATAAAGGGAAGTAAAATAGCGATTAACTGAGGGTGGGGACTGCTGTTTCAGAGGGGTGGTTAGTTATAGCTCCTCTGGGGAGGTCACATGTGAGTGAGACCTGAAGGATGAGAAAGAGCCAGCTCTAAGAAGAACCAGGGAAATGTTGTCTAGGCAGCGATTATAGCACGTGCAAAGGCCCTGTGGTAGGAGAGTTCTGGGAACAGTCAGAAAACCAAAATGCCTTGAGCTGTCAGTGGAAGGTGAAGATGGGGAAGTGGGCAGGAGTTTCTAGACCACCACTTGCTGTCGGCATGCCCTGCATTTCTGCAGAACCAGAATCCAGAGAATAAAGAACAGGCTGAGGTGGGGCAGCTAATACAAGATGCAATTGGCAGTTTGTGGGAAAGAACATAGACCTGCAAGTAGAATATAGACGTGAGGAGCATCAGAGAAAGAATGAAAAGTCAAGGCTGGGCAGATCTATCAGGGATGCATCTGGTGGTGTGCACAGCCTGATATTGTCAAGGCTGCTTCTGAACACAGATGGGCATCTTGCAGGCAAGGGGGAGAGGTCTTGGGAAATGGAGTTCACAAGGAGGTCTTGACAGCCCAGGAGAGCCAGCTGGTAGAAGCAGAGAAAGATTCCACTCCCACAGCAGTGAGAAAACCTGGCAGAAAACAGACCCAGGCAGAAGTGAGGGAGATAGCATCATTACCCAGCCCATGATGCAACGTGGTGATCTGATTGCTGGGTATGAGGCTCCAGCCTAAAGCCCACCAGCAGAGTCCATTTTGTCCAACTCCCACCTGCCTCTCCAGCCCTAACTTGAAGCAAGCTCCCCTTTGTTTTTTCTACTCCAGCCACACTGGCTGCTTCTTATTCTTCCTCCTACCACCGGGCCTTTGCACATGCCTCTGCCTGGAACACTTTTCCCTTCATTCTTTACCTAGTTAACTCCTTCACTTCCCCATGATGCTTTCTCTGTCAGCCCTGATTGGACAAATCCATGATTTACCTGGCTTCATAGCAACTTTGTGGCACTGGATCTTATTTCAACTTAATTTTTATGTATGTAATTATTGGTGAACATCTGCCTAATGTAATTTCCACAAAGAGGAGAAAGCAAGTCTGTTTGGTCTCACCACTATATTCCCCACTGCCTACTGCAGTGCCCAGTGCTAAAAATTTCATGAAAAAATTAATTAATAAATAAATAAATGCCATTTTGGCTCCTGAGTAACTGGCTTAGACCAGTAATTCTCAAAGTACAGAGCTGGAATCAGCAGCAGGAGCAGCATCGCCTGGGAACTTGTTAGAAATGCAAATCCTTGGGCTCCACCACAGACCTAACAAATCAGAAACTCAGAGAAGAGAGGGGATTGCAGCCCATGTTTTAACAAGCCCTCCAGGTGATTACAGTGTGTACCTAGGTTCGAGATCCGCTGGCCTATTTCCCTGGTTCTGAACTTCCAGGTGAGACTAAGAGGACACACCTGTGCAGAGAAGCGCTCCATTAGACAGGCACCTAAGCTGATCGTTTTGCATGTGCCTAGGTAATGGGCTTGATTTTGGACATGACTTGAGGGCTTTTGAAGGGCATGTTCACATCAAGACTCAGCTACCATGGTGCAGCCAACTTAGTGTCTGCGCCCAGTAGACACACGTACAATTTCCCAGTTAGTGAACGGCAGAAACAGGCCCCAGCTGTAGGCCCATGCTGCAATGCCTGTACTTTGTGGGGCTGAGCATGAGGGTAGAAAAAGTGAGGTATTTGCTAAGATGAGATAATCCTGCAAACTCTCAAACCATTCGTGTCTGAACAGAGCAGGGATCCGCCAGAATAGGGTTCTATATATACGGTGGGCATGAATATATTCCCCACAATCTCCAGAGCCTTCCTGTTCTACAGGCCCCTCCTGTCTAGTATCTTCTAACAGTGGAAGCCCAGTAAATGTTTGTTAATGAGCTAGTGAGTGAATCAATGAATGTATAAATGAATGAACAGAGGAAGTGATCAACAAATGCTTTGTTTGTCCAACAGAGTACAGATGTGGATTCTTTCACTCTGCAACCTTCTGTTGCTACAGGAAGATCCTCTCTGTTTAACCCTCTTTCTCTAAGAGTCAGTTTTAGGTTGAACCTGGAGACTGGATGAATAGAAGCTCACGAGTCAGATTAACGTACCTTTGTATCTTCACCGTGAAGGAAGGTGGAGAGGGAGGGAAGCCAATCCCTGCTAGACTAGGAGCCCCATGAAGACAGAGAATGTGTTGGTTTTGTCCACGACTCTATCTCCAGCACCTCAGACACAGCCAGGACTGTAACCCTTGTTCCACAAATACGAACTGTTAACTGAATGACTATTTTTTTTTTTAGTTTAAGAGTTTTTAATTGACAGTGTAATTCTTACAAATACTATATCACAATATCAACAAAAACTGTAGAATATCTTGGAATAAATTTAACACAGAATATATTAACACCTATTTGAGGATAACTGTAAAACTGTACCACAGGATGAAGAAGTCCTCATTAAATGCGGAAATACATCTTGTTCATAGATGGGAAATTTCATTGTTGTAAAGATGTCCATTCTCCTTAAATCACTACATAAATTTAAAGCTCTAATCAAAATCCAAGTGAGATTTTTTTGGAGGAAAGGGAACTAAGTTGATTCTTAAGTCCGTGTGGAAAAATAAGTCAGTGAAAATAGTCAAGAAATTGTCAAAATGAAGAATAAGTATATGTTTGTCCAACCAGATGAATATATTATGATTATGCTTTGGTGACTAAAATAGTATATTTCTGATCCTGATAATTAATGAAACACATGAGTCAAGCAAAAGATCTGTGCATACGGACATTTCTGTATGCATATGGATATTTTGTTTATGGTATATGTAGCATTTAAAACCAGTGAAGAAAACAGCTTATTCAGTAAAATGCTGTTTTAACAACTGCTTGTATATTTAGGAAAAAGTTGTAAATCAATCTCATAATATACACTATTATATATTTATGTTAAATTTATGATTTGAATATTAAAAAGTAATAAATATGTAAGAATAAATACGAGAGTATTGTTTAAATCTTTTTCTTTTTATTATTTATTTATTGTTATTTCTTTTTTTTTTCCTTTTATTTCAGAATATTATGGGGTACAACACTTTGGTTATTATATATATTGCCCACGCACTGCCCATGTAAGAGCTACACTTGTGGACATCCCCCAAACTGTGTGCCCCGCACCCATTCAGTGAGAGTTTTCCCATCCCCTCCACCCAACTGAATGACTATTATGTGGCAAGCCTGGGCCAAACCTTTTATTTGTCACCTCCTTTCATTCTTACTGCAAAGAAACATACTAGCCCCACTTTAGCAAGGAGAAAGCTAAGGCTCAGAGAAGTTGAGTGGGGCAGCTAGATATAAACTCGGATCCTCAGACCCCATGTTCACTTCTCCATCCCAGGCTGATTCACGTACCAGCCCAGACAAATTCTTAGCTGCCTCCAGCTTTGGGAAATTCTTGTAGTTGGACCCAGGAGGAAAATCTGCCTTCCAGGCTCCTGCCCTATTCTTGCTTATCCTGGAGCTCTCACTGTTCTTGCTTCTTGGTAGTCAAACAATATGGCACGGAAAGGAAATAGATCAATAGTTTGGTTCCTGACAGGTTACAGGATTTTGCTTTGTGTTCTCCTCATTTAGAATCTCTGCTGAAGGTGTGGACATCGTTTTGGATTGTCTCTGTGGGGACAACACCGGAAAAGGTCTGAGTCTTCTCAAACCCCTGGGAACCTACATTTTATATGGTGAGTGCTAAACAACATCAGGGACGCGGTTAGTGACAGGGGATGCTGCATGTGTACCTTCAGACAAAGGCTCTAAAAAATGAAATGTGTTGATGTGTTGGGGTAGTGGGTTTGGGGGTCTTTAATTTTTTAATGTTTTCTGTAATATTTCTATTGCTGTGAGTTGTTTTTGATTATATAATAGGCACAATAAAAAGGTGCCTATTTGCTCTATATCCTATCATTTCAAATGGGATCCAACAAGGCCCAGCCAATGTGGTTACTAATGTGAGTAGAACCATTAAAGGACTTGACCCACAGAAGGTGGCACAAGTGGAAAATATTAATGGCTTCAAAAGAAGTTCAAAAAATGAAGGCACAAAGGACCCAGAGTAGGGTGGGGAAGGGTGGCATGGGGGTTTTCAGGGAGGTTCTATTGGAGATGAACTTGCAAAGCACAAAGACTCTCCTTTCCCTAAACTACTCCTGAATGTCCCAATCAAGACAGAAGCTCTGGATGAATGGAGCCTATGTCTGGTCCCATGTGCTTCTACATCCACTTCTATACTCCTAGTTGTGGGGAAGATGTATGAAAAACAACTGCAAGCAGATTTCCTCCAGCAAAATGAGGCTCCACAGCCTCCCCTTGCCACTCCTTTTACTTGTCTTCTATCATAGGCATGCGAACTAGTTTCAATATTCATCTCCACAAAGTGAAATAGGCACATATGAAGCCAGATGTCATAATCCAAAGCCAAATTATATTGGGGTTATCTGATGTTTGAGATTCTTGGCACCTCTGTACCCTGTTGGTACAATACAAAATTGAGCCTTAACTCTGGGTAAATCAGAAAAAAAAACCCACTTATTTCCTTGCTATTAGCTGAGGAGCTTATAAAAGCAATATTTGAGGTGTATAAATATTCAAGCATCTTTTTGTTGTCATCAGATCATTATAACAGAACAAGAGTTGAGCTCACCAGAGGTGGGTAAACATTCCATTGCTGGAGTGTTCCAGTAATTTTAATCATGGCCACGTATTTACTTGGAAATGGATACATAATTTATTATTATTGATGAGAGAACCTATGAGAGTCCATGCACATTATAGGGATATCGGATGTGACTAATATGTGAGTCAAATGCAGATGGACAATTTATTCATCCTCACTTACCACTTACCAGGAGTTCTATTTTTGCCCCAGTTCCATGATGTCATTTTGTTGAAATTCAACTTGATCATCTCACAAGTATCTAATTTATCACATTGATGACTTGGTTACTAAGCTATGAAAGGCTGGTACTGTGATACCTAGTGGTAGTCACCCCGTAAAAGCAGAAGCAGTGATTAACTAACTGGCTACTAGTTTACCCTGGCCAAATAACCAAGTTTAAAATATACATCATTATTTCATTAAATAACTGTTCTTTGAGAATAACTTACTCTCAAATCTTTGGGGACAAGGCAAGAAAGTCACTGAAAAGGCACCAATATGGTACCTGGATGTTCCCAACACTGTTAAGGGCTCTCTTATTTGCCCCTGCCACCTGAACCCCACAAGCAGTTTTTTCTCTCTACGTGAGCATCTTACAGACTCTTTCCCACCTACACCTGCCACCTGCCCTCTCAATATTGCTTGTTCCGATGGGCAGAGCTCGGTTTCTCACATCATTTGTCTCAAGTAGTTTTCACCTTTCTGCCCAGACCTCTTTGGAGCAGACACATCACTGACACCATTTCCTTGACTTCTGAACCTATTTTCATCCTCACCTGCCACCTTCTATACTCCACCTTACCTACCCATTTATATTCTAACTCAGCTCCACCTCTTCTACCAGCTAAGTACCCAACCTGTCTCAGAACCCCGAGCCCCTCACTTGCTGGGGAATCAAATTCAGAATCATAAAGTAGGTTCACTAAGGAGTTCATTTCTCAGTCTCAAAGAACAAAACCAAGAAGACATTTCAGCAACTCATCATTTCATGTAAATGTTGGCCTATATCATACTTTTAAGCCCAGTTTTCCAAAGTAATGAAACAGTCACCATGAGAAACATCACTTTCTCTTTGAGCCCAGTGACACCTAGCTAAATAGTCAACTTGATGCCCCACCCCCATCTCCTTCATGTTTCCAAGGCTGAATTAAATTTGTTTTCAAATTCTTGCCAGTTGTGGACCAAACAACTGCCATTTTTTCGAGCGTAACAAGAGATGTTGATTTTCATTAGCATTGCTTGATTTGGGAATCTTCCATTTGCAGGCTCATCCAACATGGTAACTGGAGAGACCAAGAGCTTCTTTAGCTTTGCAAAATCAGTAAGTATCCATGCGCATCTGAGGTACTGGGGTGGTGCTTTGATTTGCATGTTGGGAGCCCCTCCACCACAAGACATTGACCTAATCTTGTTTGTCCTTCATTTGTATCACTCATTTCCAATAAAGCCCACTTTCCTGCCCTGCTCCCTGCACAGGGACAGGACCAGGACTTTGGGCTACTTCTGTCTAAACAAAGCAGAGAGGTAGGAGTGTCAGTGAAACTCAAGAAAGCTTCATTTTGATTTCAACAGAGATTGCTTAAGTGTTGGTGGTTTTGATCATCAGTCAAAAAATGAACTTGGCCTTAGTACATTTTATTTGATCCATAGAGAGGCTGGCCTTTCAGTTTGATCACTTTCTGATCAGGTCCCTGGGGGTACTTGAGATTTCTCTATGTCCCATCCCACTGAGTAGGAGATACAAATGGGGACCCTACAACTTCAACAAGCTCCTGGGGTGATTTTTAGACATAGGCAAGTTTGTGAACCACTATCTTAGGTGATCATGCTCTGAATTTGTTTGCTACTTTGTTTGTCATTGAGAAGCCACATCCCTGGGCATTTACCCCACTGCAAACTGACGCGGACCTTTATTCCCATCGAGAGCTATACTTGCTAGAATTAAACTAATGTGGGCTTGAGCTTTGATTTTTACCCCACCCACCCCAACAGGGGATTGCTGCTTCTCAAAAGTGACTGTTTCTCTCCCCTCTGCTCTTAGCCTCCTTTGAAGCTGGTTCAGCATTGACTGATCCACCCACTCGACTAGCATTTTCTGAGCCCCTGCTATTTGTGGCACTGTGCCAGGCACTGGAATGTCACAGAAAATGAGACAGGTGCATTTTTGACCCTTGTGGCCCTTGTATTCTAATGAGAAAGAGAAACCCAAAATAAGAAAGACATTAATAATGTGATTGTGAATAGCTATCAGACCTCTGAAGTAGATAAAAACGGGGTGCTAAAATAGAAAACAGTGGGATGGGGTGGAGGCATTTAGAATAGGGCGGTCAGGGAAAACCATGGTAAGGAGTTAGAATTCATTCTAAGTGTGGCACTGTGGGGTGTTCACATGCCCCCGAAGTGCCAACACCAGCTGCTTGAAACTTCAGCCCCAGACATTCCCTGATACCGGAATGGATCATACTCCCTGCGCTTGTGACAGTAGAATCAAAGGGTCTCTCTTTGCATTTGAGCTTTAAAGTCTGGGTCAAGGATCATCTCGACTACAGAATCTACAGAGGAGCAAGAATGGAGTCTAATGAAAGACGCTGTCTGGAGTGTACCCCTGAAGACGAGCTTTGTACCACTCACAGCTGTTCTGTTGCTGTGGCTGTAATTAACGTGATGCTGGCAGACTGCTGTGGGTAACCACCCTGATCCCAAATTATGTACAATTGTATTACAAAAAGTGTTTTCCCTTTCTCCCTCTAAATGCACAATCCCAACACATAGTGTTAAGGAAATAATTGCAGTGAATTCCGTGCTCAGTGAAGGCATTCACGAAAGGACAGCAGGGGACAGATGGAGATTTCTCTGCCCCAAACAGGGGTGCCATTACCAGAACGCTTTGTAGCTAAAGGGCAAGAGTGAAGACGTTCCCTTTCGGAGGCCTGGTCAAAAACTAGTTGGTTGGTTAGAAGAAAATTGAAGAAAGGGCATGCCAAGAAATGGAATGGTGATGGATCTGGAAGGTTCCAAAAGAAAATTTTTTTTTCAATATGTTCAAGAAAGGCTTAGAGATTAAAGGCATATTGGAATTATACATAGATTTTTCACTCAGCTATTTTAATTATGTTTCATCTTAAAGTTGCTGCAGAGCTTGTGCTTCTCTGTTTGTCAAACATGCCGTTTGCTTTCATACTGCGATGATGATGATACTAACAGGAAGATAACATTTTGGAGTCTGACTCCAAATCGGAGCTTTTCTTCACTAAATCAAAAACATCCCTTTCAAATGAAGATGACAATAAAAATGGCTTATGTTTGTAGAGCACCTTGTACAGGACAGACACCGTTCTAAGCACTTCTTATGCATTAACACATTTACTCCTGACAACCACACCATGAGGTACAGGGAGGAAACTGAGCACAGAGAGGTTAAGTGACTTTCCTAAAGTCACACAGCTAGTAAGTGACAAAGGTGAGATTCAAAACTAGGCATTCAGCTCTAGAACTCTCTTAACTACAAAGATTCAGCAAGCATTCATTCCACAAACATGCATTGAGCCATTGCAGATTCATCGGGAATCAAGTTAATAATCATTTTTCTACCTTTGTTTTGTGCCAAGAAGCCCACGGTCAAGTGCACGGCTCTTCTCGAGCCAGCCCCCAGGCCCTCAGCAAATGTACTTTAGTAAAGAATTTTGTGCATGAACTTCATCATCGTTTTCAACTTGTCTTTCCCACACTTACTTTCCTAACATGAGTGTCCCAGTTAAAAAAAAAAAATCAAAATCTTTTACTTTGGGAGTCTCTTTCAATTCTTTTTGGAAAGAGACGGGATATATATAAGCATGTCAATAACATAAATATCATAAATGTTCCTAAGGGCCCATCACATTCCTGTTTGCATGCTGTATTGAAACTGAGATCAAACGTGTTCCCTCTTAGAACCCTTCAGGAATTGGAAGTTTGAATTTCTAATCTATAACCAGCACCAAAGGAAAAGCAATTAAATCAGAACAAAGCAGTGGGATAACCATTTCTGTAGGTTGCTAATGGATTATTTACTTATTTTGGTGTCTGAAGGCAGCAGATGAGAGACTAGAAAAGAGATGGCCACATTTACTGGTTGGGTGTCTTCTGCCCAGGGCTTCTCAACTTTAGTGCTATTGATAATTGGGACTGGATAATTCTTTGTTATGGAGCCTATCCTGAGCGTTGTAGGATGTTTAGCAGCACCCCTGGCTTATACCCACCAGATGCCAGTAGTAGCACTGCCCCCCTTCAGTCATCTCAACCAAAAATATCCCCAAACATTACCAAATGTCCTCTGCGTGGCAAAACTGCCCCCAGTTGAGAACCACTGATTCAGTCCCAACACTTTGGCTTCATCACTCCTTCATGCTGTTCCTCCTTCCTAAATTACCCTTCTCTTCTTTGTCTGTTGGATTCCTGCCCACCTCTCTGCGTTTAGTCTGGTCATCATCTACCCCCCCCCCAGGAAAACTGCTCCTGCAGTCAAAGTGGCCACCTCCACCGTGCCCCCACCACACTTTGTGAACATCTCTGCCATCCTAACCCTTCACCAGCCCATCCCCACCACCACCATTCACTGTGCCAAGTGCTCTACACTTAATTCTCCCAGAACACATCAGAGGCAAAATCCTGCCACCGGGTCAGTTGAGAAAAGTGAAGCACAGAGGATACTAGGGAGTACGTTGTAAAGCCAGGATTCAACTCCAGCTCTGATGATCCCTAACCGTGTTTCAACTAGGTGTGGCCTTACGGTTGGTTTTGGCCTCTCTCCCCTACCTAGACCCTGCACTTCCCATAAGCATCACTGCCTATTGTTTCCTGCACACTCGCAGCAGTGCCTAGCGAAATAGATGCTTCAAAAAACACACCACCAAGAGCTACCCCTTGGCCAGCTGGAATCTGCTCAGCTGCGGCCCCATGCTCCCCCTGCACAGCTGACAGTGCTGGCAGTGCTGCAGATGCGGCCCAGTGTTCAGTCCCTCTAACCCGACACTATCTTTTCTTGCAGTGGTGGCAGGTGGAGAAAGTAAACCCCATCAAGCTGTACGAAGAGAACAAAGTCATCGCGGGGTTTTCCCTTTTAAATCTGCTCTTCAAACAGGGCCGGGCGGGCCTCATTCGAGGAGTGGTGGACAGACTGCTAGGGCTGTACAACCAGAAGAAGATCAAGCCGGTGGTGGACTCCTTATGGGCTCTGGAGGAGGTAAGAGTGGGGCTTTTCCTCAGCAAATCGCCTTTTTTTTTTAAATCCAGGTAGGTTTAGGCAGCCAAATACAACCTTTTACTAAATGGGTTTTTTTTTTCCAGGTTTGTTTGCTTTAAATGAGGGTCCTAAAAATTATTTTCCCATAGTATAGTACTTTGGATATAAGAAATACTTTAAGTTCCCTAGTGGTTCATGTGCCTCACCACGCCATTTGTGCTATAAACCCTTCCCAGGGAGGCCACCAAATTTTGATGGATGTGTACAATTCATTTTCTTGCAGAGAGTGGACATTGTTGCAGCATCATGTATATTGCTGCCTTGTGAGTATATAAGAGATCACGGTCAGAGCAGAAAATGGCTCAGAGCTAAAATGATTTGTGTGCTAAGCCTGATACTTTGAGCCCCTGCAAGGTTCAGTTATCATGATGGGATTTAGAATGATTGCTGAATTGTTGGGTCTAGTGTTGGACCGAGTCTTATCGTCAATTAATCTGCCGAAAGTCATAGTATTTTAAAGCATTCCTTGATCACGAAAAAATTCAGAACCCCTAATGTAGCCTTGAAGGATGAACTGGTTGTATTGGTTCATATAGGACTTGCTAGGAGTTGTCGGGGTCTAGAAAATCCGTCAGGACAAAGGAAGCTTTGGGCATTTGGGAAGTCAGTTGTGGCAGCTACTTGTGAGGAGAAGTGAAGAGACATGGCCTGGGTTGCAAGAAGCATTTCTCTAGAAAATCTTTCTAAGTCAGAACTTTGTAACCTTGGCGTCAGGGAGCAATAAAGCTCCTGAAAAATATTTTAAAATATGTGGAAATGTTTTTTTGTTTGTTTGTTTTGCATTTTGCATGAGTGAGATGCCTTATGGTATGAGTACTTTTTTGTGCTTTTTGGGAGTCACAGACAACTTTAAAAAATCTCACAAGTACTAAGTTCTATGGAACAGATAGATAGTGGGGTGTGCTTCTGGTAAGAGGGCTGCTGCTATGTGCCTAATGGACTAAGTTGGCCCAAATCCAATGGCTTCTCTAAGCACAGAAATCCCCCCAAAAAGGCTCTTTGAGGGTCACTGTGTAATCAAATACAACTGGTCCTGGATCTGTGGACCAGGAATGTGCCTATATATGTCTCTCTGATATTGCAGTGTCATGGATGGTCTTAAAGCCCCAACTACCAAAAAACCTTGTTTCTTATGAAAAAAGAAATACATACACGTTACAGAAATTCCTAAATTAACCAAAAACATGAGGAGAAAATGAACAGCAAGTGCACATTTCAGGGAAGGATAACATCACGGACATTGTGGTTTACTTCCTTCCAGTCTTTTCCCTATTGCAGATGCTCACTGTGACTCCATTTACTGCTAAATCAAATCTGATAATCGTGCATGCCTTCTGCTGTGTCATTGCCAATAGGGCTAGCCTATTGCTATAACTTTCTTGAAAACGTTTGTAATGAGTTAGACATCCATATGGTATTCACTATGGCATCTCAGGGGAACAGGACAGGGTTAGGCTACATGGTTCCTGGGTTCTCAAGGGTCAAGAAGGAGAGAGAACTGGGACTAGTCAAGACCAGTGCTAAGAGATGAACTTGTCCCTGGGGCAGAAAAGGGGTCTTATGCTTGAACTCAATGCCCAAAGGGACCCAACAAATCGGTAGCATTTCAGCACGGATTGAAATCCAAGAGGGGTCCAGTGAGTTCTTGTTCTGGTATTTGAAATCACTTCTTGGTCACAATGGTACCTGAATCACCAAGTATTTGTTGAAGAACTTCTTTGTGCCCAGAACTGTGCAGATGCTGGAGATACAATGGTGAACAGATGGCCAAGATCCTGAGACTTCATGTAGCTTATGCTCAGAGGAGCCCGAAGGGACAGGAAATACTGAAGTCAACAAAGATAAGCAGGGCTATTGCCAACTGTAGTAAGTTCATGAAAGGAGATAAATTAGGGTATATGTTGGTGCGTAAGTGGAGGCAGGAGACTTAGCTTCCACAGAGCAGTGTTTCCCAACCTCTTTTTCATTGTTGCCCTCCCTAGGGAGCCTCTTTAGACATTATTTTGCCTAATCAACACCCCCCATAAAATTTTAATACCATATATGTGTGTGTGTGTATACGTGTGAGTATATATTTATCAGTATATGTTTATGTCCTGAATATATATCTGTACTTTTATGCATTAAATGAGTAATAGTGAGGATTGCTCAAGACCAGGAGTTTGAGACCAGCCTGGGCAATATAGCAAGACTATTTCTAAAAAAAGAAATTAAAAACTTAGCCGGGCATGCTAGCACATACCTGTGGTCCCAGGTACTCGGGAGGCTGAAGCAAGAGGATCGCTTGAGCCCAGGAGTTTGAGGCTACAGTGAGCTATGATGATGCCACTGCACTCCAGCCTGGGCAACAGAGCAAGAAGACTCTATTAAAAGAAAAAAGAGTAATATTTTTAATCTTCCAAGAACCAATTTTCACCCCTTTTGGGTGATACCATGCTCATTGAGAATGCATGCTGTAGAGTGACTTTAAAGAAGGAAGGTTTCTCTGAGTAGGTATTATTTGAGTTGGGACATGAAGGAGACAAGACACTGAAAATGAAGAACATTCAAGGCAGAGAGACCCTCAAAAACAAAGGGATGAGGAAAGATCTTGGTGAATTCCAGGGAAGGGTTGTTCTGCAGCAAGGAGGGAATGGTGTAAGTAGAGTCTGAATAGGTCAGCAAGGGCCAAATGGAAATTTGGATTTTACTCCAAGTACCATGGGGGGCCGCTATAGGGTCAGAGTCAGGAGATGCTGCATCCCGGCTCCAGGGGCATTATCCACCAGGGAAGAAGCTGAAATTACTATTCAGGGTCCTGGGCAACTACTGAACTCTGATATTCAAGGAAGGTCTGAATCCAACTAAGGAACGGGAAAGTCACACTAAATCACAGATCAGGAGACCTCGTAACAGGGAAGCTCAGCCCTCATTAGGGAGGGTCTGACTAGGCACAGATGGTGCATGTAAGGCAGCAAGACTGATTTCCAGCCTTCATGCTGGAGTTGTCAGGATGGGCTCAAGGACTGAGTCCACTGAGGGTGCAGTGCAAAGGGACTCAGGGCCAGCACTGACTGGGGTGGGAAAGCCAAGGCTGGCAGCTTGCTTGACTGAGGCACGGATCATATGCAGGCCCGTCCGGGACTTACCTCGGAAACACCTCCCGAGTCCACAGGCTCCCTTCCGTCCCCGCTCCTGGCGCAGGTGTCGAAGCTGGTCTCCCTCCTGTGAGGAGCCTCCTGACTGGTCCCTCACGTCCATCTCGTCCCTCTCCAGGGCAATCTGCCCAGCTGCCTCAGTGGACTTAGCAAGACCTAAGCCAGATCACGTTCCGCCTTGCTCGAAAATCCTCCCCTGGCTTCCGACTGTACTTGACATGCCTTCCAGATTCCTCACCGAGGTCTGTAAGGCCCTGCCCACTCTGACCGCTGCCCATCTCATCAACCTCACTCTGTCCACCTGACATCCTCCACCCAAGCCCCAGCTGAGTGCGTGCCTCTGGCCCGTGAGCCCACCCCGGCCTTCCCCGTCTTTAGCCTCTGAACCTGTTGCTTCCCCCTCCTGGTTTTTGCCAATCTCCTTCCTGCTCATCATTCATGTCTCAGCTTCAATATGACCTATACGGAGAGGCCTTCCCCAAACCCCTCTTGGAAGCAGCGTCCTGCTCAGCCACTGCTGCCCAGATCATTCTCTCTCCTTTACCCTGATACGCTCCACTGCATTTATCACTGCCTGAAATGAGCTTGTTCGTTTATTTGCCAACTCGTTTAGACTCTTGCCTCCTTTCACTAGAACGTAAACCCTCTGTGAGCGAAGACTAGACTAGGTTGTTCCAGACCCCTGTGCCTGGCACAGAGGAGGTGCTCAATACATACACACTGCGTGAGTGAATTAATGCATCCACCAACACACAGAAGTATGACTAGTTGGATATTTTCTATGTTTAACAATAAATATTTGTTGGATGAATACATAAATGAATGAGAAAGCTATACTAAAAAAAAAGATATTACTTTAAGACAGGGATTCTCAAAAAAAAAAGGAGGGAAGGTTCCCAACCCGGGCAGGAATGACATTTGGGACTGAATAATTCTCTGTCACGGGGCGGGCTGCCCTGTGCATTGTGGGATAGTTCACAGCATCCCTGGCTTCCACCCATTAGATGCCAGCAGCACCTCCCTTACCATCAGCTGTGGCAATAACTAATGTCTCCAGACATTGTCACATGTCCCCTGGGTGGGACAAAGGTGAGGGACAAAATCACCCCTCTTCGAGAACCGCTGCTTTAAAAGAAGTCATGACGGATGGTTAATAAAGTCACCAGCAAAACAAAGGAGTTATAGGTCCCTGCAGCAGGCTAGTCTTCCACGGAGAGGAGGCAGACAGCCGCTGCCTGTTTGCCAACAAAAGCATCCACAGCCAGTCACCAGTAACACCCACCATCTTTCTGAGGGTTTTCTGAAATATCTACAGACATCTGTTTAAAGCTGCAGTTGGATCAAATTTGGCTATTTATCAAGCCCACGCAGCTCTCTGGGCTTGAAGAGAGTATAGCATGCTTATTACTTGCAAACCTCAGAAGAAGGACGATAGTGATTTCCCCGCCCCCTTTGGTAAACAATTACACAAAATTGCTTTTCAGGCCAGCTCTGTAATTTCATCTATGGAATATAAAGCCAATAGGGATTAAAAGAAAATTTTCTTGGACTCTCTGAGCCCTCAAAGTAGAAGATTTAATAATATCAGAGATGATTAAGGTTTCTTTTTAGCCATCTGCCTCTGACTTTATTGTAAATTTAATACACAAAGCAGAGTGGGTCTACTGCGGACTCGGCTTTGCTTTCAGACACAAAATGTGCAGCTGTACATTAAGTTAGAAAAAAAAAAGTTAACCTTTCCAAACAGTTCAGAGGTGGGAAAGGGATGAAAAAATACTTGCATTTGGCAGTCAAGCAGCAGCAACATTGTTGAGCACCTACTGTGTGCTAATACTATTTTAGGTTGCAAAGTCTATGGAAGTCATAGACAACATTCTTCCTGCCCTTGAATTTATGATTTAGTTTCCGAGGCGAAATAACTTAGTATTCAATCATGGGATATTGGTTTCCACTGCAACTAGATTTGAACATGAGAGACAACAAGGTTAAGTAAGAATGAATGTTCAGAGACACTTTCAAGAATGAGGTGGGGCTTGGTGGAGATGGGAAGGACAGCAATTCTTTGCATGATGTTGGTATTACAAAAAAAGGGATAGTGCAAGCAGGAGGGACACTGTGAACTAAAGTCACTGAAGTAGGGGTGGGAATGGGGAGGGGGGTAGAAAGAGAAGTCTGGGCCAACAAAGCAGAGGTTGCTGGCTGAGGGGGAAAGGAATTAAGGTTGGTTTGGTCAATGGGGTCAAATCATGGACACCTTCGCTGCCAGGCTGAGGAGTTTGAGCTGACATCCTGGGTGAGGGCATTGCTATCAGTGTGGCCTGAGAAGCAGGGCACCGTTTCACCCCTCAATTCCCTGAGGCCCACCCTGGCCCCAGGTGTAACCACTATAAAGATGTGCACCTGAGTAGAGCCACACCCTCTGATTAAAATTGCCTCCTGCCCTCTACCACTGCAGAGTACACAGAGGGCTGCAAAGAGATCTCACTAATTTTTAAAATCTTCTAAGACGTTATCAGTTTGAGCACCCGTGATTCTAGGGAGCCCAGCAAAAAATGTTAAAAAGACATTACCTGTAGTATTTTATGTTATTTCCATAAAAGGACAACCCTCTCCTATATGGTACCACTAGTCACATGTGGCTATTTAAATTTAAAGTTAAGTCAAATTAAAAATCTAGTTTCGCAGTTGCACTAGCCACATTTCAAGTCCTCAGTACAGCATAGTTACAGAAGAAAGTTCCCATCGTTGCAGAAAGTTCTGCTGAAGCTGGTCTATGAGATGTCGTCATCCTTCTGTTTGAAGGTAGGAAAAAAAATGTGTGTCCTGCAGCAATCTGGCATGATTACCTTTTAATAAGTTATGCTAAGTATGCCCTTCCTTGTAGATCTCTCTTTGCCTTGGCATAGGGAAGGGCACTGCCCAAATGCAATTACTTATTTGATGTAAGTGTCCCTAGTCTCTCACTATGTGTCTCCTGCATTTTTACCTCCATGTTAATTGTTGTGATTTAATTAGATTTGCATCTTTCATTCTGAGCCATCACAAAAGCTATATAGAGATAGATTTATCTAAAAGAAAAAAATGAAGGAAAAAATGTGATGCTGAGCTTGATAGGGACCCTTATCTGTCCCAGGACAAGAAGGTAACTTGATAAAAGGAAGATTAATGCGGGACACCAGAGATAGGAAGGGTGGAATGACCTGAGAGACGAGGCTGTGTGGGGGTGTTATTGTCAGTTTTAGAGAAGCTACAGGCTTCAACTCTAACACCGGACTAGGAAGCTAAGAGGGGGTGAGTGAAGCCCACCATCTGAAACAGATGGATGAGGCCAACCCAGACGAAGAGGCAAAGACTCAAGCAGAAGCCGTGGAAAGTCTGGCTTAAGTGTAGCAGATGGCAACTAGCTGGCATGGACCTTCTGGAAAGATTGAGAAGTTCCTTCTGTGGCACTGAGCACAGTGTGTGGAGAGTACGTAAAAGCATCACCCAAAAGCAGGAAGTAGGTGTTGTGTCACGCACACAATGGTGTGGAGGATGGATGGGGATGGCTGGTCTAGCCAGGAGGCCATCGCAGTTTGGGGGGCATGAATAAGTCAGACCCCCACCAAAGTGGGGGCATGGAATGGAAGAACATAAGCAAAGCTGAGTCATTAGAAATAAAGGACAGAGAAGACGCAAGAGTCAGAGACGACCAAGGGTCTTTTAACCTAGGAGACCAGAAACGAGGAGGTCAGCAGTTCCATTTTAGTTAGCAGGGATAGAAGCTGGTGTGAAAAAAGTCGATGAGCTCAGATGTGAGTTTGGTTTAAAGTGATGGTAGAACATTTAGGTGGAGATGTTCACAGGCAAGTCAGACCTACAAGCACATGGAGGTGACAGAAGAGGGACAGATAGGACTACTGCTACTGCTGCTGTTGCTAGAATGCTGACGTTTCTAGGGGGTCTGCTAAGTGCCAAGCATTGTTCTAAGTGCTTTATGAATTAACTCATTTAAACTCCCCAACAACCTGAAAATCCAGATACTATTACAGATCATGAAAATGAGGCTTTGGAGAAATTATACTTGCCCAAAGCCCCTGCTTATAATTGAATTTGATGGAAATTTGAACCCCAGGGAGGTCTAATGCATAGAAGTTGTTGATAAAATGGCAATAAATAAACTCACTGAACAAAAGAATGAGCAAAATAATTATATTAGGAAACATTTAGCATATTTATATGTGCTGAGTACTTTGCATTAATTAACTCATTAAATCCTCACGATAATCCCGGGTGGTGGGTACTGTTACAACCACTGTGCTATAGATGAGGAAGTGGAAGCATACAGAGATCACTAAATTGCCCAAGATCATATAGCTATTATGTGGCAAAGCTGGCATTGAGAGCTAGGCAGTCTGGCTCTTGAGTCCGTGCCATGGATATTAATATTTCCACTATGCAGGGAAAGGCCAGAACCCAAGCATCCCCCAACCCTCCACAGCAGGCAGAGCACAAGGCAGCCACAGACAGGTGGTGGTAAAGGGGCCACCATGACCATCTGATGGCTCATTAGTGTTGGCTGCTGCTGACAAGTCAGGAAGCACACAGAGAGAAAGCCTTGGGATTTGGCCTGGGGCTCATTGTTGACCTTGCAGGAAGCCATGTCAGTAGAATGATGGGGGCAGAAGTCTGAATGCAGAGGGTCAGGAAGGGAATGTGTGGGGAGGACAGGCTGACAGCCAGCACAAGCCTCCCACTCGCCACTGAACAGTACAAATGCCTGGACAAGAGCCGGGAGGAGCAGAGGCCAGAGCTGGGCTATTTGGAAAGTCAGCTAGTGGTTGCCTAGGTCTGGGGCGGTTTGGGGTAAATGATCAGAGACTGATAATGGGCGTGGCATTTCTTTTTGGAGGGATAAAAATGTTTTAAAATTAATGGTGGTGATAGTTATACAATTCCAAATATACTAAAAACCATTGAATTGGATACTTTAAAGGGGTGAATTGTGTGGTATGTGAATTATTTCTAAAGCCAATATACAGATATCACGTATGTGCTGAGACAGATAAATAGGTATGCTGATATATGGGGGGGGGGGTGTTTACATATATGAGGGCTGTCTGGAAAGTATCCAGCCATTGTTAATGTAATGAGAAGTTACATGGCTGGATACTTCCCGAACATCCCTCGTATATACTGTACATTATACGTTGAAAAAGAGAGAGATTGAAGAGCTGTTTAAAGTTGGGGTAAGGGGGTACTTGGGAGCTGGGGAGCCTGTGAAGTCTTCCCCAGCTGTGTGGCCTTGGAAAACCATTCCACATTGTCCATTCTCCCAGTTTTCAGATGAGGAAACTGAGACTCCAAAAACGAATCTTGTGTTTGCTCTATGTCCCCACCTTTTTTTTTTCCTGAGCATTCCCCTTTCCCTCAAGTGGAATCTTAGATTTTTCAGTTCAACGTAATCAGCCCATCCACACACACACACACAAATACTCCCAATTTCCACGTGCATATTCCCAGCATGCCCCAGTCACACGTGTTTTCCGCAGCTCAAACACGTCAGCACCATCTTGCCTCCATGCGCCTGCCCCCAGCCCTGCTCTGAGCTACCCAAAAGACCAAACAAACTGAGGCACAGCTTGGGTTCAGCTCATCCGTCAGTGGGAGGCTGAATAATGGCCCCCTAAAGATGCCCACGTCCTAATCCCTGGAACCTCTGCAGATGTTACCTTATATGGCAAAAGGGACCTCACAGATGTGATTGAATTAAGGGATTTGAGATGAGGCGATTACCCTGGATTATCTTGGTGGACCCAATGTAATCACAAGTGTCCTTGCAGGAGGGAGGCAGGAGGGAGGCAGGAGGGCAGAGCCAGAGAAGGGGATGGATGGCGGAAGCTGGGAGAAAGGTGAAGCGATGCAGGGCTGTGAGCCCAGGAGTGGGAAGAGCCGGCAGAAGCCAGAAAAAGCAAAGAAACAGGGTCTCCCCTAGAGCCTGAAGAAGGAACGCAGCCCTGCCAACACCTTAATTTTAGCCCAGAGAGACCCACTGCAGGCTTCTGGCCTGCAGAACTGTAAGAGAATAAATTTGTGTTGTTTCAGGCCACTAAATTTGTGGTAATTTGCTATAGCAGCAAGTGGAAACTGATACATCACCCATTCAACAAACACTTACAGAGTGGCTGCCTACTGCAGGCCGAACTTTGAAGACACGGTTGCAAGTGAGAAGGCCGGGTCTGCACCCAGGGGGCAGCCAGGGTGGCCGAAGGGAACAGTCAGACAATTGCATAGGTGGGAAGTGAAACTTGAAGGAAGAGAGTTGGGTGGGGGTGAGACCTAGGCCTGCCCCACAGCCCGGGCAAAGGCTTAGAAGATAGAGAGAGAAACACGGACGTTGGCACATTCAAGCACAGAAAAAAGGCTTCATCCGGCTGAGCTAGAGTGACGGGAGGCCGAGCTTGAGAGGAGGGGAGAGAGGACAGGATAGTAGGAACTCTCCCAAGTTGCCCAAATATACCCATCGCTCCAGCCTCACTGGACCATTGCAGTTTTTCAAAAACTCAAGTCTCCATCCCGCCCTGCCTCTGTCCACGCTGTTAACTCTGCCTGTTGTACCCTCCCCTCACCCTTGTCCTCCTGCAAAATTCCTGGTCACCTTTCAAGACTCAGGCATGGTGTTGGCTCTTCTGCGAAACCATTCCTCCGTCTTGCCATTACCCCAGCCCCAAGTTAGGAACGACTGCTTTCAGATCCCACGGGCTTGACTCCCTCATCCACATGTTCATGGACAATAACCTGTGAAAAATGGAGAGGATAATGGTACCTTCTTTCAGTTCCTGACAGATAGTAAGTGCCCAACGTTAGCTATTATTATTACAGTACATTGTAAATGTATCCTCCAGAGAGCTGAGATCTCTGAGGTCAGGGACTTTTCGGCAAGGTGCCAAGTGAGGAGAACACAGGATGTGCCCTGCAAAATATTTCTGGTACCTCAGGGCATGCATGCCCATGTGCCAGGTGCAGCATCTCCCATCAAGGCTCTAACCAGACAATTTCATCTACACCAGAGACCACAGTGTGTGTGTTGCAGGATTAGGTTTATTCACAGCTCAGCCCTCCTTGTTAGGAGGCTGTGAGTGAGTTCAGCTCTGAATACATTCCTGTTAGGAAGAAAATGACCTTTCTTGCCTTCATGCCTGTCATTTGGCTGAAAATACTTCACAAAAGGGGATTTCCTTGTGAGCCAGGGACAGAATTCAACGCAGACTGCTCTTGGCTGTGTTTTTAAAAGACCCAGAGCAGGATTCTGCTGCTTCCAAAGGCTGGAAATATTCTGTTTGCCTTTGAAGTTGATAGAGAAATTACTTTATATATCTTATTTGCAAGAAGGCAACAGAGGACCATTTTCAAGAATTTTCCAAGGTAGCTGTACTGATATGTTAATCACAGATTCTGACCTATTCACTAGACTAGGTAAAAAGGGGTAACTATGCTGCAGACCAAGATTCATTTGAATATCAGAACATGTATTTAAATCAGAGAATGCATGAATAAAGGTCATATCCAGACAGGTAAACATGCTGTGGCTATTGTCTCCACTCCCACCCTCTGGAATCCATCCTCCTGTCTGAACATCAGTTTCCTCATTAGAAATGGGGTTACAACCACGTTCCCTGTTGTTGCATAGGACTTTGTGATTATTGTGCAATCAATTGAGTCCATACGTGTTGAACTCTTGTAAACTGTAAACCACTCTGCCAGCACGAGGTGTCTTATGATGTGTAGGGGCAGCTCTAATGGGATGAGACAAGAACTTGAACCAACAGGCTGGGTTTCTTCACCCTCCCACTCCCTAGCTGTTTGGCCTGTGGCACTTCATTTTTCTGTTCCTGATTTTCCTCACCTATAAAACAGGAACTACAGACCCTATTCCCCAGAATAGTTGTGTATGAGTTTGCTAGGGCTGTTGTAACAAAGTACTGCAAGATGAGCTGCTTAAACAGCAGAAATTTATCGTCTCCCAGTTCTGGAGGCCAGAAGTGCAAAGATCAAGGTGTCTGGGTTAGGACTCACCCTATTCCAATAGGACCTCATCTTAACTAATTACATCTGCAAAGCCCCTATTTCCAAATAAGGTCACAGTCTGAGGTCCTGGGGGTTCGGACTTCAAAATATGAATTTGGGGAGGAGGGGAGGGACACAATTGCACCCATAAAAAATTGTGAGTCAGATATGATCAAGAAGAAAAACGTGTTCTGTGAATTGTAAAGGGCCGAAGAGACAAAATTTAGTATCAGGGTTAAAAGGGCAGGCTCCAGAATAGGTTCAAGTCCTCATTCCTCCAGTTACAGCTGTGAGTCCTCGGGAAAGTGACTAGACTTCTTTCCTGAGCTTTGCTTTCATCATCTGTGAAATGGGAGTGATAGCAGTGCCCCCTCTCCAGGGTTGTTGTGAAAGTGCCATGAGGCAGAGTGTGGTGAGCTCTCAGGGCACGCCCCAGCACATAGTAAAAGTCAGCCTCTGTCACCAGCTCAGAGCAGGTGAGATGGATGGGCCCCTGCCTTTCCATCATCTTGCAGTTAAACCTCCCAGGCCTGGTTTCCTCCCTGATTTGCCACGGCCGTGACACGAACAGGCTTCCTGGGGCTCTTTCCCTGTGCTTGTACTCATTTCCAAAGGCATTTGTGAGAGCCGCGTGGAACAGAAGCTCTGAACAGCACAAATGATAAACACATGCTGGTGTTGCATCCCTCCAATCCTCCAACCATCTCGTCTCTGATTACTAAACTGTTAGCTTGTTTTGGGAGGTGCTGCCAGGAAAGTGCCACACTCTGGTTAGTCATTTAATAAACTTTAAGTGAGCAGCTGCCTGCAGAGCCCTGGACAAATGACAAAGTGACAATCGTGGCCAAAGTTCGATGTTTGCCCAGAGTCAGGCACTCGTACTGAACACATTACATGCATTTGCTCATCTAGACTCATGGCAGTCCTATAAGGAAGACACTGTCACTGCTCCCATTTTACAGGTGAAGAAACTGAGGCTCAGAGAGAGGGTTACATGACCTGGGCAAGGTCACACAGCCAAGAAGTAGTGGAACCGAAATTCAATCTCAGGCTGGCTCTCTCCTGAAGCTGTTGGTGTAGTTATGCCCACATTTCAGACGAGAAGGCTGAGATGCAGAGAGCTGATGCCTTCTGCAGGACACACAACTCTAAGTGGTAGCACAGATTCCCTGGACTCCAAGACCAGTATTGGAGCCTCACCACCTCCCTCTCACCCCAATGGCTACAAATTATCAACTAGTTCTGTTCTAATTTCATTGCATCTTTATTGCTTGGCAATTGGACATCCTCCAAATGAGCACATTTGCCTTCCAATCTAACGTATGCATGGCTGCACTGGGAGGTGCAGAGGTGACAATTCAAAGCGGCTACACCCCACTATACACCTTCTATTTGCACAGCATTTTAATTGACTTTGTGGGGATCAAGCCCCACAGTAAACCCGCAGAGATAGGCAGGATAGGTGTAATGTCCATTTTATAGATTTTTACAAAAATAGGCTCAGCAAGGTAATTTGTACAATGTAGTAGAACCAGGAATCTGAGCCAGGTTTCTTATTCTGGTGAACATGTGTATTCATGAGCGTGTGTGTGTGTTTGTGTACATATGTTTGTGGGCTTTGCTTATGTGCGTATTTTGCCTTTTTCACCAGCATAATGTTTTTCTGGCAATTAAATGTATAAATTAAATAAATATATAACCATAATATAGAACATTTAGGAAATAGACCAAAAAAAGGAAAAAAGATCACCCAGAATCGTGCCACTCTAAACAAAACCACGGTTATTGTTTGAATTTGTCCTATTCCCCAGCTTTATTCCTATACGTCTCCCCTCCCCACCCTCACAGTTGTCATTGTAAGTGCCCCAAGTCTGCTCATGAGCCTGTGTGAGCACATTTAAGAGTATGTTATGATGCTTGTCTAAGGAGGGACACGGGGTTGCAACAAAATGGTGGAGGCATTTGCTTTGGACCTGCATTGTCAATAAGGCAAAGGGGGAGGAGCTCGGTTTATTTCTAAGGTCATGGCCATTGACGCATCAAATTTAAACGATGAAGTGAGAACTGGGCTGGGAGGTTGGAGAGCACACAGCAAGGTGTTAGCCGGAGGGGTCAGAGGTGGGGCTGATGTGACATTGAGATACAGAGACAAGACGGTGAATGTCAGGTGTGTGTCTGGCATTTTTGAAAAGCTATCGCAACCACAATTTTTCAGTCCAAAGGCATTCAGTTTTCCTAACCTTGATTCGTGTGTGACAGTGTTTTCACATAATACAAACACCAGTTATTTGAGGTCTTTCAAAGTACTGTATTTTAAAAATCCAAATTTTTTGTGTGTATGTATAATTTCTTAACATTCTTTCTATTAGAAAATAAAACAAAACAAAGCGTATACAACACCAGTCATTACTGGCCAATGAGTTCACCCTATTCCTGTCTTTTTTCTTGTGTTCTGATCAGCTAAAAAGGAGCAGAGGACCATGGATGAAACAAGAAATGTAAAATATTATTCATTTCTGAGTAATTAACCTCACCTGTGAAAGCAATGCATGATAATATTCATTTCTGAGTTATGAACCTCAACACCTGTGTACATCAGGGGACAATAGTGAATCGGGTTATTTGTATATTTTATCACATTACCATAAAAACGTTGTATAGATATCTTAATACATGCCCAGGCATTTGATAAAACTCAACAGCTATTTTATATTCAATTACTATTTTTTAACCTAATAAATGCTTTAAAATGGAATTTAAAACCAAAATGCCAAACAATATTATATTTAGTAGAAAATTATAAAACCCTCAACAAGATATACAAGATAAGGATGTTGCCTACCAGAAGAAGTGCTGGTAAGAAATAAATGAAAAATAAATCAAAGGAATAAAAAGATTATGTCCTATGCTCTTGTAGTAGATGTTTTTAATGTGTGGCATTTCCATGCTTAAAAATTTCCTTAAGAATGACACCTTTTTCTTCTTAATAGACATATCCTGGGTTTAGTCTCAGATTAACCTATCAATAAATGAGAGTTTGGCAAGCAACTGAATCTTGCTGAACTGGAGTTTCCTCACGTATAAATTTTGGATGAATTACAACAAACATAGCATATAACAAGCACACAGAAAATAAGATATTCTCACTGACCATGTAAACTCTACCTTTGATTTCTTAGCTGTTTGTTAGTCTTTTCCATTTGGAGTCCAAGGCTTAAAAATGCATTTGCTTCTTAAAATAATTCTGGAAATATACCTTGCAATAAGTAGTTAGCATATATAATACAGTCTCGCTCAGCCGGAGTTTCTGTGGGAATGAAAATTAATGTATGTAACACTTTTAATAGATACTAAAACGAATAATAGCACTATTATTTACTGAAGATCTATTCTAAGCCAAGTATTGGACTAGACCAGGCTATACAAAAATATTAAAAAAACACAGGCCCAGATATCTCACAGGGCAATTGGGGACAGCCACCATATCTAGTCTTGGCAATTCTGATTCTTTGAAGATCAGCTTGGGTATTTTTCTGTTTTTAGAAACAATCATGCAATACCATTTGATTTTTAAAATATTAACACATGACAGAATAACTATATTGCCCCATCAAAAGAGAAGTCCTTCTGTATGTATTATTTTATACCACTCTATTTTATTCCTGGTGTTAGTGATTTGTGGTTCTTTTTCGCTGAAGGTACCAATGGTTTATCTATGTGGTTCATCTATTCTGAGGTTTTATTCATTTATATCTGGCTTTATTTTTAATTGTTTTTAATTTTAACATTATTTCTGGCTTATTTTTTCTTTTTCTCCTGTATTAGTCTGCTCAGGCTGCCTTAACAATATACTGTAGACTGCATGGCTTAAACAATAGATATTTACTTCTCACAGTTTTGGAGGCTGGGAATTCCAAAATCAAGGTGTCAGGTGATTTGGTTCCTGGGGAGGGCTCTCTTCCTGACTTGTGGATGGCTGCCTTCTCACTGTGTGCTTACACGCTGGAGAGAGAGAGAGAGCTTTCTGGTGTCTCTTCTTCTAAGGGCACTAATCCCATCACAAAGGCCCTGCCCTTATGACATCATCTAACCCTAAGTACCTCCCGTATCTCCAAAGGCTCCATCTCCAAATACCATGGCATCGTGGGTTAGGGTTTCAACATATCAATTTGGGAGGAACAGTCATTCAATCTATAACACCTCCTAAATGCCCTAGGGACAGATTTAGATCAATCTTTCTCTTCTTTTCTTTCTAACTAATATAAGAATTTGGGGTAAAGAAATGTGCTTTAAATATTGTTTGGGGAGCATATGGATTTCTTCCTTGACCCATTTTTTTATTTAAGAAAAATTTTTTTTCGATTTACATGTGGTTGCACTTAATTTTTCCATTTCTTTGTAAACCAACTTGCCTTCACTGAGCACCTACTACTTACCAAGCTCAGGACAAGGCCCCAGGGAGATAGAAAATTAAAGCACCTCAAGAAGAATAACAACTGGTGGTAAAGCAGAAATGCAAACTGATGATTAAAATGTAGTTTGCAAGCTCATTAAGGAGAGAGATTCATAGAGAATACTGACGGCAAATAACAGGAATTCACCTCTGCTTTATGTGGTTATGAAAGACCCTGATAAACTGTCCCTTACCTATCAATGTATTGGGTTTTATTTGTATGCCTCTTGTTGGCAACTTGTAAAGACAATTGAATGTTTTTGGTGCTCCAAATCTTGAAATAATTTTCCTATGGCTAAAAAATAACGAAAGAAAGAAAGAGATAACATTCACCAGGCTGGCATGGCTTTTTTGTCTTTAAAGAAGAAAAGAATTTGAGGCAAAATCAAGAAAGAAAAAGCAACAGCTGAGAAGAAATGCCTGAAGTTATTCTTGCGGATCTTTTTTTTTCGCCACCATTCTGACCTTATTTTTTGCACTTAAAAATTTGATAAGGAGGTTTCTTCAGCTGTTCCCTGGAGGAAGCTTCTGAGAGTAAATATGAAGTTGCCTCGATACCCCTGCTGAGGTCATTTTCCCGTTCGGATCCATTTTTATATTATTGTTTTCCTGTTTCTGGTTTCCACTTGGCTGCCATTTCTCAGTGTCCTTTGCTGTACTATTTATTCACAGGTTGACTTTCTTTGTTTTCTTTTCTAGGTTGGCAGGCTTCCCTGCATCATTATTCTCTGTTTATGTTATTAAATGCAATGTAGGTTTGTTGTGTTACAGAATAGGGCAGTATTTGCTTTGCAAATATGACTGACTCACTCTAACTTCCATCACCTATGTTTGTGCTTCCTCAAGTGTTTATAAGCTTATCACAGGCCTGCAGTGTTGAGAAACATGCCTTTTAAAAATTAGTCATTAAAAATAATCAATAGCAGTAGCTGCTCCTTCTCCCCTTGACATTCCAAACATTTTGTTGGATCTAGGAGGTTTGAGCTACAGACTTATTTATTACAGGCTTAACTTTTTTTCTTTGCCTGTGTCGTTTGAGGTTTCCCTCACTGTTTGTGGGTTTTGGATGGCCTTGGCACACATCGGGAATTCACCGCACCACTGTCCCCCCAACAATGAGCGTTGAATGAATGACTCTTCCCAGATGCGCTAAAGAGTTCTTTAAAGAGCTTTCTTCATTCGCTCATCAATAAGTTTATTGTTACCTGCTCTGTTCTTGGGGGTGTTGTAAGGTGAGGAGGACAAAGCCCAACTGTCTTAGGGAGCGAGCCTGGAGGGAGAGAGATTTGATGTGTAAAGCCATTAGTTAATTACAGTGCAATGTGGTGAGCACTTTTAGAGTTCCCTTGGCAGCAAAGCATGACCAGGTCTGGGGGAAACCAGGCAAGGCTTCAAAGATGAGGTCACAGTTGACCTGGTTCTCCATCACCAGGCACTTTCTCCTTTACACTGTGGTTAGCACAGCGGGGCCGTCATGTGCTTGATGGCGAGATGTCAACAGACTTACCTGGAGGGTGTCTTAGCCTGGGATCCCCTAAAATCAGGGCCTGGGATACAGGCTTGTGTGCAGGAACTCACTTGAGAAGTGGTCCCAGAGAGAAAAATTGAAGGAGAAGGCAAGCATTTGGGAAATGAAGAAAGGAGACTGTTATCAAAGGCAGCTACTGCTACGAGTGACTGGTGTTGGCTCCCAATCCCTGGTGAGAATAAGGGAATGCATCTCAGAACTGTCTTCCTGGGAAACCAAAGGGGGAAGCATTTGTCATTGACTGCCACTCCGCATTAGTCAAGGGTGGTTCCATAAGTGCTCCCAGTATTTTCGGGTTGTGCATGCATGTGAGTGAGCTGCCCCACTCTCACATCAGAGACACCTCACAGTGAAGCAAAGGCACAGGCAGGGCCCAAGACACTGTCAGGTTGCACCTGCATAACGTTGGCCAAAGTCTGTGCAGAACTGGTCCCAGCAGCAGCAGCTGGAGAATGAAGGGGCCCAGAAGATTTAAAGCGATATACAAGAGGTATCCAATATGGTGGACTGAGGTCTTTTTAGTGGCATAAGATACAGAGACATAGAAAGATGGTTACATCTTGTGGGAGGCAGCAGAGAAAGCTCACAAATGGAGGTACATGTAGCAGTGTACTGTCAAATGTTTCAACAACCAGCCCTGCAAAAAAAAGCCCTGCTATGTAACATTTGCCAATTCCCATGGTGTAAATACTCCCACTATTACCAATATCGAGTTGCCAACATGACGTCACTGAATGCAGAGTTGGGAAGAGGTGCACACAATCTGCTCTCCGAGCTGGTGCCCCTGGTACACATTCTCTGGACCCAAGTTCTATGGGGTTGGCTGATAATACAATTGCCTGGAGGGCAGATTCCTCCAGGCATAGAGTTCACTTTTGCTAGTCTCCCATATGCAGAAAGCCTGGCTATGCACCTGCTTGACCGCCTGGTACAATATAACTGGGGGAAACAATCCAGAACATTCTGGAATGTTTACTGTGAAACTGTGTAAAAAATCAGCATCCAGGCAGAACCTCTCTCAGCAGCCCCAGGCTTCAGGCCTGCATAGGTCTATTGCTGCATAATTCTTTAGGTCTCTGTTTAGCTCTCATTTCTTGGAACTAGCTCAAGTCCCTCCTATGTACTCCCAGCACCTTATACTTCCAACATGCAGATAATTATCTTTTTCTTGTCCATATTTCCCACCAAACTGTAAGCTTCCTAAAGGCCGGGGTGGATATTCCCAACACTTAATTTACTAGCTTAGTGCCTGAAACCTCATAAGAAGATCACCTCTTCCCCTCTCCTTTAGAGAGGTGTGCTGGGTGGTGCTGAGAGCGAGGTTCACTCCTGAGCTGGGCAGTTTAGGTCTATCAAAAGCTAAAGCCCGCAGCTCTGTGTTTCTCACCATCTTGATTTTAGTGCCTGTTTAGAGCGAGTGATATTAAATCATAGAGCAGCAATGAAGGATGGAATAACAGATCCAGACAATAGAAAAGCCACCACAAGGCTCTCCGTCATTAATTGTCAAGTGAAAAGCTCAGATAATGTTCATAGGAGCCGTTGGGTTTCACAAAAAGCCAAGAGCACCTCCCGAGCCTGCAGAAGGGTAGATGGCCATTGCCTGGCAGCCATGACGTTTCAGTGACCTAAGACAGGAAAAGGAGAGTAGAACTGAGAGAGAGGGACAGGAGGGTGTGGGCAAAGCACGATGATGATGACATAGAACAATGATAATAATCAACATGCGTCGAGCACTGACTGTGTGCTGGATGCTCTTCTGAGCACTTTACGTGGACCGTGTTTCATTGAATCCTCACAATAATCACAGGAAGTAGATGGTATTATTTATCCCTATTGCATAAAGAAGAAAATGAGGCACAGAGGAGTCAAGTAACTTGCCAAAGTCACACAGTAAGATGTGAAAGAATAAGGCAATAACTTATATTTAAACAGTTTTTTAAAATTAGGTGATGACAGTTCTTCCTGTCATAACTTGTATATTTCTTCTAAAACTTACCTCCTCTGCACTTCTTTTCCTTGCTGCTCCACAGTAAGAGTCATAAAGGCTTCTTGAGACTGAGTGCTGAGCACTCTGCCTGTGTTTTCTCATGCAATCCACCCACAACCAATCCGACTTTGGTAGGCAAGGAGGAGAAGGCTCAGAGAGGTTCGGTGCCTTGTCCAAGATCACACGTCTGCTCAGTGGAGGGGCTGGGACTTGAACTCACGTCACTGGGACTCTGAATCTTTCCGTGGCTGCACGTGTCTCTGCCCTTCAACCCAGTCTGCCAGCTCATCCTCCCCACGCCCCTCCTGAGAGCCGCTCCTGTGGGAATACCACAGGACCATAGCAGAATACAATTTGAAACCACTTTTCAAGAATATGTCAGCAGCCAAATTGCTAGAGAGGGCAGTTTTAGGAAACTCCTCATCTCTTTTTGCAAAACAAGAATGACAAAAGATGAAATTCAATGGGAATTTCAATAGTCTTTGAAAACATACGAGTTTTTCCCATAAGGAGAAAAGGGATCCCTAAAATGCCACGTGATTCCCCGAGACTCTGGCTACGGGTCCCGTGTCTGACGTGTAGGCGTGGACAGCGTTTCTGCTTCGAGGGAAGGGAAAATGAAAACTTCAGAAATGGCAGCTGATCTTTTTTCCTCCTGAAGGGACATTTCACAGATTCCGGATAAAGCTATAAAAACGGGCTTCTTGGGGTGTGTTTCACAAACACGAATCCCAGTAGTTTTGGGAATTTGCATGCAATATCACTTCTTAGAAATACACTAGGCATTGTGGGATCTTAAATACTCTTGAGAAGTCCTGCATTAAAGAAACCTCATTAACTCTAGGTAAGCTACTAGTTCTCAAAATTGTTAGTGCGTTGTTATTATTACTGTACGTTACTTGAGTATGTAGTATACGCCAGGCATTGTAGTAAGAGCTTTATAAGCATTGTGACAATGAATCTTTAAACAACTCTATAAAGGGCAATTACTATCCTTGTTTTATAGGTAATGCAAAGGCTTTGAGGGATTAAATGATTTTCCCAGAATCACATTGCTAGTAAGTGGTAGAGCTGGGATCTGAACCCAAGCAGTCTGAATCCAAAGCCTTGTTTGTAACCACTACGTGTGAACACCTACTATCATCGTACAAGGCAGGGCCCCAGAACTCGTTTGCCATAGCTTGCCAGTATCTAAACCAGCCTGTACTACCCAGTAAGATCAGTATTCAGACAGAATCCCAGTTGATTGACAATGAGAAACAGGACCTCAGCCTCAGACATGCAACATCGTTGGTTATTCCAGTATCGTTTCTGGGGAGAATAAGGGGAACCCAAACGCTAGTCAGCCAAGGTCCTTAGTTATGATAAGGAAGCAACAAAAAAGAGATGATTAGCAGCTTCAATTACTTTATCATTTTCCTAGGGGAGATCAGACCCTCCCATCCTCTGCCTTGGTGCCCTGAGCAGTGCTGAGGATTCAATACTTCCCTTAAACCCATATAAAAGGGCCCCTGCCCAAGTCCCTGGGCTTCAGAGGGCCCCACACTGACCCTCCCCCAGCCTCACCCTTCCCAGTCTGCAAGGCAAAGGGGCTATGCGCATCTAGTACCCTCTCTTTGGGTATCCAGGACTTCAGGCTCCCCTGACCAAATGGCCCTGAGCCCACTTGCAGGGTCTTCATAAGCTTCTTTCCTAGTCCATCCTCCTGCGGGTCAGACATGACACCTGACTGCATCTCCCAAAGCCCGAGGAATGGCTATTTGTGGGGGCTGTGGAAGAAGCTCGGATGTGTGGGCTGGGGGGTCCACGTGAATGTATACAGTCCCCCTGCAGTGATGGGCAGAGCTGGGGTGGGAGGAAAGGGGCTCCCCAGAGGTTGGGGGTCAACTTTCCTCATTCCCCACCTCTGGCATGGAACTCAGGAGTACAAGAATCCTAAATGGGAACCTGGTCCTCTTGGACTTGATGATGGTATATTTGTCAAGGGAGGAGGATGAAAATAACTCATTTATAACAAACTTACAGTTAGGTTGATTTAGGTCTACTAAATATTTAGACATATGGCACATGGGTCTCCATGTGTCATATGTCTCTCACCCTGGACCCCACAATATAAGGAGTGGGCCCACCACGTCTCTTTATTTTAATCCCTCTAGGACAGTATAACCAAGTGGAAAGGCAGACATTCAATAAGAATTTGCAGAGTGCCTACTTTTTTACCATGAACTGTCTAGAGAGAGTCAAGCCTGATTTGAAATCCTGTCTCCACCACTTCCTGGCTTAAGTGAGTTATCTTTTTAGTTGTTTTCAGCATCAGTTTCGTCACTGGTAGAGTGGGGTTGATTTACCTCTACGAGATACCAGCAAGGTAGATATGAAGTTAACATATGTAAAGTTCCCAGGATTGAGCCTCGCACGTGTGCTCAATGAACAAAATAACATGATGAAAAACATCAAAACAAAAATGGCAAAACGTGAATAATTGTTGGAGCTGAGTGAGGGGGACAAGGGGCTTCATGATACAAGCCTGCTTTTGTTTTATGTTTAATGTTCTTTCCAATAGAATGAAATTTTTTAAATTAGACATAGCATCAAATTTCGATTGAGTTGTTCCCACTGGCCAAGCAACCATGCTGCTAATTCGCCCATTTGAAAGTATCTCTTGATCACACATCCCCTGACAGCTATTGTCTTAGTGTGCCCGGGATTTTGTAACAGAACACCAAAGACCGGGTGGCTTACACAACAGACATTTCTTTCCCACAGTTCTGGAGGCTGGGAAGTTCAAAATCAGGGACTTGATTTGGTGTTTGGTGATGGCCTTCTTCTTGGCTTGTAAGCGGCTGCCTTCTTGCTGTGTCCTCAGGTGGCAGAGAGAGGAAGTTCTGGTTTATAAGGGCACTAATCCCATCTTGGGGACTCCATTCTCATGACCTCTTCTAAACCTAACTACCTCCCAAAGGCCCCGCCTCCCAATACAATCACAATGGGCATGACAGCTTCAGTGTATGAATTTGGGGAGGGCACATTCAGTCTGTAGCAGCTATTGCCCTGTTTCTTTGCAAAACTCTTCAAAAGAATTGTCTGTGCTTTTTGTCCCTAATTCTTTCCCTCCATTCTCTTTTAAAACTAGTCCAAACAAACTTTTGTCCCCACACTCTACCTAGCCCACTCTCATCAAAGCCAACACTGATACCCACACAGTTAAATCCAGTGACCAACTCTCAAACCTCATCATCTTGGTACGGTGGGCGCTCCCTCTACCGTGATGCTGTTTTCACTTGGCTTCTAGGACACCTCACTTCCTTTGTTTTCATCCTTGCTGGTTGCTCCCTGTTAGTCTCCGTTGGTGGATCTTTCTCTTCTCCCTGACTGCTTCATGTTCGAATGTCCCAGGGCTCAGTCCTTGGGACTCACCTGTGGGACATATTGGCCCCTGGAGTGGGCTGGGTTATTCCCTGACGTGTTTGGAAGGAGACATGGTCAATGAGTTAATGTATATTGTAATGAAGGAAACAGGCCAGGAGTTTCCCAAGACAATATTGGATATCAGATCTAAAGGGATACGTTTGAGACCCTAGTCAGACACGGAATCAGTACATGTGAGAAATACAGCAAATTTTGGAATGTAAAAGATCCAGGACCAAGTCTATGACCTCATGAAGGTGCTGAGGGCTCCCTTTCTATGGAGAGGCTGCTTTCCAGCAACAGCATTTACTGAGAAGATCCCTAAAAGCTGCCTTATTTTCTCAAGCTTTTTGGTCATCTGCCCTTTTGAAAACTAAAGCCACTCGCTCAGACAACAAGTATTATGAGAGCTTCGACTGCAGCCCAGAATCACGCTAGACCATCTGAATTACAAATTAGATGCAGTGGTGTGCTGGAACGGGCTCATACTAGCTCACAAAAGCCAATTGTTAAATATTTAGGAATTTTGTGAGCCATTCAACAAAACTACTATATTAGGTATTAAATTATATAAATTTATAATTTAAAATATTTACTGAAATCAAAGGTAATAAATATTTACAACTTACCACTTTTTAATTATTTTACTACATTTGACTATCTATGGTCTTGAGGTTATTTGCATTTATTGGATCTGTGTGGGGGAAGTACTATATCATGGTGTGCCATGGTGCATTTTGTCCCAACTCCACAGTCAGGGACATCACTTTGGTAGCTTGAAAATCAGCCATGGTGGGAGTATTTACACCACAAAAATTGGCAAACGCTACAATCAGGGCTTGACTTATCATTTTGTTGATTGTCTAGACTTAAGAAAGTAATGGAGAATACAAGAATAATGCAAATTAAACTTGAAAATGTGTCATGTCTAGTCCTAAAGCTGAAAGAGGTTGTAGTTTATCAAATAAAACTTGTGCGAGGATGAGAAATAGTTTTACTGCAGATCAGATATCAATCACATATCAGATTTAATAACACCAAATTTATTGGGTAAAGAGTAATTGGATTCGGATGTAACTCAATTTGTCAAATCATGATTGAATTGTGCCCATTAATTGGCTACAGATAAAAGAGTCTGGCAAAAATCAACAAAAGGATTCTCTGGGAACAAACTGGCTATGTGGACTTTACAATAAAGAGTATATAGTATTTCTTATTATCATTTGTCTCCCATCCAAGTGCTAACCAGGCCTACCCTGCTTAGCTTCCAAGATCAGACAAGATCAGGCGCGTACAGGGTGTATGGCCATAGACTCTTATTATCATTTGTAAATTGTGTACTACATGTTGTCTATGTTAGTAAAATTTATCATAAACTTATATATGTGCATATATGGGGTTTTTTTCAGAGTCAGTTACTAAACATTTACCAGCACACCACCAGCTGTGAGCATGATCCTGATGCACAGGAACTTAAAGTCCACCTGGGGGGGAACAAATAGCACAGACAAGAGAAGAGTTAGGGGACAAGGCAATATGTGACATTGTTTAATGTGGGGAGATGTTACCAAAGGCCTGGTGAGCAGGCCCATGGGAGAGTCTTGGGGGAAGGCCTCCCAGCAGAGCTGGATTTGAGCAAGACCTTGAAGGAAGCATAAAACGTGACTGGTGTAAAGCATGGGTAGCATCTGCATAAGCAAAGGCCTAGAGGCAGGAGAACATGTTGGTGTTCCATTACTACGTAGATCATAGGACCGACCCTATGGGAATGTACAAACAAATGGAAAACTAATTAATAGCAAGTGAGGTTGAAAAGAAGAGGGAGCCAGAGAGAGGGCCTCGTCCACCAGAAGCAGACCCTGAGACAGGGATTCAAGTGCAAGGTGTGCATTTGGGCCCCTAGAACACACTGGTGGGAGAGGCAGGAAAGTGAGACAAGGATGGGAAGGCAGACTCTATGAGGTACATTATCAAGCCAGCTGCTTCTGTGGGTAAGTGGAGGTTAATCCTACTGGGGCACTATGAGAGGCTGTATGGAGCACCCAGCTCAGAGTAACCCACCTGAGGAATGAGGGAACCGGCATACTGAAGCATCAACTCCCAACAGTCATTGGTTGGGACATTAATTCCCTGTCACTTCTGGTCTGCTGTGCAGCAGCGTCGGCAAGAGAAAGCCCTTCAAAGAAATGGGCAGGCTGTGCTGTGGGGTCCGTAGGAATGAGTCCAAGGACAGGGCAATGACAGCATCTGGTGTACCTGTAAGTCAGTTTGGGTTTAGTGCTCTCAGCAATAGGCAGTCACTGTATATTCTTGTGCAAAGAAGTGTCCTTGGAAATGCTGCCTCCCTAAGGCTTCTCCCTATGGTAGGATCCCTACAACATGGTACAGTGTAAGGGGCTTGGGTTCAGAAGGTCAGAGTTCAAGCCCTACCTTTGCCACTTAGTAGCTGTGTGACCATGCAGCTCAGAAGACTTTTATCTTCCCCTCTTCTGTAAAATGGGAATATTACTACTCTCCCCATTGGGTTGTTCTGAACATTAAAAATATAGATGAGGGTGTTTTGTAAATTGGTAACTTATTTTTATCATAAGTAGAAATGTCAAAAGAAAGAATGAAGTTTTTAAAAGAATCTGTGGTGGAGTTTGGGGGTTTTCTTAAATCTACTCCTAAAGGGATACTCCTTATTCTGTATTAAATTTTTGCTCTTTTTTTTTTTTTAAAGGCTGGCACATCTTCAAAATGACCTTTGTCATTTCCCCACTTTGTTCTTGGCGTCGTGCACAAAGAGTGCCCTCTGATTAGTGGTGACCGCATTTGTGGTGACATGAGTCATTTTCACAGTAACAGCCATGCGGGGCAGGAGTTCTAACAGACACTGCTTTGATAAAAAACCATCTCTGTGTATTACTTCAGTGAATCAAAGTTTATTATTCATCCACCAGCACTTGAAGGATTAAGATAAGAGATATTGTTGAGTAATTTGTCTTCTTGGCCTAATGGAGCCTCTAAAATATAACTTAGATTCTCAGAGTCACCATGAAAGCCTCGCTTCATTAATTGAGGACCAATTTGGAATGATGAGAAGCAAAAAAGAGAAGGGGTTAGAGGAAATCTAAGCTCCTCTTCCCAGTTAAGAGCAAGATTAGAGACAAGGAGGTGGGGCCAGAAGGGAAGGGAAATTGAAAGAGATGAAACAGGAAAGGTTAGGCCATCCTGAGCTCTAAGATGTAGCCATTATGTGGAAAGGTGTATCGGCACTTCATAATGTCAATGACATTACCTTTTATTAAAGGATTGCCTTTAACCATATTTCCTTTACTATTGGAAAATAAAAATTGATACAGGGACTCAGTCCCAGTGAAAACTTAACAGAGATAATTAAATTCATCCTAATTCAGTCCCAAAGATCTCTGTTCAACTTCAGATCATTGCAATTAAAAAGCCCATTTTAATCGAGCTCAGAGAACTAACCACAGTTTTGTTATGTTTTGATTTGTCTGCGGCTTCTATTCACAGGCAGATTACAGGGTAACAGATAAGAAAACTCAGGCTGAAAAGGATCGGTATAGGGTGGAGCAGAGATTTAGGCTGTATCTGTCTAGTCTAGGGATCCCCCACTATGCTGCCTTGCCTTTTGGGTTCCAGTGAATTTTCTCAGAATGTGGGAAAGATTACTCTGTGGTATATTTTGGTAATAAAGAGGGTATGTGATTTGTTCTGCATCTGAGAGGGAGATACATGGGTTGGAAGGATTCCAAATGCCCGGACTTCCCCAGTCTTCATGCTTGGGGGAGCCCCAGGCCTGGAAGTCAGTTAAAGCCAGACAGTGAAGTTCTGGACATACGAGACTCCCTAGGTCTGGGATGCCTCTTCCCATCACCCTAGGGAAACCACCAATTATTTGTCACACAACTGGGCAGGGAAATGGGAGAATAGAGAACAGAGACATAAGCCTGCATCTTTTCTGTCAAAAAGACACATTTTGAAGAATTTCATGTCCAGTAAGTGTGTGAATGGAGAGCTATAGGGATGCCAAGCAAAGCCATTAAGTAACCTGCTAATTGGCTCAAGAAACTGGAAGGTTCTCTCACTGACCCCACAGCACCTGGCCCTTGCAAGCTGTTTGTTCTGTGGTGTCTCAGAGGCCAGGACAAGGTGATCCACTGAGCCCAGTAAGCTAAGTACTGACTCAGACATTTAGAAATGTTTTTCTCATTCCATCCCAATTAATGGTACCACCATCCATCCACATAGGAAACCAAGGTGGACAGCTCTCCTTCTCTGCAGGCACATGTTCAAACATATATGTTGTCCCTTTTCCCTCTAAATTTCTCTTGAATCTAGTCTTTTCTCTCCATCCCACAGCAACTGCTATAATTCCACCCTCCATATGGCCTCTGTTAGACTCCTTTTCTGGCCACTTGCCTCCCCGCCTCCTGTCCCGTCCCTTGACTCCTCCTGTCCTCATCTCACTGTGACCAACGCTAGAATGTCAGGCCCCAGTGCCTACTGGGCATGTAGGTGCCACCCATGGTGCGCCTGGCTGACTGGTGCTGTAGGGAGGATGGAAAACCTCCTCTTCCAATCTCTTCTCAACATCCAGCTCCATCTCTGAAAATATAGGTTTGAAATGGGAAGGTAATGCATCAGGCCTCCCAAGCTGATCATATGTAATTCTTACTTTGCCCATTTTCTCTTCCTTCCAACTCTGAGCTCCTTGGAGACAGAAACCTCCCCTTATTCGTTTCAAGTTTCAGTTTGTTCAGCATAATACCTGGCCCAAGATAGGCTCCCAGCAAATGTTTGCTCGGTGGAATGAGTTCTCTCTCTCTCATGAGTTTAGCATGGCTATTAGTTATTATAAAATTAAGTTGTTCAGGAAGCAGGCATCACCCATCATTCCTTCCTAGCTTCTTGTTTACTGAAGGGAGCCTTGGCTAGTTAAACAGTGCTCAGGCATTTCACAGTACAGGTTGTGGCCATGGGGAAGGGAAGGGCACTGAAACAAACTAGCCACTGATGAAAGGCTAAATATCCCTCTGGAGCTTTGTGTGTTTGTGTGTGTGTGTGTGTGTGTGTGTGTGTGTGTTGGGATGCTTTTCGTGCAACAAGGGTGTCCAGGGGAAAACAGAAAGCCCCTTATGCTCCCTGATTTGCAAACCAGTTTGGGCCTTTCAGTGATGGGTACTATACCTAGACCAGGATGCTGTTTTGATTGGAAAGGATGCTGGGCTGATTAGTTGAAACAAAACATTCTCCAATTAACAGAAGTAGAGGCTGGAGCTGGAATGTGAAATGTTCAGCAACAGTGTTGCCAGGCAGCCTATTTAAAATTAACGAGAGGTGGAGATACGTGGCCCGGAAGACCCTCCCCTCGCCTGCGTAACAGGGCTGAGGTAGGACGAATAGGACGTGGGAATATACAAGTGCTCTTGAGTGAGTTTCGGCTGCATTCTCAGATCCTGTTTTTTCAAGTGGTGGCTGTCATGCGGATAAGCTAAAGTGAAGCTTTATGTGAAATGGAGGGAAGATGACTGTGATATCTCTTACTATCTAAATGTCCTTGGCTCCTGAGTTTTCAGAGCAAGAATTCAGAAAGTGGGAATTCAGAAAGCAAGAGATACCTGCTATTATTAAGACAGGTTTGACATGTCTCATTTATCTAAAAAGCAAACCCTATCCAGACAGCCAGAATTCCAGAAGGAAGAGCAAAGTGATCATTGTAGGGACTGCACAGAGCTGCCAAAGCCTATGCCCAGTCAGGCAAGACCTAGTTCAGTTCCTGGGAACTTTCGCTTTTCTCACCACTGCAAATCTTGGCTGCGTCTGATCTGATCTAGTGTGGGTCATGAAGGTTCAAAGGTGGAGGAAGCTGATAGAGGCAGGTCTATGTACGACTGCCGGAAGTGATAGCCAGTGGCCCACAATGGGGGAGGAGGAAGCAGAGTAGACCTCCCAAATGCCCTCTAAAGGACTCGCCAAAACATAGCTGCCATTTGTAGTAAGAACAAAACAACTCCATATACCTCATCAGCACTTGAAACCCCCACTGAATTATACTTAGAAGACTGAGTATCTCAACATATGTGTGTATACTTGTCTGTGTATGTATATATGCATATAATGTGTATATGAATGTATCTAATATATAAATATATACACACATTTATATATAATGTACATAATATTAATACATTTGTATCTATGTAGTCATGCTCTGCATAATGACGGACTGGTCAAGGACGGACTGCATATATAAGACGGTGGTCCCATAAGATTATAATACCGTATTTTTACTGTACCTTTTGTATGTTTAGATATGTTTAGATACACAAATACTTACCCATGTGTTACAGTTTCCTACAGTGTTCAGTATAGTAACATGCTATACAGGTCTGTAGCCTAGGAGCAATAAGCTATACTATAGTAGGTATGTAGTAGGTTATCCCATCTAGGTTGTAAGTACACTCTATGATGGTCACACAATGACAAAATTGCCTAATGACACATTTCTCCAAACATATCCCCATCATTAAGTGATCCATGACTGTATATACATATATGTAGTGTGTATGTGCATATACACACACACGTATATACATATAGTGAGTTCATCAGAAGTTAACACAAATATCCATTGCTCTAGTTCAGAAGTGGCAGATCAGTTTTATCCCATATGCCAACTTTGGTGGGTTGACAGTGGCTACCTGGAAATTTGGGATGGGAAGGATTTTGAGGCCAAATCTTATCTTAGAGGTAAGAAGGGCTGTTCCTGATATAAATATAAGTGTCATGGGGCTTGGCAGAGAAGCAAGTCAGGCTTCATACTCTTTCCAGTTGGAACAAGTCATAACCCAAGAACATTCTAAATCAAGACTATAGCTCTGACTCCTCATGGAATTGCTTTTATTGAACAGTGTGTTGACATTTCCCCGTCTTGCATGGAGAAATATTACAATAAGAATCTCAATTGTGTATCTCATAGGAGTGTTTGAAAACTTTATGAACTTAAGAGAGTCCCCTTTATGTGGACCCACGGAAGAAATACATCCAGTAGGAGAGAGAACTGTATTTCTCTTGAGAAACTGATCTGGGCACCACAAATCCTGTAATGAGTTACATTCCCCTCTTTGCATTGGCTGTGGGAGTCAAATATGGGTCTCCCATAAACCTATACAGGACCTTTTGTGTGTGTGTTATCTGCTCATCTTACTCCTGACTTAATTTTATGCCTCTATTAATATTTTCCCTATGTCCTAATTTGATCACTTTATTTGCAACTTTCAGGCATTTGTATTTTTCAAAGTCATTTCAAATCCTTCTTGAATAAATAATGATCAGGGAATTGCATACACTTTCGAAAAACTTTTTTTTTCAGATTAGCACTTATTGAGACAAGTTATTATTATCTGATGAATTCAAGCTGGTGGAATATTGTATTTGATAAATGGAGAATCTCTCCCTGTGTGTATGTGTGGGGGTGTCTGTGTCTGTACCTTTGTGTGTCTGTGTGTGTGTCAGTGTGTGTGTATGTGTGTTGTGCACACATATATGTATAAAATCTATGTGATTCTCATTACATCTTGGAATTAAAAGGCACCATGTCCAAGCTGAGCTCCTTGGAGCTACAGAATTACAGTAATAACCAAGGCCAGTTCCATCAAGGCAGCAGTTAGACACGTTTCAGTTGAACAAAGGGAGCCTAAGCCATTGTTAGAAATGTGCTCCTTATTAATGGCTGCAAGGAGACATTCTTTTCCTGCCTTGGCCTCAGAATACAAAGGCATTAATTCTTTATGATGAAGAGACAAGCAGCTGCTGGTGGCTTGTCACAGCTGGGCGTGTGATGACGAGACAGGCGATGAGTCATGTGACAGCAAGGACAGGACTTACGTAGGGGAGAAGCAGGAAAGTGGCCTTGAAAACAGCGGCAAAGAGGAAGGTGGGTATTAAAGTGAATGCTGCTCTTACTGTGTGCCTGGCGCTGAGTCGGGCTCTTTTTAGAAATTCTCTTTAAACTTGTACTCCCCAAAACACTCCCCATTTGACGGATGAAACGCTTTCTTCACGGACCCAGGATTTAAAGTGCGCTTTTTCCGGCTTCCCAGCACGTGCAGTTTTCACTGTGCCAGTGTCCCTCAAAGTGTGGTCTGTGAACCACCTGAGTTGGAATTCCTGGGCATCTTTATAATGCAGATTCTGGGACCCCAACCCAGACCTATTTGTTCAGAGTCTTGGCTGACTTCTACCTGCTCTAAATCTTAAGAGACACCACACTGTACGTGGTGGCCTCTCCAAGCCAGCAGTTCCTTGCCACAGTGGTGGACTTTGGAAAGTTCCCCCAACTTTCAATGCCTCCCCTGGCAGCAGGCGCAGGAGCCCAAATGACTCCCCCCAGACATCAGCTTCTGGAGGGCAATTTTGGGGAGAAGAGGTAGCTTTGAATTTATTGGCCAACAGTAACAGGAGCTGGAGAATGTGACGGAGCAGGGAGCCAACAGCATCCATTAAAAGTAGCAACCTCGGGGCCCAGAATCAGGTCTTAAAATCCTTGTTCCTTGGAGGGTTGACGTTAACAAAATCAAGCAGAGTTCCTCCTTTGGCAGGCTCTTTCTGCTGTCTGTCGGGCTTCCATAGAATCCCTTTGGCATTTTTCAGAGGCCAGCCTCCTGCCCAGTCACAGGCTTTCGCCTCTGGGCCTCAGTTTCCCAGTCTGTAAAAGGAGAAGGATGGGCAAGGGCACCTCGCAAGGCCTCTTGTTCAAAGTTTCTACACAGGCTGGAATGCACAGCTTTGGAAAACAAGCTGCCTTCCCTGAAAAATATTGGCTGCTGTGAAAACTGTCCCAGGACAGCTGATATGAGCTTAGCAGCCCATGCGCTGGTGTATATGGGACCCATTTGTCAAGCTGGCTTGCTCTCCACAAGCCTGGATGTCTCCCTCATGGTTTGAGGCCTGCCTTCCCACCTTGCCTTCCACCAGCACAGATAAGGAAATGTTTATGCAGCTCTGAAACAAGATACACCAGAGGTTGCATCCCCACTGTCCCTTACCAGACGTGGAACAGCTGACTCAACCTCTCTGAACCTCATTGTCCCCATTTGTACATAACACAGATGTCAGCTGAGGTCCCCCTTTTCCCTGGAGGATCTATATTGGCTCAGACCCCCTTGTCAATCTTGTGTCTACGAAAGTCTAAAACTCTTCCTTCAATATCTGCTATTTCCTGGGGTTTATGATCGGGTGGTCTTCCTCGTGACTGTGGGCAGGGTCTCTGTTTCAACTGGGACCACCCGAGCATCAAGCTCCGCACCTTCGCTGGGTCCCACAAGATACGCCTTCCTCAACACACACATCAAGCACTTTGAGCTTTAGCGTCCGAGGGCAGGGAGAGATCACACCAAGGTGCGTGAACCCTCAGCCTCCGTTCACCTTCCATCCACTCCCCTTCTGTTCACAGCTCCTCAGTCCAGCCTCCAAGACCTTCACGTTCCTTTCCCTCTATCTAGCACAGTAATTTCTTCCTTTCCCTGATGGCCCTTAAGAGTATCAGCAAACACCTCCACCCTGGGCAGAGAGAGAGCCAGCTCAGTCTCTGTACCATTTCATTTTATTAATACTAAAAAGTTTCTTTCCAAACCTATGATCCTCTTCATAAGAGGAATTGTGGTATGTAAAACTATCTCTACCTAATCATGCATACATTGAAGGTGAGTATACCCTCCCACAAGGCTCTTGGGAAGATGGTGGTCCTTTCTTTGAAGCTCCTGGTGGAGTGTCTAGGTCATAGGAGGTCCTCAAAGTTAACAGCCAATTTGCCTACCCTACCACCTGCCAATGATAACAGCCAGGGCAGACTGGGGTATGGCAAACAAAGTGCCTGGTGTGCACAGTTTAAGAAGGTACTCCCTCTCAAGTTCACAGACAGCCTGGGGAGTGAGAGCCTCCTTAACTTTTGCACCCCTAGTCTCTTTCTTGCCTTACCTAGTCCTGGCCCTGGTTACAGGATTGACTATAATTATCTACTCTTTCTGGTTATTTGAATGTGACAGATGTGAATTTGATCCCAGCTTTACCAAATAGTCGCTGTTTGACCTCAATCAAGTTGCTTGAGCCTCCCATTTATAAAATTGGGCTCATAGTACCCCTTCAGGGAAAGGGTTGTTGAGGGGATTAAAGGTGTCTATGTATGCAGAGAACTTCATTCAGTAAAAAACTGCTTTTCTCTGCCCAGAGTCAATGTAAGAAAAAGAGACCATTTCAGCTTTCCAGGTTTTAGTGTTTTCTCTGCTTCCTTTAATAAAATGAACTCAGCGGGAGATGAGACTAACCCAGAAACATTTTTCACAGTTCCTCTTCCTGAAATCAATTTTGCTTTTCCCTGGCTCTGCAGACGACGTGAAGTCTAGAGGAGGGACTAAAGGAAACTGAAAGGATAAAATAGATCGTGGACCTACAGAGTCATTGCCGGGTCACAGAACGTTGCCTTTTGAGAAATCTTTAAAACAATGTAAAAAGCCAGAGGCATCATCTTTCTTTAGTTCTCCCCACCCCTTCTTGCTTTGAAAGTCCTTGACCGTGAAGTTGACTAGATGCTGTATTGGCTTCTTTGATGATCAATGGCACATGTGTATTTGATCCTTTTCCCGCCAATGATCTGTCATTAAAAAATAAGGGCTGGGGGGGGCGGGGAGAACACTCAAAGATGTGGTGGTTGATTAAGTACATGAAAGTGTGGCCAGATTTTCCAAAAAGTATTTCAAAATAAAAACTAGGGTTGACTTTAGTCTTCACCAGACCCATCCCACACCCAGTGACCCTTCTGATCATGCAATTTCCCACCTAGAGCACTGGCTGAGCCTTTGTTCCAGCCTTGAGATACAGCCATGTCCCACCCCTCCACATGTGACCTTGAAAGGGACACTGGCTCCTCAGGTCACTCCATCATGGCTGCCCCTGAAGTTATCTGTCAACCAGTCACTTCTTCCAGACTTTCGAGGACCTCTACACAGCTACATATGGTACCTCTCTGGTTAGGAATACATGATACAACATAACAATCATTAGATATTTATTGAGGAATTAGTACACATCACACTGTTAGGAAGGCTTTGCATATAGTAAGTACTACTATCATCCCTATTTTACAGATGCATAAACTGAGGCCCAGCAAGGTCACACAACTATTAAGAAGGAGAACCAGGATCAAAACCAGTCAGTCCATCTCCAGAATCTGCACACTTAGCCACTCTAGGCACACCCATTCATTCACAGCAGGTCACCTGTCCTCTGATTTGCAGTTCAAAAAATAAAATAAAAGTTTTGAAAATTCTTGAAAATTATTTTAGAATTCTTGATTTATGGTTTCTTTATGGAAATCAAAAGTCATTTGACCTCTAATTCAATCCTTCCCTTTATGTTGAGATGACTCTTCCTCACAATATCAGAATAATAAAGCAATTTAGTATCTTCAGTGTCTACAGGGCTCAAGTGGTTCATTCTCACAGTGGAACTTATTGACAAAGTCATTTTCATGTAGTTGAGTCCAATAAAAACCCCAGAGCTGCCCTCCCTCTGTGAAGATTTGAGGACACAAAGACCTGGCTCTGGACCATTTGCTACCTGTGAAGTCCCAGGGAAGCCATCATCTCTCTGGTCACCAGGCTCCCCTCTGGCAAATGGGTGTGTCAAGAATGCTAAATGAGAAAAATTATATGATCACTTAGCACACTTGTAAAAACTCTAACTGTTCGCTAGTCTTATTATTGTTACTGCTATTATTTCTCTCTTACTATTATTCTATCATGGTTGGGGGAGGATTTAGGGATGGGGGAGATTGTCTCTCACATTTTAAAAGTTCATTGAGTTCTTTTTTTTTACAACACTATTATGTGTGAGACAGAAGTCGTATCCAAATATTCCATAATTGACGTCTTAGAAACCATGGGTGTAGGTTGCATCCAATGTTTCCTCCCTAAATGAAGCATTTTTACCCCCCTCCCCTAACCATGATGATGTTTAAAGAATTTGTTATAACCAAGGAAATAAAATTTGAAAGCAAGCCCCTCCTAAGTGACATGTTTCATATTACTCACCAAAATCAGTTATAAAAACAATAGTACAAAATGTCTTAAATGGATGGAAGAGTCAGAGAAGTAAGAAATGTTTTTCTTGAATGAGTGTTGAAGTCCTCCAAGTGGCCATGCCAGGATGCTCTGTTATTTTTATGCTGCATGATACTGATGTACTCTGAATGGCCTTTATTCGAGCTCTGCATTCTCTAGGTTGATGGAATGTGACATCTTTCTTTGTCCACAGAAATTCCCCTCCCTCTCCTTCAATAATTAGTCTCTTGACTCAGTGCCACCTGAACAATGGGATACTCTCTTCCAGGCAGGGACCATTAGTAAAAGAAAGCACAGCAACATTTTTCAGCATTGGTAGAAACAGGACTTACACGAGCTTTCTGTGCATGTGTTTTTAAGTACACATATTTTTATTATGCCCTAAGGAGTTTCAAGACATGCTGAATTTCCTTCCGTGTTTACTACTTCATAAATAAAGCCTTAGGGGCAATTCTTAGCTCCAGCAAATCATGTATGTATTCCAGAGAACATTTAAAATATAAAAGCCAACATCAAGTGGAAGAAAAGAGCCCCATTTTCCCAAAGAGTCAGCATATCTCAAACCACTGACGTTTTCAGGACGGAGAGGGCAGGAGATAGAGAATCAGATGGGAATACTTTAGTGAAATAGAGACCCCTCTCGAAAGGAACTGAAGGCCACCCTCACCCTTACTAAGTGCTTTAATACTCACAAGATGACATGAGGTAGGTATTGTAATTATCCCCATTTTGTATTTGATGAAACACGGATTGAACAAATGGTCTGAGGAGACCCAGCTAATAAGTGGTAGAACTGATATTTGAAGTCAGCACAGTAATTCCAAAACTGCCCTCCAAGGCACTATTCTATCCAGCATAATATACTTTGCTTCCTACATGTCTTTCCAGAAAAGGTACCTTATTTCCAAGTGAACTTCCAACCCATACCCATAGCCCATCCTCCTCATCCTTTTTGGAATGAACCACCTCCCAGACCAAATTCCTTATCCTTCTTGGAATGTACCACCAACAGCCCCCCTCCCCAGCCCAGATTTCTTCTCTTCCCTGGAATGAATCACCACACTTACACCCCAGCCCATATTCCTTATCATTCTTGAGATGAACAACCGAATTCCACCCCCAGCCTATATTGTCTATCTTTCCTGGTCATGCATGGCCTCAGTGGGAGCCAGTAGGTTTTCCCCACAGGTACCACTACTGGTTTTTTTTTGCAAGGCACCACTCAGCTGTTTCCCACACAATGACCACCTCCTCCTACCCCATCCGTAGGTCCTGTCTCTCACCACAGGGAGGAAGGCCAGCAACAATTTAGTCTGACCCTGTCCTTGGAATGGCCCTCTGCCATGGCAGGTGAGACTGGTCCCCAAGGAGGTGTCATGTAGAAGACACCTCACTGAATCAAACTCAAGGAGGTACTCCCCAATCCTAATCCAACATTCTAGACAGTTCCCAGGGCTCTTGCCTCAGGCACCTCAAGAGAACTTCTCTGGCACATAATAAAACCCTCTGCAAGGCGTGGATCACCCTTTGGTGCTTGGATATTCCTAATCTCTTGGTGTTGAAAGCTTCAACTGTTAAGAAAACCCTTCACTCTTGTTCCCAGGAGATGCACATTTCCCCTTGGCCTGCCCCAATATTGGAGAGTTATCCAAGGGAGCACGCAGATGAGACCTCTTCTTCTCTCTCCTGCCTAGTGTGTCTGTCCTCCTAGAAAGGGCAGGTGGACAAAGGTGGGCTGATCTCTTGACATTGCATCCTCTCTGGCTTTGACCTGACCCGACCTAAGACACAATATTCAACGTAATTTATTGAGTGCTTATGATGTGCCAGGCACTATACTAAGCATCTTAAATTCAATCTCATTTAAACCTCAGAACTCTAGGAGGTGGATAATGGTGTTCTTCCCATTTTATAGATGTGGCTAAAAAGTGGTCACTTGCTCAGGAGCACATGGCCAATCAGTTATGGAGCTGCAATTCAAATTCAGGTTATTATACCCCGGGGGCCAATGCCTTAACCCGTCTATTAGATTGCATCCTAGATCAGAATTATTGTTTCATAAAAACATTCTTTAATTGAATAGGGTGGGTGGGCATTAGGCAGCTTAGCTTCATATAAAATGACATCAGCACACACAGAATGACAGAATATTGGAAATGAAAGGTTCTGGGCTTTAACCCTTTCAATAGCTCCTTTTAAATAAGGAACCTAAGATCCAAAGAGAAGAAATAACTCAGCCAAGATCACACATTTTACCTCTGAGAAGCAAACAAAAGCAGCCTACATAGAATTAACTTTGACATCAGATTTTCCAAAAATGTGTTCCACGGAGGAGTAAAGCCTGTGAGATGTTAAAAGAACAGTTCCTGGAGGAGGAAGAGAAGGGTTCTGGGGTCAAATACTGTATTTGCTGATGTGTAAAATTCACCAGTTATATGAGACATAACCCAACCTCATAAAGAAATTTCATGCAAGAAAGTACTTTTCATCATTATAGAGGAAAATAATTTATTCATGTAAATGCAGATTGTTGTACAGTGGCATCCTAGTAGGAAATCATTATGTCTGGATATGTAGTACTAGCTCACAAACTCCTGGGGGAAGGGGGGCATGTGAAAATCACACAGCTGAAAGAAACATACTGGGCTTAGTAAATGCTGGTACAGGGTAGGTTTAGTAGTAATAAATTTAAGTTCAAAATATTAAGAGAACCACCCAAATTCTATACCTAGGCCTCTATATGGACTTTAACTTGCTATTTTTGATAAGAAAAGTTCAATCTAATGTGAAAAGGTTATATGTTTACTGTGATGTTTTGTCTGTGTTACCAATAAGGGGGTCATCGTGTATTGTTTTTCCTTGGGTTTCCATTCACTCATCCGTATCTGAGCATTTAGTGCAAGGTGCTGTTCGGATTCTTATTCTTTTGTTGCAGGGCAGGAAAAGTATCATATAAGCTTGAAATACAGTAAATATAAAGAACATTAGATTAAACTAAATTCAGTTTCTTTGCCACAGGACTTCTCATTGACAGAGTATAGAGCATTTTCCTACTTATTTGTGGAAACACTTTTCTTGGCATCTCAATAAAATCTCACGAGGTATTAGTGTCCCATAGAACACAGTTTGGGAAAATAACCTCTTTACAAGCATATACCTTTGTCTCTGCCATTAGATTGCCAAATCCCAGCAATGCAATATTTCAAATCTGGGAGAAGAGTAGGACAGTCTTTTCCCATTTGGAACCTGCAGTAGAAAAAGAAAGTGTCTGGGGAAGAGAGCGCCACCTCCTACCGACGAAGCAATCCCTGAGATGTGACTGCTCGTTGTTCATGCTGGCCACGGTACCCCCAAGCTTCCCCTTCTGTCTGCTCTGCCCACAAACCTGCATTCTTGCTTGCCTCCATGGATTCACAGAAATCCAAAGGGAATAAACAAAGGGGGTCTTTCTTTACCAGGAGTGCTGACATAGCTTGCAGGAGAATGAATGTTAGGATTCAAGCACGTTAGAACTCTACACAGAGAGACAATGCAGTGCGGTTCCAAGGACTTGGGGAATATTCTCTCACACAAACATTATTGGCTAAAGCTAGTCCCATGGCCCCACCTGACTACAGGGAGGCTGGGAAGTGTAGTATTCCTGAGTGTCCAGGAAGAGAAGCAGCAGATATGGGTAAGTGCAAGTGTCTCTACCCCAAGCCTGAAGCCCTGAGGAATTTCAGTGGCCAAGAGGAGAAAAGGAAATTAATGTGATAGAACATTTCAGCCATCACAGCTTGAAGTCTCATTCAAACTTTTAGTAAACCTGCAATTTATCTTAGTTCCCATTTTCAATTGAGAAAACTGTAGCTCAGCATGATTAAGTAACTTGCCCAAGGTTCCTTCAGCTACTAAGTGACGGAGCCAGAATCAAACCCACATCTGCCTGACTCCAAAAACTGTATTTACCTCACAGGGCTGTTGTGAGAATTGATTAACTCAGAAATCCAGTCATGCATTCAAATATGTATTAAACACCTACAGGTACCATTTGCTATTCAGGATATGGGGGGTGCGGGGGTTTGGCAGACCCTGACCTCATAGAACTTAAATGCATGTTATTAATAGGATAAAATGATAAACAGTAACCAAATAATTTCAATAATGGCAAATTCTAGGATGAAAAATGAAGCAAGCTAAGGGGATGGAGTGAGGGGCATGGAGAGGGCATCTATTTCAGGTAGGGGAAGTCAAGGAAAGCCCAAGGAGGTGATTTGAGGGCAGGAGCCTGCAGGAAGCAAGAAGCCGTCTTCAGCAGAGCTGGGGGAAGAGGGAATAGCACATGCAAAGGTCCTGAGGTGAAGATGGGCTGGGTTCCTTTGAAAAAACAGTAAGTCAGATATGGCTGGAGTAGGGAAGGAAATGAAGGAGGTGACTGGACATGAGGTCAGAGTCTAGGAGAGGGCCATAGTCAGGAGCTTGGGAATTTTCTAACCATGATGGGAAGGAAGCCATTGGAGTGCTTTGGGCAATGGATTTACGTGGCTTGATTTTCTTGTTTTTTAAAGGTCCTTCTGGTTCCTTTGTGCAGAACAGACCATCTGGGAAAGGGGGAACAAAAATAGAAGGAGAGGAATTAGGAAGCTACTGAAGCCATCCAGGCAAAAGGTGACGGTAGCCTGGGTAAGAGTGGTCCAAAGAGGAGGTGAAAGTGGTTAGATTCAGGATATATTTTGGATGTTGAGCCCACCAGATTTATTGGCAGATGGGATGTAAAGATTAAGGGAGAAGAGAATCACTCAGCCTGAGAAACCAAGTGAATTGTGGTTGTGGACAAGATAATGCCACCCCCAAGATGTCTTCATTCTAATCCTTTGGACCTGCAAATATACTACCTTACATGACAAAAGAGGCATAAAGCCTCTTTTAAGGATCTTGAGGTGGGGAGATTATCCAGGTGGGCTCAATATCATTTCAAGGGTCATTGAAAGGGGGAGGCATGAGGCCAGAGTCAGAAAGAGACTTGGAGATGCTGCTGGTGTTGAAGGTGGAGGAAGGGGCCTCAAGCCAAGCAATGCAGGTGGAATCTAAGGAAACAGATTCTCCCCAAGAGCATCCAGAAGGAACACAGCCCAGCTGACACCTTGATTTTAGGCCAGTGAAAATCATTTTGAATTTCCGACCCCCAGAACTGTGAGATAGTAAATCTGTGTTGGTTTAAGCCACTTTGTAGGAACTTGTTGTAGCAGCAACAGGAAACAAATACAACAGTATGTGGAAAAGTGCTTTGAAACCTGTAAAACACTATAGGGTGATCCCCACAGAAAACTAGGAATGATAGCAGGGAGGACAGAGGGAGACAGGATAGGTTTATCATTCAACCTTAAAATGAAAAGTACTTAACTGTGTGGTATCTTGAGTTTCACTGACAAGCAGGAGGCATCGATTTATGGCAGGTCCTACATCAAACGATGGAGCTGTAAGGATGAGTAAGATGCAGGCCAGGTCTGGTGGATGAATTTGCAGGATGGGGAACAATTTCATGGCAGCTTAATGGGCCTGTCTCTTATTTTGCCTCTAAAAGGGACTCTGATCTAGTTTTCTTCTTTGAGTTGAGCAAAAAAGGCGTCACGGTGCTCAGTTCCCTTGTAATCCCGTGGAATGTTTCTTCAGACAGGTCTTTTCTCTCCCATGTGTAGTTTGTGCCACTTGGTTTGGACTTTCTACTGAAACCAGCAAAATGATTTACAGAGTATATGGCATCTCTGAAAAAATAGTAAAAGATTCATTTTAAGAGCGAATTTTTTTTGGTTGTATAAGATGTCTCTTTATTTAATCTGATATAATTCTAAAGTGATAATTGAGATTTTTATAGGGTATAATTAAGAAATGTCATTACTGCTTATTACGGGTAATGAAATAAATTGGCAGTGTAGGTAATGGAATTGATATTCTACAGAATGACAGCTCTTTGGGAAATTGGAGATGAGCAGCCTCTTTGGGGCACCAGGAATTTTTTAATACCTTCCAATCAGCAGGAGCCCAGTACTCAGTACTTCCTCCACTCCCCATTCAGTGATGCTTACCAAAAAAAAATCCTCCCCTAATCCCAAATCAGAGAAGGAGAGGGAGAGGGAGAGAATGGAGATCAGAAGGTAAAATAAGAAATGTGGGAAAGAAATTCACTTATTGGATTGTGTCTACAGCCATTGCCGGACACAGAGTTGCTCAGTGAAGTCAGTACTGACAGTAATGTTAAGCTGGCCAGAATTTCAGGTTCGTCTCCAGCATAAACTACCTGTATGACGTGGACAAAATGTCTAACCACTCTGAGCTTCAGTTTTTTCATCCATCAAATTGAAGTAATAATACTTGTTTGCAGGGCTATTGGGACTTCTGATGTGAAACTGTATCTAAAGCACACAGTACCATCTACAACATTGTAGATACCTAATAAATATTAATTTCATTCTCTAGAGCATCCTTCCTCTGTCTCTCACTTCTTGACACTCCCTGATTTTCCTCTTCCGAGAATCAGTGATATATGCCTGGGGGAGGGAAAGGAGGCAGGAAGAAATGGGGAAGCATTATAAGCTTGTAAGGAGACCACAGCACCAATGACTTTTCTTATAAATTCCCTGGACTGATTGGGGAAAGACCTGGTGGGTACAATGGGAGCTTCCAAACCTATAGCCTAGAGTAGAAATTCGGACTTTCCTGGTTATCGCACTATACTGAGACTTAAGGTTACAGAACACTTGTACTTCGGTAGCTGTGCCCCCCGCCCCCGAAAACCCTCTGGGGCAATATGTATCTCCACTTTAGAACTGAAGAAATTGAGGCTCAGAGTAGCTTCATAGCTTGCCTAGGATTACTACATTCAGGAGGAGGTGGCTGAGTCTTCTCAAATCACCCACAGGCAGCTCTTTCTGCCACACTGTACCTGCTGTCCACTGTTACGTAAAAGCCAACAGCAAAAAAAAGGATCCAAGTTCAGAGACCAGGAGAAAGACCTCCTTGACAAGGTGAGTTGGAGCCCTAGAATTACAGGAAGGGGGAAGACAATATGAGCCTTAAACTAATAGTGATTCCCAACTAGGTGGGGATTCAAAAGCAGTTTAAAGAGAGTTGAAAATTACCTAAGGGAACTTGCCCAAATAGTCAAGATAGAATTATAGTGTTTTGAAAGATGATGCTGAGTCATTGAATTTTTAAGAATGAGGAAAATGGGCAATTCTAATAATAAAAAGCATTGCTCCAAATAGGTAGAATGGTCACTTATTTCATGACCAAGTCTATTTGTTGCCGCCAATAGCTAAAATGGGTCTGAACCCACCCAGAGAGATGACCACAGCTTGCCAATGTCTCCTCGACCGGGTACCCTTAGGTAGATCCACTCAGCTTCCTGCCACTTCCTGGAAAGAATGACTCTAAGAGCTTAAAGGGCAGCACACTTCCTTCTGTGAGCACTGGTCACTGTTGCTTACACCCTCTGACTACAGAGACTGCATCCAGTGTGGACAACGGAGACCAATTCCTGGGCTCCACTTTGGTCCTAATGAGTCAGAAGTGATTGGAGGTGGACCCCACAGTCTTCTGTTGTAATATGCTCCCGTGGTGGCCCTCATGCACACTGCACATTGGGGACCACTGTTCTAAGTTTCTGTCTTGAGTCTCCCTTGCCTACGGGATCCTGATTCAATGGTTATTTATTGAATTCCAATTATTTATCAGGCTCTGTTTTATGCACTTGGCATACACCTGCAAACAAAACTGACCAAAACAAACAAACAAAGAAAACACCGCTCTGTTTACTAGAGCTTACATTCTGTGTGGGGGTGGATGAGTGGGGAAGGAAAATAGTAAGAAACATAATCAATAAGTAAGTTGTTTTTCACTTTAGAAGGTGATCAATGCTAAGAGAAAAAAAAAAGACAGGATAAAAGAGGGAACGTAAGTGGGGGGGGGGGCTGGTGTGTCCCTGGATCCTTTCCCACTCCTAGATTGAGGCTTCGAACCTTTCCTGCCTGTACCAACAGGTCTGGTTAGCTCTGGGCTTCTTCCTTCTGGCTGTTTCCCGCCCCGAGAGCTCTCTGCTGCACTCTCCTGGTTTGTGTGCTCTCCACCCACGGTGCACAGCGGGGTAGCCCTTGCTTTGCCAGCTGCTGGAATTTGTCACCACCTGTCCAAGCTAACTCTGGGGAAATACCTGTCTATGCCTCTCTGTAGGACTGAGCACCTACCAAGTCTCTGAAACATTGGAAAGACGGGAGATTTATTTGAGCAAGACTCAGTGGTGTGCTGGAGCCAGCATGCACCAGCTCCCGAGGGCCAGTTGTGTGCACCTCTTTCCAGCTCCGCATCCGTGATGTTGTATCATAGCTTGAAATCAGCTGGAGGTGGGAGTAGTTATAGCAAGGACTGTAATAAATCAGCAAGTGCTACAAATCAGCATCTAGAGATCCTGTGGCTAGATATTTATCATCCCACCAATGGTAACACTTATGTGCTAAAAACAGACACACAGGAGCATAATTCCAACACCCTGCCTTTTCCCCTATATCCAGTAAGCTAGGTTTTGTCCCTTTCTTGCTTGCTGGGTAGTAAAGACCAAAGGGTTTGAGATTCTAGATCAAAAAGATGCACAGAAAGGCTTGGAATAAAACAGTAGTGACTTGAGGGAATACAGAGAGTAAAAAATTCCTGCATTCGATTTATTGTCTTATATGTTGTTTTTTGTTTTTTCTCCTAGTAGTGATTACACCCTCAGAAATGAATGTGTTTCCAGGGCATTATAAATTTCAAATATTTAGCAGGGCCAGCACTAAAATAGCTCATTAAAGAATGTGGGTTGGAAAGAAGGCTTGTTAGTCTGCTTTATATACGATAATCAATTACAGCAAATTTCTCAGCTGCAGTTTCTATCACTCTTCTTTAGGATGCAATAATGGAAATGAGGTCATCAGACCTAAGGAAGTTGTTCAGTGCATCTCAAGTTTTTCCACACAAATTCTCCAAGGCAGGAGAAAGAGAATGAACATCCCCCGGTGTCTAAGGCTATAACCTAAAGAGTTTAAACAAGCTTAAAATGGCATGAAAGACTTGGCCAGTGGTATGCTAGTGAATGTTTTAACAACCAGATCTTTGGGGTAGGGGAGCTCTGATTTGTAGCATTTGCTGATTTCCATAGTATAAAGATTCCCACCATGGCCAATTTTAAGTTACCAATGTGCTGTCAACTGACTTGCTAAATTCCTGAAAATTTAACTTTCAATTCCCATGAGCTAGTACAAGCCGAGTCCAACACACTACTGACGTTAGCTGAAAAGTTAATATGAATTTTGCATGCAGATCAGTGATATATTCAAGCTTAATTTAAAAATATTAATAGTGTTTTTCTCTCTGCCTTCAAATCTTCCAGCATCATCTAATATATGTTTCCCAAAGAGCTCTCATGTGTGATGACTTGGGGTTGGTACTGGGGCACGGAATGGCCTCGCATTGAGTCACCTAGTGAGAAAGTTATTTCCTTTGCTTTTCTCTCTTAATCCTCCCAATTATATCAAGATTAAATTCCCAGCGGGGTGCTAATCTGCTTTAATGCCTCTTGAACACTCTCCTTTTTTAACAAAGGGGCAACAGCCCTGAAGTTCAGAGTCTTCAGGCAGGCAGCAGTATCAAACTAGATTGTAAGAAAATTGTTTCTTTTCATTTTACTTCTTATGTTCAGCTGTTTATGGAAAATGACACTGATTTTTTTCTCACTTATGGAAGTAGGGCAGGGTTTTCTTTTAAATATGTTACTAGTATGTTATTCAATTTGTTTCTTGTTCTAAGGCGGTACCTGCATGGAGCAAAAGTCACTTGCAGTTGGGAGTCCTCAGAGGATGAGACCCAGCTTCTCGTGGAGTGTGCTTGTAAGGCTTGGGGGGCAGAAAAACCCAGAGGAGCTTGGTTGCAGTAGCAGTTACTCTCTACCTTTGGAATCTCCTGCCATTATTCATCCTGGTCACCCAAACAGATCTAGATTCAAGCAGTGGCGTGCTGTCATATGCCGATTTGTGTCAGTTGCTGATTTTTATCTGTCGCCAATTTCCACGGTGTAAATATTTCCACCATGGCTGATTTCAAGGTACCAACTTAGCATCACTGAACTCAGAATTAGGAAGAATTGTCACAGTCAGCTTTCACGAACCAGTAGGGGCTGGCTCCAGCATACCTTTGGATTCAGCCACCACTTATATTAGGTTTTGGACTGTACAGAACACATCACGCAAAGTACTGTCACGTATCATCTCATGCAAGCCCCAAAAGCTATAGTTGCTGAGAATGGTTGTCGCCATCTTGTGGATAAGCAACGTTAGGGCAGAGAAGGTACATGACACGCCCAAGCTCACACAACTGGTTCAAACCCAGGTCTAAGTCAACATGGGCACCCTACTCCACGCCTGGAGCTGGCAACACTCCATCACCCTCAGCAGCCCTGCAAATGAGCCATCCCCCGGTTGAAGGAGTGTAGCTCCCTTTCTTCTGCCACTTGAGGCCTGAAACACTTTTTGTGGCATTTGAATCTCTGCCCATCTTGCCTTATTTCTCTTTTGAAACACACCTTCCACCACAGACCCAGCCATGTAGCACTCAAGGGAGAAAAAAATGAAGTGAAACATTTTTATCCACGAGGTCTTCCATAAGGTCCTTGTTCGGTCCCGGTTCAGAAGTGCCAATAATCTCCCTGCTGTTAAAGTTCCCTTTCATCTCGGCTGTGATGTTGAGCACCCTGCTCCTGTGTGGTAAGAGGATGAGGGGACCCTAGTGTTTATTGAGTTCCTATTATGTGCCTGGCTCTATGCTTGTGGCTTTGCCCCTTTATCTCACTTTATCCTCACAACACTCCATGAGGGAGGCATTGTTGTGCCACTTTACAGATGAGAAAACCAAGGCTGAGAGTTTGAGTGTCCTGTTGAAGGTCACCCGGCTTGTAGGTGATGAAGCTGGGATTGGAGCCCCAAAGCCCACCATGTCTCCACTAAACTCACTCTGTCCCGAGGCCCAGCACTAGCCCAGACACTCGCTTCTGGCTTTATCTTTTGTGTCAAGGTGCAGGGCAAAGAAGTGCACTAGAGGAAGCCTCTTGACCTCACAAAGACGAGGCCTTCCAGGGCGGTGGCTCCAGGACTCCCAATGACAAAGCTCTTCCCAGGACTTATTGAGTTGGGCCACTCTGGAAGACATGTCTGTGGTACTGGAATACTACAGAGATTCCTTAGATTTCCATCCTGAGAAGGAGTTATAATCCTGGGGACTGTAACTAAATCTCACACTCCACAGGCAGAGTTAGGGACCATCTTCTTAGGATGGCAACAGTGCTTACTTCATCTCCCCACTGGAGCCCCCACTGCTCTGCCCTGTCTGGCTCCTCTGAGCTCCTAAGGGCAGGGAGGAGGTGGTATACCCCTGCAGATATTTGTTGAGTAGATGGATCCATATTGGTTGGGTTGGTGCTTCTGGATCATTCTCCCAGGCACTCTGTCTCAGAGACAAGCTCTCAGAAAGGAGGCTGTCTTGAGGCTACATGAAGGGGGAGCATGTGGTCTAAAGCCAGAGTCTCTGGTGACTGGTGTCTAACATTGTGGCAGGTTGGCTGCACCCCTAACTGCCTGCCCAAGCCTCCATAAATACGATCATTTCCAGAAAGTTTGCTGTGGCTCTCTCAGGAGGCAGGGAGGATGGTTGCTAGAACCCCACAGAGGAAGCAGCAAGCAAGTTCTGATTGGATCTTTAAAACCATCTGTGAGATATACAGGCCAGGGATTCTTAAACACCTGTACCTGGGGGCAGGTAGACCTTGCACCCAATTTTCAGATGAAAAAACTGAGGGCAAGAAAATGAAGTGACTTGCAAAGGTCAAAATTCCTCTGACGTGTCCAAAGTCAAGTCCATAACAGGTCTTCTGGGCACTAGATCCAATTTTCTTTCCCTCTTCCTTACTTCCTGCTGTTGCCCAGGAAGGAATGACTGTGTCTTGCTTGGAAGTCAGTAAGAGTCAGTCTAGATTTTAAGCCTCCGCGTGGACTTCAGCCTTCCAAAAACAGTGGAAAGAGCCAGACTTTTCAAGTCAAGCAACCTTGGGTTTTAATCTAAGCTTTGTGACGTACTAGCTTTGTGTCCCCTAGGCAAGATACTAACCTCTTACTGCTAATTTCTTCCTTTAATTCTTTACTCTCTATCACGGCAGAGTTATCATGAGACTAAGAGAAGATGTCATGGCTTTAATAGAAAGATGAGTAAATTATTAGAGTAAGTTACGTCCCAGCCTTTAGTTGAGTCTTATTCACATGCTATAACCAATTCTCAACTCGTTCAATACTTAAGTTAAAAATGACACCACCATGCTGGGGCCAGACAGTGAAGGAAAGCAGAGCCCCCAGTGGTCAGAGTGGTAATGGCAGCAGTGGCAATGTATTATAATAACTTATAAGGAAAGAGAATTATTTGAAGAAATGAGGCTTGCATCTACAGACTTTTCTCTCCCTTTTCCAATTAGTGACTCTTCCAGCTTAGGAGGATCAAGTTAAGGGAGGCTCCAGGGTCACTTATTTGTGTAGACAGTGCAGTGCAGTGGATTGAATTCAGGATCTGTTTTGTATTCCTAAACCAGCTCTGCCACTCCCTAGCTGTGTGACCTCAGGCAAGTCATTTAACCTCTAGAGCAAGAATATTTCTAGAAGCACAGAGCATAGGGGTCTCCCAGAGCAAATGGCAGCTATTAGGATGCCATTAGGATCACCATCCCTTTTTACCCGCCACAACTGCAGAACCAGGGCAAACGAGCATTGTTTAAAGGACAGTTTCAAAGATGATATACCTTTAGAGCTCTGGTTCCACCTGCGTTTGCCTACCTCATGCCTGGCAACTGACCTTCCGACCTCCCACTTCTAACGTCTACCTCGAAGGCAGTGGTTCTCAACTGGGAGCAAATTTGTCCTTCAGGGGACAGTTGGCAATGTCTGAAGGTATTTTTGGTTCTCACAACTGGAGCAATACTACTGGCATCTAGTGAGCAGAGGCCAGGGATGGTGCTAAACACCCCACAAAACACACGATCGCCCTCTGCAGCAGAAAATCATCTGGCCCAAAATGTCACTATGCCAAGGATGAAAAACCCTGCTCCAAAGATTAAGTGAGCTGGGTCACTCTGGAAGATGCATTTACTCTACTGGAATAACAGAGAAATTCCTTAGATTCCCATCCTGAGAAGGAGTGGCCTAATCCCTAAGGATTGTAACTAAATCTCACCCTCCCCAGGCAGAGGTACAAAGATGTCTCCAGCTTGTTAGAAGCATGATATGACCAAAGGGATGGTAGACATGATAGAACAGATTTTAAGAACTCGGATACCCGTCTTTAAATTCTAGCTCTTCCACTTTTTGAGTTGTGTGACCTTGAGCATATTAAGTGCTAGGATCCTTGATTTCTTCGTCCGTAAAATAGAAATAATGCACCTGCCTTGTACAAAGTTTTTATGAAGATTAAGGGAGATAATGCCTGTAAATCAGTTAGTTACTACTGGCATGTTGTAATTATTCAATAAACAATCATTATCATCACTACTGTTACTATTATACTGCCTACAGTAGTCAGAGCTCAAATAGCTATTCTCATCAAATATTATCATTCTAAATCTATTTTAGTTTCTTAAACAGTTGTTGGTGGCTGAGAGGCATGTGTACCTGTCTCTCCTTTGTGTCAAGACTCTGCAGACTGTGAGCAGCAGGAAAGGAAAATAATCCAAACAGATGGGACCTGCACGGGGGCAGTTTCTCCTAATCCCCCCAACACACACACACAGAGAAAAACTAAACACCCTCTCAGGCTTTCTTCATCCGTGGGATAATTTCTTTAAAACCTGCATGGAGTCACAAGTAATGAAGAGTGATGAGGCTAATTATAGACTCAGCATTGCACAAAAGCCTTTCGGTTGTGTGTTCTTACAGATTATCTAGCTTGAGTCAAAGTCCATTCAGAGTGTTTAATTCTGGAACCATCCAGAAGCTAACAGACCTAGTCTGTCAAATCTGTGGGGGCAGAGATGCCCTATCATTTGGTTTTATAGCTTTCACAATGCCTAGAACTGCTCTGGCACATAGAAGAGCCCCCCAAAAAAGTGGCTTGTAGTATCTCTACTTAGTGAGACCATTGACTCATTCACTTGGAAACATGGCTGATTACAGATGGCAGAATTTATTTTTTAATTGTTATTTTGTCCCAATAAGTAACACATACATAATAGAGACATTTAAAAATATGCCCCTTCAAAGAAAGAAAAATTAAAGAAAGAAACCACCTATATTCCCATCACCAACAATAACCCTCGTGGATATGTTGTTGTCTTTTCTTCTAGTGTTTCCTTTTTATGCATAGAGGGGTTTGTTTTTGCCTTTGTTTTGTTTAGGGGCTTGACATTTTTTAGAAATTATAATTGCATTGTATAAAAAATTTTGTGAACTGCTTTTTTCCTCTTGTACACTCTTATAAGCATTTTAAACTATGATGGTTACATAATATCCTAACAAGATGGCCATAACAGAGTTCACTCAACCACCCCCCTGTTCCTGGACATCTAGGTTACTTTTTCATTTTTATTGGTATAGCTGCAACAAACATTTTGAATATAAAGCTTTAAAAAAGAAATTCCCGATGGAGGATTGTTTTCTTTGGGATACATTATCAGAAACAGAATTACTGGGTCGGAGAATTTCAAAGACTTTGCAAGGTGTTTTCAAGACCTTTTAAAGACTGTGCAAACATTTCCTACACTGCTTATTGTGGATATGACTTAAGTTTCTTATTAGTGTGTGTGAATTGCCACCCACCTCCTCAGCTTCTACCAAACTCTTTGTCTGTTGTAGAGACCTCCCAGATCCATCCTTCCTCCTGACTGCAGAGGATCTGATGGTGGCCCAAAAGCCACCCCTTGGGGATCAGTACAGTTTGACCACCCAGGGAACCCCAGTTGGGAACAAGAGTGGCTGAAATCTGGCCACTCCTTCCCCAGCACATTGCCCAGTCTGCCTCTGAGCAGGAATGGAAAGTTGCTGGAAGACAACGCTTCCCTCGAACACTTACTTTTATTCCATATATAGCGAGCCTGTTTTTGTCTCGTTACCATAGCAACACAGCCTCAAGGCTAATAGGTATTCCTTGCTGTTTAGAGGAAAAACCTCAGCTGACAGGCAAGCAGGAAATATGCAGGAAAGAAAAGGGGGGGCCTTTTCTGTTTCCCCTCCATGCCTCCGCAAACGAGCAGAGATAATTAACAATTAGACTTTAAAGTCACACAGACATGGACAGGGGCAACATTAGGAAGATTCCAGTGCTAGCAAGACCATCTGTTTCCAGCATTAATTAAAATGGAGGAAGATAAACCAGATCACCTCAGATCCCATCTCTCCTTGATGGAGAATTTTTCAAAGCATAGGTCCTTTTAGAGAATCCCTCTACCCTCTGGGGAATTACTTGACTTCCACACAACCTCAAGTGATCTCAAAGATGAAGTGGGATCTAACAGTGTGCTTCAATATCCCACCTCAAATTGTGCCAATTCTACCTCGCCAGCATCCCTAATTCCCAACTGTCATTGTCTCCCAGTTTCTCTTCATCCTGTGCCCACCTGCTGACATTGTTCTCAGGGTCTCTTCTTTAGACACACCTGATTATGTCCAAGTGAAGACCACTCCCAACTCCCTACTACTCCCAGCAGAGAGCACAGCTGACTATGTCAGCACACAATGTCCCGAGGGCACACAGTGCTAACTCAGTTCCCAGAATGAGCTATCCATTCCTTTTCAGGATCCTGTTCTCTTGCCTCAGTACACACTATTTCTCTTCCTGAAAAATGCCTCCCCTCTCTTCAAAACCCAACCCAAATGCCGCTTCTCTGAATTGGGTCACCTCCTTCCCTGCGCTCACATGCCACTTCATTCATACCTTGCGTATAGCTCCTCCCACGCTCTGTTGGAATTGACTGTCCCTGTGGCCACCTCCCCTCCTCTCCTAGCCTGGAGGCTTCTCTGGGGCAGGGATTGCGTGGTTTGTCTCTGCACGCTACCTGGCACGTAGTAGGTGGAAGTTATTACCACCCTCACAGAGATGGGTTACCTGGTTGAAAGGATATATTCCTCTATCTGGGGAGATGGGAATAACACTTTGAACTTCACTAGCATGAAACTTCTGAGGAACCCAAACCCCTCATTTGCAACATCATCAGATGTTTGCTGGGTTCCTAGCAACATCGTGCCTTGGTTGAGCATTTGGAATGTTGTTGTAGTTGTTGTTTTGGGTAGAAAGCTCAAAGTTCACATTTTATAAGCTTTTATTCAAAAGCAGTGATAATAGGATCCTGACACTTCCCCCAGGGCCCCTTCCCCATTCAGTACCCCGCACCCAGTTTCCACAATGATTGACATTTGACCAATTTGTTTCCTTTGTTACCTTTCCTTCCTCATTATTTTGGTGGGGTATTTTAAGGTGAATCCCAGACATAATATTATTTCATCTGTAAATATTTCATAAACAGTCTAGGTTGAAATCCTCCCTCTTCTACCGACTCTGTCTATGACCTTAGGCAGGTTAATTAACTTCCCTAATGCTTGTTTTCTATACATGTAAAATGAGAATAATTATGGTAGGTCCATCATAGGTTATAATGAAGAGCAAATGGACTATTCTGTGGAAAACACTTGACACTTAGCAGGTGCCCAGCTCATGTGCTCAGTGGTCAGTGTTAGCCATCAGAATCACTATCATTATCATCGTGATTGCTGAATTCACAGCACAGTCCCAAGCACTTGGGACACAAAAGACGTAAGACTCTATCTATCAGTAATCATGACTCTGGCAGCAGAATGGGGGCAGATTCGAGCATGGAAAAGCTAGAATCTCAGAGACCAAATGGGAGGCTAGAAAAAGAATCCTGCCAGAGCTGATGGGGCCTTGAATGGTGCAGTGGCAGAGAATGGAAACAACACACACAAGGAGAGTGAGAGCCAAGACCTCTGACCAACTGGCTGCAGCAGGGGACGTCCTTCTGCAATTGAAGGTCAAGTTTAGATTCTGGTCCCTGGAGAGAGTAAGTCAGGGGAAGGGGAGGCAGCGGGAAATAATGAATTTCTTCCTAGACTCACTGTCTCTGCGGTACAGATGGGACATCCCATGGTGGGCATCCTACAAAAGGGACGTGGCATGTGAGGCTGCTGATCATTGACAAGGCGATGCTCATTCTGCCTTTTGTGAAGCAAGTGGCTTCTCTTATGTAGCTGGTTGTAGGTTTTATTTTAGAGTTACTTACACATGTCCATATGGAAGATTCCAGACTACCCTGCCCCACAGGCTTTCCGTCAGCCCGGCTCTGTGACCTCACTCCAATTCTCTGGTGATCGAAGTGAAGTTGGTGGTTTCCTTATGTTCACTTTTAATAATTTATTTTACAATGAACACGTGCTTGCTGTGGACATTTTTTAAAATGCAGAAAAAGTATAATGGAGAAAAGGAAAACTAGCCCTAACCCTACCACTCAGATATAGCCAGGGCTGTAAGGTTGATACAACCTATTGTTTGTATTAATGTATATTTTACATAAATATCACCCTGAACATACAATTACTTATTCTGCTTATCATGTTAATAAGAAATGAAGAGAGGTCATTTCACAGGGATGTTCTGTAATACCCTTAACCACCCTAATCTTGATGGATATTTTGTGCCAATATTTTGCTTTTAAATATCACATAAGAAATAGTAACTGTTAAATTAGTGAATGTTTCACTCATAAAGACTTATTCCATTGCTTTAATTTTTCTTCTTTTAAAAATCTGTTTCTACTGGTAAACATAAGAAAAGAATCAGTTATTTATCCTTCTTTTCCCATATGAACTGTTTCTCACTGGTAATCAAATAATAGATGAGAAGGGAATTGTCTCCTTATAAAATTAGAGCAACTAGTAAATGAACACAAAGTATTAGAATATCACTGTTTTACAGCCCTCAGTAAATTAATAGATCTGGACATTAAGCTGCTATCCTGGAAAGAGGGCCGGCCGGCCATTGTGTATCCCCTGCAGTGAGGACGCAGCAGCTCCCAGGGTCTTGGCAAAGGAAATATATTAGTCTGGTCAAACCTCACAACCACTTGGAGGAAATACAGAGAATGGGGGATATGTTGGACTGCACTGGTGTCCTGACACCCACAAAACCCAGATGGTGGGAAACTCCACAGTGCTTGACAACCTGAGCTTGTCAGTAGAACTTGCAGGGAACAATAGCAACATGGAGGGAGAACTTACAGATTTAAAAGGACTTAAAGGTATGTATGAGAGGCTGTGTGTGTGTTATATATAATTTTTTTAATGGGCAAAACTATGATGCCTAGGGATGCACAATTGGGTAAAAACAAAAGAAATGCAAGGAAGTGATCACTCTAAAAGTCAGGATAGTGACATTTAAGGGAGGGGAAGGAGCTGAGATTAGCACAGGGTACACAAACAGGATTTGGAGGTAGCTGGCAAAGTTCTGTGTATTTGTTTTGTGTAGCTCTCCCTATCTGTGTTTTATAATTTTAAAAAGGTTGCAAAATCCAAAACAAAAACTAAAAACAAGAAAAAAACTTTAAAAGCTGTTACTACTTGTACTGGGTTGGATAGTGTTCCTCCAAAATCATGTTCTTTCCTGAACCTCAGAATGTGTCCTTATTTTATACTGCCCAAAGTGATTTACAGATTCAGTTCAATTGCTATCAAAATATCAATGTCATATTTCACAGATCTAGAAATATTAATTTTGTGCTTCATTTGGAATCAAAAAAGAGCCTGAATAGCCAAAGCCATCTTAAGCAAAAAGATAAAAGGAGGCATCACATTACCTGACTTCAAATTATACTACAAGGGTATAGTAACCAAAACAGCATGGTGCTAGTGTAAAAATAGAGACATAGACAAATGGAACAGAATAGAGAACCCAGAAATAAAACCATGTAGCTACAACCAACTGGTCTTCGAAAAAGCAGTTAACATCCACTGGGGAACAGAAGCCCTATCTGCTGCTGGGAAACCTGGATAGTCACATGCAGAAGAACGTAACAAGACCCCTACCCTCTTGCCACATACAAAAATTAATTCAAGAAGGATAAAAGACTTAAATGTAAGACATGAAAACATAAAAATTCTAGGAGAAAACACAGGAAAAACTCTTCTAGACATCAGCTTAAGCAAAGAATTTCTGACTAAGACCCCAAAGGCAAATACAGCAACAACAAAAATAAATAAATGGGACTTAATTAAATTAAAAAGCTTCTGCACAGAAAAGGAAATAATCACCAGAATGAATAGATAACCTACAGAATGGGAGGAAATATTTGCAAACTATATGCTTGATAAAGGACTAATATCCAGAATCTACAAAGAACTCAAACAAATCAACATGAAAAAAAGAATAACCCCATTAAAAAGTGGGGTTAAACATATGAAAAAATGCTCATCACTAATCATCAGGGAAATGCAAATTAAAACACAATGAGATATCACCTTACCCCTGTCAGAATGGCCTTTATTAAAAAGTCAAAAGACAATAGATGCTGGCGTGGATGCAGAAAGAAAGGAACACTTATATTAATACACTGTTGGTGGAACTGCAAATTAGTACAACCTCTATGGAAAACAGTATGGAGATTCCTCAAAGAAAGAAACGTAGACTTACCATTCGATCCAGCAATCCCACTACTGGGTATCTACCCAAAGGAAAAGAAGTGATTTTATCAAAAAAAAACACCTGTACCCAGATGTTTATTGCAGCACAATTCACAATTGCAAAGATGTGGAATCAGCCTAAGTGCCCATCAATTCATGAGTGGATGAAGAAAATGTGGTGTGTGTATATATATATATACACACACACACATACACACATACACACACACACACACACACACACACACACACACCACGGAGTACTACTCAGCCATAAAAAGGGATGAAATAATGTCCTTTGCAGCAACTTGGATGGAACTGGAGACCCTTATCCTAAGCAAAGGAACTCAGGAATGGAAAACCAAACACCACAGGTTCTCTCTAATAATTGGGAGCTAAATGAAGGGTACACATGGGGACAAAGAGATGTAAAGGTCATTGGAAACCAAGAAGGGGGGAGGGTGAGGGGGGTAAGGGGTAAAAACTTACCTATTAAGTACAGTGAACACTATTCTGGTGGTGGGCACATTAAAAGCCCCGACTTAAGTATTATACAAGGTATACATGTAACAGAAACATTTGTACCTTCTTAATATTTTGAAATCTAAAAAAAGAGTGTGACCTTATTTGGAAATAGAGTTGTTGCAGAGGTATTGCAGCACTGCAGATAGTTAAGATGAGGTCATACTGGATTAGGGGGGACCCTTAATCCAATATGACTGGTGTCCTTGAAAAAAGAGAAGAGATGCAGAGACAGAAAGAAAATGGCATATAATGGAGACAGAGACTGGAATGATATGTCTACAAGCCAAAGGCCACCAAGGATGCTGGCAACCACCAGAATAGAAGGAAAGTGTGGGAAAGATGCTCCCGCAGAGCATCCATTCACAACCAGCCATGCTGACATTTTGATTTCAGACTCATAGCCTACGGAACTGCGAGAAAATGAGTTTCTGTTATTTCAAGCCACTGGTTTGTGGTACTTTGCTACAGCATCCCTAGGAAACTACTATATTACCCAAACATTACCATGTGTTCATAATTTTTGTTAAAAAAAATGAAAAGAATGATTAGTTGAGCTAAAGACTGGGTATGATTTTTCAAAGCATTATTTCTAGGTCCTTGTCCACATGCAAACAATTATTTACTTGGTTGTAGTTATAGCCAAGTACAGTTTTATTTCTGGACATTTTTTTTCAGCTTGACAAAGTACCAATTTGTGTTTCTTAATTCAAGTGTGTGCATCTCTACTGGCCATTGGTTAACACCAGATCCTGCTGTTTCCTACTTTGAAAAGAAACAAGCCCACCAGCTGTATTCCCAGCATGGAACTCTGCTTCTAATTTTCCTGCTCACGTTGCAACAAGATCTGGCTCATTGTACCATGGGCTGTTGGTCCCTCTAGTAACTCGCTGATTCTAACTTACCACGCACATCCTTGATCCCACCACCACAGACATCAGTCCCTCAAACCATAAGCAGATGAAATTCAGCTTCTGGGTCCTTTGAGAAGCCACAGAGAGACAATGAGTGGGTTTAATTAACAGTAAAACAACATCCTAAAGTTTTCTTCATGCACTGAGCAGAAATCAAGTTGTTTGATGCTCATGCAGAACCAAGGCTGAGATCCAATTCCTTCTCTGTTGCCCTGGAATGAAAGGGTTTGTAGCTGCAGCTCTGTGCTGCTTTTCAGCATGCCATGATATTTAAGCCAAGGTTAAACTAGGTCCCATCCAGATACTAAAAAGTGGAACACTGTCTCACCCTCTCGGGGGATCTTCCTCGCCTGAGTCAGCCGAGGGGGATGCCTGACTTACGGTAGGCAGTCAATGCTTATTAAATGAAGCACTATTTGAATTCAGAGATTCTAAAACGTCAGAGCCCCAGAATCACCAGGAGTGGGCTACCTGTCCAGTCTCAACAAGTAGGTCTAGGGTGAGGCGCACACATCACTTTTTTAAAGCAGCACATGTGATTTTCACAGAAGCAGTCTTCAATCCATATTTTGAGAAAAACCAATGTAACCAATGAGCGTTTTGAAGTCAGAGAGCATATTGTGGTGTTCTGTTAGTGAGCACCTATGGAGCTGTGTACCACACACTCTTCCCAGTCCTGGGGATCGAGCAGAACCAAATCTCCTGTGGGCAGGTCCCTGTCCAAGGTGTTATGTGGGTACTGAGATGAGGCAGGTCTGCTCTTCAAGAGCCTGCAGACCAATGGAGGGATGGAGATGGGGAAGAAGTTCTCATAATGCTGTAGTTCCCAACTGGAGGTGATTCTGTCCCCCGGGGGACATTTGGCAATGCCTGGAAACATTTTTGTTTGTCACAAATGGGGACTGCTGCTGGCATTTAGTGGGTAGAGACCGGGGATGCTGCTAAACATCCTGGAATGCACACGCAGGGCAGGCCCCACAACAAAGAAATTATCTGACCCAACATGCCAATAGCTTCTAGGTTGGGAAACTCTCCAAGAGAGAATGGAATCAACGTAATAACCCAGGAACAAGGAAGATGCATATAAAAGTATGGAGGAAATAACACGTTACTGGCCCTGCGCTGTGGGACCCAACCTTGTACATCCTTCCTTCCTGCCTCCCGCTGCTTCACTCGCCCCTGCTTCTGACCCTCTGTCTCATACCTGGCAACCACACATTAGGCTGTGTCAAGTTGTATGGAGCTGGGTTTGAAGCCCGGATTCTCTATATGCCACTGTCCAACCCTGGGCAAGCCATTAACCTCACTGACCCTCACTCCCATCTCAACTCTCCTCCATGAGCAACAGAGACACAAGAAAAAAGGGGGGAATATTTTTATGTGCCCCTGATTGACAGCCTGACAAACTCCCACTTGCCTCTTGGGGTTGATGCAATGAAATGAGATTATGCATATAGGGTGCTTTGCTCGGTGACAGCCCCTGGTGAGCACTTGTCACATGTCAGCATGATGAGCAACGTCCTCCGCCATTCCGTGCATTCACCACCTCTGCCTTGTCCTTTACATTTAGCTGGCTTTTGGGTTCAGCTCTTTCCTCGAGACTCTCACCTTCTCCCAGGTACAACCTATGGACAGGTGGTGACTCTCAAATTCCTACATTCTTAGTTCCAGAGCCTGTAGCCCCTCCCAGCCCTCCTCTCTAAGTGGGAGGATCCAACAGATGCCCCCCTTCAGTCAAGATGGGGGAGAACCAGCTTCCTACAGGAGCACTTTGGTTGCAAATGCGCCTTACACAAACATGACCTCTCTTTTATTTCCACTGTATTCTTTAGACCACTCCACAGTTCCCAGACAACTTATCCCAGGCTTGGACTCTGCCTCTGTGGGCACCTCTAATTTTGCAGCCCAGTCACCCTAGCATTTGTCTAGATGACAGTTACATCTAAATGATATAGTCAACATATCTCAATTCCCTTAGTGCTAAAAATGCCCCATATCTCTGCAAACCAGCCCTTTTTCCTCCAAGCCTAAGAAATGGTCACCTCTGCCTTCTAAACTGTACTTTCCAAAATGTTATCAGGTCAGGCTGTCATCCCTTTCAAAGATGGCTACCCACTTGGGAACTTTTAAGGCTTTGAAGGGTCTCTGGACTCCTTACAGTTTTAACCCTTTTCCGTAAATTCTCATGTTCAACAATTCCAGGTGAAAACCATATGGCATTATGGAATGACATAGTTATCCTTCTGTGGATAAATACAACCAGTATTATCTGGAAGCAAGGTAGTTACATCATTAGTAAAGAACTAGAGTCCCCCAACCACAAATACAGTGTTTCTCTCCCGATTTGAGGGTTTTGCTAAAAGATTCAAAGCAAGAACCAGTTAAAAATTATATTGTAAGTTGTACCATTGTCATATGGAATTTCAGGAGCAGCAGGAGCTCAGGTGGTTATTTTAACCTCTCTTTTCTCTGCGTAGAGCAGTATTTCTTAGATTGTCTATATGTCCTTCTATCTGGCCGAGTGACCGGCTTCTACTCGACCTTCAAGTCCAAGACTAAAAGTTCCTTCTTCTCGATAGCTTTCTCTAGTTTTCCTCCTTCTCCCATCCCAAACAAACGCCTTCCTCTTCTTCACACTTGAAGCAGCTCTTACAGACTATGCAACAGACGTATTTCTGCAGGTCTGCAGGAAGCAGCTCATGGGCCTTTCCATCCTCCTCCCCAGTTCTCTCTCACGTGCTGGGATCGGCATCCACGGAGTATCCACTTCAGTTCTATGCGACCACCAAAATCCAACATTGTGCAACGTTGCTAATAACACAAACACTGGAGGCAATTCACTAGGTCTGTTTCTCATCTTTTGCTTTAGTTCAAAATACAATAGGACAAGAGTATATAGCTTGGTTTGATTATGGATTAGGCAGATTCCTACAGAACGTTCTGGCTTTGGGTTCAATGTTTAATTCATTTGAACCACATATGACCATGATGTATATTTGATCAAGAGTCAGTGTCATCCAAGTACTGGTTACTCCATCCAGATTACACTGCCTTGCTTTGTGCTTTTCCTTCTTCTGCACTATCAGAATATCCCTTATCTCTTCTAAGCCAGTGTTTCTGCTAATGGTCCCGGAGTTGAGTGTCTGAATTTTTTCTCTACCCTCCCAGTAGGTCACTCCATGATTACTGACATTTTACTTTTCTAGTCACTCTAACATGTAGGTCAAAATCTTGGGGCTCACTCAGCAGTTACTTGGCAGAGCCCAGAAATTCCAGATTCCAAGCCTACTTGCAATGTTATGTGTTACATTTAAACACCCACTTTGGATTTTAAACAATCAATCCCTCCCAAAGATGGGCATCGTTAATATGAGCAATATTTCACAGATGGCTTTGGTCGATGTGCTTCTTAATTATAGTATTACTCATTTCTTCCTTTCAAAGCTTTTAATTTATCATCTAATAGGCACAGTGATCCATGGAATTATTCATCTTTATTTTTTTCCTATTTTAGGTGGCTATGCTTTTTACTATTCATAGCACAAGCTGAGTGCTATGGTTATTAAGTGGTGTCATTTGTACCCTAATGACTTTGTGCCTTTCACACCATTCAAAAGGAAATTGGATATTATGAAGCATTAAATGCGACCCCAAACAAAGATTGAGCATTATTAACCCTCATTGCCCAAGTGTGAAGGAACTAACCACTCAGGTGGGAGAGTGGAGATAGGGTATTCTAGATTTGTATGATCTGGTGTGAGCAGTTGCAGCCTTGGACACTCTTTGGAATGTAGTGCCAGGGGCCCCAACCTACCTTTCCAGAATTTTGCCCCACGTTCACTTTTGCTCCTTTGTTGCTGAGGCCACTGACCTTTTTTCAGTCTCTCCTTCCTCATTCTGCTCCCTCTGCTTGAGATGGTCCTTTCTTCCCTCTTGCCATTGCTAAATCCTGTTCGTCCTTTAAATCCCAGCTCAATTGTCACTTCTTCAGAGACACTCTCCCTAATCTTCCCAACCGGGTCAAATCCCCTGTCCACATTCTCATAACATCATCTTAGCAATTATCACGTGGCAGTTTTACGTTTGTGTGAGTCATTCTTTGATTAAGTCTGTGCCACCGTAAGACTATAAGCTTCACGAGCACAGGGGATCTTGTAGGTGTTTTGTTTGCTCACCGTCATCTTCCTAGGGCTTAATGTTTGGTACAAAATGTGCTCAATATGTTTGTTGAATTAAAAAAAAAAAACATTGTGGCCATGTGTGTAAGTCAGTGTCCTGGCAGGAGATAAGCAGCACACTTAACTGGGGTTTTAAAGACTTCAGGCTTAAGGAAACCAACAGGGATGTTGTGATGCCCAGACACTAGCAACCGTAGGAAGGTATTACCCACCCTGGGCCTGAAGAAGCATGGGGAAGAAAAAGCATGATCAGATTCCAGAGAGAAAGCTGGAATCTTGCAGGAGCTGTAATAGTGAAGAGGCAGAGAGACTGCCAGGGAAATGTCTCAAGGGAGGGATGAAGGAGGAGATACTTTCACTCTCCCTCCTCCTGCATTCTGAACTCCTGCCAGGATCTCTCATTGGCCAAATCCAACTGGAAGCCATGGGACAAAGGGCCCAGGAAATACAGACCACAGGGGCATGAACAGAGAGGCCAGAGAGTGGATGAGGAAAGCAACCCCTAAGAATAACCAGGACCCCAAGGTTGCAGCCCCTGAGCCCTCCTCAGTCCTGCTTGAGGCTTCCAGGAACCCCACCTCTCCCAGTGCTGTTGCAGACAGAAATAAGTATGATGATAACTACCTGCTCCTCTGCTTACGTGGGGTGAGCCAGTTAAATTTTCCCTGTGGGGCCATCTCTGAGTCTTAAACGCCAGCGGACTTCATTGAGAGCATGAACCAATGGCACAAGATCAGCTCTGATGGGTTGCAATCCACTGGGGCTAAATAAACAAACCGGGAACTCTGCATTAATGAGTCTAGCTACACGGAGTGAACTGTTTTTAAATGAACTATTCTGAGAGCCTCCATTAGGATGCCGCAGGCTCTCTGCTGCAGTCTGTCTTTAACCTTAAGGGAAGCAGCTGGGGCAGTTTCCAAAGCGGATGGGCTTGGGAACAAGGGTCGCGGTTGGCCATAAGTCTGTTCACAGAGGAGCAAAGAAGTAGGAGACAGGAGTTCCCCGGGATGTCCCCAAAGGAGTGTTCACCTCAGTGTGCTGTGGTCTGGCTCCCGCCCCCCACCCCCCCACCTCACTGAATCTGCCCTCCCTAAATCACCCTGTGACCCAGGATCAAGGGCTGCCTGCCAGTCTGTCCCCTTCCTCTCTCTCATCTGTTCACCTTCCCATTCCCTCACCTTGCCCTACTCCTGGCCCTCACCTCCCTGGGCCTGTTCCAGTCTCCAGTCTACATTTTAGGGGTGGAGGTGGGAGAGGAAGCCAGTGTTCTCTGAGGTTTCCATGGCCCTCCTGTCATTGTGGATGGATCATTCAGTGACTCAGCCACATCCCCTGGCACCACACTTACTCTTTTGACTTCAGTTGATCCCACATTGGTCTCTTCAACCCCATCGTCTCTCCTAAGCCCCATAGCCAGGTGTCTCCTGCCACACATTTCCCCCTGGCTGTCCAGCCAGGACCTCAAACTCAATGCCAGCCTTGAATTCAGTCTCTTCTCCTGGAGGGGAAACCAGGTCTAGGGAAATGGACGGGGCTTGTCCCCTCTGTCTTCTGGCCCTACTCCCAGCTCCTGGTGCCATCAGCCATGTGACCTTAGGCAAAACACCCAGCACCTCGGAACCTAAGGATTTTTGTTGCAAAATGAAGCTGAAAGAAGGTGATGGGAGCATTTTACAATGTGGATTATTATCACCATCATCATCGTCATGCCAGTATTGTTACAAATCCATCACTGGGACTTGCCTAGTGTCTATCTTAGAGCATCACAGTCCTCCTGGTCCCCTGTGAGTCATCTTCAATTCTTTCTATCCTCAGGCTCCATGTCCTGTCATCACTGTGTCCCCTAGCAAAGCCTGACCCTCACATCTGCAGGCCCCGGAGCAAGAGTACAAATGGAGGCTCCCAGCCCAGAGTCCCACCTGTACCACCAGGAGAGTCTCGCTCACATAATGAGGGCAAGTCCCCATGCAGTCTTGAAGCCATTTGAGCAGAGAATTCAGAAGCCCAGGAACCCAGAGCATGGTCTAGAAGTGTGTGTGTTTGGGGTGGAGGGCTGTTGGCTTTGGGTGGCTGTCCCTTTGGGCCCTGCAGAATTCTCACCCCATAGGTAGGGGTGCAGGCAGAGGAAGGCCAGGGTGGGGTCAGCTAAGGGGGCGCCCAGGCCTCAGAGTAGAACCTGTCCTCTGGACTTTGAAGTCGGGCAGAACCCAGTCAGAGTCCACCTCTTATTAGTTGGCCTTAGGCAGATCATGGGTGGGATCGTGCTAGAAGGAAAGAATCTTAGGGCTCTAGGGGAGGAGGATGTAGATCTTCCAGAAATCCAGTAGAGGGTGCTGGGCACTCAGGTTTTCTTGTAAAGAGCTTCTAGGAGAGCCGGTGACTGTGCCAAGTGCTTAACAGGCACCGTCCTGATCTTCATGACCATTCTATTAGGTCAGTGTAAACCTGTGACAGGCAGAATAATGCCCCCAAATGGCCCACATCCTCATCCCCTGAACCTGCAAACCTGTTACCTCACGTGGCAAAAAGCACTTTGCAGATGAGATGAAGTTAAGGATTATGAGATGGGGACGTTATCCTGGACTATCCAGCGGGTCCAGTGTCATCGCAGGGGTGTCAGAGTCAGAGAGAGATTTGAGAGGATGCTCCACTGCTGGCTTTGAAGATGGCAGAAGGGATGTACAAGCAAAGGAATGCAGGGGGCTCCTTCCAGAGCTGGAAAGGTCAAGGAAATGAATTCTCCCCCTGGAGAGAAACGCAGAAAGGAACGCAGTTCTGCCGGCACCTTGATTTTAAACCATTTCAGACTTCTGACCTCCAGAACTGAAAGATAATAAATTTGTGCTTCAAGCCACCACATTAGTGGTAATTTGTTACAACAGTAATAGGAAACTGATACAAAACCACTTTGCAGGGAAAAAAACCAGAGTGCCACAGAGAGGTCGGGTGAACTGCCCTAGGTCACACAGCTAGTGACTGCGGGAGCCTGGATTCCAGCGGAGACCTCCGTGGCCCCGCAGTGCACACCTGTGCCCTCCCAGGAATCACATGCAATTGGTAAATAGGGGAATGTTGGTAAAGTCACAGGAAGTCGTGTTCACACCTCCGTGATATTTCCCAGCACAGAAATGGTTTGAAGCAAGCAGAGACCAGCTCTGTCACTAGTAAAGAGGAAGTCTTAGGAATATATGAAGACCTTAAGAGCAAAATTGAAAATCTACAAAAGAGCTTCCCATAGTGCAAGTAGAGACTGGTTGGTGGCTTCAAGGTCTGCACAAGTTCTAACTTTTTCTGCTTCCAGACCCCGAGGTCTGGCCCCCACCTTCCTCTGCACCTGCCCTTGCTCTCTGCGTTCTACCACTCTGGCCTCCTTCTGTTAGAGAATCCTACCTGGGATTCTGGCCCATCTGGAGCCAATGCACATGCTCGTCCCTCTCCCTGAGTCACCATCACTGAGCTTTTTCCACAGCTGACTCCTCCTCACCCTTCTCAGGTCTCACTTACCCATCACTTCCTTAAACTCATCCGTATCGGTTTCCTCCTGCTGCTGTAAGAAATGACCACAAACTTAATGGCTTAAGCAACATAAATGTATTATACTGTAGTTCTGGAGATCGGAAATCCAAAAATCAAGGTGCCAGCAGGGCTCTGTCCCTCGTAGAGGCTTTTGCAGCTTCCAGTGGCCACCTGTGTTTCTTGACTGTGGCCTTCTCAGCAAGGCCATCACTCTAAATTCTGCTTCCCTTGTTGCATCGCCATCTCTGTAACTCTGACCCTCCTGCCTCCTTTTACAAGACCCTTGTGATTCCACTGGGCCCACCCAGATAGCCCAGGATAACCTCCCCTCCTCTCAAGACCCTTTGTAATCACATCTGCAAAGTCCCTTTTGCCATGTCAGGTAACAGATTCCCGGGTTCCGGGGTTTGGGGTATGAACGTCTTCAGGGTGTGGGGTAGGGACATTCTGTCTACCACTGCCCTTCCCAGGGATCCTGACTAAGCAGGTTGCTCCCCCGCCCCACCATTTATTCCCTATCATGGAACACTGTTCACTCCCTTCATAGCATATTTTTTTAAGTTGTGAAATTCTTTTTATTAGGATGAGCCTATTTAATAAGGGAAACTGATTCCCTCAGGACAGACAGACCACACTTGCTTCACCCAGCTCCTGGCACAGGGCTTCGGCACTGTTGAATGACTGCATGAATGAATGCATGCATGGGCAGTATAGCTCTTGTCACGTAACACAGAGGGAAGAAGAGCCGCAGAGAGATCAGTGACTTGTTGAAACGGCACAAATGCGTCAGAGCAGAGCCTGGGATTTAGCTCTGTGATATCCCTGCTGCCTCCTGCCACCATCCACTTGGGGTGGCATCAGGGTGTCCTGCCAGAGACCAGGAGTGTGAGAAAAGGTCCAGCTGGCCTCTGTGCTCAGGATCTTGGCATCTTGAGGTATTTGAATGACATGGCTCAGATTTTCTTTCTCCACTGTCTGGATGGGAAACCAGCTCCTTCGGAGATGGCCTGAGTACGGCCAGAATCCCAGCCCTGGAACACCCTCTGCCGAGACCAGATCTGGCCAGCCACGCAGCTGGCAGCGGTGTCTCAGACTGGGCGTGGGGGACCACAGCCCTGATTACGAACAGGCTCCGCCGGGCCACCCAGGCAGCACTGAGCAGGCCATGGAGAGACAGCTGCCCAGGCCAGGGGCTCTGGGAGTGGAGTGGTCAGGACAAAAACCTCTGGGTGAGGCTCAGCCACCTGGCATCTCACTTTGTCCACGTATCCACTTGTTCATTCATTCATTCATTCTGGAGGCTATTGTGTACCAGACTTTTTTTGCACTGGGGACTCTGAGGCAGACACCATCATCCTGCCCTTGTAGAGCTGCACTCCCCAATATGGCGGCCACGAGCCACGTGCAGCCACGGAGCACTTGAAGTATGGCTCATCTGGAATGAGCTATGTTGTCAGTATAAAACACACCCTAGATTCCCAAAACTTAGTCTAAAAAAAAAAAAGAATGTAAAATATCTCATTAATACTTCATTATGTTTAGTATATATTGAAATAATATTTTGGATATATTTGGTTAAAGAAAATATATTATGAAAATTAATTTCACTGATTTCTTTTTACATTTCTTAATGTGGCTAATTAGAAAAATTTTAGCCACATTCATGGTTTGCTTCATATTTTCTGTTAGATGGTGCTGTTCTGTTGACTTGCAATGTAGAGGAGAGGCTGATGTGTAATTTAGAAGCCTGGGGTAGGGTTGACGTCACCAGCCGGGCTGAGGTGCCAAGGGAGCCCAAAGGAGAAGTGCTTGGGCCAGACTATGAGGGTCACAGGTGGCAGGCACAGAGCAGATGCCTACAAGAGTTCACATCCAAGTCAACAGCTGCAAGACAAATCTGAGTCAGCTGGGGACACGGGCACTCCAGGAAGGGGACCTGGGACATACCGAGAGCCCAGTGAGCTTCAGATCCACCCTGAGCGTTGGAAATGAGGGAGAGCAAGAGGTGAAGGGAAGAAATAAAGCTGGAGAAGGCCACAGACTTCAGCTGCTGAAACAGTCCAGTGCTGTCCAACAGAATTAGGATGTGAGCCACACACAGGTTTAAATTTGCTAGTAGCCACATTCAAAAAAGCCCAAGAAATTAGTTTTAATAATGTTTTATTTAGCCCCATGTATTTGAAATGTTATTTCAACATGTAATAAATGTCAGCAGTTCTCACTGAGATATTTTGCATTCTTTTTTATGGTTAAGTCTTTGAAGTCTGGTGTGTGTTTTACATGACAGCACATGGCAGTTGGTACTAGCCACATTTCAAGTGCTCGGTTACCACGTTGACTAGTGGCTATGGTATTAGGCAATGCAGGTCTACTAGACTTTTCTCTTGAATACAATGGGAAAAGGTTTTCAGCAGAAGAGTGCTTTAAAAAAGAATTTCTCTGGCAGCTGCAAGGGAAACGTTTCCCGTGTGCTACTGAGCTTTCTGGAGCCTGTCACCACCATCTTCTGGGTGCCATCGCCCCCCAGAGCACCCCTACTTACAAACTGGTAACTTGGGAGTAATGCCTCTTTTTGCAGGCTTTACCCTGCCATGGTGTTATTAGAGGGTAGTTTTGGAGTATAAGGAGCAGAGCCCTGTCCTGGGTTTTGTCCAGAGTCCCTAAAAAAGGGAAGCAGATCTCTCAATTTCCACGTGGTTCCCACCACCTTTTGGGTGGCAGCCAGAGGTAACCCCTTGGATATTTCATCATTGGGCTTTTCATCTGTGAAACTGACGCAAACACTCAGCTAAGACGCTTGATGTCTGGATAAAACAAAGCAACATAGGTAAAATGCCTCCTATTGTGGCCTGAAAAAGAATTGATTGAAAAATGGTAGTTTCTTTCCTTCGAAGTTATCATCCGAAGGGATCTTTCACATTTCCAAGAGCAGCATGACTGGGGGGCAGACTACTTAAATGGTCTCTTGGAAATACTCCTAATCCTTTATCCATCCTTCACATAAGGAGACTTCAAGGAGTCAGTTCATTTCAGAGATAAATGTCAGAAAAGTATGCAGATTAGAGGCAGCCCTGCAGGGGGCTTTTTTCCTAGCATCACAATAAGTTTTAATTGGTGAGAAAACAACTTTTAGTTTCCCTGGGCTCTGTCTTACTGGAGAAACAGCTTAAAAATTGTTCCTAATCTCCAAGGAGTTTTCAGATGCTTAATGACTTGCCAGGGTGATAAACAACTGGATTCTGGGGAGCCATTAAGTGAAACATTACCTACCACTTTCCTCTGCCATTGAGAATAAAATGAGGCAGCACAGTCTGGGCAGAATTGGGAAAAGTGCTGATTTTGAAGTCTGGCACACCTGAAGAAACCACAGTTTTGTCACTGATAACCATGTAACGTTTGGGCAAGTTGCTTATGTTTTTGAACATCATAGTACTTATCTGTAAAATGAGTATAGTGTATATCTTGCAAGGTAAGAATTGCATATGTAAGGTGAGACTATATTAGCTATCTATTACTGCATTTATCCCCAAAACTTCGTGGCTTAAAACAGCATTTATGACCTCACAGTTTCTGTGCCATGAGGAATCTGGGTATGGCTTAGTTGGGTCCTTTGGCTGTCACAAGGCTGCAATCAAGGTGTCAGCTGGGGCTGTGGTCTCATTTAAAGGCTCAACTGGGGAAGGATCTGTTTCTAAGCTCTCTCAATGTTTGTTGGCAGGATTCAGTTCCCCACAGGCTTTTGGACTAAGGGTATCTGTTCCTCACTGATTGTTGGGCAGAGTCTGCCCTCAGTACCTTGCCATGTGGGCCCCTCCAAAGAGCAGCCCACAACACAGCAGCTTGTGTCAGCGGAGTGAGAGGCAAGAAGAGTCAGAGAAAGAGACACTGCAGGATGGAAGTCACAGTCTTTTATAACCTAATCTTGGAAGTGATCAACCATCCCTTTTGCTGCATTCTGTTGGTTAGAAGCAAGTCACTAGGTCCAGCCCACACTCGAGGGGCAGAGATTACACATGGGCATGAGTACCAGATGGTGAGGAATCGCTGAGAGCCACTTTGGAAGCTATGTGCTACCATATAAAGATTCTCAATGAGTAGTAGCTGTTGTTATGACCAAACGTGAAAGCCCTTTGAAAAGCAGTGTTCACCACTGAAATAGGAGGAATCTACTGATTATGTATTAGTCATAAAATTTAAAAATCATATGACATTATCTGTCTATAAAATAGAGGTCAATTCTGACCAATGCCAGGTTATCTAAAGGCTGCATTTAGAGATGCATTTAATTTATATTAAATGTTGATTTGATAACATGTTACCAAATAAAAATATTTGGACACTAGTGTTCAAGGGCACCCATTTCCCCTACATGATGTTTAATTGTATATACATATCTCTGATTCTTTTAGAATAGTGGTGTTTTTATGGAGATGTAAATAAAAATGTGTATGTCAGTTTTCTCATTTAGCAATATTACAAAAGCATTTACTCCTGCTGTGTAGTCTTTATAATTAGTTGTATATGTCTTCATATTCGCTACCAGCTGCATGACATTTCCATTCAGTAGGTAAATGCAAGGGCCATCATTTACTTAACCATCCTCTTAACTCCAGGACATATAAGTTGTTTCAGTGTTTTACTATAAAAAGCAGTGCTGTGATTGAGTATCTTTTGTGTAGTAAGTTTTTTCCCCATAATTTGAATTATGTCTTTAGGATAAAGTTCCAGAAAAGCAATCAGAATACAAACATTTTAATGACTCTGTCAAATTCTTATCCAAATGAGTAGAAGGCTTTGATTTTTATATAAGCAAACACTGCTCCATCAGCCACAGGTTGAGTTCCTCAAAGGCAGGCACTGTCTTTTACTTTTTAATTTTTTTTAACCATAGCATCTAGGCTGGAAGCAATATTGAATGATTATTTGTGTACTGAATGAATGAACAAAAATATTTAAAAATTGGGGACTTCAGGAAAAATAGGCTAGATCTATTGTAACTCTTTTTTCCCCCCATTTAATCAAGAGATGTTGCATTTGCATTTAGATTTCACCTGGAGGGCATACCTGTGCCAAGCTCTTGGCTCCCTGTTGCCCTTTCTGCATCTTGTCACTCACTCTCACACACACACACACACACACACACACACACACACACACACACACGAAAGGAAACAATAGATCTTCTTTTCTGGGGAGAATACTAGTCCAGGGGAATTCTACTTAGGTGGAGACAGAGTTTCCTCCCAATAACCAGGAACTGTGGGAATTCTCCTCTATGCAGTTCAGCCCTGGGTAATAAGTTAATTTAGCCAAACTATGAATCAGAGTTAAATAACATGCACCTGCAGGGCACGAATGACCTTCAAAAAATACTTTTATTGGTCAAAATTTTGTCTAATACACCTTGCTACCCTGCACCATGTAAATTTAGGAACCCCCAAGAACTTCCCTCCCCCTTCTAAGAAATTTTCATCTAATTTCAAGAGCTATCACCCTCATTTTTTAGACCCCAGGAGACGTTTGCACAAGATCAGAGTGTGTTAATGGCACAACCAGAATTTATTTGCACCCCAACGTCCAACAAACATTGCCGGTTTAAACTTGAACCGCAGCGCCCCCTGGTGGGCAGTCGACGGTTTGCGTTTCCAGGCCCCTTTTCACCTGGGTGACATCTCACCTAACCAGAGTTGCTGTTTCTCACCTTGTCTCTCAGGTGAAGGAGGCCATGCAGCGGATCCACGACCGAGGGAACATCGGCAAGTTAATTCTGGATGTAGAAAAGACTCCAACTCCACTGGTGAGTGGAAAGCAGAGGAACCTGTCCAGTTCAACACAAGAGATGTACCAAGGGTCTATCCGGTGCAGGCACAGGTGGGGGAGAAGGAAGTACAGGTAGCTTGTGGGCCAGTGGAGGAGACCAGGGGTAATCAAATGATTCCACAAATGAGGGATTAATCACAAACTGAGATGAATGCTAAGAGGGAAAGGCAAACGCTTTGGGGAGAGCATTTTAAGAGCAATCTGAAGGCACAGGAAAGGATAAGAAGCAGTAAACCTGTCTACTACAGGTGCCACCTCTTGGGTGCCACAGGTTGGAGAAATTCCTGGTGAATTCCAATAAATTCACATTCACGTTCCTAAGAGAATGATGCCAACTGCCTCTGAGATGTTCCCTGATGATTCCATTGATTTTACCAGGATAAAGCCCTTAAATCCAGGGGATGCCACCAGGAGGATAGCATGTCAAACTCACATCCCATCGGCCCTCGCGAGGGCTGCTTGAGGAGGGCCATGTAGTGTAGTGGTCAGTGCACAGACTGTCAGACTGCGTGGATTTGAAGCCCAGCTCGGAGCCCCCGTTTGTGACCTGGGCAAGCCACTGGCCACTCCAGCTTTGGTCCCCCTGTCTGTAAATTGGAGATGGATAGGTTCTCACAAGTCAGTTAGAATGACATTCATAAAGCATCGTCTGGTACATGCTAAGTTCCAGGAAATGTTTAACAAAGAGAATACGAGGAAGGGTTTTTGTTTCTTTGTTTTCACATACATTGAGTCTTGGGGTTACGTCAGTCCTTTATAAAAGAGAAAGAACCAAAATTTCTTACATATTTTAGTCCAAAGTGTGAATTTTTAAAAATATTTCTTTGGCTTTTGTAACTATAATGTAGTTTAGGTATGACAGCCATTTCACTCAGTGAAGGACAACTTAATCAGAGGGCATTTTATAATATTTAAGTGACTGTTAGCAATATGGAAATAGTTTATTAGATGCTTACTAAGTTCCAGGACTGTTGGAAGGCAGATGAGGGGACGAGGTTAGGGAGGAGGAGGGGTCTGGGATCCAGGGTCTCCTGGGCACTTACATTGTGGCCTCTAAACATGTGACCAAGCCCATTTCAGCTCCATCAGTAAAAGGCAGACAGGCTCCATGGCTGTTCTGATGGCTTGTTGCTTTCAAGCAGAATAGTTGGTACCACCTTCCCCGCTTGAGGGCTGCCTGTCTCCATTACATATGAGGTGCTGTCAGGTCCTCAGGCTGATAGGAAGGGCCTGTGTGACCAGGTGGAAATTCCCATCAGAGCAGGTGCCGAAAAGCCCACCTTTTAGGGGAAGAGCTCAGGACATGCCTCAGTGACATGCCTTGGCATATGTCACTGTCCTTTTTTCTGAACCTCCTGAAGGCTTTTACCCCTTCAGGAGTATTTGGAGCATCAGCGTGGTGGGGAGGAGGCCACAGCCCATCTAGATGGAGGACCAGACTTGAAGGAGAGGGAGCACATAGTCAGGCTAAGTGGAGGACATTGCACGATCCAGGATGCATCCAGTAAGGTCATTTCTAGGATTAGCACCTGATAAAGAAGAAAACAGTACAAGGTCCAGGCTCGCAGGATGTGTGGCTTTCCACACAGCAGGTGTTGGCGGAGGGGACGGAGGGGCCTGCAGGGGCACTTTCTCCTACTGGCCTCACTCAGCTCTGCATCTGCCCAGCCAGACATGCTGCGGGACACACACTGCTCCTCCGGGAGCTGTCCAGGCTGCAAGGCATGTGGGCAGCACAGGCATGGGAAGTCGATTGCTGCTGACAGCTCCCAAAGTGAATTTCCCAGGGGCACCAAGAGTGGAATCTCTCATGCACAGAGCCTGCTTTCAATGAGGCTGGGCCAGTGCAGAGCCAGGGCTCATCCTATGATATGTCGTGGGGTCACAGCAGAGACAGAGCTGCTGCCTCCAGACCCCACAATGTCAGAGGGCAGTCCTGCCCCAGCCATGGCCATCTGACCAGTGCCCCGGAGAACAGGAGTGGCCTCTTCTGAAGGCTCCTGACCTCTGCTGTCCCTACAGCTTCTATGTTTCCATCATCTCAGAGTCTCCCTTTCCACTGCTGTAGAACAGAACTAACAACAATAATTACTATTATTGCTACTACTTTACAGCATGGTTGAGGACATTAAAAGGGATAATGTGTGAGTCACCTGGCACATGGGTGAATGTGTAACATGTGCCACTGAGAGAGAGTTCTCATGGTTATTTATTCATCATTCTAGAAGTATTACTTGCATATGTGCCTAGATGCAGGGAAGGAAACTGTGGAGACCCGGTCCTCTCCCATGGTGTCTACAGTTCAGCAGGGGCAGATGGATGTGGTCAACAAGCCACACATCCGAATGGGACTCTGCAGCTGTTGACCAGTGCTGCAAAGAAGAGGTCATGAAAGCTCATAATAGGGCCATGAAAGCTCATAATAGGAGGGTTGTTCCAGTTAGGGGGGTCTGGAAAGGCTTTCTTGAGGAAGCAGGCTAAGCCCTAAAGGAAACGTAGGCATAAACTGGGCAGAGGGGCTGGCGGGGTGGCATTCCAGGAAGATGACACTGCATGTGCAGTGGCCAAGAGGGGAGGTCCAGCACCAGGTAAGACACCATCGGGTGGGCTGAGGTTCAGGGGCCAAATTCCTGCTGGTAAGAGTAAGCGGTGAGGGCAGGCAGGGACTCGGGTTTGGAAGAGCAGGGCCTCGAAGTCAGGAGGCCTGGGTCTGGGTCAGGAGCTGGGAACAGAAAAGGGGTCTGAGGCACAATTCCCGACAGGGGGTGCTAACGGGAAGGCTCAGCATGCTCCGAGCCTTCATCACACGCTTAGCCCTCTGCCAAATGCTGTATGTACATTATTCCACTTTCTTGTACTTGTTTCTTATAACAGCTTTATAAGGCAGGTGGATTTATCCCCATTGTAATGATGGAGGAAATGAAGGCTCAAAGGGGTGATCTTAACTAGTGATTAAACAAAAGGAGCCAAAGTCCCTGTCCTCCCAAAAACTATCTTCCAGTGGGGGATACAGAGAGCAAAGTAAATAAACACACATTTGTTAATGTTGTTGTTTCTGCTCTGAGTAAGTTTCAGCACCAAGACTTGGACCCTGGTGGGTCTGTGCAGCAGATGCCCTCGGTGGGTTCCCCTACACACCAGCAGCTTCCTCTTATAGACACCTGCCCCTCTCTGCCTAAGAGCCAGCTCCAGCCACCAGAGCATGCCTGGGTTATGCACAGAACCCGGGGATGCCAGGGAGGTAACCCGCCTCCCCCAGGAGCAGCGCTTAGCCACCCCCGGGGGCTGCCTCACCCCGCAGGAGGGCCGACTCCGAGGTGTGTCCTTCACGATCTCCCAGAGGTCCCCAGCAGGACTGAGTCCAGCTGCCCGTGCAGGAACCTACTAATTAACATGCCCTGTATCGGTGTCCCGGCCTTTTCTGCCTCATTTCTTCCCTCCCCATCTAGTGCTTCCTGGGACCATCTCCCAAATTCCAAACACTTGCACTCAAATCCTTATCTCAGAGTCTGCCTCTTGGGGTGCCCAACATGGAACAGCAAATCCCACACTGCCTAGGAAGCAAGCAACCCTAGCTCTAACCCCCAGGAAGTCATGGGGCTCAGGTGCTCAGAGAAGGCAAGGGGCAGGTTGCAGAGCCACCACCTGTGTCCTCTGTTGAATTTCAGATGGCCAATGACAGCACAGAGACCAGTGAGGCAGGGGAAGAGGAGGAGGACCACGAGGGAGACGGTGAGAACAAGGAGCGGATGCCCTTCATCCAGTAACCCAGGACCCAGGCAGGAGAATGTGAAGGATGGTTTGGAAGAAGAGGACCCGGCTGAGAAAACTCTTCTGTGCCCAGTGAACAAATGCTGTAGTCCAGTGCGTGTCGTGTTTGTCTGCAGTCAGCTGAGCTAAAAAGCTGTTGATCACTGTTGTTTTTTGAAATTAAGTGCCAATCCCATTCCATGCAGTATTATGTCCTGCCCCCATCTGTGTATTACACTCTCCCTCCCCCTGTACCAAAACCACCCATCTGTGGGTCCTTCTCAACAGTTCTAGAACAGCCTTGCAAATTAACACAAGCCCAAAGGCAGAATGCCTGGGAAACCAGACATGGGCGAAGACAAATTTGGATTGGAAGGTGTGATCACAGAGCACCATTCAGGTCCTAGAATTCTTCAGGCCAATGACACTTTTTGTGCCAGCCACCTGTGCCTCTGATAAGAGCATTTGCCAATTTGGCCGGCAGAAAGAGGGTAGGCCAGGAGATGTTTTCATGAGCCCATAAAATTTAGAAACTCTCCAAATAGTACTTTTTCTCTCTTTAAAAGGCAACTACAGTCAAAAGGTTTGAGCCACCCTCCTCTACCCCTTTGGTGTTTGACCCTTTTACTGGTTCTTATCCGTAAACGCAGGGAGGCAGGGATGGCTCTCTCAGGATAGAAGATGAGTCAACAGCATGAGTTTAAGGACCAGCCACAGAGATTCTCCCCAAAACCACATCTCATGAGCAGAATCCTTCCTCCAGCCATATTTATTTTAATTTTAAGAAGACTTACCACATAGGGGACTAATCCAGAAGTCATTACTGAGACCTGCTTGTGTTTGCACATACTTGCCATCAGCATTACCGATTTTACTATTTCCAATTCCTGGTAGGAAGAAGCCACCATTACCGTGGATCCCCCAAGGAAGAACTCCCTTGCAGACCATATTTGGAAAAATCAATGAGTATCTTTTTTCTTGCCAAAGCACGTTCCAACACGTAACAAACTCTCGTGATACAGAAGGTTGATGTTCAGCATCTGATGCCAAATACGCAGTTCCTCCCTTCTGATGCATAAAACCATGGTGCAGACTCTGCAGGGCCCCTGCTCTTTGGAAACCAGGGATCAAGCTACTGGCTTGCACACCTTATTCAGTTTTCCAGCTCCTAAGCTCCTAAAAACCCTGTTCCCACCCCCATGCCATTTGACTGAACTTGAGAGGTGAACACAGTTACCCTTAGGGAAGAGAAAGAATCTCAAGGTCTTTCAAAAAGATTTCCTCATTCCTTCCTTTTGGCCAAAAGGGTTACCTCCATCTCTCACAAACCAAGATGGAAACACAAGGAGCCCATACCACTAGCACTCCCACTTTCTTTGTGTTCTGGAAAACAGAGGATTCCCACATTGCCCAATTTCCCCACCAACAAGCCTCAGGGTGGACCCAAGTCCTCCACCAAGTGGTGGGGAAGAATGCACCTCAGCAATCGCCTGTGTGATTTCCAAAGTCCCTTTGTAACAAATGTCACCTCATACTTCATGTTCTTTTCTCCTATCCTAAGCTTGTGATGACTTATTTATGCCAAATATTTATCTGAAGGGAGTTTCTCCTCATTGTGAATGTACATGTAAAATATGGAGACAAGAAAGGGTGCTGTCACCGGACTAGCCAAGGGATCAGAGTATCTCAAAAGAGGATGCCAACATCACCTTTCTCTCCCTGCCCCAGGACTCACCAATATTCCAGTTCTGGGCCATCTAGAGAGAAAATGGGGTGTTTATTCCCCCATTACCTTTGCTAAGTGCCATGTTATTGGTCATATTTCTCCCATAACCATGCTGAAAAAGAGGTTTTAAGAAGAACCACTATTCAAGTGACATTTCTAGTAAACTGGGCAGAAATGGCATTTTCTACAGCTGGAGGAGGAAAGAGCCACTGGCCATAACAGGGCTGTCCTTCTCCAGGGGAACCAGACAGCCTCTGTTATGTGCACAGGAGAAACACGAAAGGTCATTCCTCCCCAAATCTGGTTTTTTGTTTTCCTTTTTAACTAGCAAGGTTAATCCATTAATCACAAATTATGCCAGTTGGTTAAAGAAAACCCTTTCCTCTCCTCAGAATACAGAATGAGAAAACTAGAGTTTGACCGATAAGATCAATTTCTGCCATGAAGAATGGGGGGGGAATAAAATATTAAAATTAACCGTTTAATGTATTTGCATTTTAAGCACCTTCTTTCCTGTCTTTTGATTGTTTTTTTTCTGAAGGAAGTGTAAAGAACATCTCAGTTTGCCTTAAAGGAACTGTGAAGGCTTCTCTATAATTTAAGCTTGATCGGAGTGAACTGAAACATTGTCTAATGTCTTTGTGGCTTTAGAGCTTTCGTTATATTGTGCCTATAAAGCGAATTATGTTTACATAAAAAATATAAATAAAGTATTCGGCATAGCAAAACCTTGCCTGGCATCTGTTACTCCACATATATCATTGCTGGATAAGCTGCCCCACTATTAGTGTGCAAGGAACAGGTCACTGAAAAAGGAAAGATTTAAAACTTGATAGGAGTATCCCCAGAGCAGGAACTAAAGACCACATGGAGAAAATAGGGGCCAAGTGAGAAAAGCCTTTAAATAGACATTCAGGTTCCCTCAAGCTAGAAAGTAAAACCACTAGATGGAAGAACAATTAAAAGCATCATGGAATGATGATGATGATGATGATGACAATATTGATGACATAGATAATAATAAAACAATGATTATAACGGCAAACATTTGTAAGTCACCTCCTGTACACTGCTAGAAGAACCACACGTGTATTTATTCCCCACGTCCCTAAGAGGTAAGGTCTATCATTATCATACAGGTGACAAGACTGAAGCACAGGGGGCTTTTGCACTTGCCTAAGATCACGTAGCTAGTAGGTGATGGAGCCAGGACTCACCAATTTCAAGCTATGGCTTCCCCACCAGAATCCACGCTCTTAACCACCCTGTCATGCAGCCTCGCACCTCAAGTAGGGGTAAAATACAGCGCATTGAAAATTAGCATGGCTTGCTCACTTGAAACTCTTTAGGGACTGTTTCCTCTGATTTCAAAGATATGCTTGTAAATTTGTTTTGCCTTGTAGCAAATAATATGCATGTCAAGAAGCATTTTTTTCCCTTCTGGCCCTCCATCCAGGTGTTTGGTGAAGTGCTGATTTTAAAACTCACACATCTCAACAATTTCCATTTTTATGATCTAAAATCCTCAAGGTTATCAAAGAGATACACAAAAGTAAATCTCCAAGGGCTAAGGTTTCGTGAAAGAGGAATTTATGATTGGGAAAGCTGTACTGTGTTTTACCATATTTCTCAGCACAAAAGCCAACAAAATCCAGCCAGGCCCCATGTCTATAAAATACCACATGTACAAACTTGAATTGACAAAGTAGAAAAGTTAGTCACATTGTCAGTGAAATGCTTATAAAGTCATCGTACTGAGGATTTTCTCATATATTCTTATTTAATGCTCATGTTCTCTGTATAAATCCCATGGTGACACCCAGCCAGTATCGATGCACTGTCACATTTGAACACAGCCCACCAACCAAAACTGGAATCTAAACTAAAATCCAAAAAATAAAAATAAACCTGTATATGTAAACTATTTAATATGTACCAATACAGAAAGAAGCAAAACAAAAACAAACAAACAAAATACTTAAAATCCACATCTTACTGGGAAGCTGAAGCAGGAGAATCGCTTGAGCTCAGGAGTTCAAGACCAGCCTGAGCAAGAGCTAGACTCTGTCTCTAGTAAAATTAGAAAAAATTAGCCGGGTGTCCTGTAGTCCCAGCTACTTGGGAGGCTGAGGAAGGAGGATCGCTTGAGCCCAGGAGATGGAGGTTGCAGTGAGCTACGATGATGCCACTGCACTCTAACCAGGGTGACCGAGTGAGATTCTGTCTCCAAAAAATAGAAATTTTAAAAATCCACATCTTCACTTATAACTCTGAGAATGGGAAGGAGGTCTATTAGCAGTTGGAAACAAAATTATTTTTAGGATTTTGGAGGAGGTTGAGTAGTCACGGAGGTGAGCATTTCAAAAGCCATTGGGGCATAGGGAACATTTGTGTAAGAACAAGGAAGTGAGAAATTTTGAAGGGCACGTTCACATTTGAGGAACAGAGAGTAGTAACAGTGTAGCTCAAGTACGAGATTGTGCAGAGGGGGTGGAGCAGAAGAAAGTCACGATGGGAAGTTGGTGCCAGGTTTGGGGGTCTCAGAATGCCAAGCTGGTGGTCTTGAACGTCCGAGGAAAGGAGGAACAAGGCTGTGCAATGATGTGAACTGAAAGTCTGGGGGTGGAGGAGATTTCTGAGGGTCAGTGCAGGGTTTAATGAGAGGAGAGAAAAGAAAAGAGCCCAAACATGGTCAGATAGCAAGTGCCTTGACCTCCCCTTGCTCTGGTTTGGGTCCTCCAGAATCAGACACTGAAACAAGAATTTGAACGTAACTCATGTTGAAGAGATGATCCCAAGAAGCACAGCTTGGGAGTAAGATGGGAGAGGGAAGAAGCCAATTCATGGTGTGCTGGTGAGCAGGTCACCACTGTAAGAGACAGTAGGCATGACCAGAACTGTCCCACCTGAAGGGTAGGGAGGCGGTCATGTTTATCCATCAATGCCCATGCGTCATTGGTTGAGGACTACCCCCAAAAAGGGTGCTGATTCCCTGCTACTCCCATCTTGCTCTTTGTATGAACCAAGCACATTGCTGTGGCCAAACAACAGCCTCAGACAGGGAGCCCCAAGGAGCCGCTGGTCCGTACGGGAACAGCAAGGGAAGATGGAAGCAGGACCCACAGCTCCTACCATAACTTGTCTCGAGAACTTACTTTTTATTCTGAAGTCAAAGGGGAAAGCTCTTGAGGCTTTCCACAAACTATGTTCCAGTCTCAGCAAGCACTGTTGCTGTTACCTCACACCACCCCCTTCTTCCTGGCATTTTGTTCTGTTAACTGGTCTCTCCACTTGGCGTGGAGTTTCTGCTCAGAGGAGACAGCCAAAATGCCTTGCCATCTCACTAGGATGAGTTACTTCATTCGATCTTCCTGCCAGATTTCAGGTCTCTTCATTGGGACCAGAAAAATCTAGGGCTCTAATTTACACAAAAATGCCTGTTCATTCAACACATGAACATCTACTGTGTGCAGGACCCTGTTCCAGGTGCCAGGTATAGAAACAAATAGAAAATAAAACAGACCCTGCCTCAAGAAATCCGTAGTCTAGAGCTGTGTTATCCAATAGAAATATAATGTGAGCCACATACAAAGTTAAACTTTCTAGTAACCACATTAAGCAAGTAAAGAAAAACAAAGAAGTTTAATTGTAATATATTTTATGTAACCCAATGTATAGAGAATGTTATCCTTTCAATATATCGTCAACACAAAGACTATTAATGAGATAGTTTGCATCCTATTTTTCATACTAAGACTCCAAAATCTGGTGTGTGTTTTATACTTACAGCACACCCCAACTTTGACTAGACACATTTAAATGCTCAGGAGCACCTGTGACCAGTGGCTACCATTTTGGATAGGCAGGTCTAGAGGAAGAGCCGAAGTGGACACCAAAATATACAATGTAGCTTCAAAGAAGCAACGTTAGAGGGCATAATGAAGAGACAAAGTAGGGAAGGATCGACTGCACAATGGAAGAGGACAGTGAGGAAAGTGGACACAGAGGAGGTGATGCCTGAGTGAAGTCTTGAAAGATGTGTGGTTGTTGTTCACGAGAATAAGGTACTTAAAGCACACAGCATAGCACTTGGCACACAGTAAGCACTCAAACATGAGCTTCCTCTCCCTATCCCCACTTGCCAATGCTGCAAAGAACAGCATTCTTGAGAAATAGTAGCTTCCCTCTTCTTTTTATAAACTACAGAGACTATATAGATCTCAATATTTTGCTTCCAGATTTGTTTGTGGAAGAAAACAAAATGAATGCTTTTGCATTCTCTGCCACGAGCAGAATAAGCTAAACTCCTATTACCAGCCAAGCAAAGATGCTGGAAAATATGTCCCCAGAGTTATGCAAATTAGCACCCAAACACCGAAACAAAGGAGAAACTCAGGGGCAACTGAAACATAAACACAGCACAGGCATGTGTACCCACACATGTGCAGTGATAAAGCCTTGGAATCTTTCAAATCAGGGATCAAATCTGGAGGAAATGCTTGGCATCTGAGCTTTCTCCTATTAAAATGGAGATGCTCATATTGTCTATATCCTAGGAGATCAAATTTAAGAGTGTGTGTATAACCCCATTGAAATCATGACTTACAAGTTCCAGTCTGAAAGCTAGATTATGAATGCCCTCAAAACAAGGTTTTTCCATTCATTCAACAAACACTGATCAAGTGCCTAGCATGTTTGTGACATAATATTTTTAGTGTCTTAGCTGCAAAAATAAGAGATGTATAGCCTCTGCCATCTGGGAGCTCACAGTTTAATATATGATAACAAATAAGTTTTGTCTCTTGTGCAAATGGCAGCTTATCTGTAGAGCCTGCTTTGGTACTGAGAGCTTACGTGGGCCAAGTGGTAAAGAGTACCGTAATCGATGAACAATGTCTGTCAGAAGCAGATAAGAGAGCTATCTAGGTGAAATAGCTAGCATAAGGCCATCAGTGGGGAAGCATAGGGTAGGTTCAAGGAATGGTCCACTTAGCTATTGCATGCATCAAGAGAAGGGAAAGGGGTCCTAGTATATAGGACCACATTATGGAAATCTGTGAATTTCACTTCAAGGGTTCTCGATTTTGTACTACATGCAGAGGGATTAATCAAGGGATTGCTGGGGAATGGTCTCAAGTAAGAGAAGACCATGGGAAATCTTCCCAAAATGAACTTCACCATTCCACTTGGTCCAGCCATGGGAGGTAGAACAGATGGGGTGCCATATTGGAAAAACAGTTCTTCAGCCAGTTTCTCAGCATCCATCCACTGTCTATTTAGTCATGAGTTAAGGTGTCCACTAAATTGGCAGGAGTGGCAGGAGTCCACTAAAGAACATCTCCTTGTTTCAGGAGTAGTGAAATAAGGAGGGGCTGGTGGTTCCAGCTTTCTCTGGGGAGCTAGGGTGTCTTCTCCACAGCGGGGCCCTGGAAAGTAAATCACCACCTTTGGAAGTCAAAACTAACATAGGACGACCCATGTGGCATGTCCACACTCACACTCAAAGATTGGACCCATTTTCAAAACACTGTACTAGCTCAGAGTTAGAAGATTTCCGTAGAGTGACACAGAATTAAGGCAAACCGTGAAAACAAAACACTTACTGAGGACTTGCTATTTGCCACACATTTTCTACATGCCCTCACTGAATTGCAGCGATACCTTGAAAAGTAGGAATCACCCCCACTGACAGATAAGGACACTAGGTTTCAAAGAGGTGAGGTGGCCTGCCCATGTTCACTCCATCAGAAGGCAGAGGAGTGCAGTCTAGGACCCAGATGACAGGAAAGCTCCTCCCAACAGCTGGAGAAGTTGGGGGCCGGCAGTTCCAACTTAACATCCTCCTGGCAATAGTAGCCTCCACCTCCTGGTGACAAAAAGAACTTCCTCTTCACACGCTCTAGTGTGAATCAAGGTACTCTCAGGAAGGCTCTGATTAGCCCAGCCCAGGTCACACGTCCATCCGTAAACCAATCATTGAAGCAGAGGGATGGCTACTCTGATGGACCAGCCTGGGTCACATACCCACTCCTGTAACTAGCCAGGGTAGGTTTGGGCAACCCGTCAACCCTACCAGGACCACGTCAAGTGACAGAAGGATAGGTCTTCACAGGAAGGAATTCTGGGCAGTTAGACCATTGTCCTCTACAGCTGTAGCATATCAAATACTCATTGTGTGCCAGATGCTGTGTTAAGCCCCTGTAGCAATCACCTTTGACACCCCACCACATATCATCTTGGTATACCAGGGTTCACCTACAGCTATACAGTTCCTGGCATGGGGACAGCTTCCCACCTCAAGCACCTGCATTGGGCTTTCTTCTTCTGTGCTTGCAGGCTTCCTGCAACATCACAGGGCACAAATGCACAAGGGTAACCCAGAATTACTGTGGTGGGGAACAGGGCAGCCTCCCAATGGAGGATGGGAGTCAGTGGATAAATGCCACAAATTCCCCATCGTCTGGTGTCACGATTCTGAGGCATGCTCCACACGCTCTCTCAAGGGTGCCCTTGGTGGGATTAGGCCCAAGTTGCTCCCAGTGGCAACTCATCAGCACACTCCCTTATGGCTTTTCTTCCTTCCTTGTACCATTCTCCCACTCACCCCCATGCCCCCACCACCTGCTTCCTGAGATCACCTTCCAACTAAACCACCTCTAGCCAAGTCCTTGCCTAGGGGGCTACTTTTGGGGAACTCACATAAAGATAGCATTTTATGTGTCTTGACTTGCCAACTACTCACAACAACCCTATAAAGTAAGTGATACTATCCACATTTTACTGATGACTAAATGAAGCTCAGGGAATTTAAATAGAATGCCCAAACTACACAGCTAGTAACTGAGTTTCCAGGATTTGAGCCCAGAAATCACGCCAAGCTCTCTCTAACGCCCAAGTCACTGAAAACATGCAATACTGCTTAAGTTGGAAAAGGAGTATTGAAAAGCTAAGCTAGTGTCATAATTAAAATGACTTCTGGGGCCAGCCCGTCTCCATTTTTCAAAAGCCTGCCCAGGGAGTAAGAAGAGATTATTGCTGTTTTCCTGACTCCGGAGAAATCTATCCAAGGCTTGCAGGAGGGGGCCCAGCAGCCACGATGAGCTAATGGGCTGTGCTGGGAAACAGGGAATCAGACCAACACAAAGAATCACAACACATTTGGTCTCTTCAGCCTTTGCTAAAGCAAGCGTAAATACCTATTTACTGAGCCCAGCTAATGCTCAGGTTGACTGCTGATGTTAAGAGCTGCTCTGACTACCGTCTTTGTTTGGGGGCAGAAGTCTAGGTATCCCAATGATCCTTTGAGATTAATCAACTAGCAAGGAAGGAAGTCAGTGCATCAAACTGACAAAGTATTTCATTATTAACTGGATGAATTAAGAGTCTATCAAAAGCTCCTATTCTCAAGATCTCTCTCTCTCATTCTCTCTCTCTGCTAAGGTAAATATTATTAAGGAGACTAGATTCAATTCTGTAAGTATTTTCTAAGCTTTGGCTATGTGCATGGCCCTGTTTTGTGTGCTGTGAAGGATTCAGAGATAAACACAGCCTGGCCACTGCTGGCAAAAAGCCCACTGCCTTGAAGATAGGGTGAGAAAGGAACACCAATTACCAGTAAAAAAAAAAAAAAAAAAACTAGCAGCCTAAAAAGGAAAGATTTATAAGGCTCTGGAGTGCAAAACTGAGAGAAGTGATGTTTGGAGAGAGGATAAGAAATCTCTGTGGAATGGAGGTGGGGTGGACACTCTTGGTTTTGCCTTCTGAGAATTGACTATACCCCACTTATAGTTCCATGGTGAAAAGCAGGCACTCTGAAGACAGACAGCCTGGGTTTTAATCCTGATTCTTATGGGTAACAGCTGTATGACCTTGAACAAGTTATTTAACCTGTGAACCTTCGTTTCACCCTCTGTAGTAGGGGTATAACACTGAAATGTTATCAGGCTATAGTGTACTTTGAGTGGGTCAATAGTAAGATGCTTAAGTGAGTTCCTGACACATAATAAGTGATTAAAATGGTGAGGAGTTTTGTCCATTGCACCTGATTTTCTTTTGAGGAAAGACCCCACCCTTGTATATTGTGTTGGGTGTTCTGTGAATCAAGGTGCCCAGACTTTCTGTAGCCAAATGGGGCTCGTGAGACCCAGGGAAGGCCAAATGGATGTTCTAGTAATCTGAAGTTTAAGAAGAGAGATGTAAACACAGGAAAATGAATGGAGCCCGTTCATCTCAAAGGTGGTGCCCTAAAGAGACTCTCCATGGTTCCCTGGTACCCAGGTCCCCAAAGATATTCATGTTTCTATTTTTTCCCCAAGGCTAAATCTTCAGAATTGGATTCTGTGATCTTAAGTTAGCCAGACACAACTTCTGTTGCATGCAAGCAAAGACCCCTATCTGATAAAAAGGGGGCCTTTAAACTGGGCCTTGAGAAACTTGCTAGGGTTATAACTAGGATGGTTCAGCTTCTTAGTTGTATTTGTATATATAGCACCTTTCTTTCTTTTTTAAAAAGGTCAGGACATGTAGCCTGGCAAAAGATTTTTATTGTACATCAATGATAACAGGCAGTGTGAGACAGTGTGAATGCCAACCTATAGGCATTTCTGAAACATTCCAATTTTTTCATTGGAACATAATGCTCAAATATTTGAAGTACAAAAAAAAATAGAGCCAATATATCCACAATACAAGAGCAGTATTTGCCAAATTTCAACTATTTGCATACCACCATTTTTGTGATATTTGTCACCTAGGCTTCAGGTATCATTAATATTTTTCCTAATATTATATATACACACACACACCCCCATCATGTCATTAATGTTTCTCATTAAATCAACTCATTTTTAAAACCGTAAATAAATACATATTTTAATTCTATTACTACCATAAGTGGAAAATCAATACCATTTGCCATGAATAGAAAGCAATCATAAACATTAATACAATGGAGCCAGGTTAGGGTCTGTCACTGGCCAAATATGGAGCAATTTGAGCATCAGAACAAATTATAATAGCAATGGGTTATAACCCATGAATAAAATAAAAATCCACGAACCCACCAATAAAAATAAATAATCACAGTTGAGTGCCAGCAAATAAATAAAAAAGAAATGATGGAGTTAGAAAATCAACCAGCTGGTGAAAGTTTGATGAGAAACAGGTTACTTTCCTAGTCTCAAGATATTTCCCCACAAATTACTTATTAATTACAAAGTGCAAACTGATGACTTTATAGTTGAGAAACCTGGCAGGCAACACCTTACCCCAAGTGACCAAAGGCAACATCACCAATATGGACAAACCAACAATATGTGCTTCCTGATACGATGCACTGAGAAGGATACAACATCACTTCTGTAATATTCCTGCCAAAATATGCACAACTGAATTTATTCATGAGGAAATATCAAATGAACCCAAACTCAGGAACAGCCTAAGAAAATAACCCCCCAAACTGGCCTGTACTCTTCAAAAATGGCAAGATCAAGAAAGCCAAAGAAAGGCAGAAGAACTATTACAAATCGAAAGAGGGTAAACAGTAGACAGGATGACTAAATACAATGTTTGATCCTGGATTGAATTCTGGACTGAATGGTGAGGAGGAGCTATAAAGAACATTGTTGGGACAATTGATGAAATTTGAACATGAACTACAGGTTAGATAAAAGCATCGTGTCAATATTATATTGCCTGATTCTGATAATTGTATTGTGTCTATGTAAGAGAATTTCTTAGGAAATGCATGTTTAAGTCTGTAGGTATAAAAGAGAATTGTGTCTTCAACATTCATTCACTCAGGGCTCAAAAAAATAATATGCAGAGAGAAAGAGAGAATGAAAATTATAAAGCAAATGGGGCAAAATGTAATCAGTAGGTAAATCTGTGTATAGGGTATAAAGGAATTCCTTATACAATTTTTGCAACTTTTCTGTGAGTTGGAAATTATATTAAAACAAAAGGTTATCAAAAGAACACTAATACAGTTAATATAACAAAACATGTTATTAGGGTCTACTTAAAAACTGTTGCCTATTGAAGTCTCTGAGTTTGAAGCCAGTTTCTTTACTAATAAAAAAGAGATTAGCAAGTTTTAAAAATATTTTAAAAGGCATGCCAACATCAAATTAAAACTGCCTCCTTCACACAGAATCAAGATTTAAAAAGCATTGGAAAGGAAATAGCATTATCACTGTGTGATCCAACACTCTTTAAGGTATGTGCCCCGGTAGTAAGAGCACTTAACTTTGGGGGAACCTTCTCTCATGCAAACAAGGCTTGTAGAAACATTAATCCGTTGAGCAGCTGGAACCAGGGAAGGCAGGAGGCCAGAGCAGTCTGATTTTCTTGTGGAGCTCTTGGCTGAGAAGACATGCCAGTACATATAATTTAATAGCTTAGTTTCGCATGTAAGAAATCCACTTTGCTCACAGCGGTTTTGAAATAGATCTCACTTCTGGGTGGTGACAATATCTTCTATAGCCAGCCATTTCTATTTAAATGCTGGCTAAATCCAGCTTCAACAATGAATCATCAGGACAGAAGTTTGGTTTTCTCCACACCAGGAGACTCAGATGGAAAGAGAAAACATCTGTCCAGCACTCTGTAATCCATCTCCAGCTGAATACTTGCAGTCTCGAAATTGAGATAGTATCCCCCAAATGGACCCCCAACATTGTACCAGTACTTTGAAAGGGCTAAACTTCAGTGGCACCAACTACTATAGACAAACCCATTGAATTTTTAATTGTGGCATAGGGAAGAGTATTAGAAATCCCCAGTAATTTATTTATCAGTTACCACAAGGAAGGATCCCTGCTAAGAAATCTGCATGAATTATATCATTTAATTCTCTCACCATAATTGATTGTGCTCTCATTTTTAGATAAAGAAACTGAGGCTAGGAAAACTTAATTAACTCATCTGGTTCCATAGCCACCTACATGGCCAGGATTCAGACCCAAAAACCATCTGCCTCCAGAGGCCATGTGTTCAACCACCATCGACCACTAAAGCTCTGCCACCCTACAGAAAATAGGAGGCAACTTGCTAGAGCATTGCCAGCTAAACTACAGGATACCCAGTTACATTAGAATTTCAGATAAACAATAAATAATGTTTTAGTATACGTTCCAAATACTGCATGATACATACTTATACCAAAACATTATTGTTTATCTGAAATTCCAATGTAACTGGGCATCCATCCTGTATTTTTATTTGTTAAATCTGGAAACCTTCTACCTGGCCGGGCCCAAACCTACAACCCCCAGCTCAGAAAGCATGTGGCTTACCTTTAACTGCAAGCCCATGGGGTTCACCTACACCAGTGGTGTCTACATGCCCAATACCCTTCTGGTCACTTCAGAATTTTGAGGGGTTGGTGGGGTGGTGGTAGAAGCACAGGAGTCCTAGAAAGATGCCAGAGAATGCCACAGACAATTACTATAAAGAACAGGGTACCTGTGGGCTGAACCCACAGTACTGGGTCTGATGAGTAAGAGAAGGCTGAGCCTCAAGTCTCAAACCTGGGACAAGCCTGGATGGAACTTTGCCAGCTGTATGACTCCATGACATCACTTTCCCTCCCTGAGCCTCAACTCCCCCATGCAAAAGAGAGCGTTCAATTAGGCCAGAGGTTCTCTCAGTGTGACCCCTGGGCTGCCTGCATCAGAATCACTCAGAGAACTTGACAAATAGGTATATTTTTGATTCCCACTCCAGACCAACCAAACCAAACATTTTAAGGGAGGAGCCCAGAAAACTGCATTTTAATAAGATCTCCCAAGAGCTTCTGATGTATCCTGAAGTTTAAAACCAACCGGACCAACAAACCTTGAAAACTGGATGCTAATGGAAGGAAACCAAACACAAAAGTCCACATATCATACAATTTCATCCATATAAAATGCCCAGAGCAGACAAATCTATAAAAACAACAGGTAGGTCATGGAACAGAGGGAGTGGGGAAAACCAGGAGTGATGGCTTAATAGGGATGGATTTCCTTTTGGGGTGATGAAAATGTTCTGGAATTTAGCAGTGGTGATGGTTGCACAACCTTATGAATATACTAAAAACCACTGAATTGTACACTTTGAAATGGTGAATTTTATAGGTGGATTATATCTCAACTTTAAAATACACTAACACATTTAAAATGGTAATGAAGAAAAAAACTACTGGACTAGATGATCCTAGATCAGGATTCCACAGATGTGCCCCCCAGAATTCTCTGATAAAAGCCTCAATGGGAACAGAGTATTAGAACTCGTCCCAGAAGGTCACAGGGCAGCTACTAGGGAGGAAAGGCTCTGAGAAGGTCTGCCATTAAAAGAAAGAAAATCTTTGGTCCAGCAAAGATTTTCGTCCTAAGGAACACATGACTAAATATGCATGAAATAGCCATATAGAGGCAGATACACATGGAAGACTATTTTCTCAGTCCATGGCCAATCTCGGCAGTTGGCGTATGGATGAGGGGGACCCTTGCATTAATGGCACGGCCTACAGCTTGGGAAGTGGTCTGCACATACACTGAATCCCCCCCCCCCGTATATACCCCCATCCTGTAATCATAACCACTTCATGGTCATTTGTCTTCTTTTCAAACAAAACTTATCTACTTCACGGCAAGACCTACATATTTTTCCTGTTTTCCCAAGTTAGGCAGGGAATTTAACCACGCTCAGTAAATATTTGCAGATTTATTGACGTATTGAAGATTAAGTTCAAAGGTAAGATGTGCTTGCTTCACGGACACACAGCTCCGGCGTAGAACATGACCCATGATGTTAGGATAGAAGAAGAAAGTACGGTGTGATAAAAAAGGCCAAATTTTGGAGACAGACAGACCTGGGTTCAAACCCTGCCATCATTTGTTCAGCAGATTTTGATTGTGCTCCAGTCATGTGCACTACACTAAGTATAGGGTGTGGTTGTCTATAAGCCTCAAATTCTCTGGAGCTATGAGCGTTCAGTCTAGAGTCTCTGCTACTTAGCTGTGTGGTGTGACCTTGCATAATTTGCAAAAAGTCTTTGGATTATTTTTCTATTGCTCTATAAATAAGTCACCTCAAATTTAGGGGCTTAAAACAACACATACTTGTTGTCTCATAGTTTCCACGGGTCAGGAATGTAGACATGGCTCACTGGGTCCTTTGCACAGGGTCTCACAGGCTGCAATCAAGGGATCAGCAGGCTGTACTCCCTTCTGGAGCCCAGGGTGCAGTTCCATGCTCATGTGCTCACAGGCCATCTCACAGCACGGCAGCACATTTCTTTCTTCATGGAAGGCCTGGACCCTCTTTTAAATGGCAGATTAGGATAGGTCCACACAGGATAACCTTCCTGTTAACCCAAAATTGACAGATTAGGGACCTTAATTACATTTGCAAAATCCCTTCACCTTTGTCATATTTTACTGGTTTGAAGCAGATCTCAGGTTCTACCCATACTTAAGGGGAGGAGATTATACAAGGGTGTGGATACAAGGGTGTGGGAATAATGGGGGAGGTGTTTCGGGAATCCACTTAGAATTCTGCCTATCATACTACTCTGTAAGTGTCAGTTCCTCTATCTGCAACTGGATTTCTGCCTATCCTACTCTCTAAGTGCCAGTCCTTTTAACTGCAAAGTGGGAACACCACCCACCTTGCAATATTGTTGAGAGAATTAAATGAAAGGTCCTACGCAATGAGCACAGCGTTAGGAAGAATAGCAAATATTTACCATGATCCTCCATCGGCAGGTAGTGAGAACAGCTGAATGGCCAGTATACTGTAATGACTAAGTACATGGCTCTAGAGTCAAACTGCACGGATTTCATAAATCCCAGCCCTACTGCTAATTTACTGCCTGTGGGTCCTTGGGCAGGCTTGTCACAACCTCACGTAACCACACTACTTTTTTAATATGTAGAATGAGGTTAATAATAGCCACTAGCCAGTTGGGATGTCACAAGAATTAATTGAGATCATGTACATAAAGCATTTAGCTTAGTGTCTGGCTCATGGAACAAGCTCAAACACCATCAACTCATTAGCATAGCTGGACAATTTCAGCCTCAGTAAGGAAAGAAAATCTCAAAAGATCATACTAAGTACATATTTCACAAACTGTAATGCAAAAAATGGATCTAAGAAGTCCTTGAACTTGGACTCTGAGTGTTTCCCAGTATCACATGCTAATGTGATAACTAAGTCACTAGGCCTGCGTTGCAGATTCTGTGGCACCTCTTTGAAAATCCTGAAATAGGCACAGGGGCCCTACCTGTCAACTTCAAGGAGGAGAGAATTTGACCCCACAGTGCTGCAGGCCCACACTGAGACGGACCCAAACTTGATTGCTCCAGGAAGGGAAAAATGCATTTGGTCATAAAGAAGCCATGAGACATTTATTAAATGGGTGGGCACCCCATTTTGCTTTTATGAATTTTTTCTGGGGGAAAAATCTGTAATGTTTTAGTATGTAAATGTGGAGATGGGTCAGGATTGGAAGCAGTAAGATGCCGATTACTAACAGCAACTCTCTCTGATCTATGATGTGACAGCATTTCTATTTCCTATGCTGTTTATTTTTATAATCTGTGGATTTGTACAATGAACATGCATCATCATGCATTTAATCCAGAAAAGCAAAAAAACTGCATGTACATGCACATGTGTGTGTACATGTGTGCACACATGCATGTATGTGTGTGTGAAGCTGGAGGTGGCAGAACACCTCTGGACCTCCAAGAGGGCTGATGAGAGCCCCAGAAAAGCTACTGAGAAAGCCTAAGGGAGTGGTTCTCCAACTTCAACAGTACCTGAGAATCAAGTGGAGCTTGTGAAAAGCCAACACAATTGCAGACTAAAGCACTCCCAGGGATTCGGATTCAGGGAGTCTCGTAATTCCTAGAAATCTGCATTTTTATGCACACCAGCCCCAGGGGATTCTGCTGGTGAGAAGCTGGGTTTGGCCTGTGTTGGAGATGAGCTCTGCAGCTGAATGGCCCAGTGTTATCTCACCACGAGGGGCCTCTGTCCCACACCTGGCTCTGTAGGTCACAGGTGCAGCATGGCTCATTGGAGCAGGGGGTGGGGAGGAGCTTGCCACTTCTGTTCTGAGATTTTCCATACATTTATAAAAATTAAGAAATGCTAAATTTACAAAAATATACAGATTTACAGTTGCATGAAAAGTTTTTTTTCCATCCTATCTGAATTTCTATGACAATGGAAATAAATTCATTTGAAGATAAGGTGAAAAGTCTAAGTGTGAGGGCTTTTGTGAAAGAGCATCACCTTCCACTCCTACCCTGCCCCCTCCCCCGCACACACCCATGACAAGTCCCAGCCTAGGAGGACATTCAAAGCTCCTCCGTGAAGGTTCCCATTCCGCCACCGGGCCCAGGCAGCCAGGTACCCAGCGTGGACTTGGTGTGAGCCTCCTGCCACCTAGTGGTCAGTCAAGGACACATGGCTAATTTAGCCTCCTAATCTGCACTCTCTCTCATGGATCCAGCAAACATTTATCCACCACCTATAGAGTGGCCAGGCACTTTGCTGGGCTCTGGTGGTAAAGAAGACTTCATCTTATAGAGCTGGAAGGAACCCTACCAGTCATTAGCTAAGTCAAGTCATTCCCAATGGTGAAACTGAGGCAGGGGTGGGGGACTTACACATGGTTCTGCATCAACTCTGATAACTCCCTTCAGATATACTTTTCTCCACACAACAGGGGTGCAAATCAGAATCACCTGTGAGGATTTTTGAAAACACACCTGTCCAAGGACCCACTCCTGGAGTTTTGTATTCAGAAAGTAATGGTAAATACATTTCATAAATTCCAGATTTTTTTTGTGTGTTCCCTGAAATATACATACACACACGCATGTGCACACAGTTGAAAACCACAGTTTTCCATCGTGAGGCTCTTCCCCTGTTTTCTGTGTGGTGATGCTCTCCATTTATATGGCCTTTTACAGTTTACAAACTGCCTTCACATCTATTATGGCATTTGTCAGCATGCGAACCTGTGGCTGCCAGTGACTATCCCTTTAGTAATCTCAGCAGGGGGAAATCAGGCCTTGCTGGTAGTTCTGATGGTTAAGCCCCAGAGAGGACCCCCAGCCCAGCCTGGAGGTAAGATTTTCCACATCTAGTTCATACCTAGTTCATTTGTCCACCTCTAGGAACACTAGAACAGGAGCTGTTCATCTCCACCCAAACCACAAAGAATTCATTTCTCACAACAGAGGTTTGTAACTAAGTGGAGAAAAAATTTCTGGGCAGAAAAAAAATCTATATGGGTCTGCCATAGGCGATGATAAACTATCTCACAGGAAATTGTGAGCATTAATACGGAATACATGGAATACCTCTCAAAATAGTAGGTGTCAGGAAACAATAGAATGTAAGCTCTGTGAGGGCAGGGATTTTTGTCTGTGTGGTTTACTGTTTTATCCTTGCACCTAGAACACTTCCTGGCACCTAGTGGGGCCAACCTCTGTTTAACAGACGGACAAATCCAAAAGAGGGTATAGGCAGAGCCCATATTCCGGTCAAAACTCATCAGTGGTCCTCTGCATTCATGGCCCATCAAGTCAGGTCCAACAGAGTATCTTCCTGTCACCTCTACTTACCTACTCTCCTTGACTTGGCAAGCCTCAAGGGAAATGGCATTATTATTCCCCAGGAAGAAGTAAGGAGCATGAATCCTAAGTCATGAATATGAGCCACAATTATATCACTATCGTCAGGCCCTGTCTCCAGGACAGTCTGGTTAATATTTAATCAAGCTTTGTCAGTTCTATAAAGTAAAGGAGAAACCCAATTCCCCCGTCATGGGACTTCTCATTCAGGGTGGAACATTTCATTTGCTAAACAGCTAACATCTTGCTTTATTAAATAGTGATGCTCAACAAATCAATTGAACATCCTGAGGACAGATTTACAAATAAAAATCAGTGGAAAACTGGAAATTTGACTCTCTCACAATGATTTCTACTGACTAGAAATAACAACAACAACAAAAAAGAATAAAAGGCAGCGTGGGAGAGGAAAAGGAATTTCTTGGAGTCACGTGTGCCATGAATCAAAGAGACCCGCTCCTTCCTGAAATGTGTGGTCTAGCAAAAGATACAGGCATCGTTAACAACAAATTACCCAAAGTACAGTGATTAGGGTTTCCATTGGAGTACCCAATGCTCCACACCCCCAAGAGCTTAAAAGAATGTTCTGACACAGAGTCGTCCTTTCTGAAAAGGTAGAGAAAGCTTTTAGACAGACACCTGTTTTGTTCAAGTATCTGGTAGCATGCCTTTGAGCTCAGAGAAAGTGGACCTGGCCCCAGTCTAGGAATGATTTTGTGGCCCAATTTTGACCAATGAAACATTAAAGAAAAATTGGCTAGGGGGCATCTGAGAGCAAGTTCCCTCCCTAATAAAAAAGGGAGGCATGTGACCATCTGTCCATCCCATAATACCCCCTGCTGTCTGCTTTCAAAATGATGCTGTGAAGATGGGATGCTTGGAGCTGCTGCAGCCATTTTGTGACTGAGGGGAAAGCAAAGAGTTGCAAAGATACTGATTCGATGCTCAAATGTCAAGCCACTGAGCCCATATTGTAATGAACTATCTCCCTCTAGACTTCTCATTATGTGAGAAAAACATACCCCTATTTGTTCAACATAGTGTTAACTGGATTTTCTATTACTTATGGCAGAACACACCCCTAACTGATTCAGATCTGTAGCATGACTATGAATCTATTTTTAGAAGGAATTCTTATATCTATTGTTAGGTAACAAACCACCATAAAACTTAGGGCCTAAAGTACAATTTCATTTGCCCACAGTTTTGTGGGTCTAAGACTGTGTAACAATTACCCCAAAAATTAGCAACTCAAAATAACAAGCAATGTTTATTATCTTACATAGTTTCTGTGGAATGGAATCTGGGAGTGGGTTAGCTGGGTAGTTCTGGCTCATGGTGAAGCTCTTTACCAGGCTGGTTGAATGTCCTCATGGCATGGCAGCCAGCTTCCCCCATAGCAAGAAATCCAAGCGAGAGAGGTGGAAATCGCAATGTTTTTAATGACCTGATCTTGGAAGTCACATACTGCTGTTTCTATAATATCCTATCCATTACACAGGTCAGTCCTGTCCAGTGTAGGAGGGGACTACACAAGTGCATGAATACCAAGGAGCAAAGACCAGCCACTGGGAGCTGTCTTGGAGGCAGGCCACCATCATCCACCCTCTAATTCTGTATCCAACAGGGTTCAGGCAGAGAAGCAGAGCCATTAGGAGATACACACATGTGCATGCACACATGCACACACACACACACATACACGTTAAAGGGTTTATCACAGGAATTTGACCTAATGCAATTGTGCAAACTGGGTGAACAGTCTGTAAGGCTGTTGTCTTCATATCTGATGCTGGAGCTTGGGGTCCACAGGGCCAGCTGTGGAGACGGAACGATGGGAGTAAAGTGGAAGAAAAGGAGGGCAAGCAGGTCCCGCAAGCGTGAGCTGGAGCCCTTACCAGTCTCCCACTGCCTCCCATGTTGACAATGTGGGTGGGTGTCTCGCAGGGAAAGCTGGCAGCTCACCACAACCCGAAACATGCAGGGAAGAGAATTCTGGGAAACACAGTTGATCTCAGCTGAGTGACACCTTCCAGAGCCTCTTGTGTGTACCTCTGGGTACACACAAAGAGGTGTACCCTTTGGGGAGTCGTGACTGGGACAGAGCGCGACAGAGCATCTGGGGTGCTGGGAATGTTTGGCTTGCTTTATCTAGCTATTAGTAGCACAGCCACATTTATCTTATTAAAAAAATCAGAAAGTTGTATACTTACAATTTGGGCATGTTTCTGTGTGTATCTTATATTTCAACAAAATGTTTATGTTTAAAACATTGCTATGTTACATGCAGAAGATTTAGGAAACCAATGAGGGAAAAAACAATCTCAGCACCTGGAAGTAAGCATTATTACTCTGACCTATCCTAACATACAGACTCTCACATACGAACATAACTATACCCATTACTCCCACCCCATACATTCTGCTTTATAAACTGCTCTGTCCCCTTTGGAAATACACTATGGGCATTTTCCATGTCAATCAACATTTTTTTACAGAATTTTAACGATGGCTTAGAAGTCCAGTATTTTATCTCCTTTGAGTAATCCCCTTTTAATTTTCGGTTGTCAAAAATAATGCTTTTGCTGTTTCCTTCTCAACTACCATCAATAGACCCAGACCAGAGACTATGTTTGCTCCTTTATTCCCAATAAGGGATATTCAAGGCAAGCACTGAGTTTTTCAACAACAATCCCAGCTATCTAGTATGTATTTTGGAGGGTAGCCTAGTCTCCTCGGGCAGAAATAAATTATAGAAAGAAGCCAGGTGTGGTGAATGTGGGCCTTTCAGAGACATCTTCCTGGACTTGCTGTCTCCACACCTAAACAGCCAGACTCTGAGAGTATTTCCTGTCTAGTTTCCACTTGAAGAAACCCTTTAGCAAAAAACAGCATCCAGTGCAAATTGGATGGCCCCTGTGCTGATCGGGGAAAAGCAAAAGCTGAAAGACTCCTGAGATGAAAACTAGACACTAATAAAACATTGACTCCTTCACTGTTTACCAGACATTCAAAATGGATGTGCTGGTGGTTTCCTGAAAGGAAAGAAAAATTGGTTCATATTCTGAAGGCCTAAAGGCTTTCACCTCTGAGAAAAAGAGCGGTGTTTTTTAGATACCAGCAACTCTCCATTAAGCCTACCATCATCCTCCCTAGCTTGAAGGGACCTCTCCACACATCTCAGAGAAGATATAAAGTTGAAATCTGCCTCTTACGGGTTTTTTTTCCTGGTGGGAAAATTGGCACATCCCCTTTTGAAATAGAGTTACGTATGATGATGGCATTTGGGGCATTATTAGATGATATTATGGCCAGGGAGCACAAAAGTACCTGACTCCTGCCTCAGCCCACCTGGCCCTCCTCCTCCAAGCACAAAGGACGATGGTGAATGGACACAGGGACTGACTTTGCTAGAACGGAGCTTGTGCCCCAAACTCCACGACAGAGCACTCTGTAGTGTGCTGGGCTGGAACAGAGTCTCACGCAAAATTTAGGCACCTCCGTGTCTTTCTAAGTCCAGACCTACATCTCAGGACCTTGCTGCCGCCCACCCAGTTGCTTATTACAGAGGAATGGGAGGTCAGAGAAAGCTCACGGGAAGTGACAAAGAGGAACAGTTGACTGTCCCCAAGTGGAGCCCTTTTAAGAGCCAGTGACCCTTCCTGCTGATTCATGTGGCTCAATCACTGAAAACCGACCCAATCCAATCACTAGTCCCCTCTCTCGGGTGGAAGGCAGGCTAAAATCTCCTCTTTCCCATCGAATATAATCAGCAATATGTATTGAGAATCTTAAAATATCCATTCCCTTTGGCCTAATAATATCAGTGAGTACTTATTTGTGCTTACTATGGGCTAGACATTGCTCTAAGTGCTTAACAAGCATCAATTTCTTTATGTTCCACAAGAGCCCTGTATTTTAAATGCTCCTCTTCTCTCCTATTTTATAGATGGGGAAACCTGATTCAACAGCAGGTGGCAGAGCCCACATTTGACCCCAGACGATCTAGCTCCAGTCTGGGTTGTTAAGCATTAGACTATGCTGCCTTTCAGTAAATCCACTTATAGAACCATGTGTCCTAAGGAAATAACCTATAGTACAGGAAAAATTATGGATACACAAAGATGTTCATCTCACCGTTATTTATAATGAAAGAAAAATTGGAAATTAGTTAAACAATTGGAGGAGGTTTAGTAAAGTAAGGTATATGAAATATTGTGTATCAATTAAAATGATGTGAAATAACCTGGGTTGTTGGCAGGCTAATAGTTGCAAACCCATGGCTACTGAAGACCTACCAAACACAGAGAACAGGATTCTTTTGAGCCCTCAGGTAGCTTCCTACTGCCCCTAAATATTAGCGGAGCATGAGGAGGCAAGGTTTCCAGCAGAGGCTCTAGAACAACTCACTAAATTGACAATTAGCCCCACCCTGACAGACAAAAACTTCAAACCACGATGAAAACCATCCAACACCCCCATCTATTTAGTGAACATTGTTAACGGTCGCTATGGGACAGTATTTTATATGTATTCACTAACTTAATCCCTACCTAGGAGGTAGCTACTGTTGTTACCCCTCTTCCTATGAGATAGAAGACATGGCAATAGCACACAGCTGAGAAGTGATTCAAACCAAGGTAGTCTGGTTCCAGGGTCTGCAACTTAATCACTCCCTCACACAACCATTCCAGCACAGAGACTGCGGTGGGGGCCACCTTCTGCCCGGCTGCCTGTGGGCATGGATGTGTGTGGTCCGATGGCCAGTACATTCTTGGCATCCAGAGTGAGGTAGGTACATGCAAGGTTGTGAGAATGGAGCTAGGCTTGCATAGGGAGTGGGGTAGTAGCAGAAACCGGGGCTGGAGGCTGCAGGGGGACCAATTCCACCCAACACCCACCTACCCATCTGCTCCCAATACTGAACAGATAGACATCTACAGAAAATACAGAATATTTTTGTGTGCTCTACATAGATGATACTATACACTGTATTTTATTCTTTGGTATGTTATTTTTATTCTACAGCATGTCTTACACATTCGTCCATGTTGGGACATCTAGATCTTCCCACTTCTTTGTGATGGCTTCAGAGTATTCCATAGTATGAATATACCAAAGTATATTGAGCCATTCCCCAGTGATGGATGCTTAGGTTGTTTCCAGCTTCTTTATATTTCGATCAGTGATACGATAACCACCCTTACACGTGCCTTTTTGTATGTGTGCACGTGCACATGTTTCTCTACTGTTGACACCTAGACAGAAATAGTAGAGAATAAGCATAAACATTTTTAGGTTTATTGTTAGACTTCAAAGTAGCTGCACCAATTTACATTCCCCTCAGCACGGGTGAAAAATGTAGTCCTACATCTTCATCGGTACTCAGTGTAGCCAAACTCACCACAACCATCACAAGATTGTGGAGCTACTGTTTTAAACACACATTTCCTATTTATTAGTGAGATCTTACCATCGTTTTTAAACCCACTTTGATATTGTCTTCTACGTACTGACTGTTCATATTCTTCTTGCCCATTTCTCTTTTATAAGAAAATCTTGTCCTAATAAATTTATGAATTTTTATTTATTTATTTATTTATTTTAAGAGATGGGGTCTCGCTCTGCTACTCAGGCTAGAGTGCAGTAGGTACGATCATAGCTCACTGCAGGCTCGAACTCCTGGACTCAAGCGACCCACCCACCTCGGCCTCCCAAGTAGCCGGGACTACAGGCACACACCATTGCACCTGGCTAATTTTTTTTTTTTAATTTAAAAAAAGATTTTTTGTAGAGATGGGGGGGGGTCTCACTATGTTGTCCAGGCTGGTCTTGAACTTCTGGCCTCAAGCAACTCTCCCACCCCGGCCTCCCAAACATTGGGATTACAGGCATAAGCCACCACACCTGGCCCTAGGACTTTTTTTTTTTTAATATATATTCTGAATAATACTCCTTTTTATGTTACTCACATTGCTAATATTTTCTTCTGGGTTTTTTTTCCCCCCACTTGTTTTAACTTTGTTTATGGAAAATTTTGTCACATCAAACATTTGAATATTTATGTGGTCAAATTTCCCAGTTTTTCACTGGTAGCTTTTCTTTTTCATTGCTTGTTTCAGAAGAGACCTTTTCCACCCCAAGGTCATAAAAATGTTCTCCTACATCATAGCTTTATAATATTAAAATTACCTCTTAAACCTCTACTTACTATTTTCCTCACTGCAACCTGGCTTCCACATCTAATTCATTAGAGAAATTGCTTGAAGTTATTTTCCAACTCCCAAAGTTTATTTTAGCCTTTTTCCTATTTCACTTCTTTGACACATTTACCAGTTCTGTCTCCTCCCTCTCCCCCCTGAAAACCTTTACCTTAAGTTCAAAAAAAATTTCTTGAATCAATAAAGGAAAATGCCATTTTTCTCTAACTTTCCTGACCACTGAATCTTTTTTTTTAATATGAGCCTCAATTTTTTATTTTTAGATTCAATTACTCTGTTAAATTACAATAAAAATTTCTAACATTCTCAATTTCTACACTTAATCTTGTCACAGACAGTAACAAGAATGTGTGGACAGGCAGTGGTCCATGGATCACACTTTGAGTGGCCTGACTTCCATAGGTCAATGGTATTCTCTGGTTACCAGTGATCATTTCAGGGATGTTCTTATGACCTGAGCTGCTCCCATACACCTGAATGTTGAGACTTTAGTTGGGAACAGTGGGACAATGGTTTTCCTTTTCTCCCGCTATCTTGGACCACCAGAGACATGGCCTGAAAATGAGTGAACACTGATGAAGTAGAACCAAGGGATGGAAAGTGAGAAGCCGATCTACTCCTGTACTGGGGAGAAATAAGTCCATACATTAAAAATTGTGCTTAAATGAGAATTCATCTAGTTTTCTTTCCACAGGAGAAAGTCCTATGTGACACAGTGATTCATTTGTATGTCTCCCCATGAATGAACGCTCACCAGCTTCTCCTTGGCCAGTTGTCTTTCCAAACACAGATCTGGGTGTGCTATTCTTGTGGTGAAGACGACCTTGGCTTCCCCTGCCCTCAGTACAAAGGTCGAGCTTCTTAAACTGTCACTCAAAGTATTTCACAGTTGGGCCCCTTTCTGCTTTTTCTGCCTAATTTTTTGCTAATCTCATCTTTAGAAACATATCCTATGCTCTAGTGTGAGTAGGCATGTACTCTTATAGAAGTCGTAGGTTTGCTCATGTTCTCTTTGCCTGGATTGCAGTAAGCGTAAAAGAACTTGAGGTTTTATATCTAGGTTAGTGTAAAGGCAAAAGCATTCTGTAGATAACATGGATTTGAGGATATGTGTGATCCTGAAAGTATCAATGTCTGGGAACAAGCAGAAATTCCAAGTAGTATTTCAGACTTTCAAGGTCCAAGTCAAGGGCTCCGCACAGTAACAGGGGACTCAGGTAGTATCTGCATTACGGATGAAACAGATTTTCACTGAGGCAAATATATGATGTAAAGAAAAGGTGGAGTTGGAAAACGGGATGGCAGGGGAGGGCAGAGGGACCCAGAGAGCCTAGGAAGGGTGGAGGGAATCTGCTGTGGCCACACCCTCCACCTGTTGTCCCCTCCCCCACCCTCAATCCCTCTGTGACCCTTCTGTGCTCTGTGATGCAGGCCTGGGACTATATACAGCCAAGCCCAGGCACCCCCACCGCTCAGTTGCTTGCCCTGCTATTCAGACTATGGAGAATATTCTTTGTTTTCTGAACAGCCATCCTGAGCCATGGCAGAGCTTACACTCAGCTGTCTTAGATATGGACCCTCAGTTCACCTTTCTGAGTGGTTTGGGGTTACTCTTTCTGTACCTGTGGTACCTGGTGAGGAAATCACTTTTATCAAACACCTGGGACAATAAAGAAGTCCAAAAGGTAAGAAACACCCAAGAGAGATTCTTTGTTGTTGGTTCCTATCCTATTCCCACATTTCTAAATAAATCTGGAGAGTGACAGGACATCACTCTTCTAGGGGAAGAGGTTGGGCTGGGCTCGGGGCTCAGGAGGAGGAAGGTTTCCACCTCAGGCTCACAGGCTACCTATCAGGGTGTGGTGGGGGGTTCCAGCATAAACCCCCACGCACAGTGATTTCATAGTCCTGGATTTGCATATTTAGAAAGTGTGGGTTCTCTGAAGGAGAACAGTCTCTCCTGATACTGGATCTCGTGTCACTTTCCCATGTCAGATGTCACTCGACCAAGACCTCCTTCGTGTTGGGCTGATCAGGAGAGCAATGTCAAGAGCCTACGAGCTCTGTCCCCAAGATACAGGGTCTTCGAGGGAGCAGATGTGACTGTTGGCTTCTGATTCTGTGTCTTCCTTGAGCACAGGACTTCTGAGAACATCAAGCGGGGATTTCACAGACAAAATCCTCCTTTGAGTTTTTCGAAGAAGGAAAAATTGGATATATTTTATCACTTTTAAAAATTGATAAAAGAAACAGATTTCTATTAATTAAAATGCAGAGTCATATTACTGGTGGATAATGAGTGTCTGAGCTTCCTGGGGCAAAGGAGAGGGAGAAGCCAGTCCCAGCCTCTTCCTCCTTTCCTTTTGTTCTCAGCGTCAGGGCAGAGCCAAGAGGAGGAGGGAAGGTGGGACCCTGAGAGGTAAGGTTCTGTCTGTGTGACCCGAGCTCTCCAAGACTGAGGCTTCCTGTTCCTTCCATGAGGCCCCAGGTCCAGGATCTCTGCGGATGTCGGTTGCTAGGAACAGTCTCTCTGGGAAGGCAGAGCCCTCAGACGAGGGCTCACGGGGAAAGCAATGGGACCCGAGATACTTCTCAGAGTCCCTGCTCTGCCCATCCGTGGGCATGAAGCCGTGATGGACCTGGGCAATGGGTGTTGCCTAATAAGGTGGCCATGGGAGATGTCCAGGAAGGGCTACCCGTTGGTTTGGAGTCGGCACTTCTCTCCCCTGATTTTGTATAAGTACTTTGACTTCGTGGGTACTCCGATTCCTCTTTGAGATAACCACTGACATCTGTGCTTCATGTGGTGGTTTTGAGCAGCATGTGGGATTATGTACATGAAAGCACTTTATAAATGAGGCTATATACACATACGAACCTTGTTATTTATTGTTGACCATTTGAACTTGTCTGCTGATTTTGGGGGCTATCAGAGTTTAATATCCCAAGGGTCTCCCATAAAGGGACTCCTGTATGATCCCTATGCTTTTACCTTCCTTACATATAACCTACTCTCCTGGGTTCCCAGGTCAGAGAATTTGTCAGAGGGAAGCAGAGGAGGAAATGAGGCTGCTTTCTATTCTGATAAGGTGATGACTCTTTCCCCTTTTTTCCTGGTCCCTTTTTAAAGCATGTTCTATGCATTTCAGGGACTCAGAGCACCCTGTCGTAGTCATGGGAGGGGGTGGCCATGGGAAAGGGCATGTGCATGCAGGCCTTGGGGCGAGGCTACAGGGTGGATTGTGAAGTCTTGGGTGGGGCAAGGTGAGGGGGCAGCAGGCTTCACCCTACCCAGGCTAGGCTAGCAGGCCCCTTTCCTCATTCTGGTCCTGGCTGCAGCTGTGTACCTCCTGTCTTCTGCAGCACCTGGGGTGAGGATCATCATATCACAAACTTTCGTCAGCTGTTGTGTCCAGACCCCTCTGTGACGTGTGTAATAGCACAACTGCTGGGCTCATGACAGTGCTGTTCCCTCTGTGTCACCTCCAGATTCTACAGTTTCCCCAACAGAGTCATCATACACTTTGTCCTCTGCCCTCTTAGCAAGGCCTCCAGGAGAATTAGTCCCAGCCCCTCTGCCCGAGCCTCCTCCACCTCCACCCTCTCACCTGACCTGATGACCCCCTTACCTGACTTACCTTCACCCTCACCACTGGGTGACTCTCTGCCACCAGAGCCTGTTGCTCCCTTGGATTCCAAATTCCCAGTGGGCCATTCCCCACCCCAGCTACTTGTCTTTCCCCCTCTCACCACATCACACTCAGGGAGCAGATCATGTTCTCCAACCAGAGGCCAACCAGATGGTGAGTCTGTCAGGGAATAGTTCAAGGGCCTCAGAAGTGTGAGCCTAGGTCTGAAACAACTGAAAAATGCCCTGACAGTACAAGTGAGCAAGAAATTTGAGGAAATCAATGAGGGTCAGATTTCTGGGACTGTGCACAATTCATGGCATTCTATCAAGCACACGGTTCCTCTTCCTGAGAAATCCCACAGCCAAACAAAACATGGAAATTTGCCACCATTGGTGGGTGGGGACCACTGCCTGAATACTTCCCAGGTTTGCTTACTTGACTCCAGCAAGCAAAGTTGGAAGCCCATATTAAAAGTTTCCATTATGAGGACAATGTGGGGTCTCTCCCTCAAGGTCCTTGAATCCATGCAAATCTTTAACTTGAAAAAAGACTCATTTTGAGTCTTTTTCCCTTTCTAACTTTGCCTCTTCAGCCAACCTTATTTCTGGGGTGGATTCTAGAATCTTTTTCTTTCGTGTCTCTACTCACCCCATAAATATTTGAGTCCCCAGGGAATTTTCTCTGAGCCTCCTTTTTCCTCGACATAAATGTCCTGGCTTCATACCCATCATCATGGTTTCCCACTATTAATATATTATTGATTCTCTATTAACAAATTATTGGTTTCCTAAGGCAACTCTTTCTACCTCAGTCACATGCCCAACATTTATTTCCAATCATCAACTAAACAAATCCAGCTGCAGGTCCCGTGAGAACTTTAAGACCAACTTGTGCAATACCAAACTTGTTTCCATCCCTCTATGCTCCCCTCCCCCCATCTGCTGCTTGTCCTCTTCTTTCTCCTTAGTAATCTGAGTTTCAAAAGCAGCATACGTAATGCCTTGTACAAACAATTCATCTAACTATCTGGTTCCTTTTCTTATTCTTTATAAGAAACATGGAATATGGACACAATTTCCTTGGTTTACCCAGTCAGGTTTTCAGCCTCAGGAAGCACTTGCTGGAAAGGTGACCAAAAGGCAATCCCTTTTTATGCCATTTAATCCAAAAAGGAACAGCTTTACTGTTTACTTGAACCAGCTCATGGAGAACACAAAGTGACCTTAGTTCCATCACTAAATTTCCACCAGTAAAATGGTTGGAAAATTAGTTAATACCCAGAAAGGCAAACTTTCTCCACGGTTCACTCTGCAACCAGCAGTCGTCTTGCCCCAAGCACAGGCAGAGGCAGCAGCCTCTCAATTCTGAGGAACAACAAGGATCTTGTTGTCACCTGAACAGTGAAAACTGTTTCCACCAAGTCTAACCTTGGGAGGCCCACAGTGGAATTAGGAAGGTTTTTCCACTGCGGGCTGCCCTTGCTCTTGGTGGGAGGGTGGTGAATACTGACTTATTTGTACTCCAGGACTATTTGGCAGTAGGACCAGGCAAAACTCACAATGAATTTGCAATGCCAGTATACCTAGGAAAAACAGATCAACAAAATGTTTGCCTTCCTTTAAAAATGGACTGTTCACTGCACTTAATGCTTGGAGGAAAGGGCACAGAGGGTAACCAGATGGGGACAAGTTGGGTGTCTGGAGAGGAATCGGCCTCAGATTGAAGCTGGTAAGAGCTAGGATATTATTGTAACCATGATGATGATAATGATAGTTAAATTATTCACAGTAAGTCCACATGTTAAGTATCTTCAATGGGCATCAGCCATTATACTGATTGTTTTCAGGGCATCTTTTTAATCTTGCCAACATAGCTGGTGAATGGTCTTTATGATCCCCAATATATAGGAATATGAGGCCCAGAGAGGTTAATGAGTTTGCTCAAATCACAGAGCTGGCAAGTGAGAGAGCCACAATTCAACTCCAGGTCTGTGTGATGTCATTTGTGCACTTTCTACTACTGCATGTTGCTTTGCACAGTAAAGTGAATGTGGTGTGTGGCTGTTCAGGGCCAAGGACACGATATCCTCAGCACTGTGTCTGAGAGGCCCCACGAGCAGGCAGGATGGGACGGAACCAGAAGAACACTTGGTCCTAAAAGAGAAGTGACCAACACGTGCATAAAGCAGAACCAGAGGGTCCCAGGCAGAGGCTGTTGTAACTAATCAGCGAGAACCCAAAGAACTTAGAATGGTGGTGGAAGTATTGTAAACAGAGCACATCAGGCACACACTGGTAGGGGACCTTCATGCGTGAAATTGGGGGCTATAATCCTTCCTTACAAGTTGCTCAGAAAGAGCACTGGTCATAATAAAATGAAAAAGGAGGCAGAGGAGGAGGAGAAATACCTTCCGGGTAAGGCAGAACTTTCTAGCAATAGAACTGTCTGCCTTGCTGGGCAGTGAATTTTCTATCACGGGAAATGTTCAAGGCAGAGGCTTGCCAGCAATATTGCATCAGGGACTCAGGCGTCAGGTTGAACCTGATGACTACATGTCTCTCCTAAACTTGAGATTCCCTGTTCTGATCCTATTGCCCTGACATTACCAGAAATTCTCATATTGACCTCCTAGGCAAGTCCATGAAGTCCCAAATCCCCTCACCACCAGGTGGGCCTCATCCCTCAGCCAAGCCCTGATGTGGGAGACCCAAGTTTGACCAACTCTCAGAAGTTGAGAAACCTAAGAAAAGTCACTTCGTTCTCTAAAGTTGAGTCTCATCTTCTGTAATAGCACAGTGCCTAGGATAAGAATAATTGAATCTAAGTCACCAATCTCTTGATTCCAAAACCTCTTGGTTGAATCATTTCATGTAATACCCTTTTGTGAAATGCTCCCTAAGCATTAGCCATTTTGCCAGGCTCTAGAACTGTGCTACCCAGTAGGACAGCAACTCCCCACATGCAGCTACCGAGCACTTCTATGGGACAGTGCTGGTCTAAAAAGTCGGAAGAAAATAAGACAAGGTCCATGTCCAAGGTCAAATATGGGGGTGGGGGGTGTGTGGGGATAAATGTAAAATAGTTGGATGTTTTACAAGTTCTATGATAGAAGCAAGTTCACTGTGGCTGCAAATGGGACCAAATCTGTGGGGTTGAAGTAGGGCAGGGGTGAGTTTGAGAACCTTATGCAGGTATGATTGCTTCGTGTACTTATATCACGGTAGTGAAGGAAGCTCAAACACCCTTTGATTGATCACCTACTGTGACGAGATGTGGCTCTGCACATTTTAAACATTCTGGTTTTCTCAGCCATCTGCAAGGACCCCAAGGTTCAGAGAGATGCCAAAGTCTGACCACTGTCACACAACTAACTGGCAAGTGACAGATCTGAGATTTTACTTTTTTTTTTTTTTTTTGAGACTGGGTCTAGGTGTGTTTCCCAGGCTTGCCTCAAACTCCTGGGCTCAAGAGATCCGAGTATCTGGGACTACAGGCGTGCACCACCACAGCCAGCTGATCTGAGATTTTAATCTCAAACTATCAGAGTTCTTGCTCTTGGCCTATATGCAATGCTCTCTCAACTTAGCAAGTCTCTTAACCCTCCTCCCTAAAACCCATCACCATCCCTTTCTTCAAATTCTGAAACACTTTCAGCAGTCACAACTACAAGTAATAGCCATAAGTAGAAACAAGGCAACTCCACACATATACTGAAACCAATCTCTCCTCCAAGCATTTCACAGCCTTGCCTGTGCTAGATCCAAGTTCAGTCCTGCCATCTCTAAATGCTGCCCTGGAACCTCTGAACACAGCCTTCAAAACACATTCAGTCCTGAGTATTCATGGAGAAATAGCAATGAGGCTGGATAGATTTGTTAGTTAGAATTCAAGACTCTGGAAAACAGCTTAGAGCAACTTTAAAATAGCAACCAGTGGCATAAACACACCAATTACACAGGGCGGTCAGGGGATGTGCTGCAAACAGCAATTTATTAAAGAAAATAAAACCCTGGTGACAGTTTTAAAATCCTCATCAAAACACTTTTTGTCTGAAGGTAGTATTTTTATAGTTCCTATTCCCTGGCTATAAATGTGTGTTTCTTCTTAAATAGTCCTTTCAGAAGCCCAGGTCCCACCCAGGTGACAAGCTGCTGACATCATCCCGCTCCACAAAAAATCAATTGTTTAGCCTCCAAGAAAATGGAGTGAGTCCTGCCTTCCCCAAGGATGGGGTGGGGAAGGGGCCACCCCCCCCCCTCATCTTTGATGTGTGTGTAGCTCTTGGTGTGAACTTTTTTTTTTTTTTTTTAAGCTCACCACCATCCCATGGGCTTTTCCTGATGAGGTTTTAGGGGAGGGGCTTGCCTAAAGGGACAGGCCATGTCTCATGTCAAAAATCCTTCCCTTGAGACTGTTCTCAGAGCCATCTCTGTCTCCAGACCCCCATCCCAATTCCTCCTGTCCTAGCCAATCCTGCCAGGCATTTAGTTTATTTCTTCTGCTTTTTTTTTTGGTCCCTGAAGAGGGATAGACTGGACTTGAAATCCCTGCAGGAGGAAGAGAAATTAAAAAAGGAAAGTTTCCATCCCTGTCTGGCCTCAGGGCCAAGCACCCACAAGATGACCAGAGCTTCCCCAGTGCTGAGAACGATGGTTTCTTAGCATGACATCAAGTGTGAATACAAGGGAGCCTGAGTCTCTTTACTCTTCCACGGGTTGCGTTGCTGTTTTCCTTGGTTGGTCAAATGCCTTGTTGCTGGAGCCTCAGAGAGGAGGTGGAAAGGGAGTAAGGAAAAGCAAAGCTGTCCTGCCACATACTTGTAAATATTTATTGAGCAAATACTATATGCCAAGTACTGCACTGCGTGTGTAGTCACATTAACCCAATACAGCCCCTGCCCTCCAGAAGCTTACAGACCAACAATCCTGCAAGTAAATAAGTTTTATAATAAGAATTAAATTGTGATAAGGGCTATCAGGGAAGCAGGGTACTTTGATGGAGAACAACAAAGCAGGACCTTCCTAGATTATGCACTTAGAGAAGGCATGTCTGAGGAAGTGGCATTTGAGTTCCGACCTGAAGAACAAGGAGGTGGCACCAAGAGTCCACGTTTCAAAAGGGACAGCATATAGTGACAGAGAAAAAGCAATGTGGAAATGCACCGTGGGGGTGGGGCGGAGAGACTTAAATATGATTCAAAAATGGCAAAAAGTTGTCTGCAACGGGAGGAAGTCACCAGGAAGAACCAGGTAAGAGGGCCTCATAAACCGTGCGTGATAAGAGGTCTGGGTTTACATTTTAAGTCCAATGGAAAGATGTGGAGAGTTTTAAGTAGGAGAATGACAATCACATTAGCGGTGCATGGAGTATCCATTTGAGTTGGGCAGGAGCTGAGGTTAGATAGGTTAGGACAAAAGTTCCTGGTGACTAACGATGGGATGATAGTAGGAGAGAAGAATAAAAATTGCAAGTCAACACGCATGTGGGTGTAGAAACCACAGCACTGGCAGCTGACAGGGTTGTGGGGCTGCGTGTTGAGGGCAAGGGCAGGGGGCTCAAAAAGGACTCCCAGGCTTCTGCATTGGCCCACTGAGTGAATGATGGAGATAGTAACTATGACAGGGAAGACTCGGTTGAAATGGGACCTTTTTTTTTTTTAATCCATGGGGGCATTCATGGGGGAAGAATCCAGAATTTAATTTTTAACCATCACGGGTTTGAAACGTGCCTGAGACATCCAACTGCAAGTATCACGTGGGCAACTGGAAATGTGAGGCTGAAGGGAGGAGATCCAAGTTGGGGAGGCCAGAGTGGGAGCCCCAGAGGCAGAATCTGGAACCATGACAGGGAACAAGATCATCCTGGGAGAGAGCGTCGGGGATAACAGCAGCCAGGGGAGAGTCCCGAGGAGCACCGGGCCCTGGAGGTGAGGAAGAGGTGAACCTGCAAATATCTGATTAGGACAAAGTGTGGGCTCCAGTGGAGCTAGTCTGTAGGACACTGTAATGGTGGTGACATGACATCATACATTTGTCCAAACCCACAGAACGTGCACCATCAGGAGTGAGCCCCAACATAACCTATGGACTTTAGTTAACACCAACATATCAATACTCATTCATCAGTTGTGAAAGACACACCACACTCATTCAATGTATTAACAATAGGCGATGCCGTGCAGGGGAGGGGGAAGAGGGGCCACGTGGGAACTCCCTGTACTTCCTGCTCAATTGTTCTGTAAACCTAAAAAATAAAGTCTATTTTTTAAAAATATGCTTTGAAAAAATAAAGTCTATTAATTTGAAAAGAAGAAAGCATGGTCTTTAGGATCTGGTTCAAAGGGAAACAAACGAGAAAGGTGTCCGAGGCTTTACTGGGAAGGAAAAAGAACTTAAAAATAATATACATTTATTTTGAAGAAAAAAGGCAACTTTGTCCTTATAAGTCTAGTTTCAGCGTAGCATAGATCAAAGATCCGAGAGAAATCCTTAGCTTTCTACCACTATTCCATAACTTGAAATCTTTTCTTAAAGGATTTGGGAATATGGCAAAGAGCATTTTTGATCAATCATAGTAAGATCAATTGTAACACATTGATCTTTTTCCCTATTCAAACCAAAGCACATTTTCACAGCCCAGCTCTTCTGGGGTCAATCAAAACTAGACTGAAATGTCTACTCAGGCCCTTGGGATCTTTAATGAATTTGGACAAAACCACTTAACTTTTCTGAGGCTTTCAATCACCTATGAAACGGAGCGAACACTTATCCCACAGGCTTTCTGTGTAAACTAAAGACTCGGCATTCCATAAGTTATATGTATTATTATAATCAGTGGTAAGGATCTTATTAATATGGTGCTGGACATTATGCTAAGTGCTTTATAGCCATTATCACATTTAATATTTCTAAAACCCCTGTAAAATAAGCATTCCTAGCCCCATTGTCGAGAGACTCAGGGAGGTTTGTTTAGTGACTCACCCAAGATCACACAGCTGACAACAGTTGAAAGCAGGATGTGAACTTAGCTCAACCTACCTTCACAATTTTCTCAAATGCCCACGCGTACACTGCCTATGTTAGTACAAGGAGTCAGCATTGTAGGTAAAATCTTCATCTTTTGTATCACGCTTAGGTTGCTAAACTATGTCAGACTTGTCTACATCAGTGGTCTTACTTTGGTGTCAGTGTGTAGACAGGTTACAAAGTAGCTTAAACTGGGAAGAAAGGCAGATGAAGTAGACTGTGCTTTTCCCCAGATTCAGAAGGAAGTGATTATTCTGATTCTTTCTGTATCGTCTCAAAAAAAAAAAAAAATGAGCTTGGTCCTTCAGACCTTCCAAACCTATGACCACTGACCTCCATCTGCACTTGGCCGTCCACACGACCTTGTGGGTCTAACTCCCTCTCTCTCGGCTATACCTGTATGGAAGCCCATTGCTTTTATGCAAAAGCCTATTTGATCCCAAGCACTTGTCCTTAGAGCCTATGATTAGGGTGAGATTAATTATACTGAGTCTTTCGTTATATTTCTCTCTTATTTATATAATTCACTTGGAAGCGTTATTTAACATGTTCAAGGAAAAAAGTACTGGATGGTAGGGACCTGAAAAATAACTATCATTGATACATTACATTCTTTCTTATGGAAATAATTCACCTTTTAAAATTTTCTTTTCACTCTAAGGTGTGTTTTCCCAAGAATGTAAATCTTGATGAGTCCACAAAACCCTAATAGAGGGAAGCCTTATATTTTATAATGGAATATCCACTTCAGCCGTCCCCATACATCCCATTGAGCAAACCATTCCCAAGCTCCACTTGAGCTGTGCAGACACAGGAGTACGTGAGTGTGTGTAGACGCTCTGATTTAAATGAATGATGCTGTGGCATCACAGTCCCCTGCCACAAACACACACAGAGTAACTTTCCTAGGGGTTTTGTGGGGGATTTTTAGGGGGGTTTTTTTTTGTTGTTGTTGTTTGCCCGTACAACTAAATTGAATCCATTTTCTAGAACATTTAGTGAATTTCAGAGCTCCAAACCAAAGAATTAAACACTGGGTCCTCACAGAGACCCCCAGCTTCCCAGACTTTAAATGGGGGTGGGGGGAAGAGAAAAGCAGGCAGAACCCTTAGTTAACTCCGATGCACTTGGAAAAGACAGATCACTAGGAAATGCAGCAAAAATAAAAAGCCTAACTCGAGGCATGAGAACAAGGAGCCACCTTATGCCGCGGCCAGCAGAGGCTCTCCAGCATTTCATCAGCAGGATTCCAGCCAACCTCTGAGGCTCACTTTTATAAAGCTGGCCCCAGGCAGTCCAGAGCAAGATGTGGCCGTGCAGTCTACCTTCTCCATAGCTGCTTCCGAGGGGCTGGCAAAGTGGCCCGGCAGGCTTGCCCTAGAGCCATGGCAAAAAATGGACTTGTAATTTGCATCCTGGTGATTACCTTACTCCTGGACCAGACCGCCAGCCACCCGTCCAAATTGAAAGCTAGGAAGCACAGCAAACGCCGAGTGAAAGGTAACGGGGCTTCTCGATCTAGCAAAATTCTAGGCTTACTCAGTGTGGGGAGGTGCTGGACAGTGTTCGTTTCCAAACTCCTCCAGGAGACTGTTCCTGGTGACAGCACCGTGCCATCATGCCTATGTGGCATTTCATGGAATTGAATGACCTTTTAATTCTCTGGGACAGTTTGATATTTAAACGTATCACATGTGGTTGGGCTTCCCCCCCCATAATAAAACTTAGTAATGTAAAAAATTTCTATATTGTATATCTTTTGTTAGGTGGGCTTAGATGTGTAGCGTGTTCTTCAGAGGGAGCTCACCTGGTTACATGAACATCTGGTATTATGAATGCTATAGCACAAGCAGAACATACTGATTAAGAAAGTATACTGTCTCATTTGTAGATATTAACTATTCAAATATATTTGCAAGATAACTATAATCCTATTAAACGTGCAGCAGAGGATACAGCTATTGGTAATTGTGACTTCATTTTTTTCATTGGTTATCATGTAGGTAATATGTCCATATCCCCGGCAGTATAAGGACAGTCTATATTTAAACTTTTTCATGTATAGACAGAGGAATTGAACCTCTCTTTAACTTAAAAATATCTAAGTATGCAAAGTCATATAGTGTTTGAAAACACTTTGGTGCAAAATTGAATCTCCTAAGCAATCCCAGATTTGGGGTGGCTTGAATTGGGTTAACAGGTAAAAAAAAAAAAAAAAAAAAATTGCAAAGAACAAAGGTGATGGCAATTTATTTGCAATATGCTGAAAGCAAACCAAAAAAGAAAAAAGCAGTAAGATGCAGGGTGACATTTCACCTCATAGTCATTTTCATATAGGATATTTAACTGTAAGTATTATGACACTATTTCCTTATCAATTTCACTTCATTAGTAACAAAACACACCAAAAATATACTAACAAGGTTAAAATCTTGATTTGACATGACACAGACTGTTGGTGGGTAAAAAGGGAGCTTTGTCTTGTTCTATTTTGTTTTGATGGTTATAAAGTGCCTTTTTCCAGGGGCATTTATTTATAAAATTTAGGTCTGGTGCAAGGTTTCTTAAGTGGAATCTTTTCCTCCTTATAAAATATTATACCTCCCTCTTTGAATGAAAGATTAAAATATTTCTCATGAGTAGATGAAGTATATTGTTACAGACAGGATCAGGGGAAGAGAAGACACTGGGCGATGTGGCATATTTTTGTTGCCAGCCTTTCTTCACCACTGGGAGGGAGGGGCAAAATGGTGACCACCCAGGAAGGGATGTGTGGAGGGGCTGTGAATACGTGAATGTGTGTGCTTCTGAATTAATTGCAGTTTAGATTATATCCTGGTTACCCAGGTACCTCCCTCCCCCCTCCCTTGCTCTCCCCTGCTTCCTCCCACCATGTGCAGGCACACACTTTTTTAAGCGGGTATACACATCTTACACATCATTCCACAAAAATTTTTGCTAATTTTTTGCCATTAGGTCCAAGAAAGTAAATTCTATAGGAAGTGAAGCAATAAACCTAAACTTGCCAAGTTCTTTCCCCACCCACCCACCCACCCACATGCTTTCAAAATATTTTAAGTACCTTGAAACAAATAATACCAAAGTTTATAAAATCAAAAGTGAAAGCCGGTCAGGCGCTATGGCTCACGCCTGTAATTCTAGCACTTTGGGAGGCCAAGGCGGGAGGATTGCTTGAGGCCAGGAGTTCACGACCAGCCTGAGCAACATAATGAGACCCCATCTCTACAAAAAAATTTAAAAATAATAGCTGGGCATGGTGGCATGTGCCTGTAGTCCCAACTACTCAGGAGACTGAGGCAGGAGATTGCTTGAGCCCAGGAGTTGGAGGTTGCAGTGAGCTATGATGACACCACTGCACTCCAGCCTGGATGACAGAGCAAGACCCTGTCTTTTTAAAAAAAAAAAAAAAAAAAGTGAAAGCCATCTTCTCTCCCCCAATCCTCATCATAGGGTCATCCACTATTAACTGTTGGGTGATAATATTCCCACAGTCTTTTAAATGCACAATTAAAATCAATATTTTTAACAAAATAAGAATTGGCTATGCAAAATGGCAGGCAAATGAATGTATTTCATCTATTAAATATTGGATAGCTACCAATATAAGGCATAGCTCTTTCCTTTTAACAGCTGCATAACAGTCCATTGTTTGGATGGGTCATGACTTAATGTGTTCTTTCTTGGTGAATTTTCTGTGGTTTCCAATATATCTCTTTTTGATTCAATACCCACAAGTAACTGCTTTGTGCACATGTAGTGATCCCCATGCTAGGATGTTATGATACATTTCTAAAAGTAAAGTTGCAGGTTAATCACACTTTCTAACTGTCTAATTGATGTCAAATGATGACATTAATCTGTGTTCCCATCTTCAGTATATGAGAGTCTATTCCCACACACCTGGATGACCCAACATCATATAATTTCCTCTGGGAATTATTTCTGTATTCCCGTACTGTACCTACTTCTCAAGAACAGCATGGATAAAATGAAAGGGAGCTTTCCTTGGGACTCAGAATGGCAACTGAATGATTTAGCTAGCTCCAAACACAAGATTTCCCTGGTACCTACTTCATGGGTCTCAACAAATTATGTGCTGCGTTGATGAATAAAATATCATTTTTACAGTGAAATAGTTGTTCGATGTATTCCCTTTGTTCGTTGTAGACAAAACACATCCAACATTAGCTACAAAGGACAGAAGCCAAAGCCAAGTCACCAGGATAATGACTTCTATAATAATCTCCCAGGAGCCTAATATTAATTCATGTGTTTTCATGTTAGATACAATGTTTATCATCTCCCCATGGAGGCCACTTATTTAAATAGCACGGAGCAGGAAGCTGAGAGGGATGGGGATGACATCTGTAGAGCTGACAATTTATAATTTGGAAGCAAGTCTTCAGCAGTTTTCGCAAGCCTGGCCCCTGACAGCTGATGGTTTCACATTCTGAATTCACTCTTATATTTATTCTGGATTGAATGGTCCCATCGAGAAAATCCTTGGGTTTTTGTATTCCTGAGCTGAGCTATTGGATGCTTTGAGAATTGATATGCAGCATAAAGTGAAACAGAGGTAAGGGCCACTCCTGGATACTCCAGAAGACATTTTCCTAACCCAAATGTGGAAACACCTGGCTCATGAAGCACATGTTTAAGAGAACAGTGAATTAGCACATTTGGATTTTAGACCGAAAAATCCACTACAGAACACAGATTCTCTATATGGCACCACAAAGAGGCAGCTGAGGACAGTTCATATGAAGCTTTAAGTATCTTTTCTGTCTGGGGCCCTGTGCTAGGGACCAAGGAGGTAAAGGCAATTGCTGTGCAGAAGCAGATAGGAGGGATGGGAAGAGAACAGGCTTGGAGCCAGAAAATTCACATCCCAACCCTGAACCTTACCAGCTGGGTGACCTTCTGCAGGTTAATTCAGCTTTCTGTGTCTCTATTTCTTCTTCTGTGAAATGGAGACAATAATATCATCTATCTCATAGGAATATTGAAAGAATTAAGAATTAAGAATTATCTGTGGCATACAGGATATGATGGTAGCTTTTAATATTTTTTATTTTTATGATTATGATTATAATTTCTGCCTTTGAACAGCTTGCAAGCTGTCAATCTCTAAGAGTCCCCATTGGTCCTAGAATTTTGATTTAGCCAAGGTGGCTCATTTTCTGACAGTCACTTATAGCCACAGTTGGTAAAGGACAGCCATAAAGAGTCTTTAGCCTCTTCCAGGAACATTGAAGACTAAATAATTTGCTACTCCCTAATATAGACGTATTTTTACATGGCCACTTATTGCTTAGTTCTGCCAGGAGCCACCATACCTGAGGCATCAGCTGTGTAGAGGATAACTGGGAACAGGGGGTTTGGGGACCTGAATAAGTCTGAGTTCTACCACTTATCTGCACAGTCACTTTATTCATTGGGCTCATCTTCATTTGTTTTTTTGTTTTTTGTTTGTTTTTTTTTTTTTTTTTTTTGAGACAGACTCACGCTCTGTCGCCCTGGGTAGAGTGCAGTGGCATCACTGTAGCTCACTGCAGCCTCAAACTCCTGGGCTCAAGCGATCCTCCTGCCTCAGCCTCCCGAGTACTTGGGACTATAGGAGCATACCACAATGCCTGGCTAATTTTTCTATTTTTTGTAGAGACAGGGTCTCGCTCTTGCTCAGGGTGATCTCAAACTCCTGAGTGCAAGTGATCCTCCTGCCTCGGGCTCCCAGAGTGCTAGGATTACAGGCGTGAGCCACTGCGCCCGGCCTTCATCCTCATTCTTCAACAGAAATCTCACATTTTTCCCTTCGTAGCTATTTTTGAAGAGCAAATGAAAATAATACAGTATACAGGGCTTATTCACTCAATATTATGTTAAGCATCAGGAGTACCATGGATAATGAACCTGATGAAATAAAGTAAATTAAGATATAGAAGAGAGAAAGTGCTCTGGAGAAAAACAAACAAGTTTCAAAGAAAAATTAGCAGAAGGGACACTAATTTAGAGGATAATCAGACAAGTCTTCCCAGAAGAGGAGATATTTAAGCTTGGTAAGAATGAAGGCAAGAGCTGGGGCCGGAGTGAGGAAAGGTGCAGCAGGGCTCACTCTCAGATGCATCTGAAAGTCAATAAGCCAAAGCCATGGGACAGGCCTGGAGAGGCAGGAGGTCTGTGTCGTAGACAGGAGGTCTATCCATCTCACAGAAGGACCTTCTAGTATCATCATGCCCACCAAGCCCTTCTAAATCTTCTTGCCCAAGTTACTGTCATGCATAAGGTTTCAAGTACACTGGGCTCAGTGTACCGCCACTGCCTTGGAGTCTACATTCCAAAGCTTCATTGTCTTTAATCACATGCTTTCCATTCTGCCTACCCCGCCCCACCCTAAAATTTCCTCCAGAAAAGGATGGCGACCTGAAGACTCAGGTTGAAAAGCTCTGGAGAGAAGTCAATGCCCTGAAGGAAATGCAAGCCCTGCAGACAGGTAAGACCCCACTTCATCAATGTCCTGTCCCAGCAGAGATGGGAGAATAAGGTGATGGTCAGTGGCTTGAAGTCATACCTGGACTACTTGTTGAGTTTGGGGTGACATCTGTTCAAAAGAAACATTGACAAGCTAGAGATATGTCCAAGCGAGAGGATCCCAATGCTGGGAGACAACCGTTTTGGGAAATCAGCTGGATTTGCTACCCAGTTCTCCTATATATGGGATAGAAATAAAAATAGGTAGTTCAGGAATATATTTTAAAAGCCAGTCCACAATTATTCTCTAATGGGTAATGAAACAGAGTAAAGCAAATACTAAGTGACTAAAATGATTAGCATTTCTTGGGTGTTAAGTAAGTGCCCATTGGGAGATCCACTCAGATCCAACTAAAACAGGCTCCCAGAACTCACTTGGGCCACATTCAGCATCAGATGCACATGGAAGGACATTGGTTAGAACCACAGTTGCCAACAGTGCAGCGTCCAGTGCTCCTTTTCCATGAGCGTAGAGCTCCCAACACCCTATGAAGCCATACACACTATTGTCCAGGAGACATTCTCTAAGACGTGAGCAAATGAGAGCCACACTGGGGAGGTGCAGGAATAGCCCTGGTCTACAAGGCTCATACCCCCAGGAGCCAACATCCTTTGTAGCAACTCCAAAAGCAGAGTTGTTGAGGGTTCCCTCAAGAGACCTGCCCAATTACAAGTTACCACCTTCAGGGAAGACTGAAGTTATGGCTTTCCATCAAGTATTTATAACCCCCAGGCCAGATGTATGTTACCAATCTGGGGTCATTTTTACCATAATCAATGTTGCCTGGTAACAAGAGTGACATACTCGCTTTACGAGGTTTCCAGGAAAACAGAATTAGAAAGTTAAACAAAAGTCAAATGCTCATGCAGAAGGGGCAAGAGTTTTGTTAACGTTCTACCCACAGTCAGGCACGATTTTTTTCTTTTTTGAGACAGGGTCTCTCTCTGTCACCCAGGCTATCATGCAGTAGCATCATCATAGCTCACTGCAACCTCAAACTCCCGGGTTCAAGCAATCCTCCTGCCTCAGCCTCCCAAGTAGCTGGGACTACAGGCACGGACCATCACGCCTGGCTAATTTTTTCTATTTTTAGTAGAGATGGGGTCTTGCTGTTGCTCAGGCTGGTCTCAAACTCCTAGCCTCAAGCAATCCTCCCGCCTTGGCCTCCCAGAGTGCTAGGAGCCACCGTGCCCAGCCAGACTTTTGTTTTTAATAATTATAAAATACCATCCAGTTCCAAAAGTCCCAAGGAAATGCAGCACATAATGGAACTACACAAACTAGCAAGCATGTATATATCAAAGCAGCATGAGGTCATGTTTTGAGGGTGGGCAGGCCTGGGTTTGTGTAGTTATGATCTTAACATGCTATGTAAATTACATTTACATGCTAAGTTGTGTCAAGTAACTTCTCTAAGCCTCAATAGCCTGATGTGTGGAAATGGGGATAATAAAATACTTTATGGGGTTGTCATGATTATGAGTTCATTTATGTAAAATACTTAGCACAGTGTCTGGCACATACAAAAATCTTTAATAAATGTTAACTCACTATCATCATACATCATTCATTCAGCAAATATTTATTGCTATTTGCCAGGTCCAGTCCCAAGCACAATACACTCAAAAAATCTTAATATGTCAAATTTCACATCTTCACAGTCTGTCTCCGAGGAACAAAAGTTCACAAGAAATGCTACCTTGCTTCAGAAGGCTTGAAGCATTTCCATGAAGCCAATGAAGATTGCATTTCCAAGGGAGGGACCCTGGTTATCCCCAGAAACTCTGACGAAATCAACGCCCTCCAAGACTATGGTAAAAGTAGCCTGCCAGGTGTCAGTGACTTTTGGCTGGGCATCAATGACATGGCCACGGAAGGCAAGTTTGTTGATGTCAATGGAGTTGCTATCTCCTTCCTCAACTGGGACCGTGCACAGCCTAACGGTGGCAAGCGGGAAAACTGTGTCCTGTTCTCCCAATCTGCTCAGGGCAAGTGGAGTGATGAGGTCTGTCGCAGCAGCAAGAGGTACATATGTGAGTTTACCATCCCTTCATAGGCCCTTCTTGAATGCGTCTTCCAAGCAACGTCGGTCGCGATTGATAGGTTAATGATCCCCCAAAATAAGTCAAAATTGTAATAATTGCAGAATTGCAACACAGAAGTCAATATCCATAGCAATGCAACAGAGTCAGCCAATTTTGATAACACATTTCATTGTAATTTTGCCCTCCATGGGGTATAGGGCAAAGGGGATCAGAAAATAACAATCCAGACATGTGCACACTGTTCAAGTGACTTCTACAAAAAAGGCTATCCAAATTCTTCTCTTTCCTACTCCCTTTTACTTGTATAAACCTAATCTGTTTTTTAAAAAAGCCACAATCGCCATGCATTTCTTCAATCCAGAAAAGCAAGCTTAGGCTACCTAGAAGATTTTTGTCTTGAATGTTTAGTATATATTTGATTGATGCAAATCCCCTAAATAAGAGATTCTACGTGCTATATAATCCAAAAATTTTTCAGCCTTATGCTCAATCCATTCTATCCTGGCAATAATGCTTTGTTAGCCCATTACCTTTCTTTGAGTTTCTGCATCTCCTGGTGGGACTTGTATCTCCACATCAGAACACAAATGTCTGATGAGGTTCTGATTTAACTCCTTTTTCCTCAAGTCCCCCTGCCTGACCCTTTTTGGAAATTTCCAGTCAAGATTCGAAAGGAAATGACAGGGCAACATATTTGATCAATTTCCATTCCCTGCATTACATTATAACTTCTGACTTAAATGGGTAAGCCTAAGGCAGACCAAGAGCAGAAGATTGTGTGGGAGAAGAAAATCTACATGTGTTTTGCTTTGGCATTTGTACTCTCTCCCTCTATGAAACTGAGGGTGGACTTCATATATGTTAGTTTACTTTGACATTCTTCATGTACTTTTATATTTTTCAACCATCATTATATATTTAAGTCTATTAGGGGCAACCTATCTTGGAAAGTTGAAATTTTTATTTAAATAACACTATTTTGGAGTCACACATCGATATGCTTTTTTTATTCTGCCAAATGCTATCCTCATTACATTGTTTAATTAGATTGTAATTTAATATTAAGCAATGAAGTTATTTCATACAAAGTTTAGGCTTGGGGAGATGGGCTTTTTAGGAGCAAAACATTCTAACTATATTCTGTTCTTCAAATAAATATATTTTTTTCTTTAAATGTTGAATGTGTTTTGTGAACAATATCCTGCTCTACAAACTTAACTACATGTGCTTTAAGTTTTAGTTCTTTTCATTACATGATCATAATAAAGCCTGAATTCTGATCAATGTGGATGTGTTTGGATGTTTATAGTCATTCAAACTATGTTGGCAGAGTTTTTGGGAAAAATACCCTGGATTTAGTCAAACTGGTGATTCAGATGTACCAGAGAACAATTTTACTTGGATATAAAGGGACATGGTTGGAGGAGTAACTTTAAAAAAGAAAATTATAGCTGCTGCAATCGTATTTGGTTGACCTTTGCCAACTCCCTACTCTAACGTAACTGTAGTCTTGAAGAAAATGACAATAATGAAACGGGTAAACATTAATGAGTAGTGCATTCTCATCACGTTCTAGGCACACTATGCTAAGTTTTATGTAATTCTCATGCATCGTCTTCAGAACAACCCTGAGAATTTGGCTCTAGAATTATTTCATATTACAGCAGAAAAGAAAGGAGAGAGAGAGAGACGTGATAAATTGCCCTAAATCACAGGCCAGGAATTAGTGGGATTGTGACCGGAACCCAGCAAGCTGACTCAGATCTTACATCCTCAGCAACTATGGAGGAGCTATGACAAGGTGAAGCTCATTCAGACAGGTGATGGGGATGGATTCTAATCCATTTTCTCAATTTCTTCCTCTGAGGTAAGAATTTAGGCAACAGTTGACCTTGAGAAGGCGTTCAGTCGGAGGCCTCAGCACAGAGGAAGGTGTCTGTTCCTCCCCCCTGTGCAAGGGCTGAATAAAGACAACCACGTTTCACACAAGGGTGTTAGAGTTTGGGTCTCCAGAAGATGGAGTTAGACAAGATCCTCCTTCCCAAAGCACCCCAACCAGAAAGAGCAAAAGAAGAAGTTAATTCAAAGGGATAGATGAAGGTTTAGTGTTAGGAAATCAAGACTAGTTAGCAAGACAAAGAGCAGATTATGGGAAACTGCTAGACGGGAAGGAATGGGTTAAGAGGTTAACTGGCTTGCCCTGGGTCAAACTCTTGACCTTGACTTTATTACTTCACCAACAAATCAGCCAAAAGCCACGTCCATGAGATTCACTAACCTGGACTTCTCTTTGGTCTATTTTGCCTGTTGGACACTATCTAGCAAACAACTGGTCTTCAGGCAGGAAGGATAAATAGGTTCTAACTCTCAGGCCGACTCTTATGTCTTCACGAAAGCTGCCTGGACTAAAGCACAGAGAAGTATCTTGAAGCTTGCTGGAAAGGGTTCCACAGCAATTAGCAAAGTTTCTCACAAGATCGTGGTAGAAGGATGTCAACATTTGCATCACGTAAGTGTCATCCTTAGGGCAAATACCCAGCTTCCCAAGGATGTCATTTAAATTCAAAGCCCAGCGGAAGCCCTGGCAAGCCTTACCAGGAAGCTAATTTTAATCCTTATAGCAGTGATTCTCAAATTTTTACATGCTTACAAATCACCTGAAGACCTGGTTAAATGGCAGATCCCATAGGGCCGGGCTGATTTTAACAAGCTTCCAGTGGATGCCAACAGTCTGGACCACAGACCACAGTTTGAGTAGCAAAGTCTCTGATTGTAGCAGTTTTGTTTCTTTTTAGCAGGAACGTCAAAGGGTAGGATCCGCAGTTTATCTGAGTAAACAACTATACAGGAAGAAATTTTTCTACCTACCAAAGATGCTTCCATCCACATCATTAAGTGAGGTAATAAAAATCAGTAAGTTAAAGGTAACACCAATAATAGAGACTCAGGTCCAATAGTGACTTGAAGGAGAACCGACTTATTGCAAGGCTTGATAGCTCCTCCTTCCTCTTCCCTAGTATTGCTGAACAGCATTTCTTATCTAAAAATAAAGATATAAAGCCTTTCCTGATCTCAAATTGGCAAGAACTTTCATAGCATCACAAAAAAGCACATCTAACAAATGAAACCCACAAAATTTAGTCCTTGGGGCACACAATAAACAATGTCAGGTTTTAGCTAGTTAAGTATCTTACTTAATCTGATGCAAGAAATTTAAAGGGTAGCTACTAACTGTAGAGCATTGTGCCAGGAAATATGGAGAGATAGAAAGTAAGTTCTAGCAAGCAGGAGGAAAGCCAGACTACTTACTAGGGTCTATGGAGACCATACAAATAATTCTAATTACATATTGCAGTTAACTGACATAAACTGACATCCATGAAATGGACAATGGTTTAAATAAATCCCTGCAAAGGAAATACACTGATAGTTGAAAATATGTGCATACACACAAGCAAGCATAGCTGACACTCCTACTCCTGATACAGTTGGTTCAGGGAAGCATCCTTAGCCCAAGCAGAGCTAACTGAATTCTTTTCCAGTGCTTGTCATCTGGACACTTGGGGGCAATGAAACACTTTCTGCTGGACATGCTAAATTGGAACAAAGTAAATTGAGGGCTTCTGGCGGAATTCTTCCCTTCTAGATGGATGTAATGTGCAGAATGAAGCAAAACAAAGAGAAGCAATAAGAAATAAGGGCACAAGGAGAGGAGGGAGAGAAAGAGAGTGTGAGTGTGTGTGTGTGTGTGTGTGTGTGTGTGTGTGTGTTTTCACATAGTTCTTAATTTGTCATTCGAATCCCCTAAAGCCCTGATTTCTATCTCTGTAAATTCTTGAGCTACCCCACAATTCCTCCAGGCTACACAGGACACGTTCTCCATTTCCTTTGAGCTAGTTTGAGCTGACACGTCAGCCAGGGTAGGCTAAGGTTACGGTGCAGCAACAATCTCAAAACCCGAGTGGTTTGAAACAGCAAAAGTTTATTTCTTTCACTCATTCTCACGTCCAGTGTGCATTAAAAGAGGCCTTGCTTTGTGTCGTACTCACTCTGGAACACAAGCCGACGGAGGCGCAACTGTGTAGCATGTTGTCATCCTCTACAGCAGAGGAAAAGAGCTCTGGGGAGACTCACAGAAGCCATTAAATGATCCGATACAGAAACGACAAAACATCCTTTCCAAGTGCAAGTCTACCACGTGCCCAGGAGGTGGCGAGCTTGAGTATTTGCTGACCAGCATCATGCCTCCCATGGATGGGTTTCTGTCACTTGCAATCAAAATAATTCTGATTAACACAAGCTAGGAAAGGAGGTAAGATGGGAAAGACCCAAAATCCAATTGCAAGAGAAAGTGAGTTTGTAGAGATAAGAAATAGCGCAGCAAAGAAGCTTGTAGGTGGTAAATGGAAGCTGAGTCTGTAACTTCAAAAACTAGAAGTCGGTGACCTACAGAAAAAAATAGATTTTACACCAAAACATAGAACACCCATGTGTATATATAATGAAACAAAAATGTCACAGAAACATTACCTTTACTACCTGTGATGCACTCGCACTCACTCAACAGGTGTTTTTGGCACTTATTTCTGCTAGGCAGAACTCTAGTTGTGGAGTTTACATTCTATGTATGTGGAGGGGGGTGGGCAGGTTGTCAGAAAGTTAAACCATGCATGCTAGAAGATTAATAAAATTTCTTTTAAAAATTATATTGAAGGGGCTTCTGGAGTGCTGGTTATATCTTGTATCTTATTTGGGTACTGGGTATATTCACTTTGTAAAAATGCCAGTTTTTGCACTTCTCTGGCTGTATGTTATACTTCAATAAATAGTTCAAAAAAATTTTTTTAAAACCCTAGAAGTCAGATTAACTCTGTTCAACTGTACAGATTAGAATTATCCTATGCAACTCCAAAGCTGGGCTCTTAGCATCTGGGAGTTTTCTGGGAGAAGCGAGACATGCATTTTTAAAGGGTCTGTTAGGAGATGGTATGTGCAAATCGTGTTTTATTAAAAAACAGTTATTCTAGTCGTCCAACATATTTAACCTACCCAAGTCAAGTGACCATAAACTACATTCCAATTTGCCCTGGAGAGTGCTGATGAGTAACAATTGTTCTGAAATTTATAGCATTCTTTTTCACTCTGAAAGTTTCCCAGTTTGGATAATAAATTATATGGCCACCCTAGCTATAACTCAGGCTGACATTGTTTCAGGGATTTGATGATCTTGCCAATGCTTACATTGTAAAATTCACCTTTTCTTCATTTCATGAAGGGACCCTACACTTAGTTTGAGTCAAACTAAGCTATTCATGGGGACCTAAATGCACCATGAATTTACACCAGCAGCACTCCAACCTAGAACTCTTTTTCCTCATTTATGTCTCTGGTAAATTTCTCCTCATTCTTTAAGATTTAGCACAATAGTGACCTTTTCTGACCTTCTGAAAGATGCATTTCTTCCTCTGTGCATTCATTACCTTATATAACTCACAGCACTTATAGCATTTGTATAACAGTGGGCAAGTATGATCATTTCATCCTCTCTACTCCAAACCTTTCAATGGCTTTCCAAGTTTCTTAGAATAAAAACAAAACTTTAACGTGACCTGGAAAGGCTGCAAGTTCTTGCCCTTTATCCTTCGCCACATCCCCCTTTCCCTTTGCTTTCAGGGCTCTAGACGTATTCCCACACTTTTAGGCACTAATTTTCCTCCTATCACAAGAATTTGTACTTTTTCTGCCTAGTAACTCTTCCTTCTTCATCTATCTTGCTCATTCTTCAAGTATCAGTTAATCAAGACTATTTCTTCAGGGAAGCTTTATCTGAGCTCCCTCAATAGCACTTAAGAATGCACTTGGCTGCAAGTAAATGAAAATATGACTAAGTGGATTAAACAAACAGGGATTTTCGATATCACATAACAAGAAGTCTGAAAGCAAGCAATGTGTAGCACTGTTTCAGAAGCTCAGTAAGGTCAGGATCATTTCTGCAATTCTGTTGGCCTTTTCTCATAATCACAAATTGTCTACGATAGCTGCAGATGTTACACTCACATTCAAGGTGGGAAGACACATAGAATGGCATCACCAGCCAGTTTGTCCCCTCTTCTAACCAACACCCTTCAGCAGATCACCACTTAAGTCTCATTGGCTAGAACTCTAAATGGAAGCTCTAACTCCATGAAAGGCTCCCCCCCCCCCCCCCCCCCCCCCCCCCCCCCCCCCCCCCCCCCCCCCCCCCCCCCCCCCCCCCCCCCCCCCCCCCCCCCCCCCCCCCCCCCCATTACCTGGGCTACAGTGCAGTGGCGTCATCATAGCTCAACTGCAACCTCAAATTCCTGGGCTCAAGCGATCCTCCTGACTCAGCCTCTCGAGGAGCTGGGACTATAGGCATGCACCACCACGCCCAGTTAATTTTTCTATTTTTTGTAGAGACAGGGTCTCGTTCTTGGCTCAGGCTGGTCTCAAACTCCTGGCCTCAAGTAATCCTGCTGCCTCAGCCTTCCAAAGTGCTAGAATTACAGGTGTGAGCTACCATGCCTGGCCAAAAATGTTTAAGCAACAGGCTCTGCTAGAGTCAAATCCCCTTGTTATAAATTCCCATAGTACCATATACCTCCTACTTGTTTCAGTTTTTTACAGATGTAATTTTACATTTATATTTGCTTCTATCAGACTATAAACTCTAAGAGCTCAGGAATCAGATATTTTTTGCTTATTATATTTCCAGAAAAATGTCTGACATTTAACAGGGGTGCAATAAGTAACTAGTAACTGAATAAATGAGTTAATGCATTAGTGAATAAACTAATAAACAATTATTTCCTCTTTTCAAAGGTAAAGTGCAAGTTCTCTTCTCTATATTTCAGGCTTCAAGCATGGTGTTAAGTAGTCTTAAATCAATAAATGAATTAAATAATTTTATCAATAAGTCACTTATCAGAGAACACAAAGCTTCAAAAAGGAACTTTTCTGTTTTCTCTTAAAAAAAAAAAACTATTATTTACCTCCAGGCCTACATATTTTGCATTTTTTAAAAATTTGGTTTAAACCCCTAATTAGAAGAAATAAAGATCAGAGCAGAAATGAAATTGAAACAAAAAAATACAAGAGATCAACAAAAACTTGGTTTTTTGAAAATATAAACAAAACTGACATACCTTTAGCCAGACTGAGAAAAAAAAACCCAAATAAATAAAATCAGAGATAAAAAGGAGACATTACAACTGATGCTGCAGAAATTCAAAGGATCATTAGAGACTACTATGAGTAACTACATGCCAATACACTGGAAAACCTAGAAGAAATGGATACGTTTCTTGACATACAACCTACCAAAATAGAACCAGGAAGAAATCCAAAACCTGAATAAACCAATAACAAGTAACAAGATAGACGCAGTAATAAAAAGTCTCACATCAAAGAAAAGCCCAGGACCCGATGGCTTCACTGCTGAATTCTACCAAGCATTCAAAGAAGAACTAATATCAATCCTACTTAAACTATTCCAAAAAATCGAGGAGGAAAGAATTATTCCCAGACTCATGCTATGAGGCCTATATCACCCAAATGCAAAACCAGACAAAGACATAACAAAAAAAGAAAACTATAGGTCAATATTTCTGATGAACATAGATGCAAAAATCCTCAACAAAATACTAGCAAACCAAATTCAATGACACATTAAAAGATTATTCATCATGATCAAGTGGGATTCATCCCAGGAATTCAAGGATCAAACAAGGTGATATATCAACAGAATAAAGGACAAAAACCATATGACTGTTTCAATAGATGCTGAAAAAGCATTCAATAAAATTCACCATCTCTTCATGATAAAAACTCTCAAAAAAGTAGGTATAGAAAGAACTTACCTCAGCACCATAAAAGCCATATATGACAGACCTACAGCTAGTATCATACTGAATGAGAAAAAACTAAAAGCCATTCCTCCAAAATCTGGAACGAGACAAGGATGCCCACTTGCACCACTGTTGTTCAACATAGTGGAAGTTCTAGCTAAAGCAGTCAGACAAGAGAAAGAAATAAAGGGCATCCAAATTGGAAAGGAAGAAGTAAAATTATCCTTGTTTGCAGACAATATGATCTTATATCCGTGGAAACCTAAAGGCTCCACAAAAAAACTATTAGAACTGATAAACAAATTCAGTAAAGTTGCAGGATACAAACAAAATCAATATACTAAATTTCTATATGCCAACAGTAAACAATCTGAAAAATAAACCAAGAAAGTAATAACATTTATAATATGTATGAATAAAATAAAATACCTAGGAATAAACTTAAGTGAAGATCTCTATAATGAAATCTATAAAACGTTGATGAAAGAAATAGAAGAGGACACAAAAAAATGGAGAGAGATTCCATGCTCAGAGATTGGAAGAATCAATATTGTTAAAATGTCCATACTACCCAAAGCAATCTATAGATTCAACGCAATCCCCATCAAAATACTGATGACCTTCACAGAAATAGAAAAAAAAAAATCCTAAGATTTATATGGATCTACAAAAGACCCACAATAGCCAAAGCCATCCTGAGCAAAAAGAACAAAACTGGAGGAATCACATTACCTGACTTCAAATTGTACTACAGAGCTGTAGTAACCAAAACAGCATGGAACCGGCATAAAAACAGACACATAGACCAATGGAACAGAATAGAGAACACAGAAATAAGTTCACTATAGATGTATGGATTTATCTTCAACAAAGGTGTCAAGAATATACAGTGGGGAAAGGACAGTCTCTTCAATAAATGGTGCTCAGAAAACTGGATACCCATATGCAGAAGAATGAAATTAGACCCTTATCTCTCACCATATACAAAATTAAAATCAAAATGGATTAAAGACTTAAATCTAAGACTTGAAACTATGAAGCTACTAAAAGAAAACGTTGGGGAAATGCTTCAGGACGTTGGTCTGGGCAAGGACTTCTTGAGTAACACCCCCAAGGCACAGGCAGCCAAAGCAAAATTGGACAGATGGGACCACATCAAGCTGAAAACTTCCACATGGCAAAGGAAACAAGCAGCAGAGTAAAGAGACAACCCACAGAATGGGAGAAAATATTTGCAAACTACCCATCTGACAAGGGATTAACAACTAGAATATATAAGGAGCTCCAACTACTCAGTAGGAAAAAAATCAGGTAATCTGCTTTAAAAATGGGCAAAGGATCTGCATAGACATTTCTCAAAAGACAGACAAATGGCCAACAGGTGTATGAAAAAATACTCAACATCATTAGTCAGAGAAATGCAAGTCAAAACTACAATGAGATATCATCTCACTCTGGTTAAAATGACTTTTATCAAAAAGACAGGCAGTAACAAATGCTGGCGAGAATGTGGGGAAAGGGGACCACGCACACACTCTTGATGGGAGTGTGAATTAGTGCAACAGCTATGGAGAACGGTATGGAGGTTCCTCAAAAAACTAAAAATAGAACTACCGTATGACCCAGCAATCCCACTGCTAGGTCTATATCGAAAAGAAGGGAATTCAGTATACTGAAAAGATATCTGCCTCCCACGTTTATTGCAGCACTATTCGCAACAGCCAAGATTTGGAATCAACCTATGTGTCCATCAGTGGATGAATGGACAAAGAAATTGTGGTACATCTATACAATGGAATAAATGTTATATGGCCATTAAAAATGAAATCCTGCCATTTCCAACAGCACGGATGGAACAGGAGAACATTATGTTAAGTGAAATAAGCCAAACACAAAGGCAAATGTCACATGTTCTCACTCATATGTGGGAGCTAAATATTAAAAACAATTGATCTCATGGAGACAGAGAGTAGAATGATGGTTTCAGAGGCTGGGAAGGGGAGTAGGGAGGGGGAGATAAAGTGAGGATGGTTAATGGGTACAAAGATATAGTTAGATAAAATGAACAATATTTGATAGCACAACAAAGTGACTATAATCAATAAGTTAGGTTATACTTTAACTAGAAGAGTAGAATTGGAAATTTTCCTAACACAAAGAAATAATAAATGCCTGAGGTGATGGATACCCCAATTACCCTGATTTGATTAATTCACATCATATGTCTGTATCAAAACATCACATGTACCCTATAAATACATACAAGTATTATGTACCCATCAGAATTAAAAAGAGTTAAAAAAAAAAGTTTAGTTTATTAAAAACAACACGAAGAGTAAAGCTACATCAAAGCTGAACTCGGAAGGGCCCAAACCTGGTGCATTACCATGGGATGCGTTTTTGGTGAGGAACGGCAGAAGAACACAGGACTCAACAGCGAGATGGGAAGCGCAAAGCCTCTAAGGAGAGTGAAAGTTTTCTGGGCTGTACTCCCTACATGGGGGAAACAAAAGGCAAACAAACATCTTCATGAAAGTGATTTTTCACACTGGTGCCTCCAACTGAGTATCATCTCGACTACTCTGCTCAGATACAAAAGTCAATCAAGTAACTTGCATGAGACTTCAATATAACATCCTACAGAATTTTTCAAAGCCTTGATTTCTAAAATTATTAACATTATAACAAAAGTTGTTGCTTCAATCACAATTACTTGGACACTGAACAAGCTGTGGCAGGCATTTAGGAACCCATTCAACGGGTTGAAGAATCAAAGCAGACATAACAAATACATGGCACCTGTGCCCCTGTTCGCTTGTGCTGCTGTAACAGAATAGCAGAGACTGGGTGATTTATAAAGAACAGAAATGTATTGACTCAGTTCTGGAGGCTGGGAAGTCCAAGATCGAGGGGCTGGCATCTGGTGAGAGCCTTCTTGCTAAGTCATCCCACGACGGAAGGCAGAAGGGCAAGGGCAGGCAAGAGAACAAAGGGGGCCGAACTCACCCTTTCACAAAGGCATTAATTCCACCCTCAAAACTCACTTCTACCCAGAACCTCTGAATATGACCTTATATGGAAATAAGGTCTTTGCAGATTGTGTTAGATTGCTAGGGCTGGCGAGCAAAGAACCACTGCATGGCTTAAAACAGAAACTTATTTTATCACAGTTCTGGAGGCTAGAAGTCCAAGATCAAGGTGTCAGCAGGGTTGGTTTCTTCTGAGGCCTGTCTACTTGACTTACAGAGCCCTTATGGCCTAATTACCTCTTAAAGGTCCCACCCTCCCCATGCAATTACAATGGCAACTAAATCTCAACATGGGTAGTAGAGGGGACAAACATTTAAACCATAGCAGCCCCCAATCCTCCCTCCTCCACCCACAGCAGACATGACTAATCCATCATATAGTCCTTGTCAAGGGCAGTATTCCAGCAGCCACCACATACAATCAGAACTGGCATAGGAGAATGCATGCACCACTCCTTGGGGCTGTATGCACCCTGAAAGCCTTTCCCACCAACTCAAGGTCACCAGCTCCCTAAGTCTGACACACACCAGATGCTCACTAAAAGGATGAGTGGATGATCTAGGAATTACAGACCTTCCGTTTCTATTCACTGTGGTTCCTCTTTAAGCTTCATCGTGTTTCGTCCTTACTTCTGCAGAGCTGGTGCACCTGGAAAAAAGTCCAGACCCCTCACTCTGGCACTCAAGGTGCTCCACGGGCCCATCTTAGACCGTCTTTCTAGTCTCGTTTCTCACTACAGACTTTCTTTCATACCGTGTGTAGTAGACTTAACAGTGACCCCAAAAATTCGTTTCTACCCAGAACCTCCAAATATGACCTTATTTGGAAATAGGGTCTTTGCAGATTGTACTAGTTTGCTAGGGCTGCCATAACAAAGTACCACAGACTGGGTGGCTTAAACAGAAATTAATTTTACCACAGTTCTGTAGGATAGTAAGTCCGAGATCAAGAGCCAGGCTGGCAGACCTAGAATCCCAGCTACTTGGGAGGCTGAGGCAGGAGTGTTGTTTTAGTCCAGGAGTTCAAGACCAGCCTGGGCAACATAGTGAGATCTCACCTCAAAAAAACCACCAAAAGAGTTAGTATTAAATATAAACACAGAATTAATTTTTTGGTAATTATTTGTTTAAGCTAAGAAAAAGATGAGGGGGTGCTTAGAAGAAGCCTCACAGCTAGGAGGTAACATTATTATAAGATTTGGTAAATTCATTTGGGTTACACAAATCCAAGCTGCACTAAGAGCTGAGACTACAGTAAAAAAAACCACCACCAATGGAGATCAGTATTAAGTAAGAAGTAGAGGGTACAGTGAAGCAGTTTTTAAAGATCTCAAGAAGTGACACCAGAAGGATATACTCCAAGGGTTACTAGCCTGATGAAGGAGTACACTTAGCAACCACTTCTCGAACTTTTTATGCGCTTGGGCCGTCTCCACTCTGATCTTCGCATCCACCCCTCAAGCCGCCCCGGTGGGCAACGTGTCCAGGCCAGAGTGGCCTCGGCACCGGATCCCCGGGGGACAGCTCGGGGCCGGAGGCACTGGGCACCGAGACCACAGAGCACGGCAAGGGCTCTGAACCCAGCGCTCAGCGCGCTGCTGGCGGTGCTGCTGCTGGTGGCAGTGGAGGTGGCCGTGGACCGGCTGGGGCGGGTGGGCGCTGTCCACTCGTGCCTGGTGCTGAAGCTCACGGCGCTGCACGCGCGCCCGCGGGGTCTGCTGCTGGATCCTACAGCGTCTGCTATCCTCAGGCCCCTGGGGATGGACTTCAGCAACACGGAGGACTATGATACAAGGCCACTTGCTGATACAAGGCCACCCGGGCCTGCGTCTTGCAGGAGCACTTGCTCAGACTCCTAGAGAGGGAGGGGCAGCGGCCTGGCCTCCGCCTTCCCCTGGGCACCAAGGTGAGGAGGAGCGTGGGGGAATAGACTGTCCCCTCTTAGCCTCTCGACCCGCAACACCAGCTGATCACAGGAGCTCAGGGACAACTTATGGACGTGACAGTCTTCTCTCCCTCCCTGTAATGGCAAAGCCAGAGATAACAAACCAGCTGTTTGACAGGGAGCAAGCAACTTACATGTTGACTCAGTTTCTTCATCTGTAAAATGCTGGGTAATATTTAAGAACATCTAGAAAGTGAAATAATATTCCTACTTCATTAAGGTTTTTATGATGATTTCATGAAACAATGTAGGTAGAAGGGCAGTGCACAGTTCATTGCACATAAGAGGTGCTTAGAAAATGCAAATTATCACCAACTGCAAACTGATTTCTCAGAACTGAGGATAAAAGGGGCTTTATCTCTTTAGAAGCAATTGCTCAAAAATTAAATATCAGGCGACTCTGAGAAAAGAAGATAAATTTCCTGAGTACTCAAAGAACAATGGGAAGAAAATTAAAATGACAGTAATTTTCCAAGGTATATATTTAGCTAGAATGAGCAACCTAAATCAGCCCCTAGAGTTCCCTTTGAAAAATGAACACTCTCACCTTTAATATTTGTCTTTTAGCATGATATCATTTGAAGAAAAAAAAAAAGGCAGGGTACCATTTAGCCTTATAACAGTATTGCTTTTTCACTTATAAAAACTTGTATGGCATGATAAGCTTCGATTTTTTTTTTTTTTGAGACAGTGCCTCGCTCTGTCACCCAGGCTCAAGTGCAGTCGCATGATCATTAACTCACTGCAGCCTCAAACTCCTGGGCTGAAACTATCCTCCTGGCCTCAGCCTCACAAGTAGCCCAAGTAGCTAGGACTACAGGCACGTGCCACCATGCCCACCTAATTTTTTAAAATTTTTTGTAGAGATGGGGTCTCACTATGTTGCCCCAGGCTGGTCTTGAACTCCTGGCCTCAAGCAATCCTCCCACCCTGGCCTCCCAAAGTACTGGGATTACAGGCGTGAGCCACTGCACCCAGCCAGTTTTGATTTTTAAGAATTTTATGAGTCCCACTGTGTGATAACTCAAATTTATGTGGTGACTTTTCTTTGAACATTCACATGTTTTTATCTCACAATGACCATATGATGTGGATTTTTACTATATCATTTTAGTGATGAGGAAATTGAGGCTCAGAGAGATTTGAGCTTGGTAACTTGCTTAAAGCTACACAAGTTTGAAGTTGCACAGCCAGGATTAGAATCCAGAGCTGCACGACTTCAGGGCCAATGCAGCTTTGGTTGCATTCTACAAATTAAAATTAGGGAGTGGTTAGTTTAGCTAATTAACCTATTAGCGCTATTAACATGAACTATCATTTATATAGTTAAGTCTAGAGAGCAGGCTCTAGACTTAGATCAAAGACAAAACATCCCCAAAACTATCACGTACCAAGCAGGAATAACTTGCAAAACAGATGAATGTTGTTTGTAGCTGTAACTTACAGAACTTTCACAGTAATCAAAAACAAAACAAACTCCGGTCAAATGAAGTGCACAAGTTACTTTGTCCACATACTACAAGTATTTATTAAGTTTACAACATATGAGGCACTATTAGATTTTTAGACATGCAGCCATTAACACACACACATTAAAAGGAAATTCATTAAATTGTTAATAGCTGTTCACTGAGTGATATGATTTTGTGGGTGAGTTTTCTCTTTGTGTTTTTCTTATTTTACACACTTTCTAAAATCAACATATTACTTTTAAATTGAGAAAAAACATTTTATATATGTAACTGGACTCCAATGGGCCAACTTATTTTAATGCTTTGGTGCTCAGACACATCCTACAGTTGCTCTGACTCATTTGAAAAATTAATATCTCAATTACCAAGATTTTCACTGTTTAAGCCAGCCACCTTATAAGAAAAACAGACATTTGAAACAGCTAGAGTGTATCCTTCACAAAAATCAAAGAGGGTTGGGGGAAGAGAAAGAAAAAAGTTATGTGAAGTAGGGACCAAGTCTTCATAACTTTTTCATTTGCCAGCAACATAGATGTGTTTACCCAGAGACCAGCTATCATCCCAAATTACAACATAGGGAGTGAATTATAACTGTGGATACTCAGCCTCAGGACAGTGGAACAAAAAGCAATCCTCACAAGTACAAGTTTTGTAGGAGAATTCTGACCAAATGCAAAGCAATTTCATACTTATGCTTCCCCTTCTTTCAATTTTTTAAAATATTTTCCACAAAGTTACTATTGCCTAATAATTCATACAATACTTACAAAAGAATAAGAGCTCAGTCAAGAGCTTTAAGAAGGTATGTAAGGAAAACTCAGATTCAAAGGGCTCTTTCCCTGAATACAAAATCACCACAGAATAAGCTGACTCTATTCACAGGCATCTTTAAAGAAGGACATTCTCGGCAAACAATGTCCTTCAATTTCAGAAAGAAGAAACCCCCTTTTATATTTAACATACATCATTCCTGCTATCTTTGAAGCCTCCCTTTCCCTGTCCCCTGTGGACAGTTTCTGCTGCTTTATGTATTTTGGAGTAGTAAGTGTTTATATTATTTTAACCTCTTAAAAGCCTCCTTTGCTAAGTGTGCGCATGTCTGTCTTAAATGGGATGAGTTCTGTATAGTATCAGAAATGCAGAAAATGTGAAAAGCTAAAGTTGTTCTTTTGCCAGGGGAAAAAAGTCAAAGCTGATGGTCAAGTTAAGATTGGTACATTAATAACCACCCAACGATAGCAAAAATTGTGTTGAGCCATAAATGTCTCTTTACAAATGCCAAGGGCACAGGCAGACATTTTATAAGCTCTCTGGATATTTATTCAAGCATGTCTGGCTCTGTTGATCTAGAGCTTTTGGTATTTGTTGACAATTTTCTATGTTAAGAAAGTATTTTTTAATCAGATGAACTTTACAGTGGTCAGAGGTCAAACTAATTAAAATTAACAGCAGTCCAGAATACATAAATAACCACCAACAAACTAGAGAAGGAGGTTATCTTAGGTTGGCAGCTCTCAAAAGAGCTATGTCATTAGGCAATAAAATTTACTTGGCTGAACTATACATAAATAAAATGTTTCTGTGGTTTAGCAGTTGTTGATGGGGAAAAGAGAATCATCACTCTCGACACTAAATGCAATGCAGCAAAGTAATTAAGGCTCTAAAATCAGATAGACCCAGGTATGAGTCAAGAATCCTTTACTTAGCAGTTAACTAAAAAACTTGTCCAAGTTGACTGGGCAAATTAATTTCTCCAAGGCTCATCTTATCTGCAGTTGGGAATTATAAAGTATCTACATCTCCAGGTTATTGTGAGGATTGAATAAAACAATGTTCATGGACTCTTTAGCAGATGCACATATGTACGCTATTTTTGTTCTCCTTTGTTTGCATCATCCCATTGTAAGCACACTTTCCCAATTGTAAAGAAGATGGCTCCCTCTCCCCATCCTCCACTCCATCCTTCAGCATCTGCTGAATTCCCCAAGGGGGACAGGATCAGTGACAGAGCCCTGGAGATCAGATTCTCAGATCCCATATCCTGTGCACTCACCTGCCATGACTAACACTGGAAGGTAGCCTGCCATAGCAGAAAAGAGTAGGAATTAGTCAACTTGAGTCCATATATGGGTTGCCAATAACTAGTGGCCAAGTGAGATTAGGCAATTTTTTTTTTTGCAATGCTATAGTTTATTAAGTGAGTAGGTTTTATACTATCAGCAATTTCCAGAGAGAATATATTGAAAAAGTACAATTGGAAAGGGGTGATTTAAAATTTTTCCCTTTGGGCTAAACATCTGAGGAGAAATAAAGAAAAAAAAAGTTAATGAAATCAGAGACTACTTTGACATATTGAATTATGAGCACACAGCCCAGGAAAGTAATTTCCCACCAGCTGCTCAGCTGTGGTAATAATTAAACTCAAAGTCCAGCCCCGTATTTTTTTTTTGGGAAAGGGGGGTGGGTCTTATAACAGTGACTTCAGTCCCTAAGAATCAAATGCTTGTTTAAAAATATTTATGGTACTCAAAGGGACAAACTTAGTAAAATAAAGCTATTTTTCTGACATCATTCCACTTGTTTAAATTATCTTTTGCTTTAATGACATTATAGGAGATTTGGCTCAAATTTCGAAAAGCTTTGTAGAGGAAGAGGGGAAAAATGTAGATTAGCATTGGTAAATCATTTTTGATGGAGGATACAATAGTCGAAATTTTGGTTATCAGATGAAATTCCAAAGGTTTCAAGAATTAAAGCAAGCAGCAATGGGGCATGGGGAATATTTAGTTTATGATTGTAAAGTTGGTAGTTTACAAGCAGTGGTGAAACACCCACTATTTAAATTAGACATTGGCTACTAGGATCCAGATCTTTCTGTCCACACGTCTTTCTCTGCCACTTGCTGCTGTGGAAAGACCCTGCTCTGGGCAGAAGTGTTCCCTTCTGTGGCTAGTCAGGTGGGAAAAGGTGTAGGTGGGCGAGAGGGCTGGAACAGGTCAGACAGGTGGAGGAAAGCCAGTTCCTCTTCATTACCCACAGCATGAGACAGGGAGGTAAATTTCCTAACTTTTCAGATACTTAGTCCTCCCCTGAAAATTGTGCATACTTCTACCAAGCTCGAAGGATTCTTGTGAAAGATTAGATGGAATCAGAGGTTTGGATGCATCAAGAACAGTGCTTTGCAAAGCAGATGTTCAGTTAGCACTGGTCTCCTTTCTGGCACTGAGTTTTGGGGTGACCTCTCCTGAGCACTCCCTATCCAAGTTATCTTTTGGAGTGCTCCTACTGTAGTCCAATTGGTTGGATTACATAGAACATATTATTGCACAGTAAATAATCATTCAATCACACAGCATAATGGGGCTTGAAATTCTAGAAAAAGAGGCAGCAAGGCAGAAAGATGCTTTGGGCACATGCCAATACATGAGGTCAGGCTGAAAAGGAGTGGAAGAGAGATACTTTGGTCACTAAATCATCTGGGTGGCATTAATAGTCACTTTTCTCTCAGCTTACTGGAAAAAAGGAAATCAAACCAGAGTATTCCTCCCAAACCTCTCAACTGAAAATTCTGTTGTGCTAGTCAGAGTTAACCTCTCCTTCCGAAACAAACAGAAGGGCTGGTAGGAGGGGAAAAGCAGAGAGCCCCTGCTTCGGTTTCTCTGTTCTCTTCCTCATCCTCCTGATATTTCTGTCCCTAAGACAGGAACGGTCCCCCTTCTCCCTCGATTAAAATTAGAAGGTGTTTCCAGGGTCTTTCTTGACCATTTACCAATAATTCCTTAAGAGGAGTGAAGAGTCCCACCGTATAAACAAGAATAAACATATCCACAGCATTTATTAAATATACTTCACCCCATATTTTCCATGTGACTAAGGATAGGCTTCAGTGTTGTTTTGAAAAGTAATAAATTTAGTTAAAGAGATAGACAATAGCAACCTCAGAGTGTTGAGAGGTAAATAGGGAAACGTGTTTTTAATGTATGCTTTTAAGAATGTGGCACAAAGAAAAGGCTCAATAAAGGTTCACTTTCTTTTCGTCTAAGCCTCAAAAGGACTGTAGGCCTATTGAGGTTACAGGACACTTATTTTTCATATACCCCGTAGACTTTGCACATAGCCTGCTATAATACATTATACAAATATCTGCAGGGTGGGTTAAAATACAAATAGATATTTTAAGATAAGGAAAAATAGCAAAATGCCCAACTCTCAGATGAACAGAAAAGGTAAACCACCAAGGTGTGGTCCAGCAGCCAGATGCACGGTGTTATGATAGATCAGGAGTTTTCATTTTGTTGTCTGCATGTAACACCAGAGTCCCCTGACTCATATTAGGTATCAACCCAGGAACACTTTTTAGCAAAATCAGGAAGAAACCAAGAATTGGAGATATGAGTGACAAACAGAGGTTTTTTAAAAGCTAATAATTCTATGTTTTGTGGTGATTACAAAGCCCGTCGGGGAAGCTTGAGCCCTCCTCCATAAAACACATGTGTGTACTTGAACAACTTCAAACAATTTCAGGGATCTCATTAACTGCAGTTTAGAATCCACTATTTTAATCCATTTAAACTCTCCATTTAAACCTTGTAGCAGTAACAGATGTTTGTCAAACCATTATGGACTTCTGGCAAAACAGGTGCAAATGGTTCATTGCATTGACTTTGGAAACTCAGCTGTGTCCTTAAAAGGAGCAAAATCCCAAGGTACCAAGATTTGTATGCTTACCATGCTGTCTTCTCTAGGGAAAAATCAGTCCTTTATAAACTGCTCAGAAGGCCCTTTTCACTTTACAGCTTGACTTCTGGGGGACAGCGTGTTTACAGACCCCTCCTCCTAGCAGTGAGCACAAGCTGAGAAGCCATGGAGGGGCATTGGAAGAACACGCTGCTGTGAGCTCAGACCACACTTCTGAAGTGGACAGAGTCCGCACTTCTCCTTAAGCAGAGTTACCAAGGGGGAGCATTAGCCTCCATTTCACAGAATTTGTTTCCAAAACTCTGGATCCACGAGGTCCCAGTTTCCTCCCCAAGGTCTTAAGCTAAGACACTTCAAAAGTCTCAAGTCCAATTTGAGGGTAGGAGAGCTGCTGAGGATGTCATGCAGGAATATCCTGGATAATTCTGAGTTTCTGCAAATGAGTGAATTTAGCATGAGTGTTAAGAGTGAGGGGCTCAGATGTCACCCTTGGTCATTTACTATTTGCATGACCTAGGCATATATAGTCTGTATATACAACTGCCTTGTAGTATGCTGTGGTGTACCGCGGATTCCCCTTCTAAAACATAGGCGCTTATTCTCCCAGCTGTGGCCCTCCTAAGGAATTCCCCTCAGCTAATGGGAGCTGCTTTAGCCAAGGCTATGTACTTCCCTGGGGCAACCTGCACCCATGATGATAAAGACCTGGCCCTTTACCTCAATTCTGGGCCTTGCTGAAGGGCTCTCCCAGCTGTGGCTCTTTCAGTGGCATTGGCTGAGGCCCTGCTGTAAGTGCATCCTGTTTCAACTTCTCCCTCTGCCCGACATGGCTTCCCTCGTGCCCTAACAGGTGTTAATCCTAAGGACACTCCCACTAGATCTGCTGTATGCAAATCTGGTCTCTGAATCTATTTCTCAAGAAACCTGACTTGTGACATTCTAAAAGTCTGTCTTCATCTGTAAAGTGGCATGATGACTGTACATACATCATAGGGTCCTTTGAGGGTTCAATGAGCTAATGCCTGCAAAGTGCTTAGCACAAGGTCTGACACAGAGTGAGCCCTTCCGGTATCCCCAAATTGATGTACAGAATCCATGCAATACACATCAAAATCCAAGCTGACGTCTTGGGAGAAGAAAAACAACATATGACATGGAGAATTTGACAAATTGATCCTAAAATTCATATGGAAATGCAAGAAACCAGAATAGACCAAACCACCTAGAAAGAGAAGGAAAAAAAAAAAACTAGAGAAGTCACACATTCCAACGTCAAAATTTACTGCAAAGCTAGAGTAATCAAGACAGTATTATACTTGCATAAAGATAGACATATAGATCAATGGAATAGAATTGATACAGTAATAAACTTGCATATTGATGAGTAATTGATGTGACAAGGGTGCCAAGATTATTCAATGGGGAAAAATAGCCTTTTCAACAAATGATCCTCATATAACTGGATATCCACATGCATTTGAATCAACATGAACTCTTTCTTCACACCATATGCCAAAATTAACTCAAAATGGATTGAAGACCTAAATGTAAGAGCTAAAAGTATAAAACTTAGAAGAAAACGTAGGTGTAAATCTTTGTGACTTTGGATTAAGTGATGGTTTAGGCAACAGAAAAAAGGGATAAATCAGATTTCATCAAAGTTAAAAAGTACTGTGCTACATAGGATACTATCAGGAAAATTAAAAGACTATGCCACAGAATGGGATAAAATCTTTGAAAATTGTTTATCTGACAAGGGATTTCTATCCAGACTAAAGAACCCTTACAACTCAATAAAAAGACAAATGGCCAATTTTAAAATGGGCAAGAGATTACATTTCAATTTGACAATTATTTCTGTACGTGACTCCATCTAACCTTCTAGATTTGAGGGTAGATGTGTTTTATTTCTTTCTGTATCTCCAGCACCTACCAAAGGAGTACCAAAAAGCATGGGGTTTTGAAGTAGGATTCCTTTGCTTCAGTCATGACTCTGACATTTAATTAACTTTTTAACCCTGGACAAGTTACTTTATTTCTCCAACTCTCCTTTTTCTCATCTATAAGATGGGCCTAGTGATACCTATCTCATAGAATTGTTGAGGCTGAACACAAACAGCCATGTGGAACTCTTAATACAATGCCTAGCATAATAGATGGTTCCTAAATCATAGCTACAATTCTGAGTTAAAATTGTGAACATTGTTCATAATAGTATCAACAAACAGAATAGCAAATTGGCTTGCTTGTCACTGTTTCTTGAATGCCTCTGTCTTCACAATCTATTCTGCCCAAATTGCCATATTGCCCACCTATATTCTGGGAGCACTATTTCTCAGACTTTTTTCCCCCCCATTATCACCCCCCCAGGGGTCTTTTTAGATTTTTTTTTTCTGATTACAACCCCACTTCCCTTATGACCTTCACCCAGTTTGCCCTATGGTAATATCTTATATATTATAACTATAGTATAATATCAGAACCAGCAAATTGAATAATGATCAAATTTGGGTTGAAATACCAAAAAAGAAAAGGATACAAATAAAATGTTGGCAGACTCCAGATTTTCAGTTTGCCACACCCTACCTCACAAAGGCAGCTAAGCCTAGTTTCTGCCCCTGAAGACTTACAGCCTCATGAGGCTTCCACACTTCAAAGAAAAAAGTCCCCCACACACTGTGGTTCAGAAGAAATGGGTAAGTGGGGGAAAGTGCTAGCCCCAATAGAATTTCCTTATTCTTTCATTCAAAAACACTTTTTAAAAAACCTTCATTATATTCAAGGAATTGTGAGGGAGATAAGTGTTTAAGGAATATCTATAGCGATTCCAGATAACTTATGCACAAGCTCCACACACACGCCAAGTGTGAATTGTGCATAGCGACTTCCTTCCAAAGACTGCCAAGCTTCCGGTAACAAAACTATGGACTTTAGTTCATAAAAATGCATCAATACTAATTTGTTAGTTAGAATAGACGTGCCATACTAATGGTAAGATGTTAATAGTGGGAAAACTGGATGCAAAGTATATGGGAACTCTATTATCTTTGCAGTTTTTCTGTAAGTCTAAAACTATTCTACAAGCAAAAAAAATATCTGGACTGGACCGATTTCTAGGATGTAAGCGAAGGTAGTGGCTCTCAAACTTTAACGTGCAATCAAGTCACCTGGGATCTTGTTAAGAGTCAGATTCTGTAGGGGAGGCCAAAATTTGCACTTCTAACTAGCTGCCCAGGTGGCTCAGATTATGCTGGTTCGTGACTAGAATTTATAAGTGCCCTTCTTAAAAGAAGAACATTGTCAGAGGAACCTTTTCAAGCAAAACTCCTTCTGCTGAGACCTTCCATTCTCAGAAGAGTGAGCTTGCTGACTTTTCTGTAGTTCTCCTGTACTATGCCTTTTTCCCCTGATGCTACCAGGTAACTTTGTATTGCTCCATATTTAGATGTAGCTAGCGTTGTTTTTAAGTGTGGACAATTTTTAAACTCTAGAAGAAAAAAAGGGAACTGTGGGGTGAAACAAACCCTGCAGGGCTACCTGCTACAAGGCTTGTGAAATACTTGTTCTTAATTATCCTAATGATCCTAGAAGGTAACAATTGTTATTTCTCATTTACAAATGGGGCAATTTGGCTCAGAAAGAATAAGGAACTTGCCCAAGGATGCACAAGTAGGTAAGGGGGGAGAGGGAGAGAAACAGAAAGAAAGACCGATTTAGATTTACACAATTACAGTCAACCAAAAAACAAGTCAAAAGAGCAAAGAAAATAGCAAGTCTCTCCTCCCCTGAACTCTTCGCTGCTCTAAGTTTGCATTTTCCTGCTCTAGCAGAACTTCCTCATAGCTGTTTGTAATCAGCTAGTTTGTAGTTTCATACTATCATGTTCCTTCTTAGTATTCTAAAGTCAGGGGTCCTCTCTTGGATCTCAGGAACAACTTCAAAGCGAAATACATCTCCTATCAGTAGCACATCCGACTAAAGCATCCACTCCTAGCCCCTTCCTTTCCATTCAGAGTTGTATGAAGCAAGCCCCTTGAATTACCCCTTATATACCCTGGGCCTGAGGGCGGGGTGCTGACTTTTCACCCCAGCTGATTCCAGTTAAGCACTTCTATGGTAAGAGCCATTTTTCAACTTTTCAGACCCCTCCCCTGGAGATTCTGATTCTTCCAGAGTGTGTGGAGCCTGGAATCTGTCCCCGCCACCAGTGATCCTTGGGCCCCAGTGATTTGGAAATCATTCATATAAGTCTCTTTAAAGGGTCAGATCGACTCCTTAAAAAAAATAGCAGCAACAAACTTAGTGTAATCTATACATAAATGTAACTGTTCAGTTTCCCCATCACAAGTCATGCAGCAGGTGGAATTCTAGTGGGTAAATCTTCTGCCTGGGCTGAGATCCCAGCTCCAATAATGACCCTCTGTGTGACTTTAGGTATTTTCTTCCTGGCCTCTCTGTGCCTCCATGTCCTCCTCTGTAAAAGGGCCCTAACTGTCCCACTGTAGAAATAAACAAAGACTACCCAAATAAGCAGAGGCTGTTTATGCAGAGTTTGCTCTAGCAGGGGTTCGGCTGCCATCATTTGCATTTGGCAGAGACTCAAAGCACGTAGGAGAGTGGAAAAGCTTTATAGTTTAAAAAGGGGGGGGGTAGGAGGATTCAAGTAGTCCCTGATTGGAGGTTATTGGCAAGGGGAAGCTATAGGCAAGCTAACTAGAAGCAGGGCATCCTATGGGGTTGGTTTGCAGATCATATTTGGCTTTCTGTGGTTGGTCCTGAGTTGGAAGCGGGAACAAGAAACAGGGAAGCCGGCAGTCATGAATCAAGTCCTGAGCATTCTGGGCCAACTGCTGCAGAGGTTGTGGTTTGACTTCCCAGACTGGATGCTGTAGAGATGTGGGTCACAGCTCTACTACAAGACTGGGTCTGGCCATTGTGTGTCTGCATGTTCAGAATCTCACTAGCTACTTCATGGTTGTTCTTGCCAGAATTCAATGAGCTGGAGCTAGTGCTTTAAAAGGCCAGGCATGTGGTAAATACTCAACACTTTTGGTCATCCTTATTTCCCATTTTACCACTACTTTTTCAGGTATGAAATGTCTTGGGGGGAAAAGAAAAGCCTCTCTAGAAATCTTTCTGCAAGAACTCTTTCCACCAAGGGAACGTCTTGGTACAGACTCGTGTCTTAACTAACGTTCTTTCTTTCCTCAAGTTTAAAAGGACACAGGGATAACAAGGGTGACTGAAATCTAGAACAAACCCAAATCTTTATTAACGATTATATTCGTCTTCTTTCCTCGTGTGTCCTTTTTCCAAAGTGAGTAAGTTATGACAAAAAAAAGTACCCAAGGGAAGAAAGCAGTTTCTAGAACAAGACTGGCTGTGCTGATAATCCAGTTCCACCCTTCACTGGCTGTGCAACCCAGACAACTTCCTTAACTTCTCCCAGCCGTGGTTTCCTCGTCTTAAATTGGGGATAATAATGCCTTCCCCATAGGTTTTTACGCATAATGTACCATCAGTTCTTGATCCATTGTGATTACTCATGTTTTCCCCTACTCCACTGTGTGTCCGTTCTGTGTGAAATAGGATGAATATTAGTACCTATTTCAAATTTTATTATAGAAATCAAGTTGGATAATAGATACAAAAGCCTTGGCCTGTTCATAGTACATATTAAATATTTAGTAAATGTTAGCTTTCATTATTAAAACTTCATCTTCCCAGCCCGGAGTGGAGATATTACCCATTGAATCAAAAAGTCAAATAGTAGAAGGACATGCTGTAAAACAGTGGTACTTAACCAGGGGTGTCCCCATACCTACCCCAGGGAAACATGGCAATCTCTGGAGACATTTTTAGTTGTCACACTTGGAGGAGAAGGTGCTACTGACATCTAGTGGGTAGAGGCCAGGGGTGCTACTAAACATCCTACAATGCACAGGACAGTGCCCACAGACCCCCAACAAAGAATTATCCAGCCCCAGTTGTCAATAGGGCCGAGGTTGGGAAACTCTGGTATAGTTCTGTGGTTCTCAAAGTATGTTCCCTGGACCAGCACCATTAGCATGACCTGAAAATATTAGAGATGCAAATTCTCAGGGCCTGCTCCAGACCCCCAGAACCAGCCCCTCTGGGGGGCAGGCCCAGCAATCTGTATATTAACAAGCTCTTTGGGGGACTCTGGTGCTCCCTAGAGTTTGAAAGGACTGATATAGCATTCGTGATGGCATGAGTCATGGAAATTCCACTAACTGATTAATCTGTTCATGAAGGATTGTGTTGCTCACATCCCACGTTTAATCTGGTGCTATCACTAAAAGCTCATTTTCTCCAAAGATGGTGAAGAATAATCCTGAGAAGAAAAGTCGTGAGAGTATTAATTGCTTAGATGGAAAAAGTTATCATAGATTGCTAACTGGTGGATTATACATACACCCACAAATTGTTTTTTAAAAAATTGACAGAGACATAGTAATTGGTATAACACAAGCAAGAAAGGCAGTTGGTTTCATTCCAACATTGTGAAAACAAGCAGCAAAATAACTGTGATGGTGAAGGAACATGGAATTTGTCAATTATTACCCAACTAGCTGTATAATTATTTTATGTATATTTATAACTATCTATTCATTCACTCTTTGAGCCTTTACTACATGCCTAATATTTTCTAAGTACTACTCTAAGCAGCGAGCACAAAAAGATGCTTTATCTTCCTGCCCCTAAAGCAATAGCTGTCCATCCTGGCTGCAGTTTACAATCACTTGGAGAGCTTTTTAAAACTACTGATGCCCCAAATGGGACATCTGGAATGCTGGTAATATTTGCTTGTTTTTTAACCTGAATTGTGGTTCTGCTGGTGTGTTCACTTTGGGACAATTCAAAAAGCTGTATACTTGATTTGTGAACTTTTTAGATGTATGCTATACTTCGATTTAGAACATTGTTATTTTAAAAATACCAATGCCTATCACATGGGAAAAAAAAAATACCAATGCCCGAGTCTTATCCAAGATCATTTATATTAGAACCTTTGGAGGTAGGCCCAGGCATTGGCTTATTTGTTTTTATTGATATTCCATTGTTGACTATAATGGCAACACCAAGTCATGCTAGGTGAGAGTCACTGATGTTTCTCCCATGGGGTAAAAATTCAGATTTTATAAGGGACCACTACTTCAATCAATGTTTCCTTGCTTCTTGCTGTTCTCAGTCAAATTGGGGAAAACAATTTGGTTACTTCCCTAACTGTATGCTCCAGCAGGCTTGGGCATATTCTAAATAATCTGACACCAGGCCCTTTTCCCACATGGCAACAGTAGCTGGAATGGAGGAGCAGGTGCTCATTAGATGAATATCAACTCATCACTTCTCTACAGGTGCCACTATTTTCATCCCAACATGAAGTTGGGCATCCATTTGCTGTTTCTCCCCATGGCTTGAGCTATGGCTACTCCCAGCCAACTACACTCATTTAGGTTACCTGCCTGGCCTGAGATGACATTTGAATTTGCAACCCCTGCAGTGTCCATTTTTAAAATTCTCTATTTTCAGTCAAACTGGGGAAACAGTTTTGTTACAGGTTGAACCCTAATCCAAACATCCAAAATGCTCCAAAATCCAAAACTTTTTGAGCGCCAACAGGATAACACAAATGGAAAATCCCGCACCTGATTTCATGTGACAGGTTATGTGTTTCATGCAGAAAATTATTAAAAATATTGTATAAAATTACCTGAAGGCTATGTGTATAAGGTGCATATGCAACATAAATGAGTCTCATAGTTAGACTTGGGTCCCATCCCAAGATATCTCATTATATATACGCAAATATTCCAAAATCCAAAACAATCTGAAACACTTCTGGTCCCAAGCATTATCAGATTAGGGATACTCCACCTGTACCTCTTTAACTGCGAGCTAATCAGAGCAGGGTGCCTTATTCATCTTTATAGATCTCCTCTCCAACCCTTCTCAAATGATTTCTCTGAGAGAATTAAACCCTATGCCCCTACGTATGAAATGAATTCACTTCTGCCCTATGCATCTAGGGTACCATCTATGTACCATCTTTGGGAGAATTGAGAAAATAGTCACTCAAATAATTTTCTGTAGGGTTATTTTTCTTGTAGGAAACTAATTGAGAAAGCCTGCATCCCAGTGATAGGAAAAGGCCTGTGTTGGAGTTAATGCTCTTAGAGCTCTTGCAGGACCAGTCTATGAACTGCACACATATTGACTTGTCATCCTCACATCAGCCCTGTGAGGTTGGCACTGTTGATATCCTCGTTTTATGGATGAGGAAACTGTTGCACTGTTAAAGTTTGATCAGCTATATCTGTTTCCTATCACTGCTGTAGCAAATTTGCCACACACTTAGTGGCTTAACACAACACACGTTTATTACAGTTTGGGAGGCCAGAAGTCCAGAATCCAGTCTCACTGGGCTAAAATCAAGGTGTCAGCAGAGCTGGTTCCTTTTGAAGTTCTGAAAGGAGAATTCATCCCCTTGCCTTTTTGGGCTTCTAGAGGCCACCTGCATGCTGTGGCTCATGGTCCTTTCCTCGAGTCACTTCTTCTTGCTCCAGTCATTGTATCTCCCTCTTATAAGTACCCTGTGATTCCATCAAGCTCACCTGGATAATCTCCCCGTCTCAAGATCCTTAGTTTGATCACATTTGCAAAGTCCCCTTTACCATTGTTAAAGAAGTTATTTATGACACTCATTAAAGATGGTAAGGCAGACTTTATCCAAGGGGGTCTCTGGCAATAGGTATAAGGCCCACTGCAATGGGGTCTTGCAGTGGGGGGAGAGATTGCACTCAACTTTAACCTCCATGAGGACAAGTGGGGATTTATAATCAAGGAGCAGCGTTGGGGGGTCAGTGGATAAAAAAATGACCGAGAAGAAACATCAAAGATAAGGGGTTTCTGGCTAAACTGATTGGATAGGATATTGCTACAGGTGGGCCAAGGTGATAAGGTATCAACTGTGGTCAGGCACCAAGGGTGGGGAATTTCTGATAGACTGGCTTAGTAGGATTCTTGGTCTGACTAGATTCTACAAGGACAGAGAAGGAAACCCAAGGTGGGCCTAGTCAAGCAGAAGACCCAAAAGAACCTGACAAAAGTTTTGGTCAAAGAAGAGAGACTTTGTCACTATGTAAGGTAACGTTCATAGGTTCTGTGGATGAGGATGTGGACATCTTGTGGGACCATTACTCAGCCTACCAGAGCAACCTGGTGCCACCAGGAACCAGCCTGTAGTCTGACAAAAACAGATTTATTGACCCACTACAGCAAGGAAGGCCCAGTACAAGGGAGGAGGGGAGTCTTTTACAAGATTTGAGTTCCCACTGACAGATTCTGAGGAGGGGCTAAGGAAGTGGGGGTCATTTCTGTATTAGTTACTCTTCCTGAGATAGATTAGGAGAAGCAGGGACAAAGTAGCTATTGGATATTGTCACGATGTGAGTGTGGTTTAGCAACACGGTACTCCCAGTAATAAAAGGAAATAGCAAAGTGGGTCTAGGGCATCAACGGTAAAGTAGGAGTCACTCAAAGAGGGGTAGGTCCTCATGGCATCCTACAGCTGCTGCATGGTCTTGGGAGAAACAATGTCTCCTGTGAATTTCACAGTCATCTTTATCTGTGTCTCCCAGATGGATTAATGGCAGGACTGTAGAATGCTGTGTTCTATTCATTAGAAGAGTGTCGATCAGCCCAGTCCACATGCAGGGGGAAAGCGGATGACAAGAGGATGAACACCAGGGGGTGGGATTTCTGGGGAACACATTAGAGGCTACCTTTCATACCCTTTGAGCATTAAATCAGGGGTGTCCTTAATCAACATGCAGAATGACTATGGCTCTAGACTAAATAGCTCAACAGCACATTGGGTTATTTTTCTGAGCTTATTGTTCACTTAACAAAAATTTATTAAGAATAAAACATATTTGAGAGGAAAAAAAGAACAGGGGGAGAGGAGAGAATTAGCCTTAATTTTCCCATACTAACACACGTTTTTATTTTTGCCTTTAAATACATAAATATTTTTACACGGCTGTAATTAAATCATTTTGGTGTGATTTTTTAGATAGCATTTTTTAGATATTAGCATTCTATAATAAAGCATTATCCACATTTCTAGAAAAATCTTCATAATCATCATTTTAACATACTAGAGATTCTCATTATCCCAGGATTACTTATTATCTTAAAGTGAGGCCTTAACCCCCATTAAAAGGTAATCAATTTTCTTATAAATGGAGGGAAAGCAGTGGCTATAAATTATGAAAATAAGTTTATTTGATGTGATATCATCCAAAAGTCGGTCATAATAACAACTTCACCAAATCTTAAGATAAAAAATGAATTAAATGTTAATTTTTTGGGAGGGCATGGTTAATTTTTCTGCAAAATTGCATGGTGGCATTATAGGCCTTGCCCTTCTCAATTGACTTGCACATTAAGACCACCAAGAGTGTCCTCTTTGCAAAAAAACAATAATAGTCAAGAACTTCATGAATTTTTAACAGTGGCCTTTTGGTAACCCTTTAATCCAAATATATTTTGTAAATGCCATCATCATCCTTTATCCAACCCACTTTGTTAACTGGTTTACTTCTGTGAGGTCCTTTGCCTGCAATTGAAGCAATTCTCTGAAATCACCTGCATTGATTTTGTGAAAGCCCACACCTTTGGAAAAATTTGTAATTCTGCTTTGGAATCAATTTATGTTAATTGTATTTGCAGTGTATTGCTAGGTGTTGACCATCAGCGAGACCAATCAAAAAGATATTGATAATGGGTGGGGATAAATCAGAAGTTACTGTCAATAAGGAAGAAATGTTTTAAGGGTATTTCATAGTTGGTAAATTCATTATTGAAAAACTTCATGATTTTTTCTTTTTTTTTTTTCTTTCTTGACACAGGGTGGTCTCTCTGTGTCTCCCAGGCTGGAGTGCAGTGGCTTCATTATAGCTCACTTTAACCTCAAACTCCTGGGCTCAACTCATCCTCCCGCCTAAGCCTCCCAAGTAGCTAGGACTACAGGCATATGCCACTGCGCTTGGCTGATTTTTTTTTTCCATTTTTTGTAGAGGTGGGGTGTGGGTGGTCTCACCTTCTTGCTCAGGCTGGTCTCAAAATCCTGGCCTCAAGGGATCCTCCCACCTCAGCCTCCCAAAGTGCTGGAAATACAGGCATGAACTACCACACTTGGCTGACTTTTTTTTTCTTCTGATTGTAATATGGCAACTCTGGAGACTCATATTATTGAAAATACTCAGGACAACCTCTTGTTTGTCATTTAGTCTTATCTACAGTTTGAACACATGAAGATTCTTTTTATATGTATTAACAATAGTCCGAATAGTAATAATGACAATGGTTAGCTTCTATTTAGTGTTCTGTTCTGTGCCAAGCATTGGATAATATTGGATACTATTGGATACTATTGATCAAAGGATAACTGTCGTAGTGCAATGTATCAAGGCTTAGGTATTAAACAAGAATATGATGAATCAATGAATAGCGCAGAGAAAAGTATTTGGGAAAATAAACATAATAAGGAAGAGATTTCTGTTAAATAAAAATTATAGGGGGTCATTGTTTTAGACTAAGTTCCTGCACTAGGTCCTAACAGACCAGACTAAAAATCAAAATGACGTCACTCATACTAAAATTCCATGTTACCAAACTGCAACTAAGTTGTTGTCTGACCTTCCCAGAAATCGGGAGAGAGTTAACAGTCAATTTCCCAAATGGGCCAGTTCAAATCTTCAATTGGCATGACAATGATATTCCCTCTGTTTTAATCCTCACACAAAGAAGGTGGCCTGAAGTAACCTGACATTAACTCATCAGTTATTTTTCTATTGTTCTCTCTCCCTGTACATGCCTTACAAGAAAAAGTGATTTTAAAAAGTAACAAATACTCTTTGTTTTTCTTTCTGCTTTCTTTAGCCCTTCTCTGTCTACAAAGCCAACCTCTTCTGGTCACCTCATTGGGACATTTATTCTATTCTATGGAATGAAGTGTTGCCTGATTCTAGAATCATCAAGCCAGTTGAGATCTTTAAACTAAATTTGTTGTAATTTTGTTTTTTGACACATCAAATCATTTAAATCTTAAGAAAAGAAGATTGATATGAGCCAAGAATACAGTTGAAATTTACCCAAAAGGAGTAGAGGGCTCAAGTGAGAAAAACTTCCTTAGATATGGGGCCCCACTTCATGTTTGTAATATATAGTGAAAAGTCCACATGCCAATGAGGTGGCTGTACCAGCGATGGAGCCAACTTCACCTGGAGAGCCAAGAGGGTTTGGGGGGAGATTTATTCAAGGAGAAACGAGATGCTCGTGTGGTATGGTCTTGGTTGTAATTAAAACTGGTTGCAGCAAGCTTTCTTAGAAGCTAATATAGACATTGTCTCTCCAGATTTAGGCAGAGTAAACAAGCAAGGTATTTTCAAGAACAGTTCGCCTCAGCCATTCTACCTGGAGTCAGAACTGCCCAGAAGGAACCTTAGAGCTGGGAGATAGAGGTCACTTTCTGGGTCTAGCATTGATGAAGGGATTTGTTTTGCTAGCAATTGTGGCTGTTTGCTGTCTTGATTGCTTTTTTGGTCTTGGGTGCCCCATGGAGGGCAAAACCTACAGGAAGGAGTTTAGGAGATGTAGAAAGAATGTCACCCCCAGGAAACTACAGCAGGCTTTACATATGCAATTTCAAATACCTTCCTCAGCAGGTAGTAGTGTTCTACAGATGAGGCCACTAAGGCATGGAAAGGTTAAATTGCCTACAGCCATGTCACTAAAAAATGATGATTCAAGGATCTAACCCAGGAAAGGCTGAATTGCCTGCTAGCTGTGGGGTCCAGGGCACCTGGGAAGGTGACCCTTTCTCCTCCATACATTCCAGGCCCCTAGCAACAAAAAAGTGTCACTTTGAAAGAACAGGGATTATAGGGAAATAGAGACAAATTCTCCTTGCAAAATAGTTTTTTCTCTTCATTTGTCTTTTCTACGTTAGAACAGCTCTGCATGTGTATGTGTGTGTGTGTGTGTTTGTGTGCATTTAACAAGGACCAAAGCAGTGAGTCACCCTGCAAACAAGTAATTTGGTCATCGATCTTCCAGATCAAGGAAGGATGCCGAGCTAACGCCGTTGTGGCTGAAGTGGGGCCATCCATTACCCAGCGCTTCTCAGAGAAGCGATTCTCAGAAACCAGACAAAGAGGAAATGAAGACTGGAAAAGGAGACGATTTGAAATGTCTGTGAGGATAAAGTGAAGAAGCATCCACTCATTCATTCACGTGTTCTCTCAGCAAACAACGGTGAGTGGGGCCTTCCTGAACCACCAGTCTAAAGAAAGCGCACAGGTTGTTTTTTACCTCTGGAACTGTTCATTTCCGTGTAGCACAGTTCACAGCCAAGTGAAAAGGAGCTGGTCGTGCGAAGACCAGAGAGAGGGCATTTCAGGCAGAGGGAACAAGTGTCAAGTCCCTGGGGTGGGAAATGGCTTGATAAAGTGTTCCAGGAACTGGCAAAAAACCAAGGGATGGAGCGCAGCGAGTGAGGGGGAAATGCCATGAGACAAGCCAGAGACACGCACAGGGGCCAGAGCCATCAGAGCCTATAGGCCACAGTCCAAAGATTGTGTTTTATCTGGAGGATGATGGCAAGCAGATTTAAGAAGGACAGGGACATAATCTAAGTCATGGTTCAGTGGATCCCTCTGCCTGGAGAAGAAACCAGACAAGAGGCTGTGGAGGGTAAGGAATGGTGGGACCTTGGATTAGAGGTGAGGTGCAAGGAATGGAGAGAAGTATAGACAATCTAGATTCAAGAGCTATTTCGGGACAGAATCGACAGGATCGAGCTTGGCTGCAGGGCGTGTAGCTTTGGTAGCTGGGCGTGTGGTGGTGCCATATCCCAACACGGAAGTTTGGAGAAGACAGGCCACCTTTGGGCTTCTGCACAGTGTGGCATTGGAGGGGAAGCATTTCCCAGAGGCCAGAGATGTGACCCTGAACAAGACACCCACTCTGGTCCCTCAATTACCTACCTTAGGATGCTAACCACGGTCTCACCCTAAATAACAATTGGCATTTTTTAGGGCCATCTGAGGTTTTCACATTTCTTTGTTTTTTTTCTTTTGAGACAGAATCTTGTTCTGTGGCCCTGGCTAGAGCGCAGTGGCATCATCATAGCTCACTGCAGCCTCAAACTCCTGGGCTCAAGCAATCCTCCTGCCTCAGCCTCCCAAGTAGCTGGGACTATAGGCATGTGCCACCATGCCCAGCTAATTTTTTCTATTTTTAGTAGAGATGGGGTCTTGCTCTTGCTCAGGCTGGTCTGGAACTCCTGACCTTCAGTGATCATCCCTCCTCAGCCTCCCAGAGTGCTAGGATTACAGGTGTGAGCCACTGTGCCCGGCCATAAAAATATTTTTAAAACCATCTAGGCAGCCTGCGAATTCCTTTGCTCATATCTGTGATCAAGTGAAATAATGCAGGCACACCACTAACAGTGCCTGGCAGTGGCAAACACTCAGTAAATATGCAATAAATGTAAATATGTAACTCATTGCTATTACTACATGGTAAATATTTACAATTAGTATGTTATAATATTCAAGTTCTTTTTATGTTATTCACCAACTGTGCAATCTGACTTCTTTTAAACTTCTGAAAATAAAACCATCAGTATTCAAATTACAGTGAAAGTAAGTAACTGTATGAGGGTTTTTTATTTCTGCAGTGGGTTATTGATTTAAGTGGATTTAATCACCACTCTATTGCCATCTGAGTGACCCTGAAACATATGAATGATTTTAAAGCAAATTGCACTTTTCTTCCGTGGCTGCACACAGTATTTTTGATGCCAATATTTGTTCTGATGAATTTCCTCCTGTTACTAGCCTCTTGATACACAAGGAGGGTGGGTGGCAGGCATTCTTGGATGCCTATAAAATGCTCCCCTCCTTACCTGAGAGCGCACACATCCACACACCCCAGCTTCTTCCTTGCTGACACAGTCGTGACTGTGTTCATGGGCCAGGAGAGAGGTGGACCTGGGCCCCTGCCTGGCCTCAAGGCTGAATCTAGTTTGGTCTAACGTGATGATCAGAATGCCATTCCCGTTGCCAATGATCAAGGATGGGTGTGTGGCACAATCCTAGCCAGTGAGGGGTGTCCTGGAAGATTTCCCTCATTCTTGAACAGGGGCACAAGGAAGGAGTGTTCCCTTTGGCTCCCTCTGGATATGATCTTCTCACCTTGGAACTGTGGCTGCCACCTTGAACCGTGAACAGAGCCAGCCAAGAGGACAAGCCAATGCCCTGAAGAGAACAGAATGAAAAAACAAAAAGAACCTGGATGCTTAAGTTAGCCAGCCCTGAAACTACTCTAAGTCAGGATTTCTGATCATGAGAGAGATTTTTGTCTTAACTGTATAAGCTGCTTCTACTTGCAACTCATTACTTGCATGTGAGAGTGCCAGGTGATGGAGTGTCTGCACCATTTTACACTTTGGAGAGCAGTCATTCACTCAGCAAGTGTTAACTGAGCACCTATTATGTGCCAGACACTATGCTAAACACTGGGGATGCAGTGGTGACTAAGACACAGCCCCTGCCTAATACCACTAACCTTCTGTTGGATGAAATGGACATTGAATGACTAACTTACTTAAAATAATTTTTTCAACCAAAATATAAGTGCCATAAGGAGACATATAGGGTGGGAAGTCTTCCTAGAGGGACTCATATTTGTGCTAAGCCTTGAGGGACAAGGCTCAGGTCTTAACCAGGCCCAGGAGGAAGGGGGGTGGGAGGGGAGCAATGTGGTATCAGAGACAGCAGCATGTATGAAGACATTTAGGTGTCAAGAAACTCCTGTGGTTATAGGGCAGAGGAAGGATCCTGAGGCAGCAGCTGAGTTTGGAGAGAGGCAAGTGAGAGCCGTGAAACCCTACAGACCAACACAGACCATGCCTGGGATTCCAGTATCATCAATCTGTTCGAGTCGATCACAAAGAAGGCTATGATGGGAGAAGCAGCCCTTGACTTATTGATGGGCATATAAAAATCATACCTTGCTTATTCCGGACAATTGAAAGGATCTAGAGAATCAATGGTATCAGAGGACAAAACCTGATTGCACTTCTCCATGTCCTACTAAAATGCATCATGCAGGCTACAAGCTTCATAAGACCACCTCTCCAGGCATCTTGGTTCCCATCAAGGGAGCGTGCACATCTGTTAGGGTGCACTTGGCTCTAAGAAATAGTGTAGCCATCACCTTAAACAGAAGGAAATTGATTGATTACTGTGATTCAACAATGTCATCCAAGACTCAGGTTCTCTTCTATTCATCTATCCTGCTGGCTTATTGTGTCAGTAATGTCTCTATCATGCTCTCGAGATGACTGCCTCAACTCTGCACCATGTGTTTACATGACAGAGTTCCAAGAAGAATGCAAGCTCTACTTTTCCAAAACCTCTCCCTTGTCAGGAAGAAAAATCTTCCCAGAAGCTCCCAGAAGACTTCCCCTAACATCTCATTGGCCAGAACTGGGTTCCACCCCTACTCACTGACCAATCATTAGCAAAGGGAATGGGTTGCCTTGATTGACTTAGACCAATGAGTGATTAATTGCTGGGGCAGTGCACAATGCTGCAAGACAAATCCAGGGCTCTTTTGTCAGCAAGGAGGAGGGGAAATACCTATGGGTGGGTATACCAATCGGTCTGTACTAACATGAATCTTAATTGACCAGTGGAAGCTCTTCACCTTGAAAGGCCCTGTCATTTGCCAACATAAGAGCCTGTTTCTCCCTAAAGACCCTGACGTCAGAATCCCTCATAGAATTCATTTTCAGTTTATCCTGAAACTCCTTTTTTTTTTCTTTCTTCTTCTTTTACCTCTTGATGATATAACACAGAGATGTGTTATTTATTGGGTATGGGTAACTTTTTTTCCCCCTGAAATAATATCTATAGGTGTTTACAGGAGAAAATTTCTCAAATCAATCACCTCTAAAATTTAATAGGCATGTGCATCAAATCCCTCAGCCAATCCATAAAATATTTAAAATTCTCTGCCAAATTAGTCCATATATAAGAAAAGTTAATTTAGGTACCCTCTTCATTGAGCGTCTGCCAAAAAGAGTCTTAGCTAGATGAAATCATTCTTAATATATCATCTGAATTAATGAAAATCCATCTACCTTCATTTTTTGTGTGATGTGATAAATTGAGAAACCTCCATGGGGATGGTAGTAGGGAAGGAAGTGGAGTTGTGTGCAGGAGGTAGTGAGGGAGGCAGAACCAATCTGTCTTCCTCAGCAGATCTGTACATTTTTTAAGGGTAGGGACCACATTTTAAGAGGTGGCTTAACATTGTGATTAAGTGTTGGGGCCTAGTTTCAAAGGCAAATTCTGCTACTTTGTGATCTCCGGAAAGTTACTTAACTTCTCTGTGTCCCAGCTCATCTCTATAACGAGGACAGAAACAGCAGCCTACACTTCATAGGGTTGTTCCTTTGTAGGAGGGACAGTCAGAAACAATCAATTTTTTTTGACATGTGCCTTAAACTTGTTGCCATCCTTAATTTCTTCATTCATAAACTTTGCTTAAAGGACTAGAATTCCCATTCTTCTCTCTTTTTTATATAGATTCTTGCCCTCAGCCCAAGTGACCACAGGCAAAGATTTTTATTTCCCAGTGGAGAAAGAGACTCCTTCATCTTCTTGGTCATAGTTGGGATGAGGTGCATGTGCTCATCCACACACGTGGTCACACAACTATCCAGCTGCTACTTCACCTGAAGCTCCTTACTCCCTTCATCTATTGAATCTTTGGCTTTGTCGTTGCAACACATGATGCAACTTGTTGTTCACCAATGCTTGGGCTTGAGGTAGAGGAGCATGGCAGTACTCAATGCACTGGTGCACCTGCTGCATGAACACCTGGCTGTCCTCACAAGAGCTGGCACTGTACTGGGGCATGGGGCCCTGCATCTTTTGGATGTTCCCTCTCTCTAGACTCCTCACCAGGGAGTCCACCACCTCCTGTACCTGGAGCCGCTGCAGCTCTGCTATGGCAATCCCATGCTGTAATTTTGTTTATACAAAATTTACATAAAATCCTAACCTCTTTTGCACCATGGAGCACTTTGGCAGTCTGATAAATCCTTACAGACCTCTTCTCAGGATTACGTTTTTAAATGCATAAAATAAAATACATGGGATGACAAAGAAAATTAATAGAATTGAATAACAGTTATCAAAATATTTTCAAAAAATTTGTTATATAGAATATATGTGTTCTTTATTCATGAAATAACAAGATCTGATAACAAGTAATATTAGATAATATTAGACCTGATAATATATAACAGATAATATTAGACCTGATAACAGGTCTAATAACTTGTGTAATTTCAAGGAAGCAATGAGCATAAACAATACTTTGGGATTTCTGTAACAATTGTAATATTGTATGAAAATGCCCATGATTTTTATTGGCGACAAGGTCACAGATACTACTGTGACTACATTCACAATGGAAGGAAATCTAAATTTCAGTTCAAGGTTAATCAAATAGAATTGTATTTTCCCCCCCAGATCTTAGGTTAAGAAACCAGATACAGATTGTACCATAACCACTTTCTTTATTATTAATCCTTTACAAACAAAATTTTAAATAGCTGCTTAATCATCACTCCTACCCTCCACCAGCACCAATCATGAGAAATTTATTTCATTTCTTGATTTGTTCTTAAAATCATGCTGAGAGGCCGGGCGCGGTGGCTCATACCTGTAATCCCAGCACTTGGAGTGGCCAAGGTGGGAGGATCTCTTGAGGCTAGGAGTTCGAGACCAGCCTGAGCAACACAGCAAGATCCCATCTCTACAAAAGATAAGAAAAATTAGCCAGGCGTGGTCGCATGTACCTGTAGTCTTAGCTACTTGGGAGGTTGAGGCAGGAGGATCACTTGAGCCCAGGAATTCGAGGCTGCAGTGAGCTATGATAACACCACTGCACTCTGGCCTGGAGCAACAGAGCGAGACCCTGTCTCAAAAAGAAAAAACAAAATCATGCTGAGAAAGTATTTTTGCCAGCCTGTATGATGGATTTCCTGAAACAGAGACCTGGGTTCCCACCCAATTCTCTTGCCCTCTCCTTGTTGATAATGTAAATAACCATCTTCCACCAAGGCTTCAACACCTACCAGATGGATGTGGAGCCTGGAGCAAGGGATGTTAATAAAGGGAGATTTGTTCTGAGAAGTTTGGATTCAGTCGAGCACTTTGGGATCTGGAGGGCCATATGTGGCCTTGATGCCGCAGGTTCCCCACCCATTAATGTTCACCTGAGCATGGGAGTGGGTGGGAGGAGGTGATGGCAGCAGAGACATGTGTGGGATAAGCAGGGTCAAGGGGCTCTCTGCCATCCTGGGTAGATTACAAATTCCTCAAGGGCAGAGACTCTGTCCTCAGAGGCAGTATGACATCATGGTTTGAGTTGGGACACCAGAACTCTGCCACTTGCTACTCCTCAATACCTAACCACTCTCTGCCTCTGTTTTCTCAGCTGTATAATGGGGATACTAATAGTATATTCCTAACAGGGTTGTTGTGAGATTCAGCAAGTTAATCTGTCTAAAGTGCTTATTATTGAATGGACACATAATATAATAAGAACGGAATAATACTGGCTATAATTCTCCATCTCTTTAACCTTGCAGACATTTTTCTGTGCTTGGCACAGAAAATGAGCACAATAATTTCTTAATAACTTTATTTACTTCCAGACAGGCTTATATTTATTGTTTTAAATTGGCAAATTAAAAATTATATATATTTATCATATATAACATGTTATTTTGACATATGTATACAATGTGGAATGGCTAAATCAAGCTAATTAACATATGCATTACTTCACATACCCTTTTTGTGGTGAGAGCACTTAAAATCTACTCTCTTAGCAATTTTCAAGAATACAATACATTGTGATTAACTATAGTCACCGTGTTGTACAATAGACATCTTGAACGTCTTCTTCCTAACTGGAATTTTTGTATCATTTTGAAATAATGCAGAAAACTGCAAAAATTCATAATTGAGTTAATTATCTTCAGCACAATAGCTGATTTAGGTAGGCACTATGGAGCAAATAGGACTACTCTTGGGGCAGATGTTCAAAGCCGGGTTCCACCACTAATGATCTGTGATAAGTTAGCAAAGTTACCTAATCTTTCTTCCCTACCCCTCTCTCCTCATTGGTAAAGTGGGGGAAATAATAGCATTGATCTCTAGTGTTTTTGTGATAATTAAATCATCCACATAAAGTTTTAGCACAGTGCCTACAGCATAATAATTGTTCACAGTTATTTTATGTTTACCATCTAACAGTCTCCATTCTAAGCACTTTGCAGGCATTATCTCAAGTAATCTTAACCACACCTCTGAGAGGCAGGCATTAACATTACCCCCATTTTTCCCATAGGAAAACTGAGGTATAAGGAGGTTACCCAGCTAGTGGCAGAGCTGGACTTGCACACAGGAGTTAAGCATCTGCTTATGCTACCTGAAGCTGGATTGTAGGGCTATTTTTAGCAGTCCTTGGAGATGTAGAAGGCATCAGGGACTAAGAGCAGGGCAACGATGAAAAGATCAGGAGAACATAAAAAAAAGAGATTTGGAGCTTGAAAGAGGAAGGAAATACATTTATCGTAGTGTTTTCAGCTGAAGAAATGAACGTTGAAGAATTACGATTCTTATCCAAGAACCCCCTGCTAGTAGGAGGTGACACAAAGGTTCAATTCTGTCGGACTTGAGCTCACGACACCTTCACTGTCTCCATCAGCTCCATCAAACACGCATGCACATGCGTGCGCACACACACACACACAGAGCAGTGAGCAATAGACCTGGTACCTGTTTCTCTGACCTTTACTGTAAGAATTCAACCATAGTTCTAGGTACCTAGCCCATGAGGAAAGGAGAGCGCAGGGGATTAACTTTTTGCATACAACCCATTTGATTTCTGCCTGGTCAACAAAACATGCTTTGTTGCCCGGAGGAGCTAAATCAGGCTATTTAAATCCCTGGTCACTACAAGTATTCTCCTGATTTATGAAAAAATAATCAACAAGTGTGTGTTGATTTAGATTAGCGCAGCTTCAAACTATATCCATGGCATGGGTCCTTTTTTTTTTTTTCCTCTCAAATTGCATTTTAGTGTGACCTGTAGAAAAGTGCACCAGATGAAACATTTGAAATAATAGCAATGGAAGTAAAAATAATGAGAGCATTGTAACAATTAATATTGTTTATTGAGTGTCTGCCCTATACTAGGCATTATACTAGAAACTTTCTGTTCATTATACTATTTAATTTTCTCAAAAATCCTGTGAGGGCAGACTTCTGATTAAAGATAGTAGACTAGGCACATACATTTATAGCCACTTTCTCCTGAAAGCCCATTAAAATGACAAAAAGCAGTACTTTTTATTTTTTTGTTTTTTGGTGAATAAATACATAAGGACAAAGAGACCAGGAGAGACAGTTGCAGCAAGAGCGTTGTGGAATCTGGAAATCAAAAGAAGTATGTGTGGTATAACTTCTTGGATGAGGTTTAGCTCAAGTGGCAGAAGGCCCAGTGTGACAGTGATTTAAACACATGAGGTTTATTTCTCTCACGTAAGTATAGAATTGTGGAATGAAGAGTAGGCATGGAGGGTCCACAAGGCTGTCAGGGACCTAGGCTGTTTGTAGCTTTCTTAACATCACTGGGGTGTGACCCCCACCTCAAGGTCCAATAAAGCTGCTTGGGCCCTGTGCATGAGGCCCATTTTGCAGTGGGTAGTAAGGAAGAAAGGTGGGGTGAGACAGGTGTGCACCTCAGTCTAAAGACACTTCTCTTCTTGGTTATTATAATCACACGTCTTTTACCCCCGGTGTCAATCTCTGTTAGGGATAGATGTTATCTAGGTTTAGTAAGCTATTTTCATGCCTTTCTTTGTAATTAACCAGAGTTTAGTTAACTGATATTTATGAAACAAATGCTGTATTTGAAATTTCCTCACCTTTGGAGTCAGAAACACTTAGCATTATGCCAAGCACTTAGTAGGAATGTTGGCTCCAGGATTAGCTGCAGGAATAACCATGACCATGTAACTTTATCTCCTTTAGTCTTGACGTGCTTGTCAGCATGATGGAGGCGGTAGAGCCTTCTCTAATTGGTGCCTGAGACGTGAAATGGGATGTATGTAAATCTGGACAGCATAAGTTCTCTCCCAAATGTCAAGCTCCTTTCATCCCTCCACCCTTCTGGGAGTCCCTAAGAGTGCAGCACATTGGCAAAGAATGGTAAGGATCCTTTGTTTGGAAACAGCATTTTACGATTTACAAGTTCATGAGCATGATCTCTTTTGGAGCCTGTGAAGCCTTTAAAGCTTTGGCTGCCAAAAGAAGATGCTCTACGCCGGTGGTAGAAGGCTTTAAACAGAATGGACTCAACACAATCACCCCCACTGGAGAGTGATTTTTCTCCCTGCAGGGCAGAACGTAGACAGGAATGAAGTTAGACTGAAATGCAATTTTGTAAATGGCAGCAAGGTAGCAATTATATGCTACAGCTACATTGAATCTTGGAGCCTTTAAATATAAATTAAACAAATGAAGTTTCAAGTCTTAGAGGCCTAATTTCCAGAAGTCACTGCACTCCTACCTGTGGCCCAGGAGGAAATGTGCATTATTATTTAGTCCTGAGAACTTTCACGATGAAACAAAATCATGCTCTCCTTGTTCTGCTTCAGGGAACTCAATTCATAGCCTATCACAGCTGCAAGCTTTACAAGTTATGTAGTTTAGTGGATCCCAATCTTTTAGATTTCACACAATGAAGAAAGTCTTTGGTTGGTTGGTTGTTTTTATTGTTATTTGTGCATTGCTTTTAGTGAGGTGGTTTACATTGAGATTGTCAACTTTATAATTGCGTCAAGAAAGACCATTTTAAAAATGAAAAAAACAAACACCACCACCCCACCAGGACTACCACCTTTCATAAAAGATAAAACATTTTAACACTAAAAGAGTAGGAAATAACAACACATCACCCAAGAACGATTTTTGCTATGCATCTAATAAAGCTTGTAGTCTTACCTCCAGGTTACAGAAGATACAGGGATGGAGGAACAATTTAAATAGCACCATGAGGAAACAATCAGAAGAATCTAGAAAGAGGGGCATATTCTGTAAGATGGCATGACCTGGAACCTTGAAATGTCAATGTCATGGGGAAAAACAGGTGGAGGGCACTGTTCCAGACCAGATGAGACCAAAGAGACAAGCACCAAGTGCAATGCATGGAGCTTGAATGGCTTTGGTTTAGGGCTTGGGGGGTGAAGCTATAAAAGACATTTTACAAAAACTTAAACATTGAGTTACCATATGACCCAGCAATTCCACTCCTAGATATATGTGCATGAGAAATGAAAACACATGTCCACACAAAAACTTGCAAATGAATGTTCATGGCAACATTACTCATAATAACCCCAAAGTGGAAACAACCTAAACATCCATCAACTGATGAATGGACAAATATTTAATAAAAAGTGGCATATCGTTATGGAATATAATTCATTCATAAAAAGGATGAAGTATTGAACCATGCTACCACATGGATGAACCTCAAAAACATTATGCTAAGTGAATGAAGCCAGACACAAAGGACTACTTATTATGTGATTCCATTTATAGGAAATCCCAGAACAGGCAAATCTGTACAGACAGAAAGTTGATTAATGGTTGCCAGGGGCTGGGAGGGTGGGGGGAATGTAGAATGAGGAGAGACTGCTAATAAGTTTCTTTTTGGGGTGATGAAAATATTCCAAAATTAGATAGTGGTGATAGTTACAGAACTCTGTTAACATACTAAATACCACTGAATTGTACACTTTGAAAGGGTAGGGAATTTTATGGTATGCAAATTGTATCTCAATTTTTGAAAAAACAAAATAATAGTGTGGGTACAAGTAGTTGATATAATGGAGATATCAGTAATTTTCTTAGGCGTGAAATGGCATTGGGGGTATGCAGAATAATATCTTCATTCTTAGGAGACCCCTGCTGAAGTATTCAGAAGCCAGGGGTCCTGATGCTGGCAATGTTTTTTCAAATGCTGAGCCCACACAACAGAATGGGCTCTTTAGAGCAAATATGGCAGAAGATTAACAATTGCTGGCGGGGCAGGAGCGGTGGGAGTATGTGGACATTTGTCATACTCTTCTTTCAACTTTTCTGGGTGTCTGAAAGTTTTCATAATAAAACATGTTGGGGAAAAGGAAACAATAAGTCATCAGAAAACAATCAGAGTAGGACAGATGTAATTTCATAGGAAATAAAATGACAGTACTTTCAGTGGAATATATTTAGCTTTAAGAAAAATTCACTTATTTTACCTTATTTTTCTCACTTTCCCATGAAGTACTGAAAACCCCTTGGCACCCATCAGAGGACCACTGGTGGAGACCCACTGTCCCAGAGAGGTAGCACATGTGGCACTTGGTTGAGAGGATGAGTTTGGGGTAATGTCCTTATTTGGATTCTAATCCCAGCCGCTGCTGGCTCTTGCTTGCCAGGTGGCCTTGGGTAACCTTGTGCCTCAGTTTTCTCATCTGTAGAAATTGGGTCGATAACAATAGTGTCTACCTCATAGGGTTGTTGTAAGGATTAAGCGAGTTAATATTGTTAAAGTGCTTACGACGGTGTGACAAGTGTTAAATAATAACATCCCATTTCTTTATAGACATGTACATTCATTTTCTACCGCTGCTGTAACAAATTAGTACAAATTGGGTGGCTTAAACAACACACATTATCTTATAGTTTGTAGGTCAGCAGCTCAATGCTGGGCTATAACCAGGGCATCAGCAGGGATGGGTACCTTTCTGGGGACTCCAGGGGAGAATCTGTTTGTTTGCTTTTCCACCTTCTAGAGGCTTCCCATGTTCTTTGGCTCAAGGCCGCCCTTCCTCTGCCTTCAAAGCAGCAATGGTGGGTCAGGTCCTCACATTGCATCTTTCTGACTGCCCCCGCCTTCTCCTTCCATTTTTAAGGACCCCTGTGATTACACTGGGCCCACTTGGATAATCCTGGATAATCTTCCTTTTTTAAGGTCTGCTAATTAGCAACCTTAATTCCATCTGCAACATTAATTCCCCTTTGCCATGTAACATAACGCATTTACAGGTCCTGGGGATTAGGATGTGGACATCTCTGAGGGGCATTATTCTGCCTTCCACAGTACAGAAATATCTGGCAAAGCGAAGAGAAGGGACTTGGCTGAGGTCATACAGCAACCAGAGGAAGGTGCAAGCGAGGACTCATGTCACCAACTTGGCTTGGCCAACAGCTATAGTACCTCTCTGTATTGTTAACATTTTGGAGAATAAGGCTCATGTTTGCTGGAAAGTTGATCATGAGCAGAGCCTAAGACAAGCCTGGTATACAGTTGGAACTTATTACACAGGGGTGCAAGAACTAAGAAAGAATAAGGTTCTATGTTTATGAAATAACAGGAGAAATAGTAGTGTCTCAGCAAGAGAGGGCTGTGGCTGCTGTCTGGCCAGGGTGTGCAGCTGGTTAATGTAAGAAACTGGAGTGAAACACAGCCTTTCAGCAGTACCTGGCATATAACTGGCATTTAGTAAATACTGGTAGATGAACTGACCTCCAAGAACAGGGCTCTTTGTACTCTACCAGCTGCTCAACCAAAGTGATTAGAGGTCCTCCAGGCCCCCTTAAATGCCAGCTGAGAAATACATGCACATGTGCCGACCTAGATAAGGCATTAAGAGGGAGACATTTTGAAATAAACTGCGAACATTTTGCAATCCATTATTTTCTCCCCTGTTGAACCAGATATTGAACTTTCATTGCTTAATTTTAGCTTAATGGTTAAAAATATTCTGGCTTCTACAATTTCCACTGTAAATTGCTCATATGTGTTTACTTCCTTAGGTGAAGCAATGTTCAAATAGAGGTAACATTAACATTCATGACATTACTGAGAGGCTGGATATGTGGAGACACTGATGAGAGAATAGAATGGAGAAGGAGATGGTGTGGTGATGCATGGACGAACAGACACAGACAGATGAGAAGATGATGTCATCATGAAAGGTGTGAATGCACAAGTAAGAGGCAGCTACATTGCGTAGTGTTGAAGAACACAGGTTTAGGCAGGGTGCAGTGGCTCATGCCTGTAATCCTAGCACTCTGGGAGGCCGAGGAGGGAGGATTGCTTGAGGCCAGGAGTTCGAGATCAGCCTGAGCAAGAGCGAGACCTTGTCTCTACAAAAATTGAAAAAATTAGCTGGGTGTGGTGGTGTGCACCTGTAGCCCCAGCTACTCAGGAGGCTGAGACAGGAGGATCACTTGAGCCCAGGAGTTGAAGCTTACAGTGAGCTATGATGATGCCACTGAACTCTATCCTGGGCAACAGCGAGACTCTGTCTCAAAAAAAAAAAAAAAAAGAGCACACAAGTTTGAAATGTGTTTAAATAGCAACTCTGCCATTTACTGGGTGACCCTGGGCAAGTTACTTAATCTCTCCATGTCTCAGCTTCTTCATAAAAATGAAGACAATGTAAATGGCACACCCCCAAGGGGTCCTCATAAAGATGAAAGGGCTATAAAGTTCTTAGAGAAGTGACTGGCACATAGGAAGAATTACAGGGTCTTAGTAAATAGGTGGAGGGGAAAAAAAAAGCTCATTTTCCCAAGGCCCTGAAGGTGTCTGCCTTTCACTTTCCCACTTTAAGATTTAGCCAAAGGCTGCTTCCTCTTGTACAATTCCTTCAATCAAAATCACAAAGAGAAAATTACCCTTCCTTTGTGCTCCTAAAACATGTTGCTTTCTCCTGTACTTTAGTCTTTTCTCTTTCTACCTAACTAGTTCTGCATTAGCCTCCCTGAGGGCAGAGAGCGGGATTAACCCCTTCCCTGTCATCCCACAACACTATCACCAGTGCAAAGGACAAAGAATGTTACTCTCAGCTTTGATGTGCTGTGTGTTGAATGAACAACTGAAGAAATGAATGAATAATACAGATGAGCAGGCGAATGTACGGACCCACAAGAGGTACATTTTGTGCTGTCACAAGACGGGCCTCAACAGATGACCGCAGAGATGACCTGGATGGTGCAGGCCCCCATCTTTGGGGGAGGGGATGTCTGGGAAATCTGCTTAGTCAAGAGGGGAAGAAGATGAAGGAGGGAGAGAGAGCCTGCCGTGGGGCTAGGGCTTGAAGGCGGAGGAAACTAAAGCCCTGAATTCCAAATGCAGCCCGCTGAGTTGGGGTGAAAGGAGAAGCCCATCCCAAGAAGGAAAAAGTGCATAGACTAAGGCAGTGGCTCCCACCCTGCAGCTGTGACAGATCAGGATCATGTGGGGAAAACTCCTTCTCAGAGCAGGAACTAATGGTTTTTGGTGTCTGCAGTCGGCCAATGCCAAGAATGCCTTCAAGTGCACGGAGGCTTTCTTGTTGTGGGCTCCCCAAGCCGCAGGCTCAGTACCCTCACCTTCCTCTTCAGCTCCATCCAGCTCCAACGGGTCTCCGTGGGAACTGACCCACAGCCAAGCCAGGGTGTGGAGGGAAGAGATGGAAGCATCGAGCAGTTGCTAAAGATGCACCCAGGGCTTAGACGTTTGTAACTGCCCCACCATTGAACAAATTTCCATGACCCCTAGAGAATTCTCTCCCTTAACTAACTACTTGACCTTTAGAGTTGTTTCCCAGTAATGGTGAATTTTCTGGAAGCCAAAGGAGCCGAGATTCTGAAGCCTCTTGGGCAGACTTCCTGATGCCAAGATTCACCATCCCTCACAACCTGCCCCCAGTGCACGTAGCCCCCTTGTTAGTTACACTAGGACCGGCCTCAAGGCACATGGCCTCTCCTTTAAAAGCCCAAAATCTCAGTTACTCGGTTACTTGGGGAGAAGGATTTGAGGCAGCTTCTGTTCTCCCAACAAGACGTCTGTTGTGCTAAAAATTCCTTTCTTCCTAGGCAATTCTTGTTGTCTCAATAATTGGGTCTTTGTGTGATGAGCAACTGGACCCTAGACTGAAACCCCGTTGCGGTTTTGACAACACTTTTGCAAAGTTCTGACTTAAATTATTTTAACTGTGTCTCTTGGCACCCTATGTCACCACCTCTTGAGTGACTACATCCTCTCTCCTACCTTGCCCCCATAGCCATGGGTCCTAGCTCCCCTCTAGCACTCAAATTAAATCACAGTTAGTTCTGAGACTGGCTTGAATCCATCTTCCCTCTCAGTTCATCTCCCACCCAGTTGCTGAAGGGCGTCAAAATGCAAATTAAATTGTCACTCCCCTGCTTAAAAGGCTACCTTGGCTTCTGAGACCAAATCCTTGTGGGGGCCAGAGAGGAGTATAACCACCCCTCCCAGACATGTCCCAGAGCAATTTTCCAGGCTGGAGTGCAGTGGTGTCATCACAGCTCACTGCAACCTTAAACTCCCGGGCTCAAGCGATCCTCCTGCCTCAGCCTCCTGCGCTGCGCCAGCATGCCTGGCTAATTTTTCCAGTTTTTGTAGAGACGGGTCTAGGTGTGTTGCCCAGGCTGGTCTTGAACTCCTGGGCTCAAGCTATCCTCCCGCCTTGGCCTCCCAAAGTGCTGGGATTACAGGCATGAGCCACCACGCCTGACCCCAGAGCAATTCTTAATGACACCCTCTTTCTTTCTCCAAAGTGTTTCAGTTTGAAATGTAAAGTTATAAGGTCACCCTACCTAAGAGACTCAGAGTGATCCTGTTACTTCCTCTTCTCACCCCACCGAGGGTTCCAGCAGCTACAGTCGACACTTGGAGTGTCCTAAGCACTGATGCTGGTCAGTGTCCTGCTGCCTTCGGATCCATTCCCTGCCTTTGTCCTGCAGAGCAGATGCTTCCCAGGTGCCTAAGCCCTCTGGCTTCCAGGTGGGTTCATCCAATGGGAACCCCCGGCAGGAGACCAGCTAGTTTTCCCTCTACAATGACTTCTGCAGGGTTTTCCTGCCTCAATTGTCCTTTCTCCAGGGTCCCGTCCCTACAGGGCAGCCCCCTCCTTGTTTGTGTGTATGAGGGTGGAAGGGGAGGGAAATGATCATCTTTATGGCAATGATAATAAAGTAAAGAAATATGGCTCCAGGACCTTGTGCCTACTGTGTCCATTTCTTTTGAGTATTGCCAAATTGTGTTCGGCAAAAAGTGATCAATCTTATGATCATAAATTGTCAGTAATTGCAGAAGTAATCAATCAAAAAGGAAAGTTCAACTGTACAAAATCCTGTTAGGAACTGGGCTTTAGCCTTTGAAATCGTGGGCAGACAGGGCCATCTGGTGTACAGTTGTGTAACCACACATTGTTTTTTTTGTTTTAACTTCCCTACTAATAATCAATGTGATTCAGTTGTGTTTACAAAAACAAACCGTTCTTGAGGCTTTCTTAGGGTTACATTTTGAGGCCCTTGGCTCATTCCCAAACTTAAGGCTTCTTAAAACTTACTAACCAAGTTAAATAGGGTTTGCCTGCTGACAGATCCTTATAAGAATGAAGTGAAAGCTAAAGTCCAGGGAGCCAGAAACTATGAGCAAATAGAGAAAGACAGTCAGGAGAGAGCAGAAATTGTAGCCCGTGGGGGCTTGGAGGGAAAGAGACCATGAAACCAGAAGATGAAAAAAAAAATGGGCCTGTCTTTGGACTTCCTCCTATGTTATTTCTAGTAACATTCTAGTTCAGGTCATGTGCACTCTGACCATAAACTCTTGTTCTTGAATGAGTCTCTATATCTTGTAATCAAATGAGCCTGACTAAAATAGTATGTTTTAGTGAAGCCAAAGACTATAAATCCTAAAGTCTGGCATGCTAACCTTCAAAAGTCCCCCAATGCTTGTATGTCTTACTTCTTTAAACTGATAGAGCCCAATAAATAAAATATAGGAAGGAGGGAAGAAAATGAGATCAGCCCAGCTAGATTTCTGCAGCCCATGTCTCTGACCTACAGATGGGCTAGAGATTTGAGAGGCAGGTGCACCTAGACGATGCTACACAGTTCAGCAATCAGAGCCTGTGCTGCAGCTAGCAGGGTCCCAGGACCACTCTGTGAATGTCCTCTGATACAAGTGGGCTTTTCAATGCCTTAAATAAATCTCATAACTTGCTTGGTTTGTGAGTTAGTAATTTAATGACTTACTGTCAGTGTGGATTCTCAACTGGGGCCAAAATTGGCAACTTCTGGAGATATTTTTGGTTGTTACAATTGGGAGAGGGGACACTATTGGCAACTAGTGGGTAGAGGCCAGAGATACTACTGCAAAACATCCTATAATGCACAGGACAGCCCCACAACAGAGAATTATCTGGCCCCAATTGTCAATAGTGCTGAGGCTGAGAAACCCTGGTGTCCATGGCAGGAGAAGACTTAGAGGGAATTGTTAAAGTTGTAGAGCAACAGCAGAGGGTTGACCCAGAAGTTTGAAATTCTACCAGGGGAACTGCTACTCAGTTTGGAGGACACCATCCTATATCACTACCTGTGCCTTAATACCAAGTCACAGGCAACAGGTGCCAGTAGAAGCTCTGGCCAGGACAAACTAAGACAAATCTAAGCAGACAGTCCTTGAAAAACTGAACAACGCCACAGGTAATGACTGGAGAAACTGAGGCTAATCAGTTTGACCACATTCATCCCCCTTCCCACAATCAGGGGATTTTGTGACCTAATTTCCCACTCATATGAAAGGAGGAAGTCGCCTCAGGTGAGAAAGAGGGGGCTAAATTGAGGTGTGAGTAGAGGAGCAGCAGATTAGTGGTAGCAGATTTAAATGCATGCAGATTTGAACAAAGTCATGTTAGCTTCAAGATGGGATAACAGGCTAAAAGATGCTTTCATTAAATGAGCTTTTGGTTGGCCAAGTTCAGAAAAGCAAGTCTCTCCCATAAAGAGCATGCACAGCAGGAATCCAAAGCAGTAATCAATTTCAGGACTTGAAGACTAAAAGCAACGCTGCCCCTCCCACACGCTGCCCATTAAAATATGTAATTTTTCTGATGGAGGCTTGCATTCTCTGGGATCTAGGCCGGAGAAATCATGATCAGCGGAGTTCCCTGTAACCGGGGGCTGAGGAGCAAGTTCCAAACGAGTAATGTTCTGGAAAACTCCTTAGTCAAGGCCAAGTTGAAGATAAGCTTCAGATTTTGCATACAGGACATTTATAGGATACTTCTTGGTGCTCCAAGAGGACTTGAGACAGTCTACTTTGTAAATGTGGAATTTTGTTTTTAATTAGGTTGATTCACAGAGCACCAAACCTAAGGAATCACGTTCGTTCATTCATTTATTCATTCAGTAAACTTGTAGGTCTAAGCATTTTACCAAGTGCTAGTGACAGAAAGCAGCATGAGATGTGGAGCTTTGTCAGTTCAGTCGGGACTGCACAGGTGAATAAATAATTGTAATGCAGTAATGAGGTCTCAACTGCCAGGAATTCCCTGCTCTACCCTTTCTGAGCCGTGCTCACATCACAAAGGTGTTGGGTACGTGCGAGAGTCTGTGCATTTCTGGCCCAGACCCCACGTTAAGCGGCCCATAGTCAGCGGCTGTCACCGACAGAACCATGCTTTTGGCTGGAAGAACCTTTTCCAAGACTGGGAACTGAGGAGGTATGGGAATTTGCATTTTTAAGTTCTCCAGGTTATATAACATTGTGTTGACATGCACAACAAAGTTTGTGAATCAGCCCGAGTGATGGCAAACTCTGGACGGTTTCTGATCAGGGACGTTTACTCTCCACAAGGCCCCAAAGCAAGGAGAGGCTGCAGCCCGCGACACCCCAGCCGACAGGCGAACCCTTCCTCTCCCCCCACTTTCCAGTCCAGGGGCCTGGACTACATTTCCCAGGACGCCCAGGGGCCGCTGCTCCCCTAGGATTGGCCAGAACGACGCGGAAGTGATTGCAGGTCGCCCAGCAACGGGCGGAGTCCTGGACCGCGGCGGGAAGCGCGCGCCCCTTCCCTGCGGCCGGACGGGGGCGACGCTCCGTTCCATCTCCCGGGCCCCAGAGCGTTCTCCGGCTTTGACGTCCAGCCGAGCGGCAGCGCGCGCTCCCCTGCGCTTTCCCCGCCTTTCCCTCCGGGCCCCGCCCCTTTCACGCTGGCAGCTGCAAAGCTCCGGAGACCGGATCGCAGCTGCGCGGTCGGCGGAGCGGCCCTGGGCGGCGCAGTGCGCAGGCGCGCGCGCTGGAAGCGGGAGTGCGTTCGCGGGCGAGGAGACCCGGCGGCGGGCGAGCGGGCGGCCGAGCGCCTTCCCGGTGTGCCATGGCAGCCCTGCGCTACGCGGGCCTGGACGACACGGACAGTGAGGACGAGCTGCCCCCGGGCTGGGAGGAGAGAACCACCAAGGACGGCTGGGTTTACTATGCCAAGTAAGGGGGGCCGCGGGGCCTGGGACGCACCTGGGACCCTGCGCTGCCCTGGAGCGCCACCTGCGCGGGGAAGCGGCGCGGGCCCCGCGCTGCAGCGTGGCGAGAGCGGTGCGAAGTGGACGTGATTGTTAAAGAGCTCCAGGTGGACGGTTCGAGGGTCGCCCCCCGCCCCCTGCCCCCACACCCCCCCGCCACCACCTCCAGGGGCTGGCTCCCTTTGTGGTCCCTGGGTCTAGCAGGGGTCACCTGGCGGTGCCCAGGCGCGCTCTCTGCTGTTCAGGAGGCGGCACTGCGCGGTGCAGTGATGGCAAACCGGTTGAACCCCCTCCTCCGCCAAAAGATAAAGAAATTTTTAAAAGTGCAGGTGCCCAACTGCCTCCTCGGGGGACTGGGTTGGGGGGTCTAGGAGTGTGTCTTTTTAACAGCTGCCCTAGAGAGCTTCACTATCGTTTCCTGGGAAAGTTTTGGAAACCCTGGCAGAGCCTTCCTCCATCACTAACTGCGTGAACTTGAGCCATTGAAAGGACATTTAATTTCGATTTTCTCATCTGTACAGTGGGTCAGTTCAGGCACTGCACATAAAGCACTTAGCACAGGGTCTAATAGATAATCGCTGCAGTAACTGTTAGTCTTTCCTGATGGCTTTTTAGCTGTAACAACACCCCTTAGATCAGCACCTTAAAATCACCTGGGGAGTGTCTTAAATACAGATTTTGGGTCTCCATTGAGAACCTAGTGCAGCAGACTCTCAACCTGGGGAATTCTGTATTAAGCCTCCAGGTGAGGTGGATTATCACCTGGCTTTGAGAAACATGGTTGTCAATCAGTGACTTTCAGCACGTGGAAAACTACTTTAACAGTAGCTTTTCCTGGGCCCCACTTCCAGAGATTCTGACTTAATTGATCTGGGCCCTCTCCTCCTCCCTATTGGTAGATTGTAAAATCTGCCCAGGTGATTCTCATCTACTCAAGGTGGTCGTGAAGCACTACTGTCTTTGGTGGCCAGGTAGAAAGAAAAACAAAAAACAAAAAAGCTCTAGTGAGTTCGTTCATTCAAGACACACAGAGATCTGATGTGCCAGGCCCTTTGCTGGGCACTGGTTGTACCGAGATAGATAAGACCCAGCTGTCATCCTTAATAAGTGACCAGTCTTACAGGGCAGAGTGACCTGTAGCAAGATAGTCTGGCACGAGGTGTGTGTGGGTAGGTGGGGCGTGTTAGGGAGGTGACCTGGGAGAATGAGCACCTGAGCTGTGTCCTGAGCACAGGAAGAGGTAGGTGGGGCAGGACGGCAGCCCAGGTAGAGGGAACAGTGACAGTAGAGACCCTGGGCATGGCCTGTCCAGGGACCTGTGTTCTGTGTGTGGTCCATGAATGTGAAGACTGAGGCAGGGGAGGAATGACCCAGTTCATGGAGGCCCTTTTGTGCCTTGCTGAGGAGCTTGGGCTCTGGTTTGGGGCCAGGGAATGGCATTAGGTTTGTGTCTTCAGAAAGGACTTCTGGCTCTGGAGAATCAGAGGGACAATTCCAGCAGCAGGGAGCCATGAAGTTGTTGCAGGGGTCCAGGCAAGCTCCTGAAGTGGCACTTGCTGTTCCTTCTGCCTGAAGAAGTGTACGTGAAGGGCTCCTTTTTGTCCTTCAGAGCTGAGCTTAAATGTCACTGCCCCAGAGACCCTCCTGGCTGTGGGTACCCACCCCTGTACCCATTACCTTGTTTATCTGCTTCCTGGTACCTAGCGTTATGTAGGAATCTTGTTAGTACTCTTCCTCATTTGTTCTGTCTTCCTCCCCCAGATTGTAAACTTCACGGGGGCAGCTTGTTCACCTCTGTAGCCCCAGTGCTTAGCACTGGGAGCTGTAGAGTAAATCCGCCTGGAATAAGTCAATTAATTTAGCCAGGGAAGGTCAGCCACGGGCCTCCTTGGGCAGCCCCCCACCCCACTTCCCGGCTTCCTGAGGGCGTCTCCCTGCCCGGCCCCTCACCCCTGAGGCTCCTCTGCAGGCCTGCCCCGGAGCCTGGCACCAGCACCTGGAGGCGCCCTGGCCTTATGTTGCTGGGCCTTTCCCATCTGCGTTCTTCCTGGGTGGCCATGGCCAGGGCACTCTGGTGCATATATGGTTTCTGAAAGCCCTTGTCCAATCTTAGGTCTCACCCTGGCCTCTTTGGCCCCACCATTGACATTGACCGAGGGCACGTCTCTCCCGACCCGCTCTCCGGCCCCGCTGGCCTGTCCTAACCCTGGATTCCCTTGACCTCTCCTGACCTTGTGGTGTCCTGGCCCTTCTTTTCCCTTCTAACCCTAGAAACCACACTTGTCTTTCTCTTGGGGTTTGGGAAGCTTTGCCAATGGGCTCTCAGAAGACTGCCATTCCAGTCTTTCCTTTTCCCCCAATGGTCTTCCTCACCCTGCAGCAGGGCGATGCTGGAGGACAGTCCTGTGGAATCTCCTTTTGTAGCTTCAGCCCTGTCTTGTGTGGGTGCTGTTGGCTCCCCCACTTTCTCACCTGTCCCACGGTGCCCTCATAGGCCTCAAAGGCATGTGGGTCTTAGGGCAGGGACAGGCGGGTGGGAGGGGTCTGGGATGTTCGCCATTGAGAACAGACCCGAGGGTGGAGAGAGCTGGTGGGGCCTTTCTCCCACCCACCCTGCTGCCAACAGTCCCCGAGCAGACTCTGTGGGAGATGGGTCAGAGGGACAAGATCTTCCTGGGTCGTCCTCCCCTGTCCCCCTTTTCTTGTGAAGTCAGAGGGACGGCCAGGCTTGCCCTGTCTGGAGAAGGTTCCCTTGACCACAGAGCTGGCTGTCCTCACAGTCGGTTCTAGAGCTCCCTGCTAGCTTAAACTATGCTTTACAAAAGAAAAAAAAAAAAAAGAAAGACAATACTTTGGAATTGGAAGATGTAATGTGTAAACTTAATTTTGATCCCTTTGGTTTAAGGTAAGATTACTGTTAATTATCTCTTTAGATGACACGCTTATTGAAAGGAAGAAAGAAGGGCTTCTATTTAAGGGAGAATAAGATAACACTTTGGGGACATGTGTCATAGTTTTCTCCTCATTAAAAAGTCATTTAAGGTTATAATTAAAAAGAACAGCTTTTAATTAAGTTTATATATATTTATTTAAAATAATACTTCTGTTGAAAGACACAGTTCTTCACATGTTAACTCATTCAGTCCTCTGTAACCCCCAAAAGTAGGTGCTGTTATTGTCCCTGTCTTATTGATGAGGAAACAGAGGCACAGGGAGGTTAAACAGCTCCTCCAAGGGCAGAGTGGCTTGTGAGTGGGAGAACCAGAAAACTTGGGCAGGCAGGCTTCGGAATCCTCACTACCAAATTCCTGTCTCTTCGCTTCAGTTAGGTCTGGGTTCTTTCCCAGGGACGGTTGTGTGCTGCAGGGGGTGGTTGGCAATGTCTGGAGATGTTTTCTTTCTTTTTTAAAGAGATGGGGTCTTGCTATGTTGCTCTGGCTGGTCTTGGACTCCTGGCCTCAAGTGATTCTCCTGCCTCGGCCTCCCAAAGTGTTGGGATTACAGGCGTGAGCCACTGTGCCCGGCCTCGGAGATGCTTTCTGTTGCCACAGCTGTGGGGAGTGGTGTTTCCAGCACCTAGTGGTTAGGGGCCAGGGATGCACGGGACAGCCCCCACAACAAAGAGTTACCCAGCCCCAAATGAATGTAAGAAACTCTAGTTTAGGTATGTTCTTTCAAAGTCAAGAATGTAGGTTGACAGTTTATTTTGTTTTTTAAATGTCTTTCATGGTAGATTAAAAAAAAAAAAAGCTCTACATTTTGTGGCTCCTTTGGAAAGTATTTGTTTATTCTGTATATTTACATACGTGTGCCTACTGTGGGCCAGGCTCGGGGATGAGTGTCTGAGGGCGCAGCTTGACCTAGTGACGGCCTGGGTTGCTCTTTACTGCTAGCCTGCCTGCCACTGAGGCTCAGTGTTCCACTTTTAGGGGTCACTTCATGGATTCTCGAGGGCAGAATTTTTGGAGCTTATGTTCCAAGTTCATTTGACCTGTGCTTATGACATGAAGACTATTTTTAATGTCAGGTCAAGGAAAGTGCAACTGTGTCTCTTAACTTTCTTGAAGAAGCACCAGGTATGGCTAAGCAGGGAGCAGGAAGGTTGTATGTTATTGCCAATGCTTAGTTTATCTGATTGCTGTTTCCATCAGTTTGCAAGGATAAGCAGGAGTTGGTATGCTAATATTCCCTTTGTGTCAATGAAGGGTGGGTCATCCTTACTAGGGAGTCAGAGCTTCCTTTTCTTGCAAGTAGTGTTTGGTGGTGGTTGATATGCAGAGTAGGAGTTTGTCTTTGCTACTGATGCTGTAGCTGGTACAAGGATTTAATCATTCTTCAAGTCCTGTCACAGGTGTCGGTGTCTCACCTTTCCAGCAGCTTTGTGAGGTGACTGTAGTGCCAGGGAGACTGGCTGGGTGAACGCAGATAGCACAGGGAGCTCAGGTGTCCTGCCTGAGCCCAGCATCCCTGAACTATGGCAGAGGCGCAGCCGCCAAAAGTTTGTGAAAACAGACCAGAAGCCAGCAGATCATGAAGAGACCTTGCTTGTGACTTGCAAAATTTTATAGAAAATTCATGTTCTCTGTATTTCTTTTCTTTAAAGGAATATTCAAATTTTATCAGCTAGATTAAATAATATTGCTATTTTGGCATGAGTGTGTGAACTTTTAGGAAATCCAGACTACCCTTTGAATGCCTCTTGCTGTATCTGGCTGTTTCCCTGAATAATTAATTGTCTGTTTTCCTGGATACCTTATCACCTGATGACAGGTGTTTCTGGTTATTGACCCACTGTTTTAATTATAACTTTGGGTATTGTCCTGAGATAAAATGCTAAGTTTGGCACAGAAATCAGACTAGTTTGTATAATTTGTTCAACATAATAGCTTGCATTTTGCAGGGCTTTTTATGTGGCAGGTACCATGTGAAAACCTTTATATACACTATCCTCATAGCAGCCCCCAAGATCAACACTAGGATTATTTCCATTTTGCAGATGAAGAAATGAAGGCTGAGAAGTCGACTGGCTTGACCACAGGTGCACAGCCAGATGACCTACGGGGCTGTCTTACTGCATTCTTTATTAGGAATCAGTGCTTACTGAAACACTTTGAAGTTATACCTGCAGAAAGAATAAACATTTTAGCCGGGCTTGGTGGTACATGGCTGTAGTCCCAGCTACTCGGGAGGTCGAGGAGGGAGGATCGCTTGAGCCCAGGGGTTCAAGGGCAGCCTGGGCAATATGGCAGGACCCCATTTCTTTAAAAAAAAAAAAAACAAAAAAAAAAACTTTAAGAAGATTACCTTATGTAAATTATATTGGAATATCAGCATTATAAATTAGACGTCATGAATTTTGTCCTGGAATAAAACTAAAACAAATATAAAATGCCTTTCTAGGTATTTTGAGTGATTCAACAAGCTTCCTAAAGTTGACCCCACAACTGGGGTCCCTGTCGTCTTCCTTCTCTCTCTCCCTTCTCCTCCGCATCTGGCTTATAAGGTCAGCTGTTGGGAAATTCCCACAGGATTGGTGCTGCTTCCAGCCTGGGGGATTTGACCTGATACAAACAGTAAAATTTGTGTTCCGAATATTTTTTTCGAATATTTGTTTTTACTACTCTTGAAAGAGTATTATGTGGGGGAGAAAAAATTTAATACAACTGCTTACATTTTAGAAGTGTTAATGTTTACTTATTGTGTGGATTTTTTTTTTTAACAGTCACACTGAGGAGAAGACTCAATGGGAACATCCGAAAACTGGAAAAAGAAAACGCGTAGCAGGAGGTTTGTACGTCGTCGTCATAAAGCGAAGAATCTTGTGTTTGGAGCATTATGTGGATAGGGAGAATGTCACAGGCAGTGAGGTGACAGGGCATTGTGTCTTTTCGGGGGGGCTTTCTGGCAGAGAACCACCAAGGAACTGGACTGTTACTCCGAGGAGCTCCTGGGATTTGACAGGAAGGTAATGAGATCGTGCATTGCAGTGAGGATGGTTTCTTACTGGTCTTAAACAGAAAAGCCAAAATAATTGGGGCCTTTGACTTACAGTTTATTAGGTTTTCCTAAAGTTGTACTGTTTGTAAAATTGTTCTTAGTTTATACTAGGGAATTAAACACATCAGTGTTTTATGGCGTTCATAAAGATTGCCGTGACTTCTAGGTGCTTCTGAGCAAGTGTGTGGTGTGATCCTCAGAATAGAAGTACAAGAAGGTTCCTGCCCTTAAGAGATTAGGGTGCAGTTGAAGGGACAACACGTACTTGAAAAAAAAAAATGGAACTGCTCCGTAATATCGTATGAGGCATCACATGTCAGCTTACAAATGGTGTTGGGTGCCTAATGTACATGTGGATATGTTCTGGGAGCTCATTCAGGGGACAGTTCACGTTGATCGGAGCAACCAGTAAGGTTCATAGAGTGATCAAGAATGAAATAGATTTTCTTTAAAGCAAGAGGCAGAAATATGGAGTCCAGTTGGGGTTATGGGCCTTCTGTATCTGCCACAATTGGAACATGTGACCACAGCCAGTTGGAGCCACAGCTGTTGGCTGGGAGGGCATGGCGCCTCCCCTTCCCGACCTGGGGTGGGTCTTCACCCTGCACATGGAGACCTGTCAGTCTGTCTTGTGTTTCAGATTTGCCATACGGATGGGAACAAGAAACCGATGAGAACGGACAAGTGTTTTTTGTCGAGTAAGTGTCTACGTAGAAACTACCCTCGGCCATCTTTTTAATAGGAATTTTTTATTACAAAAGTAATACACATTTACTGTAGAAAAATATGAAGTAGTATATACCTATAATCTTGTTAGTAGGAATAGCTACTTTTAACAATTTTTGGATTTATTTTATTTTCTATGCACATGCGTTCTTAAAAAAGTAGAAAATACATTGTGAACTGTTTAGTAACCTGGTTTTTCCACATAATATATTGTGAGCATTTTCTCATATCCTTATATATTTTTGAAGAAGGTGATATTTAGTGGCTATAGAGTATTATTTTGCACAGATATACTATAATTTATCAAATTGTCTATTGGGCATTGATGTTAAATTCCCATTATTGGGAATCTATAAATATAAATAATGATTTGAGCATCTTTATCTGTAAAACCTTTTCACCTCTCTGATTCTGTCTTTAGAATAATTTCCAGTATTAAACAGCAATAGTAACCACCTGTCCAGCATATAGCATGTGCCAGGCGTGGTTCTAATCACCTTCTATCTGTAGTGTTAGCTCATTTGATCTCCACAGTGACCTGAGAGGTGTCACTGTTATCGCCCCTGGCTTACTGCTGATGACACAGAGTAAGTGATTTGTTAAGGATCCTGCAGCAAGTAAGTGGTGGGGCCAGGATTTGAGCCCAGCACCTGCTCCAGGGTCTGTACACTCAGCCACCCCAGTCAAGAGGGGAATGAATGTTTCATGCCTATCCGCATTTAAATCAGAAGATTGCGTATTTGATGGGATTAGGATTTGATTGGTTAATAGAAGTTGATGTAAGCAGGAAGTTATGTATGTAACATAAATGTTTTCTTTTAACGTTTGGTTTAAGTACACCAGGCTTTTGGGGTTGGGCCAGGCCTGCACCCTGAGTGTGGTTCTGCTGCCCAGATGCAGTGTAATCTCCTTCCCCAGCACACCCGTAACAAAGCGTCTGCAATTTCTACTTTCATTTTCTTTAAAGTTGAGCAAAAGCGCATATTTTCAAAGGTGAATGCTGCATCTCTTGGGAGTGTTACGGTGTTTTTCTAGCATGTTCACTGTATCTTGATTGAACCAAAACTTTTTTTTTTCTAGCTACTTGTCTTTGAGGCTCTCCAAAACATTCAGCCAAACTTTCATAGATAGAGCAATACTTTATTTGCACCTCATGTTATCAGTTCTTGTAATAATAGTTCATCGAATAATGTACTTACAGTAACAAGTTCAAATGGCGTAAGTGGTTTTTGAACAAACATAGCGAACTCTTGGTGCATATCCAACACTGAGAACAAACGGGCCAAGGCTTGCTTGAGAGGAGTGTCTCAGCCACCGTGGGCAGCCCCAGGAAGACGGGGCTGTGTGGCAGTTGGATAGGTGGCATGTTTGTTGTTGCCTGTTAGTTTGTAAAAGGCCTTTTCCCCCTGATTTGGAAAAACTTTTTTCCTCAACGAATTAAGGATATCAACCCATTGGTTATTATGTTGCAAATGTTTTTTCCAAGTTTTTCTTTTAACTTCGTTGATTTTTAAAAAATAGTTTATAGTTTATAGTTTTAAAAAATAGTTTATAGTTATAGAATTTCTTAAATTTTTGTGTAGTCGTATCACTTACCTCCTGTGTGGGCTTTGCCTTTGCATTCATGCTTGGCAGTTTCTTCCCCTGAAATGGGTGTTAATCTTAATCAACCTAGAGCAGTGGTTTCCAGGTGTGGTTCCCAGACCAGCAGCATTAGCATCACTTGGGAATTTATTAGAAATGTACATGCTCAGGCCCCCAGCCCAGACCTGCTGAATCAGCAACTCTGGGGATGGGGCTGGCAACCTGTGCTTTCACAAGTCCTCCAGAAGATTCTGTCGCACACTAGTTTGAGAGCCACTTGTCTACTCTAGAGCAGGGGCTGTCGACTTTTATCTGGAAAGGGCCAGATAATGTTTTAGGCTTTTCCAGCCATATGGTTTCTATTGCAGTTATTCAGCTCTGCCATTGTAGTGCAAAAGCAGCTATACGCAATATATAAATTATGGGCATTGCTGTGTTCCAATAAAACTTTATTTACAAAAACAGTCAGTGGGCCAGATTTGGCCAATTCCTGGTTTTAATCTAGAAGAATAAGCAGGAGCTTTGGACGCAAGCTTGGCTTCCCTGCTGGTCACCTTATGTCTCTGAGCCTGTTGTAGCGGTGTGCTGGTAAATGTTTAATGACAGCTCTTTAGGGGGGAAAAAAGCCTAGATTTGTTTCCATGGTATAAATACTTTCACCATAGCCAATTTCAGGCTACCAAGGCGAAGTCACTGAGGAGTTGGGAAGAGATAGGTGTGTTCGGCCCTTGTGAGCCGGCTCCCACACAGCACTGCTCTGTTTGTGTATAACATTGGGGTCATAGAGCTCATCTGGCAGACAATGGATATAATAAAATAAAGGTTGGATTATTCTTGGGTCTTAGTATTTGTGGGGTGATGAGTGTAGATTTTATACTATGTAATTTTATATACATGTTATGAATATATTTTAAATTAAGAAATCTCATCTATTTCTGGAGGGCTCTTAATAGTTTTTAAAAATATTTTGAGGTCTTCATCTCAAATTCCAAGAATACATTTAAAATGTAAAAAATAAATTCTATTATAAGGAATAACCTTTTAATCTTTATGTGCCAATATATTTTAATATTGTTTCTACAAGATTTAGATCAACTCCAAATCAAAATTAGAGTGCTTGTAGGAGGTATGAGTACAGTCTTAAAATCAAAATCATTAGAATTTTATTAGTTGGCTAGTTTCATACTATTAAGACTTTTATCATTTTGAATTTTCTGCTTTTCTGCCAGTCTTTGGGCCCTGGCACAGGGCTAAGAGATTTAATTGAAATCTACTGGAAAGAGTGGCTGACAGATTTTATAACCACATTTACATGAATTAAATAAAAACCTTCTCAAGAAGCCTTTTTTGAGATCTAAGGATACAAGGCAATAGTTATTGTGTGTTACAGCGTGTTTCACAAGCAATTCTGGAGGAAAGGATTCGATGACTATCTTTCCAGGCAGGAATGTAATCCTTCTGGAGTCCAGAAGATAGATTAAATGGGCCCCTGTTCTTTTTAGGCTTAAGAGTAAGCCTTTTGGTACATGAAAAATGGGGTTTGCCTAAACTATAAGATTATAAATGCCTATGTTCACTGCTTTCTCCTTTTCTGTGCAGCCATATAAATAAAAGAACTACCTACTTGGACCCAAGACTGGCATTTACTGTGGATGATAATCCGACAAAGCCAACCACCCGGCAGAGATATGATGGCAGCACCACTGCCATGGAAATTCTCCAAGGCCGGGATTTCACTGGCAAGGTGGTCGTGGTCACTGGAGCTAATTCAGGAATAGGTAGGCTGTTAACTTACGACACTTTATTTATTTTTTGTGACTGCTGTAATGAAATCCACTGAAATCTAACTATAATGGAATTTTATCTCATGGTTCTCTACTTTAAAATGATTTTTAGCCTTTTCAGCTATCATTTCATTAAAATCACGACCTCTTTTTAAATCCCATTGTTGTCATGGGAGGCTATATAGGGGCCGACCTTGAAGTCTCTGAAAGCTGAACACTCAGCAAAAGATTGTGGCTATTTTGGTATTCAGGGATTAGAGACAACAGGCTCCATCTAAGAGTTTTTGACCTGGTCCATGTGGTGTACGGACATATTCCCATTACCTGGGTTATTCAAACAAAAATCGATTGGTAATAGAATATGGGGAACAACAAGGTATTATGGCTTTGGAACAAAAGATACTGTAGGCTTCGATTGGTCACTGAGCATGTCATTTTCTTTTGGGAACAGGATCTTATTTCCTTATAAAATTGGAGAATTAGTTCCTATCTTAACCCTAAATTAACCCTCTTAATTGCCAGTGTCTAAGCACAGTGACGATCATGAGGTAGATGGCTTGAGAGTGTCCTTTCTTCACTATCATGGCCTGTTAAAGAAACAGGAGCAGAGCAGGTCCTTGAATCATAACTCTTCTTATGATTTTATTGTTTTGTCTTGGTCTGTTTACGTGAATATCTGAGTCAGTAAGAACCACTGCTTTGAGTGAGGATATGCATCCTTAGATTTGTTTACAGATAGAAAAGATGGAATTGCACTTGGCTGTCTTCTGGCAAGTTCTCTCTGTCCTTTTTATCCCTCCAGCCCCCACAATGCTTCCCTTGCGGGCCTCCTCTCTTGTAAGCTTTTGTCTCCTCTACTCTCTCCTTTCTCTGTCTCAATTTTGACCAACTCCTTCTTGAACCTCCAGCAGCATGCTCTAGCGTCATCACGGCAAGCACTAGAGGTAAAAATACATTGTTAAAGGGTCAATTATCGTGTGGTACAGGGTCTAAAATCCAGCAGGCTACAATCCGAGAGCAGAATTTTTTACTGTACTTGCCTACTTTATCTTAGTAAAGAAGCAAGTGGATGTTTTTTTTAAATTGGAGGGAACTTATTTATTTAAAGTCAACTCTCACACCTCATCCTGGGCTCAGAATATGTTCAGGTTCAATTTTCTGAACTTCTGCATAGGAGTAAATTCTATATAATCATCATTGATGTCCAAACTGATGGCGTGACATTAAAAATAATGGCTGGGCCTTCCATCCAAAAAGCAATACGTTGTGTTGATTGTATTGACTGCTGTTATGGTGAACGTGTGGACCAATACATTGTAGAATAATTAAGGAAAAGGAAGGATTTAAGGACTTAAGAAAAATATCTTTTTTTATTTAACACTCAGTTAACCAGAAAATTAAGAGATCTCGTTCCCTTAATCTTCAGCTAGACTGCTTTTCTTTAATCAGTAAGATGTGTAACTACTGATTATTTTCTGTGTTAAGTGTTCAAACTGCTCCATCTGACATTGGATAGCAGACCTTTGAATATAGCTAGTGCTCTTTCAAAGATTTGCAACACTAGGCCTATGACATTGTGATCCAGGACTAATAAGGTTGGTTCAGAATATTAAAAGGGCTATGTCTAGTTGGATATTTAATCATGATGGAAAGAGGAGATTCTGAAGCATTGAGAATAAATATGTTGTTGATCAGAATGGCCCTCAAACCTTTTGGAGTAAAGCCGAATGCTCTTTGTGCCTCTTCGCAGCTCCCACTTCCCCCTAAGACTCTTCCTGATGTCTGTCACTCATTTTGCAGACACTGCAGGAGGTGTCTGTGGTCCAGTCAGATGTTGTGGCAAATCGTAATGCTCAGGATGGCACAGATGTCTCGGAAGGTCTTAGGGAGACCAGCTTTTCCTACTCAAGCACCCACAGTTCTTTCCCCAGCTCTAACCTTCCCTCAGAAATTGCCTTTAACATTGCCACCTCACTCCACACCCCTCCACTCTCGGGAAGCGCGAGTCTAGGTGAGTGCTGAAGATTTTTATTCTGAATTTTTGAAAGAACACCCTACTGCAGATTCCATGCAATCAAATACAAATCACTTTCACTCTGCAGCAGTGGTATCAGGTGTAAAGAAAGGACAAGGCTGAAGATAGGCACATGGCTTTGCTAGGTTAGCTTTTATATCCTACGTGGCTGCCTTTAGAAAGTGTCCTTGCCCAAGTAGGCTGTGGCTTCTAGATAAAGTGTCCTAGATAAAGGCTGTGCCTTCTATTGAGCTATGAAATGTGCCAATTATAAATTGCTATCACTGCTTTAGTTCTGCCCATTGCAAGTGAAATAGCTGAATGCTGAGTGAATCTGGCATCTTCATTTCCCAGACTTGTGGGGCATTCAAGAGTCGTCTTCTATCGAAGCTTTATTGGTGTTGGTGTTGCCTTTGGCCACTCCAGGGAGCTCATTTTCTATGTATAAACTGTTAAATCTTGTGAATATTGTTCTTTTTGAAGCAGAGTGGACTGGAACAAGACATAACAGTATATATTCTGAGTGGTGACTCCAAAATAAAAGCATAGATTCCTAATTTGCCTCACAATGGCTGATTTACAAATCTGGTATTTCCAGTAGTTCCTTTATTTTATTAAAAATGTTTCCCAACAAGGCACTGGTTTGTTAGAACTGCCATTGGTGAGGATCTCTCTGATGTGGAAGGGGACATCTCTCTCTTGATGGCTTCAGGGCTGTACGGGGGGGGGTCCTGCTTCCTTTGAAGTGGCCTCTGCGCAGATTTTGTCTTATCTTCCTCCCCTGCCTGTAAGTGATACGGAGCTATATTTTGAATTTTTGATATTTGATATTACTAAGGCAATTGGAGGGATTCTTCCTTAATTCATCTCAAAAAGACCAAGGTGAAATTGAAAGATAAAAGTGCTCGAAGGAAATGTCAGAATAAAGCATTAAGGGTTCATGAGGTCCTTGTTTTTACAGTTAAGCTTTGTAGGCAGATATTACCACTGTGGACTGGACTCAGCTGTCCAGATGGGGGGGTGGGCAAACTATGGTCCCTGGGCTAAATCTGACCCGCCGGCTGATTTTGTAAGTAAAATTTGTTGGAACACAGCCACACCCATTTATTCCTATATTGTCTGTGGCTGTTTGTATGTTACCAGCAGAGTTGAGTAATTATGGCAGAGGTCATATAGCTCAGAAAGCCTAAAATATTTATTGTCTGGCCCTTTACAGAAAGTTTGCCGACTCCTGCATTAGGTGACCTAGTCCCTTTCAAAGTAAGATCGCCCAGCATTCTCTAAATTGACCATCTTTTAGATGAAATGTAGATAACTTGGATGCCAGACCACAGGAAGGTTGTGGCAACACGTCGTATGTATTGTAACTCTTGGGGACATCCCATCAATATCCCGTACCCCTTGCCTCACTGATGTTTCCGTTTTTTTTAGGGAGCTTCAAGGATTAGGATGTTGCCTCCTCAGAAACTAACACTCTTTTCTCCTTGACCTTTGTTTAACCAGCTTTCTGAACCCGAAGAACTTTGTAGATTGAAAGCTGTAGCTTGTGGACCCCTCTCTGTGGAGATCAACATCTCAGTATCCAGGGGGAAGTCATCTCTTCACCCAGAGCTTCTACTAGCAGATCAAGAGGCCTGGAACCTGCAGTCCTGAATGCAGTAGAGACAAGGGAGGAGTTCATTTCTGTTCTCAACATAGACTGGGCAGGAAGGGCCAGGTGTCTTGCAGCTCTCTGGTGTTAGCAGCTCGATGGCTCTGATTGGGCAAAAACGCATGGAAATGGCTTCAACATGGTGCTTGTTACACTCAATTGTTGCTGTGGTTTCAGGAGAGGGAGTTTTTTAGGTTAGGGAATTTTCCGCCAGGAAAGGTCCCATAGCTTCTTTTCTAGACTCGACCTGTCAGTGGAGCTAACTTGGCTATGCATATAAGTAATATAGTAAGAAAATGCTGCCCCCTTGAAGCTGCAGGCTGACAGGTGCTCATCAAAGGCAGGAGCCTTCTAATGAGGGGTCAACTGAATGCCTAAATGTGGGGCCACCTGCTCTGTTTGTTGTCTCCTTAGTGGGACGTCTGTTGGAACTCACGCAGATTGTTTCCCTGAGCAGACGGGTTTATTATCATCATATTTAAGGAGTTACGTTCAGGGTTTTGTCAAACATGCATTTAAAAACTTTAACAAGTATGAGCAAATTAGATATTTGCAGTTTAATGGTCAGTGGTAATGGTAAAACTTTCTTTTTAACTTTCTTAAACCAGTTGTGGCTAAAATTTGATTTTTAAATTTCTTTCAGAGTTTGGTCAGGATGAAAAGTTTCTTTCACCTTTTGAACCTTTATAACACTGGGCTGCATCAAATGTTGGGACTTTAAATCAAGAATAGACTGGCCTGGTTTCGATTTTTGAGCCAGAGGACCCATTAAGAAAAACTGCTTTTTTTTCCCCCAAACATATAACAGATAGCCACATTGGTGTATGCCAGTAAAATGTATTTTAGGGCTGGCACTTTAATTTTCCGTTGGTATTTATGTTACAAAATCACCTCCCTAAGATTTATTACAGGGACCCATATATATGTACTTATTTATTAAAACTTACATATTTTGAGGTACAACAAGTATATGCTCAAGGTATCAGTCAACCCTAAATTTGTACTTGAAACAAAATGAAGGTATCATTTTCATGCAGGGAATTCCAAAATGTCGTTATAGTGTAATGTTGAGATTGGTTGTCTTAGCTTAGAGAGTTTACTTTTTAAAACTTAAGATCTTGTTCCTAAATCACATGTTGAAATTACAGTGTGAAGTATGATTGCCATGTTCTTTTATCCTACAGATCATCACCATGATGAATTCATATCTGGTGTAAATTCTAGCAGTTCTATAATAATACAAGAAAATTACTTTTTCTTCATGTACAGAAGGTTATTCATTCTGAAGATTTTAAGTCCACACTTCCCAAGTATGGACTATACTATAGTAGCTTCCTTTATACTTTCGGTTCTTTGTTTTCTTTTCCATACCTAAGTTTTACTAAATTTTGCTTTCAAGTCTAAACTGTGCCATTGTTTTTTTTTCCCCCCGTTATTCCAAAAGGTCCCATAAATTTGAGGCCGTAGCAAACTTATATTTGGTCATTTTCATAGGTACAGCATACTCATATGAAATCACTAAACTTGGGGTCTTAAATGCCTGATTACAGTTTCTTTTCTGATTGTTGACAAGACTTAAACTAGTGGGATCTTGGCATTTATCTTTTTAAGAACCTGGTGCTTATTAAGTAGCAGAAAAAGTTCTGGAATAATCTAAATAACCTTTTGGGAATTTAAACTCCCATTTTAAATTAAAAACATTTGTGAAAACTTTTCTTATGCTAAACTATATTCATATGTTAAGTCAAATAATTTTGAAATTACTTTGTTCTGAGAAACTATGGAGCTTTTTGACAATATTAGAAAAAGTTCTTAAATGACATTACATTAAAATTGAGGAATTAGTACCTGATGACTTAACTATTTTACATTGAAATATTAGACATTGAACATACATGGAAATCACATGATCCAAGTATTTGAGAGATAAATATCTAAAGGAAGAGACCAATTTAAAACATTCTTGTGAACCTCATCTCATAATTTGGTAATCCCATGTAAAAGCCTTACAATGGGGGTGTGTGTGTATATACATATATGTGTTTTAAAAATTTTTTTATAACTGAGTATACAGTAGTCTCCTTTTATCCACAGTTTTGCTTTCTGAGGTTTCAGTTACCAAAGGTCAACTGCCATCTGAAAATATAGTATTTTGAGACCATATTCACATAAATTTTATTACAATACATTGTTATATATTTTTTTATTAATCTTACTATGCCTGATTGATAAACTTTATCATAGGTATTATGTATAGGAGAAAACATAGTGTATATAGGGTTTGGCGCTATCCATGTTTTCAGCCATCCACTGGGGGTCTTGGAATGCATCTCTCTCGGATAAGGGGGAACTACTGTACGTGTGTACCTATTTAGATCGCAGCTGAAATGTTTTTGTCACACGAGGTTATCAGATGAATTTCATACTCACATGTAGATTTAGATTTTAACATACTTTTTTATAGTGTCAGCGTAACAAATGAGGGTCCATATAAGCTGTTGTTCAATGGCAAAATGGTTCAAAATAATTTTAAAAATATTTTAAAATAGTTCTATTCTAGTTGGGGTTTTGTCCTGTTATGTAAGATTTGAAAATATGGAAATTGTTTTTCTCGAAACCCAATTTAAAATAATTTTATTTTTGCTTTTACATAATACAGTGGCACAGTAAGAATTGTAATGGAAGAAAGTGTTCTACATATTTTCTGTAAATTAACCTAAAAGCAGAAATGTCTTCATATGTTTTTATTTTTTCTCCACTAGAGGGCTCTGTTGCCCTTTGATATAATTAAACAAAAGCGGTAGCATCTCAATATAGTTTTCTTTCTCTCGACCAGTCTTGCTTTCGTTTTTGTTAAATAATGCCTTTTACTTTTCTAACATATCTTTTAGGTCTTGGTCTTCCCAGTGATGGAGTTCAAACTGAAGACTGTTCCTAGTGTCATGTTTGTTTCTTTTTCTTTTTCTCTCTCTCTCTCTTTTTTTGTTTTGTTTTGTTTTGTTTGTATAAAATGCCAGGGCCGAAGAGATCTATTTAACAAAAAGGCCCATTGTATTCAGGGAGCAGCCTGTTCTGCCAGATTGCACAAGGGCATGTGTTTTCGTAACATTATTGGTTTTGAGTGTGCTGGCCTATCAGTAATGTGATTTTTTTTTTCTAAGTGGAAATTGTAATATTTAAATATTAATGTCTCTGTTTAAGGTTCATTTAGAATGCCTATGATCTCCTTTGCCCCTGCCACCAGCCTTACCCAGTGTTATATAATTCATTGTAATTAGAGTGTTTATTAATGATACATTCTTGTGTTAGAAGATGATACGTCTTTTTGGGCTCAGTACAGTATGTTTCTTAAATAAGAGAGGCCGTGTTAAACCAAATACTTGATGCAAAGCGGATAGCCAGTACTTTGCACATACAGAGTCATAAGGAGGCTAATTTTTGTTTTGGCTTCATAACTAAAGTTTGAGGCAGCCCGTGAATCATGTACTTCAGCTGTCAAGTAGAAATTTGGCCCAGAAAAGAATACACTTCAGCTTTATAACACTGCTTCTTTTCAAATTTTATATGGGGACAAAATGAATACACTATATTATATACTTTTATTTATATTTTTTCTCAGCAAATTTTTCTCTTTTGAAAATGTGAGAGCCTGAAAACATTTACTTGTAACATTGCAAAACTGTTTCTTCAGAGTAAAGATGTTTTGGTCATTCATGCACAAATGTGTTCATTGTTTATCAAATTGTTAAAACTAGATGGCTATTCTGGGAATTATTACAGATTTTTATAATAAATGAGATGTGGACAGTTGAAACCCCCTTGACTGTTGCTTGTTTGGTATGACACATCCTTTCCTGCACCTTTGCAGCATATAAATGAACAGCATTCAGATATGAGTCTTCACGTTTTCCAAAATAACGTTTGGATCACTAGGAGGGCCTTCTTGTAAAGATCTCTAAAGGCACCAGTAGATTGATCAAAAAGCAAATTCTAGTAGGTTGTGTTTCTTGCCTAAATTTATCACCTCCCTTTGCCGTAATAAATAACAGTACATTTCATGAAGGGCCAGTCTTGATCTGCACAAACCTAACTGAATGGGGTACATAGGAAGTGTTGAGTTGTGTGCCATGGTTTGAATCTAATTGTTTCAAATCTTTGAGTTATTTGTTTACCAGGCTGTACGACTTGGTGTTTTTGTTTGTTTTGGATCCTTCGTGTTAGGAGCCATATTAAGATAGTGCTGTCTCTGAAAGCAAATCAAGGTTTCCTCATTAGACTCTTAAGATGAGATCTAAGATGGTGTGTATGAATGCGGGAGAGTGTGTGTGAGTGCGTGTGTGGTGGGGGTGGGGAAGAGACTCGTATTCCGTTGTCTTTACTATTTCTCCCTAGGGGTGGGATGACTAGCAAGGTGAATGGAGCTAAGCCTTTTGTGTAAACGAATTATCTCATATGAAAAGGAACAAAATCAGCATCAAATTTCTTGTGTAGTTGAATGGAAACTGAAGTTAAAACTAAGAAAATGCTTTCCATTTTCGTCCTTACCTCTAAAATATACTTCATTGTTCCACCTTCATGTTTATTGATCATTATAATATTTTATTTAATATATTGATAGCCCTTTAAAATTTATGTCATTTATTTCTCAACACAGTGCTTACAGCTATCTTACAATGGTGTCAAAACAAAAGCACAGGTGAGGTAACTTGGTAGAGATCCTACATCTCTTGAGTGGTAGATGCCTGCAGGATGGGGGCTAAAGGACTTCTGACTCCATGCCTAGGACTTCTCCACTCTGCTTGCCACCTCCCTGTTCGCCCTGTTCAGAGGAATAATAATAGCACATAGTCCTGAACGAGCTCTTCCCAAGCAGCTCATTCAGTTTGTTAACCCCAAGTCTGGACTGAACACATTGATTTCAGCAAATCTGTGAAGGCTTGCTCTGTGCCAGGCCAGGTGCTGGGGGTGGTATCTGCAGGGAGGGCCGAGGCGGATTTGAGTTCTGAACTGCACATCGATCATGGATTAGTATACTACTGCTGTGCTTTCTTTACCCAATTCCCCTCTGCTATTGTGATCGTAAAACAGGAGTTGGGGAAGAATTCCTGGGGAATGGGAACTAGCATTTGTCAAGCTTGTATATATGCTGGCTGTTAGGCTGGATGATCTCTATATGCCTTAATTTTTAAAAAAATTATTATTAAACATGTATTTCTTATGGAAAATTTAGAAAATTGCAGTTAAGTAAAAATAAAATAAATGCAGGTTAAAAAAATCACCCAAAATTCTTGCCAGCCAGAAGTATGCCGTTAATATTTAGCATATATGATTCTAAACATCTTTCCCCCCTTCTTTCCTTTTGTGATTTTGCAGTTTATGGATTGTGAGTATCTTTCTGTGCCATTAAATATTCCACATCTGAAATGGCTGCATTGTATTCCGTTATATGGTTCCGATCATTCTCCCTGTGTGGCACATTTGGGTGGATTCCAGCTTTTTAATAGCTATGAAATGGAGATGAACATTTTGTAATTAAGTGTTTGTAACCATCCATGACTATTCTGTAGTTTTATTTTGTGAAAGTGAAATTGCTGAATCAAGGGATTTGCTTTTTAACCTTAACATCACGATTCGTTTTGTCAAACCGCACCTTGGAAAGTTGTGCCAATTTGAATGCCCTTTTGCTAAGCATCCTTGCCAACCTTGGGAGTTAGAATTTTTTAAAAGTATCACTTCAATTTGCATGTCTCTGATTGTTAGTGAGATTGATTATCTCTTCGTATGTCTGGCCATTTGTGTTTTCTTTTTTTATGAATTGCCTTTTCATCTTATGTGCATGACTATTGGATATGTATTGATTGCTCATTGATTGCTTGCTTCATGTGCTATAATTTAATTTTCAAAATGTCCCTTTCCCTTAGAAGTTAATTTATCTCAAAGTGTCTATTACTTTAAGTACATACTCAATCCTAGGATCAAGAGGAAATTCATAGAGAAAGAAGTTGTCCTAACTCCCCACTTTGCTTCACTAAAAACTTAAAAGCATACATCTCATCTGTTATACCACCTGCAACTCAAATCACAGGCGCTGCTGCTTTGGTCCCTGCATTTGAGGTGGGAGCACCCCAGAAAACTTGAAGTTGGCTGGCTTACGATGGTGGTTGAGTCCCAAGATAACACAAGAGGCGAGTTTTGATTATTTCGGTTTTTTAATTTCCCCCAGCTGTGAATGATAGTAACACCTCTTCAGAGCTTTTCTATGCGTTCTCGTTTGATGAGCCTGCTCCCACGTGGTGAAATTGTACCATTGCTCAAAATAGCTTTGCTGACAGTCGGGGCAAGCTTGATCGGTAGCGGGTTTCTATCTGGAAAGGTACAGGAGAGGGATACTGACTCCAGAAGCAGACATGACCTAGTTTTGAAACCTGGGCTAACCACTTCCCATCTGAACTTGGGCAAGTTATTTTTCTTCCCTGAACTCTTGTTCCACATCTATGCAACATGAACAATACTCCTACTTTGCAAAGCTGTTAAAGATGGGGGAACTCCGGAGTGGCCAGGGAATTGTCTGTTCGTCATTGCAGACACTTAATAACGCGTAGCCATTTCTGGAATGGGAGGTGCGGGGATAGAGTTACTACTGGAATTAGTTTGGTATTTTCCTAGCTTCCTGGTTTTTGGATCCTCAAAAGGCTGCCATAATCTCTCTGAGTTTGTCCTAAAATGACCTTTCTGAATAAGTGTTTTAGGCATTGACTTGTCTTTGGTACGAAAGGAAACATTTTAGGTATTTTTTGGTTGGAGGTCAAGATAGTAGCTTCATCCAGAAAAAGACATGGAAAGAAAAAAAAACAGATAAGGTTATTTTTGTTACAGTTAAGGAAGAAAAAAGATATATTAAACTTGGGAAAAGGGAAGAAAGCTATTATACTTTAAAAGAGTGCATCATGGTAACATCTTTATTACTGAGAGTTTGGCATTACAGCGATTGTTCACTTGAGTTTGTGATGATTTATAGGACTGCCTGGTATATTAAGTGTAAATGTCCAACTTTGATGTCCCATTTTACTTGATCACAACCAAGAACGAATGTATCAGTGTTTGAATATAATTTTAGCAGCACTTAGAAAGGTATGGCAGTTTTATTGGAAACTACGGGGACATGGTAGGAAGAGAACTGTACTATGAGACCAATTGTCATTAACTTATGTGACCTAAGGCAAGTCACTTAACTGTTTTGAGCCTTACTTTCCTTATTTGCAAAGTCAGGAATAATAATTTCTCCATCACTATTTTGCACAGATCAAATAAAACAATGTGAAAATGCAGTAATGAAGAGTACTATATGCATGTAAAGTTGCTGGGTTAGTGTGGTGGCTCACACCTGTAATCCCAGCACTTTGGGAGGCCAAGGCAGGGGGATCACTTGAGGCCAGGAGTTCAAGAACAGCCTGGGCAACATAGTGAGACCCTGTCTTTATAAAAACCAAATAAATTAATGTAAAAATGAATATAAGGTTGCTTGCAGTTGGGGAAAAATAACCTAACAGTTATAGGGAAAAAGGGCACTAAAGGAAGGATTAAGATTGGAAGAAGATGGAGGAAGAGAGTAATTTAATTCCTTAATGGATGGACTAAAATAAGAGCTCTTGATCTTTTTTTGTTAGTGCGTGTGCGTGCTGAGAGGTTTCTGCAAGTATCTTCTTCAGGGTTTACAAAGGGAACCAGATGTCAAGTAACAGGGTTGTACATTGTGCAGTTGATTTGGTGGTTGTGACTAGGAAATTTTAACGGATGCTGTCCCATCTAGAGTTGACAAGTTGTGACTCTAGCCAGATATTCAGGAGCAGAAATTTGATATAATAAGAAGGGAATCTCTGCAGAGGCAGAAACTTCCATGGGTTGTAGTTGTGTTGAGATTTAATAGGTGGAAATGTTGGTTTTTGGGCAATATGATTTCTTCCTGGTTACCTTAAGTTTCACTTGTCTGGGTCCTCACCTCTGCCTGCAATGCAGAGCTAATTCAAATGCAGATGGGGAATTCAGTTGTAAACTGGATTCTGTTTGCTTATATGACATACATCAGCAAAGTTGCTGGCCACATCTTGATTCTTGGAAATTGTTTTCCTGGTGATCACACAAAGCAAAATAATGAAAATAATCAATCTCTTTCCGACGGAGGGACTCCCCTGTGCCAGCCACCCGTGGCTGTAAGGATGAACTCTCAAAACTTTTTGCATCTTTCAGTACAGTGTCTTCTGATTGCCTTCAGTTTGGCTTCATGGTATAGTAAGGCAGCTGTGGCTTCTAAATTCAGCAGCTGGGTTTGAGAAGCTTCTATCAGCTGAGAGATTGTCAATGCATTCCAAATGGCGTTAAAAAAAATGCCATTACAACTTTATCTATTAGAGAAAGAAGTTTCAATTCTAAGTTCATGTATAGTTGCCAGATTGAGAGTTTGACAAGGTAGTGCTGTAACAGATCCATACGGGGAAACATCTCAGTCAGGGAGCGGAGTCAGATTTTTGGCAAGGGATACCGTCCTTTCAGCCTGAAAAGCTGACTTAGGAGCTGTCAGTCTGTGTGCATGAGGGCTTTTTTCCTACCGAGTTTAGCAATTGCTGCTTATGCAGTGTTTCTTCTTCATTACCTGGCCTGGTGAGGGAGGGATTTGAGAGGGGGAAGCGAGTCGTGTTTGTGTGCCGTCATTGTGACGCTTTGTCATTGCCTTACCCGAGTGTATAAGTGTGCGTCCTTCACTTGTACGTCCCTTACATGTTGCCTTAATTATTGGGAAGCTATATATGTGTCCTATTGCTGCTATAATGGATCACCACAAACTCAGTGGCTTAAAACAACACAGATTTATTCACTTATCTTTCTAGAGGCCGGAAGTCTGGAATCCATTTCACTGGGCTAAATTCAAGGTGTCGGTAGGGCTGGTTCCTTTTGGGGGCTCTGCGGGGGACATCTGTTCCCTGGTCTCTTCCAAAGCTTCTCGTGGCTGCTGTGTTCCTTGGCTTGCGGCCCCGTCCTCCGCCTTCCCAGCCTGTCACCCCAATCTCTGCTTGCACCATCACACCACCTTCTCAGCTTGTGTAGTCAAATCTCCCTCTGCCTTCCTCTTGTAAGGAAGCTTGTGATTACATTTAGGGCCCACCTGGATAATCTAGGATCATCTCCCCATCACAGGATCCTTAATTTAATCTCGTCTGCAAAATCCCTCTTGCCACATAAGGCAATATTCACAGGTTTCAGGGAGTAGGATGCTGGTGTCTCTGAGGAGGAGACATTATTCAGCCTAGGACAGAAAGTGATGGGTTATCTCTAAGAGCTATTTCAACTGTAGCATTAAAGACTTCTGTCCCCACTTCAGTTCTTTCCTACCTAAATGGTTCTTCAGGCTGGGTGATTCTGTCTAGAAAACTTCTGGTTTAGTGTGTCTCAATGTTCTGAGTTTTGGGAGCAGCCCCCGCCCCATGCCTCAGTGCCACCAGTTTGAGTTTGTCCCAAGCAGGATGGTCTGTAAATATCTGAAACTTTCACTGTACTGCCTGTTGCTGAGTAACTTGGGGTCATGTGATAGTGATTCAGGGAGGTGGGCATTTTCATGCTTACTCACTTCTGTAGGCCGAGGCCTTCTGGCCAAGAGTAGAGCTTCCCAGTTAGCCTTCAGGACAGAGGTAAGAACTGGTGGCCTGTAGCCTGGATCTGGCCCACAGATGTTTTGTATGGTCCATGCAAAAATGGCCTATAGTGGGGTTTTCTCTCTGTTTTTTTTTATGGATTACTTGCCAACATGTTAAAATCGGGATATGTTACTTAAATCTAAATTTCCAATGATCTTGAAAAATCAGAATGACTGTTATGGACTAAATGTGTGGGTTCCCCCAAAATTTATATGTTGAAACCCTAATGTGATGGTATTTGGATGTGGGGCTTTGGGGAGGTGATTAGATCATGAGGGTGGAGCCCTCATGAGTAGGATTAGTGCCCTTATAAGAAGAGGCCAGCGAGCTAGCTAACTCTCCTTCTGCCATGTGAGGACGTGGTGAGAAGGCAGCCATCTGTAAGCCAGGAAGAGGGCCCTCCCCAGGAACCCAACCAGGCTGGCACCCTGACCTTGGACTTCCAGCCTCCAAAACTGAGAGAAATAGATGTTTGCTGTTTAAGCCACCTGGTCTGCAGTATTTTGTTATTGCAGCCCGAGCTGACCATGGCACAGCATAATGGCACTGAGGCTGACCAGAGCTGTGCCTGACAGGCAGATCCTCTGTAGTTAGGCATAGGCTATTTTCCACGAGCATTTTACCTGTCTGGTTCTTGTAGGGACTTGAGTTTAGAACCCTGGTTTAGGGTCTGCAGCAAAGTCCATGTGAAGGGATTGGGCTGGCTGGCTCATAGACACAGACATACCCTTTATTCAGTCTTTTGTACAGTCATCAAACGTTTATTGACTACTGAGTACTAGGTGCTAGGTCGTCAGTGTAGAACCAGACATGACCTCTGCTCTTATGGAGGTACAAAACAAACCAAAATACAGTTGTGCATCAGTGAACAACAGGGATACCTTCTGAGAAATGTGGTGTTGTGTGAACATCATAGAGTGTACTTTATACAAATCTAGACGCGATAGCCTCTACACACCTAGCCTATGTGGTGTAGCCTGTTGCTCCTAGGCTACAAATCTGTACAGGATGCTACTGTACTGAAAACTGTAGGCAGTTGTGCACAGTGGTAAGTATTTGTGTATCTAAACATATCTAAACACAGAAAAGGTACAGTGAAAATATGGTATTATAATCTTATGGGACCACTGTCATTTATACAGTCTGTTGTTGACCAAAATGTCATTATGTGGTGTGTGATTGTATTAGCAGCTTGATCTTTGTGCTTCTAGAGAACATTTACATTGATTTGTTTTGTAGTATAATGCATGGCTTTTTTTTTAACCACACATTTCCCTACATATGTGATTGCCTCGGGGTAGTTTCTAATTTTTGTATTTTTCTGTTTGTATTTAAAAGTACAGGATACTAAAGCCCTTTTTTCATACTTGAGACATTTGAAGATAAATCACCAAATATGTTCTCATAAGTGAAAGACAACTTTTGCTGTTTCGACTTACACTTTTTAAGACTCTGATTATTAGTCTCTGATTTTTCTGAAGCTTTATTTCCACTTATGTGTCTTCTGAGTAACTATAAAGGAAAGCAAAACCTATAGTAGGTGCAGCATTTGCACAATTTAAGCTAAACTTACTAAGCAGTTGCCTGAAAGAGAGAAAAGTGGTCCATTGACAGCTGACCAGTGCGGGGTGAGTGCAAAGTCACCATCAGCTTGAACAATGTGTGGATCTGTGGTCAAGTGTAATTGCTCATTCTGTAATTTATATTAATCACAGTTCCACTGCTTGCCTTGTGTTCATAAGCATGCGGCCATATGATGATTTTTTTTGAAGGTCATTTGGTATCTTGATGCTCATGCTTACAACCTGAGCAGTTATGTACTCTTCAGATAGCACATGCTAAAAACGAGTAGCTAGTTTGAGTGGCAGGCCTACTCGTTTTATTTTGTGGACAGATTTCTTTTACTGTTCTTGCTAGGTTTTCTTTAGTTAGCTTCTCTGCTTTGCTCCTGTTATGACTTAGCCCTGTAGCTTTGGGCTCTTCGTTTCTCACGTTGCTGATGGTATAGCTGAGCTCTGCTAATGCTGGTTATTAATCAGACAATATATACCAGTGAGGTTTTATAATTGCCATAATTCTTCTTTGCTCCGTTCCCTTCCCAGATCCTTAAATGGTGTGGCGGCTGCAAAGCACAGTATTTGAACATGAGGTAGAGAATCGTAGCTTAGCCTTATGATTTTTATATTCTGTCAAGGCTACAGGGAAAGTAGTCTTGTTTCTGGATCATATTTGGATCTACAAATCCCAACCAAACTTTTTGTTACTTATTATGTAAAATGGAAAAGTTAGCTAAGTTAGGATCATATAATCAGTCTTGAGGGAGTGACTTCTAGATTTCATGTTTTAGTTATTATGAAGCTGGTCTTGTTTGGATTGAAGAATTTAATAGTGTTTAACTTTTAAAAGGATGCTTTAAAAAAAAAACCTCTAAATATCATGTGTTCTCTTTAAACTATCCAAAGGGAAGTACCTGAAAGTGAAATAATTTCAAAGTAACCCCTGAGGAACAAATGCTGATGGTTTTCAATGAATAGGAAGGTCAAACTACTGATGCTTCCAGACTGTGTGTCGTACATAGAAGGCTAATCATAGGGAAGCTAGCTCACAAAAGCAAGGGATGTACTTGCAAGGCTGAGCTGAGCTTGCAAGGGAAAAAAAAAAAAACATTACAGAGTTGTCACATTTAGAAATAAATGCTTCCAAATTTATAGTCAATAGACTGTAAATTCCTTCCATCTTCCTAACAGATTTTGTGGCTCTTGCATTAGTATTATCCTTAATATGTGTTCTCTTAAATGTTTCTTGACTGTTTCCTTTACGAATTGCTTTGTATTATGTGGCTCTGTGTGTGTGTGTGCCTGCCTGTGTGTGTGTGTGTTTTCATGTTGGTGGGGAAAACTAACTCTTGTGATGAATCAGAAATGGCAAACATTGTTAATGTTGACTTTCCTATTTGCTCAAATATTGATATTGGATTTCAGAGTCAACAAGCTAGCAGGATGGCTTTATTTTAAGCCGTGTGATAGAAAGCTATCTGCTATTATTGATACCATTTCTGGATAGCTATCAGAAGTCTTTATTTAGAAACTTAACCATGTTTTTAATGCTGGATATCACAGTAAACAATAGTGTGGATTTTGCAAATTTTCTGTGCGCATAATACTTTGTAACGCGTGGTGAATTTTACCTATTCTGTAAGTCTTTTGGGAACCGTTAAATGCCTCTTTCCTTAGTTTCCTTTAGCTTCTTTTTTAACCATGACAATTGGTATGAGATTTTTCTTTTTCATTACTTCTGTTATTCAGAGCACATCTCCACCTTATATCTTCTTTCTCTGTTTAGTTTCATATTTTACTTTAATTTCTGTACATCAAGTATCTGTCATTATGGTATTTAAGCTCTTGGAAATATTAGGCAGTTGCTAACTTCTTCAGAAAATAAAGCATTCCACTGTTGTAATGTTCTGCTTATGCTGAGTTAAAAATTCACATTATTTGGCTAACGTTGTGATCATTTAGGTGCTGTTTGTAATGAACAGCAGGGAATATTTTCCTTGTTGAGTTAAGAGTATAACTTTGGTTTCAGAAAGCTTGATCATGTTTTCCTGTGTGTGAGATGTGGAAAGAACCAGGAGAGTCTGAGGATATTCATAATATTGTCACAGGGTGATCTCCCTGTGAAGTATGCAAGAGAGAAAATCCAGAAGACAGCATTAAACTGAAGCAAGAGGACTATTTTGATGACATACAGTGCTGATGGCACAGCAAGAATGGGAGAAGGCAGGAGTGATGCACAAATAGAAAGGATGTCACCTGCACATTGAAAAATCCAAATGCTGTAACACTGCAGACCCTGCAGTATAGACAAACCTGGCTCCCACTGTACTCTGTAAATGAAGACGGGGCCTTGCTGAGAAATAGAAGATGCAGACTCTACCCTCCGGCTTCACCTCCTGGGATACAAAGAAAACTCACCCACGTGTAACAACTGGAGAATAGTTATTTACCTAACAGAGTATTCTCAAGTATGGGCCAATGTTTGACATGTGCAATATACCTTTTAATGTTTAGTTCAGAGTGTGACACTAGCCAGCTCCACTGTGGTTTACCAAGGGTGAGTGGGGGATGATGTCTTTCTGAGAAGGGAGGCTTTAGTTTCTTGAACATCAGTAGTACTGTTTGAGTTTCCTTTTAGAAGCATAAAACAGGGAAGTGCAGCAGGCAGAATTTGGATTTTCAACTATACAGTCACTCAAGTTGTATTATCCCATTAAGTTAAATTTTGTTAATGTTTAGATACTGGAAGCCAATTTTTTTGACTTCTGTACATTTACTCATAGGAGAATCTTCCATTCTGTGAAGTTAGATTTCCTTCTTCCATCCATGACATTTATCTAAATCAGGCTTTCTTTCTACTAAATTTTTCAGTTACCAGTAGGCTAAAAGAATAATTAGACTGAAAATATTACTGGAATTAAAAAAAAAAACAAAACACCACTTCCATGAAAACTGACCCAAAAAGATAGTAGAAAGGAAAATGACATTTGTGGGCATGTCTGTCTGATTGCCTTCTTACTTGGTATGAATTCTTTTGGGAGTTAAACGTATAAGCACATGTGCATTGATGTGATTTTTGAGATGTCTAGAATACAGAATTCACCTTTGTAACTGGAATTTATTCAGCATGCAGATGTGGGTGGGTGATTGTTTTATAGATGCCTGGTGTTGAATGATGGGTAGGTGTGATAACTACATATAAAATTATATTAAAGTCCAAGAGGTACTTTTATGAGGCAGGCTGGAAATGGCATCCGATTTTCTTATGGCTTTTTCATGTCCGTTTTGATGAATCTATTTATTACTTCTATAATGAGTAGTACACATGGTTGGTTAGCCAAGTTATTGAACTTTATCAACCTTGGCTGAAATTCACAATGCGTGCCAAACTTCTTGTAACATGTAAGAAATTACATCTGGGCTAAAAGGTTCAATAATGATTACTCTTATAATGGAATCTTTTACAAAGCAGGGGATTTCATGATATGCCTCTGCTTTTTAAAAATTATTGTGATACAGTGAAACAAGGAATAACACATAGCTGGAAAAAGGTATTCACTTGTAGCATACATTCAAATTTATAATAGGCTTATTTGACTCCCAGAGCAGGGTGGGCAAAGGATGCTGTTTCCTGAGTGTATACTCTGGTGTTCATTGTCACATGTGTGTCTGTTTAGCCCTTACTAGATCCCTTACTAGGTCCAGTCTTAATCCTGTGGCTTGTGAGTCCTTTTTGGTCTAGAGGACAAAACCTAATAATGTGCTGTTATATCATATCCGTCTATGAGTTCTAAACTGATTTGAAATGTGTAGCAACACTGTTCTTAAATTATAGAGACTTGAGGAATGTAGAGGTTTTTAGTCTTACTAGAGAAATCTGAGCACAGGCTGGTCTGTTAACCCATAAAGAGGTGTTGGGGTTTTTAGGGGCGTAGCAAATAACGCACTTTACCCTTCCTGAGTTACTTCCTAACTGAGCAAAAAGGCCAACTATAAGGCAAATGGAAGACTAAACCATCTTCTGAATCACCAGTGAAGCTGATATTGGAGAATATAGCTTATAGCTGTGGGCTGGTGGGCTTTATAATTGTGAACACCAAAATTAGGGTGGTGGGTCACAGTGGTGGATCACGTCAGACCTCCCCAGAGGGCAGAGCCCACCCCTGCAGCATGCATAAGACAGTGAAGTACAGCAGGGTGTGTGCTCTCTGCAAGAGGAGAGGAAAGGCAGTGCTGTGTCTGCCGGGTTCTCATGCCTGGAATTACAGTAAGTGATATTGCTTCCTGTGGGCAGGAACAAGTGAGTGGCAGAGAGCAGTCAGGGAAGTTAAGCAAGTAGAGATCCCTTCACCCAGAAAGACAGATTTAAAATGGGTGAGATGCCTTTTTCCTTCGTGTAACCAGTGAGCAACTAGAGTGATTGATATTATGAAGCCTTGGGAAAATATGACTGCAGCGTAAGTGTGTGTCCACTACCTAATTTTCTTTTAGATTAGGAGTCCTCATTCTTTGATGAGTAGGCATACTTTTTTGACTTCTGTACTTTCCAACTTGCTAACTCTGGGGCCTTGGACTATATTCTTAACCTCTGAGTCTAGTTTACTCATCTGTAAAATGGGTACCATGACACCAACCTCACAGAGTTGGGAGAATTCAGTGAAATGAGCTGAAAACACCTGGCATGGTATCTGACAGCTTGTATCTGTTCACCAAGAGTTATTATATTTATTGTTTTGTGTCTAGGGCAAAGTTGTTAGTTTTCTTAACCTTTTATTGTGGATAATTTCATATATATGCCAACACAAAGGGAATTAGTTTTTCTTAAGAGGTAAAAAGGAACGGGGTTAAAATGTACCTTGTATGAAATAGGGAAGAAAGTTCACCTGAGTTTCAGATTCATGAGCCAATCTGCTGAGGGACAGCTCTGCAGTTGTCATGGTCTCTGTTCCACTTTCAAAGTTTGATAAATATTGGCTTCTTTTATTTGCTCTTAGGTGTACAAAATTGCCAGTGGGTAGGAAAGGAGATTTTTGCAAAGCTGTGGTTCTGTGCGTTCTACTTGAACAATATCCATCCTTTTAACAGAATAGACAGATTAAAGCAGGTCTGTCTTTTTCCGTATCTATTTAGACCTAGATCTTATCCATAGTGTGTGAACATCATGAACAGCACAAGAGGAAGGGAAAGGAACAGGGCAGGTGAGCAAGCCATTATTAAAAGGAGAGGGAGCCTAGCTCAGGGGAAATGGGAGTCAACACATCGGCTTTTAAATGGTTGTAGTGAGGAAGGTTGTCTAGCGTGGTGGTGTTGGCCAGCTGTCTGAATGTCTTGCTCCATCATATTCAGGAGAGCTGATGGTTGGGCTGTGGAATGATCGTAGAATATCACACAGCACCGCCAGTCCCTCTGAGAATCCCACAAGAGCCAGCCCAGTTTCACTGCCAGCACGCTATGGCTTTTAATTATTATGTCTTCAATGAATGATTTCTTTTTAATAAATTTACTTCTCATATTAAGAGCCATGCTATTACACTTGCCAATGGACATTTAAAATGTGCAACTAATTTGTTTTGTTTTTTATAATGCTTCATCAGAACTCAGTTCAGCAGTAAAGATGTGCCTGTGATATAGTTAGCTCAAAATAAGGATGTGCAAACCAAAGGGGAGAGGGGGATAGGACTGGATCTGGCACTTCCTTTTCAGTGGGGTCCAAGTGCAAATTCATTACGGGTGTTGGTCCTACCTGTGAGTGGGAGAACACGGACGGTTGAAGAGTAAATAAATGTCTCTGGGTTTAATTAAACTTTTACAAGAAATAAAGATATGATAAGAATCCATATCTCTTGATAGAGTATTTCAAAAAATTGTTTGTGTTTATTCCTGCATGATAATAAAACACATTTAGGACAGCCCACCCTGAGAAGTCAGCAGGCATCCGCCTGACTTAAGTAGCAATCACCCAACTGCCGTAGACCGTAATCAAGCCTTTGAGAACCATGTGCGCCACACTGCAGGAGAGCCAGAGAGAAGTGCTTAATGTGCCACTCCACTGATGTGAAAGGGGAGCAAATGTTGAAAACGGGCCTTCTGAATTGCAATCATCATTTGGCGTCTCTACTACCTGCATGTAGCTGTTCAAACACATTTCCACCATGCAACTGTTTCCTGCAACTCTTAACGTTTGCAACAATAAGGCCTCTGATGTAGATGCAGACAACCTGTTTATACCATTGGTTGGTTGAAACCTTCATGGTTTGTTGTAAAGAAAGATAAACAGCCCCAGTAAACATCTAGAATACTGTGTTCATTTAGGGATGGGGAGTGGACAAGCTAAAGAGGCAAAGTCATCAAATCATGTCTTAGAAGCATCCCTTTAAGGGAGAGGGAATGGTTGGTTAATTGGCAGAAGAAAAGATTTACATAAATTTAGTTCTTACGATAGCTTAGCTATCCAGGAGACAGAAAAGCCTGCCTTACTTCAAGGGACAGAAGCAAAACTAGTGGGCATAATTCTGCAAGGAGGCAGCATTCAACTGATTAGAATTGGCATGGGGTGGTATGGGGTTACTTTCCTCATGATTAAAGTTGTATAAAAACTAAATAGTAAGTTTTCTGTATTGCAAATGTTTTAGGTTTTGTTTTATCTTAGGTTCCCCCAAAAGCAGAACCTGCGAATGAGACATATTAGTAGATAATTTCAGGTGTGATTTCAGAGAGCATGAGTGAGGGATGGGAGAATTAAACAAGGAAGGGGGGAGAGGTGCGATGCAAGGGTGTTTTTGAGTTGGTGTCAGTGTTACGGACAACTAGTGCTTAACTCCATGGGGCTTTCTGAGCAGCTTTATGAAGTGCATCTCAGAGTTGTCTGCCTAGGTAATAAAGGGCATTTACCCACTGGCTTCTGTCCACATTAGACAAGGGGAGGGCCCACAAGTACTGATGTCCCAGCATTTGGGGTTGCACATATACCAAGCAGGTTCCTGTAAGCATCCCGTGCTGCAGAGTCAGAATCTCCAGCATGGGAAGGGGGGATCTGTGCTGCAGCCCCCGGTGAGGTGGTCTGATGAAGTTTGTGTGAAGCTGGTTGAAGACTGCATGGAACTGCAGCAGCAGAGGGAGTAAGATGGGGCTGTGAGAGTTTGAAGTGGTGCACGAGGGGTGCCCCATACAGTCCACCCCTTGCACCACACTCAGATCTCCTGTGCCCTGTTAGGTACAATCCACCGCAGGGTTCCCTTAAAGGTTAAAAGGCTCTCTGTCAGGAATATAAGTCAGTGCCCTTTTGTGATAACTTCTGGGGCTTTAGCCTTACCCACTGTTGTATCAGTTTGCTAGGACTGCCTTAACAAAGTACCACAAACTGGGTGGCTTAGGACAACAGAAATTTATTGTTTCCAAGTTCTGGAGGCTAGAAGTCTGAAGTCAAGGTGTCAGTAGGACTGTGGTCCCTCTAAAACCTGTAGGGAAGGGATCCTTCCTTGCCTCTTCCAGCTCCTAGTAGCCCTAGGTGTTCATTGGCTTGTGGCAACGTAGTTCCAGTGTCTGCGTCGGTCTGTACAGGGCGTCCTCCCTGCATCTCTTCACATCCTCTTCCCTCTGTTTGTCTCTGTGTCCATGTTTCCCCTTTTCATAAGGACACCAGTCATATTGGACTGGAGCCCGCCCTACTGACCTCACTTTAACTCTGTGAAGGCCCTGTCTCCAAATAAGGTCACATCGGAGGTACTGGGGCTTAGGACCACCACGTATCTTTTTCTAGGGGGACACAGTTCAACCCGTAACTGTGCTGTAGACGAGATGTTGCTTCTTGTTACTGATGCCATCCAGGTGAACAGCAATCATTCTGCAAGTCATTGTTTCAGCGAACACTTACTGAGGGCCTACCGTGTAGCCAGCTCTGTTCTAGGACCTGGTGATGACTGCAGTGACCCAATGTTCCCGCCCCTGTGCAGCATACTTTCTTACGGAGCACGATTTTCAGTAGTTGCTCTTTTGCTGTGTGTTTATCACACATTAGGAACCAAGTGTGGAATTGCCTGCTTTCCAATAGCAGAGCAGGCTGCCTTGAGCAAATGAGTGCCCAGTCACAAAGGTGTTTCAGCATGGGCTTGGTGGCTGCTTTTTGAGGATGCTGTAGAGGCAATTTCAGTGCTGAGCAGGGCTTTGGATTTGTAATGGTTAAGGTCCCTTTCTAACACTGAGATGGTATGATTGCACAGATGGACTTGTTCTGGGATTCTATTTTGTCAAGTACACAATACTTGACTTCTCTCTGTTTATCTTTCAGAGGAACAAACAAAGTGTTTTCAGAGCTTTCTGCTTTAAAAAAAATTCCAGGCCACGGGATTTTAACCTTTTTTTTTTTTTTTTTTTTGTGGCATCCTGTACTCTTTTGAGAATATAATGGAACCTCTGACCCCTTCCCACAGGGGGAAATAAATGTATTTCCAGTATAGCCAGGCATTTGTGTACAATTTTTGGGGGGAGGAAAGGATAGTTCATAGACACTGAATTAAGAAATCCTGATACTTCTCGGGAATTGTAATCTTTAGTAGCAGTTAAATACAAATACTTGCTTTAGAGAGTGCTTTTATTCATAAAAATTCATTGAATAGGATTAGAAATAAAAAATATGCCTAAAAAATGTTTTTGTTAACTTTTTATTATAATGGTCACTTTTCTGATAGAAATATATCAGTGTGTAATTAATAAAGTATTGTTGATTTTAGGGATTGTTCCTTCGCTAAACAATGGAAATCTCCTAAATAACTGGCAGGTAATGAAAAAAAAATTCAGTTACTGACAGCCTGTCATAGTTGAATCTAAAACCTAGGGGCAAAATACATATATTCTGTGTACTTTCCATTTCTAGACCCTGGATTTCTAAATTCTCCCTTATAAAATTTAAAATTTTTTTTTTTTAAAGATGGAGTTTCCCTAATTGTTGATTTCCTTCTTTTTATAATCTCTTAACAGATTTGATTTTCACACTGGAGGTAATTATTAAAATGCCTCCTTTGGTGACCAATAAATGTAATTAAGAAAACCAGAAAGATTGGTATTAGAATTAGGCAAACATCAAGACCTGAAATTTAGTGTCTTATTCTTGGAAGGTACATGGTAAATGTTTATGGAATTAAATTCAGGTTTTGCAACACTTTCAACAGCTTCTAAAAGTGAAATAGTTACTGCCTCTGTGGAAGTAGAAATTACTCAAAGATTACGTGATGAAAAACTAATGTTAGTTTATTTAAAACAAAACTGTGGAGCAGTGTGTTATAGCCACAGGAACTCCTCAGCCAAATGTTAAGTAAATGCAATGAAAACATTTGTAAAAACATTATCATGCTGCAAAAGAACTAGTAATGCCAGATACCCTGTAGTAGCTGAATGTTCAAAAACACTTGATTGTCATTCTCACAATTATATTTGTGGTATCTCAGTGGTCATTCACGTTGGGTGTGATTACCTAAGTAGCATGCCAGGAAAGCCCCATCTTGCTCAAGTGTTACATGTAAAACTTTGTGTGAAGTCATGATTATGGGTGAATAACTTTAAATGAATCCTTTTCCTTGATATGCAATATTGTGCTACTTTCCATGGAAAGATGGAATCAATACTGTTGACTATAATGGAGGTTTGCATTTTTCTAATTTCTTATTTAGGCTGATCTGAGCAAAGATGTTCAAATTTCCGTTTATTTAAACAAGATGGAGTTCTTGCTATGCTGAAGGAATATTTTTAGCTTAGTAATTTACTTAGAAACTGCCTTATTCAATATTTGATGTTAAATTTGAACTAAAACACATAGCATCATATGACATGGGTTCTTACATTAACATTTTGTTGGATTGGAAACAGAATCAACACATTAGTCATCTTAATTCATTTAAGTTGGCTTTCTCCAGAATTCTGGAATCCAAAAACAACACATTTGTCAATTTTACACACAAAGGGAGAGGCAGGATGTAGTTTATAGTTAAACATCCAGCTTTGCAATGAAAAGCCAATGTAGCTATAGTACACTGAATGAAATTCTGGGTGAAACAAACAGTGTACTAAGATTTGGATGCAAATTGAATACTTAGAAAATTTGTTTTATATTTGTTTTAATGAGATTCTCTTTATATATGCTTTCACAGAAACTTGTAAATTGTCTAAAATTAAATTTTCTGTGGTTGTCATCCACATGGGTTCTGAACTTACTGTTGTTGTTATTCACATTTTCTTTCAGAGAAATTCTGTGGGTCAAGGTCACCTTCATGTATTTCCAGGCTTAGTTCTTGTTTTGCATCAGGTCAGTTTAGATCTGAATGTTAAAAGGTCTATTCCAAGGATAAGCAAACTATGGCACATGGATCAAATCTGGCCCTCCCCTAAAAGGATTCCCCTGAAAAATTTCCAGAGATGTTAAGGAAACAAAGCTCATTTCTCCTAAAGAATTGTTATCTTTTTTTTTTCCTCTATGAGGAGGTTACTATATTCTATTAAATATTTATTTCCTTTCTTTACCTTGGTTGCCAGGAAGCTCAGAACTAACATTGAAATGCTTAAATAGGTAACCCTCTCACTTCAGGTTCCTGGTAGATCAGGTCTCTTTTTCTTAACCCGGGCACACATTTTCACTAATATTTTTTATATCAACTTTTTGAGGTATAATTTACGTAAAATAAAACACGCACATTTTGTACACGTGAATGACTCAACAGATGTGTATACCACCAACCCACTCAAGATATAGAACATTTGCATCTCTATAAAAACCTCTCTCCTGCCCCTTTGCCCTAGGCAATTTGTCAGTCTCCCTTACCTACTCCTTGTCCCAGGCAACCACTGATTATTTTAAAATCCTGTGTTGTATGTGATTGTTTATTACATACTGTCTTAAGTACTTTTTTGGAAGTGGTTGGGACACCAGTGATTAATAGTTGAATAGCATAGCTGGAGAAGCTAAGAGTCATTTATTCTATTTAGTCTTCTGGGCAGATTCCTTAGGAGAATTTGAGATATAACTCACATGGAGAACATTTTAGCTAATGTTGTATTATTAATGGTAAGATTGATGTATTGAGAACTTGCTGACGGCCAGGAACACTGCATGTCATCTCATTTGACTTTCCTAACAGCCCTTAAGAGTTCATCTTCTTAATAGTCCCCTTTTACAGATGAGGAAACGGAGGTTCATAGAAGTTAAGTATATTAGTCTGCTAGGGCTGCCGTAACAAAATACCACAAACTGGGTGGCTTAAACAATAGAGATTTATCTTCTCACAGTTCTGTAGGCTAGAAGTCTGAAAGTCTGAAATCAAGGTGTCGGCAGGGTTGGTTCCTCCTGAGGCCTGTGAGGAAGAATCTGTTCCAGGCCTCTCTGCTTGGCTAGCAGGCGGCTCTCTTCATGTCACATGCTGTTCTCCTGCGTGCTGTGTCCACATTTCCCTTTTTATAAGGATGCCAATCATAATGGAGCAGGGCCCACACTCATGACCTCACTTTAACTTGTTACCTCTTTAGAGGTGCTATCGCCTACCAAGGTCACATTCTGAGGTACTAGGGGTTAGGATGTCAACATATGAATTTTTGGGGGGGATGTAGCAGACAATTCTACCTATAACATTAAGTATTCTTCCCAAGGCTCAAAGGTCACCAGAAAACGGTGGAGGTGAGATTCTAACTCAGCTCTGTCTGACTCCAAAGAGTGACCCTTATGCTGCCCCTAAGAATCTCATTTTGTGATTTCAACAACAAAGTGATGAAATAAATTTAGTTAGTTTTTTTTTTTTTTTTTAAATGATAATAGGATGATCCTAGGAAGAGGAGGTTTGTACATGTTTTCTTGTTCTGAGATTCGGGAAAACCAACATTCAGACAGAAAACTTGAACTGGTTTTGCCACGGAGAAAGCTGAAAGGGGCTTTAGGGGCCCAGGTCCTGGAGTCCAGTCTTCACCCTTCTACGTGCTGGCTGTTTGACCTGGGCTTTTCTGAGGCTCAGTTTCCTTATCTGTACAACTGGGATGATGGCATCATGTGCCCATGGTGTTGAGGTTTGAATGGGACAATGATGTGAAAGTCGTGTGTGAACATGAAGCCCTAGACAAAATGTGTTGTTACAGAGAAGGTGAACGTGAGCATGAACAAGACCAGAGATTCTCAGCCTGGAGGGAGCGTCTGAGTCTCCCAGGGGGCTTGTTAGAACAGATTGCTGGCCTGCCCCAAAGTTTCTGATTTAGCAGGTCTGGGTTGGGGCTTGCAATTTTACATTTATAGCCAGTTCCCAGATGCTCCTGCCTGTCCGGGTACCATAGTTTGAGTAGCAAGGAACTAGATCTTTCTCTTTCACTTGCAGGTCTGTTTTTCAGTTTTCTTAAGAGAAATTCCAAGGAGAAGTTAGATTTCAGTCCAAAGTCCTACCCATTCCACCTCAGTTATTTGCCTAATTTAGGGATGACATAAATACTTTGCTCTTACTTCCCTGGTAATTGAGTCTGGGAAGCTTAGAGAACATTGTGATTTCTTCTTTTTGACAGAGAAACCTGGTCCAAAGCACCAGTGTGTTAGTCTGCAAGGGCTGCCCAAACAAAATACCATACGCTGCGTGGCTTAAACAACAGGAATTTACTTCTCACCGTTCTGGAAGCTGAAAGTCCAAGATCAGGATGTCAGCAGGGCTGGTTTCTCCTGAGGCCTTTCTCCTTAGCTTGCGGTTGGCCACATTCTCCCTGTGTCTTCACATGGTCTTTACTCTGTGTGCCCCACTTCCTGGTGTCCCTCTTTCTTCTTATAAGGACACCAGTCCTATTGGATTGGGGCCCCGCCTTTGTGACCTCATTTACCTCCTTAAATGCCGCTCCATCTCCAAATGCAGTCACATTGAGGGTTAGGACTTCAACATGTAAATTTAGGGGGGAAGCAATTCTGTCCTTGCCAACCAGTAAGACTCCTGATCTGTTTCTCCTCCAAGAAGTTCTTTGATTTCATATTGTTTTCATTTCCTGTTCCATCTCTGTCTCAAAGCACTGAAAGAAATCAAGTATACCTTGCCTTGATAGAGACTTTAAAATGTTGTATGCTCAGGGGCAGGCTGCGTGTTTGAACCAAATAAGCATTCTAGTTGAGCATGCTTCCTCAAGCTGGCTAATCTAGGAAGGAAAATCTCCACTGAGATCTTTCTGTGGCTGCTTCTCCAGTGCCTGGGTCCCCAGTGCTGGGAGCTGAGACCCTGCTGTGCCAGCTGGGTTAGGGATGGGAATCCTCTGTCAGGGCTCTAATGCCTTTGCCAGCTCAGAGCTCTTTCTCTCCTTTTTGAATTTAAGTTGAGCCTAATCCCAGATCATTCACATTACCTATGTTGGGGTTCCTATCTCTTGGCCCAGAGGCAGCAGCTGGGGGAGGGGAACCAAACAAAAATTTACAGCTGGCTGAGTCTCCAGGAGTCAGGCAAAATCAGCCTCAGCTGGAAGGCGCTCTGTGCCCCTCTTACATTTCATGCCAAGCAGGTGCCTAATCACAGCTGATGGTTAGATTACACGTTTCCTGAGAGGTACAGATTTTAAAATTGGTATGTTTCAGCAATGCCTCGTCATGGTATCCCAAAACAAAATCTTATCAAACGAGAAACTCCTTCCCCTCTCTCCCTTCCGTGTGAGTCTGATTTTTTTCAAGCGGATCTTCTCAGATAGCTTAAAAAGGGATGGAAAATTTCTTTTACCGATTGTATGCCCTGCGGGGACCCAGGCACTGTAATCGCTGAGTGTGTTATACCAAAAAGGTAAGCGTCAAACTAGTAATGATTCTTTGTGCTTTGTTCTGTGTATTCTGGCATGTGAAGAAAGGGAGGTGAAGAGTTTTAATTTACTTCCCCTTTTGAAAGTCAGCTTTGCCAGTGCCTTCCACCCGGGACTGTTGTGGGCTGACTGCTGTAAGAGAACTCGCCAGAAGCTGAAGCTTATGGCTTATTTTAAATGTTTTCAAGTTGAATTGAGATAGTGTCAGCATTTGTGTTTTAAAAACAACAACAACAACATTAACAAACACACAGCCAAGCCACTGTTAGATTTTATAAACTTAAAAAAGTAATTATATTAAAGGTACTATCCAAGACAGTGATCTGGTTATATAGATTGTCAGAGGTACTTTTCAAAAAAAATGACTACAAGACAAGGATTATCCTTTAGGTGTTTTTGTATTAAACTAAATTTGCTTTAATATTTTTTTTTTTTTTTACATTTTGCCTCTTTATCGTACGTTTTACGCAAATCTTTCATTTCATTCAGTATTTCTTCCTAACCAATCACAATAAATGTGCAGTTACCAATTTTGTTTGGAGTTGTAGCAGGCATGATTTTAGGCAATGTTGTGGTGGGCCCAGGAGCACAAAGTTAATGGAACTCTCTGGCCGTTCACCTAGTGTCAGAGATTGAATTTAAGTCATATTTTTGAGAAGTTGCATCTTAAAAAGTTATAAGCGATGGAGAATGAAAAGTCAATTTGGATACTTTAAAAGTGAGCCTCAAAAAAGTGCTGAATTTTCCCAACATTGTGTTTTGAGCACCTCCACATGACTTTGGGAGCATAAAGAATTTAATCTTTTCAAGAGGCAAAGTAATATACCACTTTTTTAAAGGTGAGAGCCAAGGTCGATCTGAAATTAAAAAAAAAAAGGCACTTGAATTAGAAAGGTAGTGCATTGTCCACGTTGACGATGCAGGATGGAGCAGGCTTTTTCATTTCTGGGAGCTCTCAATGGAATGAAGAAGGTTTTTAAAAAAAAAAAATAATTTTTTAAACAATTCCTTCTTAACCGCTTCTTAATTGACAGGAGTGGAAAATACTCTGGGAGACAGGCTGCTCATGACCCCCTTGGTCATTAAGAAAGTCAAAGAAAGGGGTCCCTTTTCAGAGGAGTGCGGGGGTGCAGGACCCTGGTGGCTGGCCCGCGTGCTCTAAATCATAAAGAACCCTGTCTCCAGCAGACGAGAAAGAGGAACGAAGGCCTCCGTAGTGAAAGGAAATCCTCTCCCAGCTGTGAAAACAATGAAACGTTCAGTAATATAATACAGCATGCTTGCAAATTCAGAGTTGAGTTCTCTTCTCCTCTTAAAGTGGCTATAAATTAATCCATCAAAGTAAAAAAAGGCCAAACTTCAGGGTAAATCTTTCCACCTCTAAACACTCAGAAACACTTTGGTTCTCTCAGTAGATATGGGTGCGAGTACAGAATTATACGAGGTGAGATCGTGGGTGTGTGTGTGCATGCGCGTGTGTGTGCAAGTGCGTGCCTGCGTGTGTCATTTGTTAGTTAAAGGATTGCCCTCTGAAGAACATAAACTTGAGCCAAACAGCATGTGTAGGGTGTGAAATTACGGAGCCACTGCCTTCTTTCTTGTATTAATGCCAGAGAGCAAAAGAAGCTGAGTCTTGTTCACAGCCTTTAAAAGACATAGTGGTTACTACATCTAAAAAGCTGGATTTAAAAAAATTTTTACGAGGAGGCCTTTGTTTTTGTTTTTGTTTTTTTGTCCTGTTTTATTTTTCTTCCTAAGGATCTGGGACAAGTTTATAAAAGTGCCATGTGTACTTTGTCAAAAAATTCAGTGTGGTGTCACTTTCTCTTTATTGGGGGGAGGTCTTTATATTTGACTTTAATAAAGTTAAATTAATTTTAACTTTATTTAAGGCACTGAAGCCTTTTAGAAATTAAAGAAATAATTTGACCGTAACTTGTAACAGCCATGGTGTTAATATCGTTGCTTATTGGTTGGAAGTATAGAGGTGGGGTTAAATTAAGTCTGTAATTTTAAATTATAGACCTTGGAAGAATGTGGAGAGAAACTTTTGTTTCTGTAGATTAGTGATCCCATCTCACAGGCCTTACACAGAGAAATGTTTGTGAAAGCAAAAGAAGGTGTTAATTCTGAGCCCCGTGATGAAATATTAAATAAGAGAGAGGAAAATTTGCTAATGCATCACAGTTTGGGGATAGATTCATAAAGTAAATACGTTTATGTAATAAAGTAGGTGGGAAGACCTCAGTTCTTTGTCTTGACATGATGCCACTAAAAGAGGCACTGGTCAGCTGTTAATGGACCACTTTTCTCTCTTTCAGGCAACTGCTTAGTAAGTTTAGCTTAAATTGTACAAATGCCAAGCATGTACATGTAAGCCGAGGAACATACATCCCGTAATATCCACAGAGAGGGCCAGGTGAGGTGGCTTATACCTGCAATCCTAGCACTCTGGGAGGCTGAGGCGGGAGGATTGCTTGAGGTCAGGAGTTTGAGACCAGCCTGAGCAAGAGCGAGACCCCATCTCTACTAAAAAAAAAAAGAATAGAAAAATTAGTTGGGCATGGTGGTGTGTGCCTGTAGTCCCAGCTACTCGGGAGGCTGAGGCAGGAGGATTGCTTGAGCCTAGGCGTTTGAGGCTGCAGAGAGCTATGATGATGCCACTGCACTCTAGCCAGGCAACAGAGCAAGACCCTGTGCCCCAAAAAAAAACAAACCAAAAAAATCCACAGAGAATACCTATCGAATTCTATAAATTGTATTTAAAAGACAGTTGAGGCTCTTTGGGGTGAGAGTCTGGTAGGAGTGTTCTAGGTTGGTTTCTGCTGCCCTCACGGGGCTCCTTCCAGTGTGTGCCTATAACCCTAAAGGAAAGAGAAACTCTTCCTCTACGCTTTCAAACAGAACACTTCAGACACCAACATGTGGGGTTTTCCCTCGTATTAAGTAATTCTCTAACTCACCAGATGCCAACTGGGTATCCTACAACTCAGCTGTGACACTAACTACCCAGGGTTAGCACAGACCCCACAGGTTAAGGGCTCAGTTTCACAAGACCGTCCCCTACTTTAGACACCAATTACAAGTCTCATGCTGTCACCTGCACTTCTGACCAACTGGCTACAAATCAGGGGTTCCCACAACCCTTTCCTCAGGTGTGATGATTTGCTATAATGATTCACAAAATTCAGGGAAGCGTTTACTTTTGTGTACTGGTTTATTATAAAGGATATTACAGAGAATGCCGACGAACAGCCAGATGAAGAGGTGCACAGGGCAAGGTACAGGGAAGGGTGTGGAGCTTCCGTGCCCTCTCTGGGTGCACCACCGTCCAGGCACCTTCATGTGTTCAGCAACCTGGACGCTCTCCAAAGCCAAGCCTTTAGGGTTCTTATGGAGGCTCCTTACGTAGGCCATTGGTGATTGGTCAATCTCCAGCCCCTCCCCTTTCCCCAGGTGGGGGGGGGCGCTGATGAGGCTGCAAGTTCCAACCTTCTAATCACATGGTTGGTTCCTCTGACAACCAGTCCCCATCCCGCTGGAGTCGTCTCATTAGCGTAAACTCTGGTATCATTGAAAGGGGCTTATGAATAACAAAAGACAATGCTCTTATCCCTGTCGCTCAGGAAATTTCAAGGGTTTTCCAGGAACCTGGGTGAAGAACCAATACCCATTTCTTACTGTATCACAGCATCACAAAGCCCTGGTGACATGGAGATCGTGGTCGTTTGGGGACCAGATGATGGGGTGCACCTGCTTAATCTCAGGCCATGCTGCCCATCAGGGTCCTTCCCCTTTTTTGCCCTCTGGTCTTGTGAGTCTCTTAACATCTGTGATCATTGGTTTTCTCTAATATGAAATGATGACAATGACACTTCATAGGGTTTCTGTGGAGAACAACTTAGAATTGATGTATTTTGTTAAGCACTTGTTGTGGTGCCCAGCATGTAGTAACACTCCCAAGTCCTCCTGACCTGGATATTTCAACAGTCTTCTCTACAAATCAGGGTGCTCAGAAAATACATCATTTGGAAGAGGAACAGGTTCTTCCTTTTTTTCCTCACTTGCCTTGATTACTCTGTATTAAAATTCATAAAGGCCCATGAATTACCAATTAGATATCATTCAGTTTGTTATTTTTAGTTTCTTACTCTAACAGACATCCATGCATGTGTTAAAAATTGAAGTAGCATAGACGTTATAAAAGGCACAATAAATTTTCCTTGCCTCTGTCCCGAAGTAATCGACGTCAGTGCCTGCTTAACCACATAGCTCCCGAACTTTGCGTTTCCCCACATGCTCTTCTGTACTTTGACTTCTTTTTCTGAATGCTATGACACGGAGATGTTTCCTTCCATGTCCATATCATTTCGCCTCGTGCATTTTAAGTGCAGCACAGTATTTTGTTCGATGCATACCGTGTAATTTATTTAACCTAGTTGATGGACGTTTAGGTTGGCTGCAGTCTGTTATAAGCAATGCTGTATTGGATATTCCTCCCACATTTTTGTCCATGTGGGCGAGTCTATGTGTAGGATAAATTTCGATCCTGGAATAGCTGGGTCCAAGGGCATGTCCATTTCAAATTTGATAGATATGGCCCAAATGCCTCCAAAGATGTTGAGACATTTATTATGCCCTCTTCCCCATTAATATATGAGATGGCTTGGTTCCCCCACACCTTTACCAACACCAATACAGCTCCATTTAGTTGCCATTCAGTTACACAGAATCTGTGTTCACTGGGCTTGTCTAGGACCGGGTTAATTGTAATCTTTGGGCACTTTTCTCACTGTGATTCCTAACCAGGACTGTCATGGGCAGGTCAAATGAGAACTTACCCAGCACCGTGGCAGCACTAGTAGACAGCATGGGGGTCAGTCTTGCCCCTTGAAAGATCTCACACAGTCACTTGGGATTTATTGTATAGCTTTACAAAACATTATAGCCTCAGCCTTGTTCTGCCCAAAGCACATAGATGCAGCCTGGTGTATTTTTAAAAGATATTCCATGGGAACCAACCTGTTTTCTACTTCTGTATTCTCATCTCTTGAATTGGTAGCTTTTTTTTTTTTTTTTTTTTTGGTAAATGTATTTGAGATGTATTAATATTATAAGGGATATTTAGGAAACTCAGTATGGTACTTGTTGCTTGCTATATATAACACATACATTTAAAAAGCAGGGCTGGTTATGAGTTATTTTCCTCTGGAGGGACCTGTGTAGTTTCGTAATTTCTTAAGAGTTGGCAGCTGTGGATAGTGTTTGGTGAGACCCATCTCCAACTCTTTGGAATTGAGAACTACATAATTGAAGTGGTGTGGAAGGTAAATGTGATCATTTAGGTAATTAAAGTAACTACAGAAACAGCAGTATGGATTATTTGGTCACTGCAGATGTGGCATTGACCTTATAGTCATAGCGACTGTACGTCCTAGGACTTCATCTGAAAATGCCCTGGGAGAGTTGAATTTCAATATCATGGTCAATGTCATGTCACTGTAATTTCATTTACATTAATCAGATTAGTTTGGATAGTGTGGTCTTTGTACTTTTAGGAGGATGTAGGGGAAACTCACATCCTTGAAGCCAGTAGTTTATTAACACAAAAACTGTCCCTAAATTTGAATTGTCCCAAAATCTAAGTAAAGGTGAAGGACATTAGGTTTTATCTTCCTGTCTATACATGCCGGTAGATCTCCAGGGAGGGAGAGGACATGTGCTAGAAGATTCTGCAACTTGTTGATTGGTTCCTAAAGATTGCTTTAGTGGTGCGTTCTAGGGGTTGCGGGGGGGGGGGGAGGGAATCACTACCTCTGTGGCCTTTTAATTGTGCACAGTTACAAGTAACATTTGTCTCCAGTGTTTCACAATTATAAATTAATAATAACAACCCATTAGAAATTACGGGTATTGTAAGCTCAACTCCTTTGGGCATCTTAATAAAAATGATAATTAAAACCATAATTTACAGTAAATGGGGACACTGCCCAAGTACATCTACAATATGGAGAAAATTAAAAAACTCAAACCAGAAGGAACCTTCCTGGCATTGGGGAAAGAAACTGCCTTGTTCTCAGCTTCTACTTCAATGGGAGCTTTGTCAGTATATTCGGGGATTGGGTTCCCACCCTGATGTTTTTTGTGCCTGTGGAATCTGTGGGCAACTCTGTCCCCACTTGTCTAGCCTACCAGTGTGTCTACCAGGTGTGGCCACCTTCTCCGTCCTCTTCCACCGTGCACAAACCACCTCTCACTTTGTGTTCCCTGTCTGGGTGGACAAATCACCAAGCTTACCAGTGGCCCAGGGGTCACTAGACTTAGGCAGTCACCAGCTTTATAGGTTTTTTGCTTGCTAAGTGGTTTTCTGATTTATACTGTTCACTGCTCAGCACAAGAGGACGTCTCGTCCCCTCCTGGCTGGTCACAAGGCTGCGGTCTCTTCAGCCAGTCCAGCGTCTGCATGAGCCCTGGAGGTGCCTTAAGTGGATAAAATAATAATAACAATTCATAGTGTTACTCCCTGCCCCAACTCTTTCACAGGCGCCTGCCACCTGCAGTGGAGTGTACAGAGTTTCATCTGCACTGCAGTCCCTGTGCTTTATTCACACGGAGCTGCCCACCAATCCTTGATTTTTTTTGGCCATGAACCCTGCCTTTTTGCATGTCTGGTTCATCTTTATCTCCTTTGGTCCCAGTGTAGTTCTTGGCCCAGAGTTCCTGCTGCCACTCAGTGACGTTTAGGAAATGCAAAGGAGCTTGCACCACACATCCAAATCCTGCAGATCCCTGAGTCATTACCCTTGTGCTTCTCTGTCTGCGCAGCGCCGCGTGCCGCTGCCAGGTTTTCCAGGGCATAGGTAGCATCCTGATCTTCTCACGCTTGACAGAGTAGGATTTGACATGGTTTAAATAAAATCTCAACTAGGTCAGTGGGAAACAGTCTTTGAGATTTGGTGATTTGGATGTGAATGTTCGGATCGAGGCTGTTTTGTGGTAAGGCTTGAGTCAGTGTCTCTAGCAGGGATCTTCCCCAGGTAGTGTGTACCTGAGCCCCAAGTGTCTGCAGTGACCCAGCAGGTAAAGCCAGCAGCAAGGGTGGTGACCGTGGCCACCCAGAGAGCCCAAACCCCATCTCCAGCTGGCAGGGGCTCCTCAGCTCACCTGACTGTCACCAAGTGGGATTGGGGGCCCAGTGTGCTCCGATCGTGAGCTTTTTCAGAGAAGTTGGACATCTAGTTTTGGATTATGTGATCTCCCCGACTTTTTAATGCTGGCAGTTAATTCAAGGTAGGAAGGAAGAAAGGAAAGAAGGAAGATCTTATGGCATAATGTTGAAAAAGGGAAGGAAGAGAGGGCAGGAGGGAGAAAGGGAGGGAAGAAAGGAGGCAGGGAAGAGGCAGGGTGGGAGGGAGGGGGGAAGGAACAGAAGACAAAGCGTGGTCCAAACAAAACAGGTCAGTGGACTTGACTTACGTATGATCACCAGTTTATAACCTCTATTCCAGAGAAGGAAAACTAGGGTAAGATAAGCAGGTATTTAATTTTTTTGGGGTACCTTTTCCATTTCATAGTACTTGAGTGTTTGTATTGAAAGCTTAAAGACAGTGAGATATTAAACCTCCACGGCCACTGAATTTTTCTGATCGAATCAGATGTAATATGTGCTAGAAAAACTGATGCTGCCCATTGTTTCAAAATGTCTTCCTGTATTTTCTTCATATTATTAGCTTTAAATATTCTTCTGAACATACTCTTGCTGTCTCCATGCAGTTAAGCTGGTTCAATTTAAACATTGTCATAAAGTTAATTTTTTATAAGATGAATCAGGTTATTAAATTTAGTAAACCATTGCCTTCATTATTTTGCACAAACTTTGGCACTGTGCAGAATTGGCTTAGCACTACTACATTTAGCTAATTAAACTGGCCATCAGCTGCAGTATTGCGAGAGTGAGGGATGCTATTCTCATGGGCTTTATCCAGGACTTCAGCAGTAGGTAGCATTATTAAACTTTTTTTTTTTTTTTATATAAAATGCTACACTCCAGAGATATATGGTTTACTATAAAAGTGTTATTGTTCTTCCTGTTAAACCATCATCTTTTTGAAATAGCCATGCTTTGTTTTTGCTCCAAAGGCATTTATAAAGAATAAGAAAATGGAGTTGTCTAGTGCAGCTTTTAAAAGTAGACTAGCAACGTGTAATGCATTGCTTAGATAAAGGAAGATGTAAGACCCAGAGTATAATTTTACAAGACACGGAGACAGATGGCTTACCCATGAACACAGTCAGGAATTCTCTAAAGGAGAGAGGGCACAAACCTGTGCCTCCAGCCTGTTGCTGCCCGTCATATCAGATGTGCCCTTTTTGGTAGTAAAAAGTCCTTTGCCGTAGGTTGTTTTGCCAAGTGAGATAGCGTGACTTAACGGATTTGTTTGGGAAAATAAAACTTGATAGAAAAAGGACGTGCATTTTCCTCACAGATTTCTTGGCAGTGTCATTCAAAACTGTAGGGAGCGGTATCTTTGCAGGATTTTAATATTTATTCATTATTAAAAAGGAAGTTAGAAGGCCATCCGTGTTGCAGTTTGAAACAACTTGGATTGTTTTAAAATAGTCGAGAATTGCGGCCTATTAGAAGTCTGCAAGAACCATTCATTCCGTTGGCAGGTAGTTATTGAATACTACAGGATGCTAGTTCTGTGAAATACAGAGATGAAAAGGGCATAGCGCCCAAGGAGTTTATTTACTCTTACCCTGGGAAGTTGGATAAATAAAGCTCTGGGGCCTGCCTGGCCTTGGATTATATCGGTACTCTCTGAACCCTTTAAAAATATGGTTGCTAACGAATGACTAAGAATTGTGTGTACCACATCTTCCCCAGTCTCCTGTATCGCTTTTTTCTTTGAATACTCACTGATGAGAGTGTGAGGGAAAATATTTCTGATCACTGCACTGACCTGGAAATTTCAAAGGGACCCAGAGTCCACCATTTTCTCCTAGATCCTCTGGGTGTATAAAGTCCTGGGCTTGCATGGGAAGTGGTATGTGGCTGCTTCATGTTGCCTCCATATGGCTGTCAGCATTTCATTAGCCTGATTGATGGGGTACATCAGTCAGCAAGATTTCATCCCGTGCCTGCCCCCAGCCAGTGCTGGAACAGCTGGGCTCCAAAACCTGGTGTTTTGCTTCTCTCTCTTCTCCAAAATGATCTAGGTGCCTTTGGCTCACTGGTGATAAGGGTGAAATTGGCATAACAGGTAAAAATGAGTAAATTTCAGATTATTGTCTTCTTGCCTTGTAGCTTGGAGATAGGGCTTCACATCTTTTACTACGCACACCAAAGAGGAGGCAAACAGATTTAGGTGTTAAATATTTCAGATTTGAAATTCCTTGTGCATTATCTTAGTATCTAAGTATCAGAAGTCATCCTTAGATCGTAAGTGGATATTCTGGAATATAGAATCTGGTAAAATCTCTAAAAATATCCACTTATGACCTAAGGATGACTTCAACATTGAAGTTCAGTTGTGCTCCACAGCCAGTATTTGGTCAGATGGAATGGGGTAGCCTCTAGCTGATTTCTCTGAATTCTGGTTGATGTTAAAGCCATTCAGCTCTTGGGTTGCTGTTGGGAACAGATCTAGGAGAGAGCTTTAATTTTTTTTTTTTTAAAAGAGATAGGGTCTTGCTCTATCCTCCAGGCTTGAGTGCAGTGGCACGATCACAGCTCAGTGCAACCTCAAACTCCTGGGCTCAAGAGATCCTCCCACCTCAGCCTCCCTAGTAGCTGGGACTACAGGCGTGCACTACCATGCCCAGCTAATTAAAAAAATTTTTTTTTGTAGTCATGGGGTCTTGCTATGTTGCCCATGCTGGTCTTGCTATGTTGCCCATGCTGGTCTTGAACTCTTGGCCTCAAGCAGTCCTCCCACCTCAGCCTCCCAAAGTGCTGGGATTACAGGCATGAACTACCACACCTGGCCGAGAAAGTTTTAATTTTTTAGTCATAGCGACTGTGTTGTATTTGGTCGGTCATACCAATCAGATAAAAGGCATAGGATACCAAGGATTTTGGAAAGAGCAGGCAACTAACATTTGTTTTCCACCTACTATGGTTGTTAGTATAAGTATGGCTCTTAGTATATGTTTATTACTTATTCTCCATTTTACAGAAAAGATAATTGAGTTTCCGACGGGGTTAAAGGTGCAACCTGAGGTCCCACAGGTTGTATGTGGTTAAAGCTGGCATCAACACAAGTGTTAAACTCCTGAGGTTGAATTTTTCTCTGTGCTATGCCAACTTTCCTTGAGAAGTAGGTTATATAAATAGGCTGTTCTCTGTGAAGATTAGATCTGTGGAGGTGACATTACTGGGCTCTTTCACATGGTGATCTCAGTAACATAATGATGCTCTGATTTTCCGTACATGTTAACATTATCTTGGAAACATTGATTTATGGTCATTTGATGTGGATTTGGCTGAATTACATTGCTGCCTTCCTTAGTAGAATTGATCACTTTGTTGTTGCCCTGTACTCTATATTCTTCCACCACAGCTTAAAAAATGTGGTGTTTCTCCGTTTAGAGCAATTGTTTGGGGTGCAAGCTCTGGAATTAGACTGCCTCTTCTTTTTCCCCTCCCCCTTCACCTTCCCCTCCTCTCCCTTTTCCTTCCAAATTTTCTTTTTGAGGTGATTTTGAATTATGGATCCTTTTTCTTTAAATGTAGAGAACTCAGTTTTTCTATTTCTTCTTGTGGCAATTTTTTTAGTAGTATTTTCGTAGGAATTTGTCTTTTTCACCTATATTGTAAATTTACTGGTATGAAGTTGTTCACCGTATCTTAAGATCTTCTTAGGGTTTGTAGGATCTCTATGCTTTTCTTTATTTTTAATTTTTAAAAATCATTTTATTGAGGTCTGATTGACATACAATAAGTGTTTTGTATGTGTGTTTTATCCAGTCTGACAATCTTTGTCTTTTAATTACAGTCTTTAGTCCATTTATATTTAATGTAATTACACATCTATTTGGGTTTAAATATACCACCTTATTATTGGCTTCCTATTTAACTTGTTTTGTAGTCTTCTTTCACTCCCTTCTTGCCTTCTTTTTATTATTTACTTTTCTTTTCCATCACCTTGTTAAATTTGTAGAGATTACAAATTGGATCTTTGACTTATTAAAGTCTAATATAAATCAGTGCTATATCACTTTCTGGATAAGATGAGGGCCTTAGGATACTTTAATGTCATGTACCTCCCATGTTATGTGTTGTTATTAATAATATAGTAATTCTTGCTATGTATTTTAGAACCCACAAAATATTACTGTCATCATTTGGATTTTTCTGTCTTTACTCTTTATGTTGTTCTTTGTTACTTTCTTCATTTCCGGATTTTTAGCCAGGGTCATTCTCCTTCTGCCTGAAGAGCATTCCTTAGTATTCTCTCTAGTGTAGGTCTGCTGGTGATAAACAAAAGTCAGCTTTGGTTTGTTTAAAAATTTTGTTCTCCTTTATTTTTGAAGGATATTTTTGCCAGGTATAGAATTCTAAGATAGAAGTTTTATTTCTTTCAGTGCTAGCTTCCATTTTTTTACTGAGAGTTACAGCTGTCAGTGTTACTGTATCTGTTTGTCTCTTTACTACTTCTAAGGCTGTCTCCAGTTTTCAACAGTTTTACCATGATATGCCTTGGTGTGACACATCTATCCGTGTATCTACCTATCTGTTTTATTCTGCTTGTGGCTTAAGGTACTTCTTGAATTTGTGATACCTGTCATTAATTTTGGAAAATTGTCAGCCATTATTTCTTCAAATATTGCTTATGGCTTAATTTACTGTTTCTCTTCTTTTGGGATTCAAGTTACATGTATGTGTAAGAGCATTAAGAAAATGTATTTCACATGTCTCATGTTCTTTGCTTTTTAAATCATTTGTTTTTTCTTTCTATGCCTCATTTTAGATATTTTTAACCTATTTTCTAGTTCCCTAAATCTTGTCTTCAGCTTTGTCTTGTCTTTTGTTAAACCTATATGATGAATTCTTATTTACTCTTATTGTGTTTAAGTTTCAGGGTATCTATTTGATTATTTTTTATTGTTTCCAGTTCCCTGGCAGAATTCTCCATCTTGTCTTTGAGTTCCTTGAACGTATTAATCAGAGTTATTTTAATCACTATTTCTGGTGACTTTATTAGATGGATCTCTTGTACATTTGTTTTCATTTTTTCCTCCTGGCTTTTGGTGAGGTCTTGTCTTTTTGTATGCCTAGCTATTTTTGTTTGCATGCCAGAGATTTTATATGAGAATTTGGAATAATTGTAGACTCTTCCTCCAGAGACTATTTTCTTTTGCTTCTGGTAGTTAGATAGATAGGAACAGATCACTTTAATCCAAGCAGAAATGGAAATGGCTTGAAGCTGAGCTTCCACCCTTGTGAAGGCTGGTTTTTACAAGGGCATAACCCTTTAAGACCCCAACCAAAAGTTTGGTGTATTTACCAGGGTCCTAAGCTCAAGTTTGTGTCTTTTTCCTGCAGTGAGACTGCCAGAAGCTCAACCCGTCTTCTCTGGCTCTCAACTACTACTTCTGGAACTGGAATATGCCTTGAGGGAAAAAAAGCTGCCAAATGCTGGCCTTTCAACTTTTTCAGATCTTGGCTGCAAAATTTCTTAGTCATTGTGTCCTTCCAATGCGTTCAAACAGATGTGTGTCTGTGTGTATATGCACATGCATGCAAGTGTGTCTTCTTTTGTGCAGGTTTTCTAATTGTTCTCAGTAGGAGGGTGGGTCTGAGAAACCTAGGCTGCCATTGGTGGGAGCGGAGGTGCTGGAAACACTTGTCACAGAGCAGAGCATGATGTGTTTAACCTTTAGTAAAGGATCTGGTCATTATTGCTGGGTAAAGGCCTTCAACTTTAGATCACTGTGCCCTTAGGGGAAGTTTTCTCACCCTCACACTGTTGATAGTCTGGGCCAGGTGATTCTTTGTTGTGGGGGGCTGTGATGTTTTGTAGCATCCCTGGCTTTTACCCACTAGATGCCAGTAACACTCTTCCCCACAGTTGTGGCCACTGAAAATGTCTCCAGACATTTGTACCTGTCCCCTGGGGGGCAAAATTGCCCCTGGTTGAGAACCACCAGGGTGCTCAGTAAAGGCCACTCACCATGACTCAATGTGTTGATGTTGTGTTTTCTAATGTTGACTTTCCTTTGAACCACAGGATTTGAAACCGCCAAGTCTTTTGCCCTCCATGGTGCACATGTGATCCTGGCCTGTAGGAATATGGCAAGGGCCAGTGAAGCAGTGTCACGCATTTTAGAAGAATGGGTAAGCACTTGACTATTTTTGTTTTTTAATTGTTAAATACGCATGCCGGGCTAAACACATGGAGATTTTAGTGCAGTGTGGACAGTTTATTGCTTTTGGAATAATGTCTTTATTTTTAAAGTCATCTTCACTCTGTTTATTTTGTGAATGAAAGGATGGGCAGGCCCATTATTATCCATGCGTTTGTTTATAGTTCACTGTCAGTGTCATCTGCTTTATTAATCTGTGCTTTGAAAACGTTTACTCATTTAACTCATTTGTTAAGAAAAATAAAATGTGGTTAACTCCCATGAATGCAAGTAGGAGGGTGTTATCTCATGGTTTTTAAGATTAGAAGGGAGTAGGCTTTAATCCTATCTCTGGTTTTTTGCTTTTCTCTCTCTGTGTAGACGTTGGTGTTAATATGTCTCTGCATAAACATTTATGGAAGGCTTGTAGTGGTCTTGGGAATAAGGGTGTAGCATCAAACAAAACAAAATCCCTGCCCTCATGGGCTTACCTTCTAGGTAGGAAAAACAGACCATAAAGGGATAATCAAGTTTAATGTTTAACATAATGTCAGGCTGTTATGAGTACTATAAAGCAGAAGAGCTGGGGAGTGACAGCCTGAGCTCTTTCAGATGGGTGCTCAGCAGGGAGCCCTCCAAAGTGGTGACATTTGATCTGAGACCTGAATGAAGTAAAGGAGTAAGCCATGCAAATGTTGGGGAAGATGCTTTCTTAGCAGTAGGAACAGCATGTGCAAAGGCACAGTGGTAGGAACAGACCTGGGGAATTCAAGGGTCATGGGGAAGCTGGTGTGTCTGGAGCCAAATGGAATGGGAAGAGGTAGGGGAGGTGCCAGTGGGGGTGGGAGGGCATGTCTGGCAGGGACTTCAGGAAGATGGGAGAGGGTGTGAGCTAGAGAGTGCTGTCAGCCAACTGCGTTTTTAACGTGATCACTGGGCTTCAGCATGAAGTATAGACTGCGTTTGTTGATTCATTTAGTATTCATGCACTTATTTATGAAGTGCACGACTGTGACAGGTGCTGGGGTCTACTGTTAAGGACAGACAGCCATTGCCACTGTCTTTCTAGAGCTTTCAGCCTATTGTGGAAGACAGATTTAACCCAAGAAACATAGCCGTCAGTGTAAACTTGCAAAAGTGGTGACTCCTTGATTCAAGGGGCATATGCATTTAAAATTTCGGTACCAGTTTCCCAGCTGTTGTGTAGTAGTGTTGCTTCAATTTCCAGTCCCACTGACAACGTCGACAGGCAACTGTTGTCTAGCAGTAGTGAGTGTCAAACTTGTAAAACTTTACCCATTTAATGTTGTATTTTAAACTAGAAACATAAAATCCCAGTGGCCCTAGTGATACTGTACTACGAAGTGGTGATTAATGCCAAGGAGTTGGGAGACCTTAAATGTCCCTGAGGAAGAAGTGATTGAGCTGAGATCTCAAAGCAGACCCAGGGGAAGGGTGGAGAAGGGTGAAATGGGGTGGGGGGAATGGCGTGTGCAGTGGCCCTGGGAGGAGGAGGGGACAGACCCATGCGCCTGGGAACAGAGCATGAAGGGGGCTGGATAATCCTTGCCAAGGCTGCCTTCATTTTCTGAACACTGAAAGATTTCTTGCCATTTGAAGAAATAGACCACAGTTTACTTAAGAAAATTGCAGGTGCTCTGGACTGAAAAGTTAGAAAGTAAAGATAAGGAAGATTTGTTTGTGCTTTTTCAGTATATTTCTAATGAAATATTTCAAATTCAGTATGTTTCAAATGAACCTTTGTCTTGAGCTCACTGGATTCATTATTTTGGGTTAAATTTTTTTAAAAAAAGGGTTTTTTTTTTTTAGGTTATTTAAGTATTTATGACTAAAGTTAAAAAGTAATAACCTCTATTTGGGGGGAGAGTAGTAATCTTCAGAGATGTATAAAGAAGAAAGCAAATGGTAATCTGTGCATATGATTTGAATCTTCATGCAGAATGGGAAGGTAAAAAGTAAAAAGTGAATGTTCTTCCTGGGTAGGTAAACATTATTAACCATTTTTTGTGTATTATTTCTTTAAAAGGTTAAATATACCAGCAAACACACACACACACACACACACACACACACACACACACACACTGTTCTGTACTTTGATTTATTTTTTACTTAATATTACAGGAGATCTTTTCTTATTAGTGTATATAGATCTACTTCGTTGTTTTTAACCACTGCATAATACTCCATCACGTGCTTATGCTGTAAGTTATTTCACCAGTGTCCTTTTTGGTGGACATGTTGGTAGTTTGCATTGTTTTGCTGTTGTTATTCCAAGCAATGCTGTTTTGCAGTTCTCTATTTCTTGCATTACTATTTCTTTACAATTTCATCTAAAATTGGGTCTAGACCATGCTGCAGTGAACATTCCTGATAAACATTTACGAGTATCTCAGCAGTGGACTCCTTGATTCAAGGGGAATACGCATTTAAAATTTTGGTACCAGTTTCCCAGCTGTTGTGTAGTAGTGTTGCTTCGATTCACAGTCCCACCCACAACGTAGACAGGCAACTGTTGTCTAGCAGTAGCGAATGTCAAACTTGTAAAACTTTGCCCATTTAATGTTATATTTTAAACTAGAAACAAAATCCCAGTGGCCCTAGTAATACTGTAGTAACCATATTGTACAATGATATGAATGTTTAAACCTGTCTTGGAAGATAATGCTAAAACACAATCGTTTGTGCATCTTCATCCTCTTCTTTTCTTACAATACAGTATGTATGAGAACAGATTTATCTGCTTTCATTCTATTTTAACTGTCGTTTGCTTCATAGAGATAGAAATTCCTGGATCTGCTCTAATTATTGGTGAGACCTTGGGCATGTCTCTTGATCTATTTGGTTCCTCGGTTTCCTCATCTCTAATGAAGAAGATTGGATGGAATGATCTTAAAGACCCACCATTCAGTCTCTCTCTCTTGCATTTTGAGCCATAAATGGGTCCTTGAGAGTCAGTTTCACATGATAGAATTTATCAGTATATAATTTCATTTTACTATATAGGACCTTGAGGAAGACCAGCAATCCCAGGGAAAGAATTACCCAAAAACATTCACTGTCAGGGGACACGGGAAAAGGAAACAAAAGGGGAAATAAAACTAATACCCACATGCCATTTTAAACATTTAAATTCGATTTTATAGGTTGTAGGCTTAAGAAACTCAACCTGTTCATCATCTCTCATCTGTCCACTTGCTCTGTGTGTATGCTGTTATACTGTGTTCTTCATTTCCCCTAGGTTATGATTTTGGAAGCTCAAATTTAGCACCAGAAGCCGTTACTACCATCTTGTATCTTTGCACTATTTTATTTACTCATTTATTTATTTTTAAATTTCAGAATATTATGGGGTCCTTGCACTATTAATATAACGCAGAGAGTGCGCAGAGAGTGTGTGAAGTCCTAAGACCCTCCTCTGGTGACCTCCGTTGGGTATGGTCCTCTGCCACCCCCACTTCCTCACCCTTGACATTTGCTGGTCAGCTTTCCGGGTGCTTCCTCAGCTCACGCCTCTGTGCAGGGATTTCATCTGGCACATCACTAGATACCACCTCCCTATGTTTTTCAAGGTCAACTTGATCGACTCCAGTTTTTCAAGCTGCTAGCCAGCTTGAGTGTGTTCATACTTCATCTGGGATGAATCACATCAGTATCAGGGCCGGGAAGGTACTGCAACATATTGGCACCTCACGGGAGATTCTCAGAACGATCCAAAGTTTTTTGTTGCGGCAAAAGCTCATTCAGAAGTCTTTGTGCCGTTTGGCCGAGTGCCGGCTCGCGTGTGCCAAGGCTCTGCGGGCATTCTCAGCTTTGCTGCACTCCTCCTTCACCAGCTTGTTCTTCCCTGCCTGGTCTTTTCTCTTCATGCCTTCACTGCATAGTCCCGGATTGCCATGTTCCAGAACATTCACGTCTGCCTCTTAGCCAGCGGAATGCTCTTCTCATATCCACGATGGGGCAGCTAACAGCCCCCCGCTCCCCACCCATCTACCAAATCCTTGTCATGTGCTGTGTCCTGGGCCAGGCACTTTATATCCCTTGTTCAGAATGATGCAAAAGCCTGTTTTTCTCCATTTTACAGAAGAGCCAAGGGACTTGCCCAGAGCCGCACGGCTGCTAAGCCCAGTCAGCCTCCTTGCATGGTCCGCTGGACTTCCAAACCCGAGCTCTCTCTACTCCACCCCTTGGCCTGGCTTTTGTACCACATCCAGCATCGTAGGCATTCATACCTTTCAGGTTTTGCTTTCAAAATCTATAGATGCTGTTTGATTAATTTCAGGATTAGTCATATGTCTTAGAGGAAGTAACTCTGATCTGCCCTGTTGTCCCTTTACATTCAAGATATCCTTTGTTGAGCTCTTAAATTGCTTTTAGGGAGATCCAGCTATTTAGTAAAATATAACTTAAGTGAAAACACATTCCATATAGAAGTATATTAAGAACCTATATGTAATTACTACTACTACTATTACTAATTGTTTCATGGGGAAATGCCCTCCTGCTGAGATGTTTTAGATGCTCCAAAGTTAGAAATAAGAGAAGAAATGATAACAATTAAAATAGGATAAAATGGACAGTGCAGAAGTAAACCATCGTCTTAAAAGGCCAATCCATTTAGCATAATTGAGAAAGGAAGGGGGACCCGAGTGCAACTCCATGTGCCTGTGGTCCCAGCTACTCAGGAGGCCGAGGTGGGAGGGCTGCTTGAGCCCAGGAGTTCATGGCTGCAGTGAGCTATGATTGTGCCTGTGAATAGCCACTGTACTCCAGCCTGGGCAACATAGTGAGACCCTGTCTCTTTAAAAAAAAAAAAAAAAAAGAAAGAAAGAAAGCAAAAACGAAGGAGGAGGGTGAGGCCCATATAGCCTCCAATAATATTTACATAAAGAAAATGGGGAAATGGGGTTCATGCCTATGTTGTTATACAGTCCACAGACGTGGTAAGGATGTATTCACATCCTTACGTGGATTACAGACTGATACCCCTACTGCTAAGACAAGCGCCTAATTATCTCCTGTGTATCCCAGGGAGCCAGTGTGCGGCTGGCTGAGTAGGAAGTTTATCTCTTCATGTTTTCAAGGAGGGGATTCTCTTTTACGTAGCAGCGGTGTCTACTTCTTAGGATTCCATGTGAGTTCTCTGAGTCTGGAGCACTGACAGGTGTGTCTGAACCCTGCAGTGCCATGGTCTGTCCTTTCCTTCCCTCAGTATTTATTGGAATGGGGTTTTTGTGGAGGTCTGGCATGTCCCACTCCCTGTCCTGAGATCTGAGGACATCCAAGGGGCGCTTCATGTAAAGAACAATAGCTTGCTGGGTATCACGTGTCCCAGGGGAGAGCTCTTGAAAGACCTACGTGGGGCTCCCGGTTCTTCCTTCCTCTCACCCTTTTGGATTTCTAAATTTTAGTTTCTAAATTTAGGTCCCTAAAACTCGAGATCTAAAACTCGGGTCCCGTGGAGGAAGGAGGTTGAGTAGAACAGGGGCGAGTGAACCCGAGCCCACCCACCCACCTCCCTACCAGTTGTTCGCAGGAGGAGCAGTGGCAGGTGGAGAGAGGGGAGGGGTTGTTATGAGTGGCCAACATGTCTCACGTTCCAGGCCCGCACTAAGTCTATTTATCACGTCAAGAGTGAAACAGGAAGTGTAGAAGAGCTTGTGTTGTGGGGGGAGGTGGCCATTAGTGAAATGTGGAGCCCAAGGAGTGTTGTGAAACTCTGGCGTCTACTGGGGGTTGAGCTAGCCAATGTGTCGGGCAGGTGGCTGTTTCTTGGAGTTGTTATTTAACCCATCCCTGATTCCCTAGGATGGGTTTTGAAGCTGTTCCCCTATCATACAGGAAGAGTGACTCACATATGTTTGGTTTGGTGAGAAGGTTTGGTTCTCATGAAAGACTTCAAGCTGAAGCTTTCCTGACTTGTCTCTTAACTTGGCCTGGACTTCATGTCTTCCTAGAGACTGGATGTCTATGTCAAGAGATATAGGTGGTTTTATTAAACACATTGACTGTATGTGTGCAAAGTATTAACACATTATGGGATTAGATTAAGTGCTCAATTAACTGTTAGCTGCTGCTATTAATAACAACAATAATAATTTCTTATTCATACTTTAAAGTGCAAAGTGATCTTTTCTTAACCTCTCTAAGTGGCTGAAGAGGAGCTCTAGGGAGGATGTTTATCAGCGTGATTCAAATGGAGTTGCAATGAATTCTTTTTCTGTCTTCATATGCCTGGGCTCCTACATTTTAATAGATGTGTATTTAGTTTGTTGATTAGTATTTTCCCGTGTAGCTCATATTAGCACTCAACTGTCATTTGAAAAGCCATCTTAATTATTTATGTGATTGCTTTTTCTTTTGTATTTATAAAGAAATACACTTTGCATATATTTAGGAAAGATGATTAAGGGATTAGTCATCAGGAACAGCAAGCAACGGTTTATATCAAAATGGTTATTGAGAAAGCAGGGAGATAAGGGGTAAAGATAAAAGATTTATTAGTCAGAGGTAATGGAATATGCATGTTTTTTGGGGGAGAGCACATGCTCGGTTGATTGTTGCCACATGGTTTGCTGCTGAAGTGATATAATGATTTCAGTTTTCAATAGAGTTGATACCGGGTCTGTTTATTTCGTGGGAGTAAAGGCATGAGGAAAGCACTGACGGCATTGTGTCGTTGCAGCCTCATTGATAAGCATCGGAAATAATGACTTTGCCACTATTTTCAGATATTGAGCACTTGGTACCAACCATTGTATTAGTCACATGGGCTCCACACTTTGCTGTGCTTTTATTTTGTTTATTTATTGATTGATAGAGACAGAGAGATAGGGTCTCACTCTGTCACCAAGGCTGGAGTGCAGTGGTACGATCATAGCTCACTGCAGCCTCGAACTCCTGTCCTTAAGTGATCCTCCTGCCTCGGCCTCCCAAAGTGCTGGGATTACAGGCGTGAACCACTGAGCCGGGCCTGCTGTGCTTTTAATAGATACTGACACCCTGTGTTTTCATGACATGATATTAAGGAGCAATGGGCTAGGATGCTAATTAATAAATTGCTTGCACTTTTAAGGACTTCTGCAGAAATCCAGCTACTTTTAGGTTCCCTCAAATCTACTCAGCGTCTTTATGAGCTGATATAGCTTTGCTGCTTGTGGGAATTTCCCCCAATCTCCTTTGATACTAAAAGCTTAAATCCCATAATTTGCCTTTGCAGATGGAAGACCTTAGGTGTGATGCTGTCTTTATGTGGTGTGTGTGTGTGTTGCGGGGAGGCATACAGATTGTGGGGTGGGTAATACACAAGTCTTGTGCCTGTCTAAAGCTGGTGACTTGGCTTGGAAAAGATGATCATTATTCAGTGCATGGCAAGTTATAGGGCTCATCCCCATTGTTTTGAATGATCTTTAGATAAACAAAAATATAAAAACTATTAATATTATTAATAGTCATAGATTATTGGGAAGAGTTCATCCTCAATCAGCTGCTAGATTTGTTCCTCATTTCTTTGCTTTAAAAATTGTTTTTCTGTATAGTACTAGATTTTCAATAAATAAAGTATGATATAAACAAGTCTGTGAACCAGCAAGAACTATATAAGCCACTTGCTTAAATCAATAAGCACACACTCACACACACACAAAAAAGGTAAAGATAAAGTTCTAAAGTTCTTCTTCGGGACATTTATTGACAAAAAACCATATTATTGTTGTTACCTGAAGGTAGGGTTGGTATCCATGTTTGTCTTTGTAGTAGGCAATGTGCTTAGCATTTGACAGTGAAATATTTATGTTATGTCTTAAACCCATTGTGCAGGTGAGGCACTGGAGGCTGGGAGAGGAGAACGGCCTTGCTCAAGCTTACACAGTTGAGAGATACGTGGCGGATCCGGGATTTGAAGCCATATTTCCCTGACTCCGAAGCCATCTTGTTACCTAGTCCAAAATTCTGGTGTGTGTGTTGCCAGAAGATTGGCCTGTCTTTTTCAAGGACTTAATGTTGTATTCGTAGAGATTTGCACGTGTTTGTATGAATGTTTCTGGGTTCATAATACCAGTGCACCTGTGGTTCTCTTGGAAAGAGAACACCCTCCTTGGCTTTTTGTAATCTGATGGAGTTGATGAAGCTAGCCGAGGGAAGCTCTTTCCTTCCCTCTCCTTCCCAGGCTTCCTTTTCAAGGGGTACGTGGTGTATTTACTGTTCTACTTCAGTATGACCTTTCTTGTCACAGGCCCAGGAAAGAGTCTTTATCACATAATACATTATTCATCCCCCTCATAGACATAATCGGTTGCTAAAATATTCCGAGTTTTCTCTGTCTCTGGAATACCTAAAACTTGTGCTCAGTACTTATCCTGAAAGTTCTCCATTTCATTTCTCATTCTGAAAATTCAGCGTTGACTTAGTCTTGACTGTTATTCATCGTTCTTTGATCACTGTCTCTGTGTCTTCATTTTTTTTTTTTTTTTTTTTTTTACTGGCCACTGCTTGTAGTCCTGAACCGAATCTTTCAAACTTTATAACCATTGTAACCTTTGTATAATGAGGGCTGTGATTAACCGCAGAGTTTTAAAGAGCAAAAGTCAAGCATAGGTGGCCAGCTCCGAACCATCACTCCCAATCATGTGAAACCCAAAGCGGATGCATCCTTTCATTAATATGGGGTCCCCTGAGTTCTTATTAAGCAATTTTGACATAGTTTGAAGAGACAGATTTCATCCTCAGATAGTGTTCAGCCAGTGGCTGAAAGACTGGTTTTTGGCTGCTCGGCATTTAGGCTTCATTATTTAAGAGGGGAAAGAGGGGAAAAATTATGCTTGAGACTGTTTTTCATATTTATTATGGGGCATTTAGAAAGTCTCAGATGTAGACCAGTGTTAGATTAAACAGAGAGAAGCAGTCCTTGTGCTGATAAAACCTCTTATGCAAGGACAAATAGAGACACAGCTTTAACTGAGGCAGCTGCTCTCAGGTTGGGGCAGCATGCATTGCAATAGGTTCAGGTTTATTTTAGACAAATATGTAAATGACAGCTAATTCTTAATTTACACAGAGGCAGCCCAGTGGAGTAGAAGGAGTCCCAGCTTTGGCGTCATATAGACCTGAGATTGAATCCTGGTTTGAACACTTGCTCACTGGGTGTCCCTAGGCAAATTTGGCCATCTCTCTGAAGCTTGGTTTATTTACTTGCAGCATGGTGCTGTTAATGGCTCTCAGGATCTCGTAAGAACAAAGTGAAATAACACACATACCTCATCTGCACAGAATCTGGCACATAGTAGAGATTCAGTAAATGGTAGCTGCAGGAGAGGCTAACTTGTCTAATACAGATCCCTAAAATAGACTAATACACTAACAAATCTTATTGGAGAAATGTTTCTTCTTTTTCATAGTTTGGGCTGCTGTAACAAAAATATCACAGACTGAGTGGCTTAAACATTTATTCCTCACAGTTCTAGAAGCTAGAAGTCTGAGATCAGGGTGCTAGCAGGGTTGGTTCTTGGTGAGGTTCCTCTTCCGGGTTTACAGATAGTCGTCTTCTTGTTGTATCCTCATATGGTGGAAAGATGAGAGAGAGAGAGAGAGAGAATGTGCACACACGCGCTAGCTCACATCTCTTCTTGTAAGGGTACCACTCCCATCATGAGGGTTCTACTCTCATGACCTAATCACCTCCCAAAGGCCCCATCTCTAAATACTTCATCACGTTGGGGATTAGGGTTTCAACATACGAATTTTGGTGGTACACAAACATTCAATTCATAGCATTCTGCCCCTGGCCCTCTGAAATTCATATCCTTCTAATAAGCCAAATACATTTATTCCATCCAGATAGCCCCCAAAATCTTGACTCATTCCAGCATCAACTCTAAAGTCTATATCTTTTTTTGTGTGTTCTAATGATCAAAGCACTAGGAAATAGCCATACCTCTCTTCATCTTCCCAATAATGTGTCAGTTAATACTGAGATAAGCTGAGGTGAGGAGCGGGAGGGGGCTCCTTCCATCCCTAGAGGGTGGACAGGTGACTGCCATGTCCTCAGTGCCCACTCCCTGGTCTGGAGCTAGCTGGCCTTTCACAGGGGGTAGGAGAGTCCACCCTCTGTTCCTAGGGGATTCGTCTGGAACTAGTCGCTGCCCCTTAGTCAACTGGAGGATGCATACGTTACTAGGTTTTGAAGACTTCATAAAAGGAAGCCTTGGACATGGCTGTGGTGGTTTGAAAATCTGTTTTCAAATTCTTTGATCATCCTCCCTTCAAGAAGTGGAGCTTAATTCTCCTCCCTTGGAGTTTGGGCTGTACTTAGTGACTTACTCTCAGTAAATAGAATGTGGCAGAAATGACAGAGTGTGACTCCCGAGGAAGGTCCTGGTGGCTTCCTCCTTGCTCACTCTCTTGGATAACTCCCGCTGGGGAAAGCCAGCCGCCATGTTGTGAGGATGCTCAAGCAGGCCGATGGAGAGGCCTATGCAACGTGGAACCGAGGCCACCGCCCAACAGCCACGTGCGTGAACCCTCTTGGAATCCTCCAGCCCAGTCAGGCCTTCAGGTGACTGCAGCCCTGGCTGACAGATTCGTGTCATGAGATACCTCAAGTCAGAACCATCCAGCAGCTAAGCCCCTTCTGAATTCCTGACCCACAAAATTTGTTACAATACAAAATGTTTACTATTTTAAGCCACTACGCTTTGGGGAAATTTGTGACATAGCAATGGATAACTAACGCAGGATCCATGGCCTCAAGGGGAGAAGGATCTCTGAGAGAGACTGGACAGTGAGTTTGAAGGACAAAACATGTGCACTTCTCCAGTAAGGTGCTCTAAATGCAAGGAATCTTAAGTTCTCATGGTTGCACTGACCTCTGAGGTCACCTTGTCTGATCTCTCTCCAATGTGCAGACCACTTTTATAACACCCCTGATCAGGGGTCACCCTGCTGTGGCATATGCTCCTCCACTCATGGGTAAGTCCCTTTCTCCCCAGGCAGCCCATCCTGTTTCTGTACCTCTCTTTTTTTTTTTCTTTTTTAAAATCAACTTTATTGAGGTACAGTTTATATACAGTAAAATGCACCTCTCTTAATTAGAAAGTTCTCCCTTATATTGAAGACAGAATCTTCCTCTGAGCATCTTCTACCCACTGGTGCTGGTTCTGCCCTCCTAGTTAAACTGGCTGCCTTCTTATCAGAACCCAGCTAATACTCACATCTCTCAAATTCCCTCAATAATAAATCTAACGTTATTGAAGATATCAGATTACTAAAAGTTGACATTGAGACGGGTAACCCCTGTCCCTCTTTTATTATTGAAGCCTGGGATGTGCATGGGCTGGGCAGCTGGGGAGCACGCAGATGCAGGAGCTCAGATCTGCGTTGCCTTCCCTGGAGTTAATGAATCAGCAGGAAGGAAGAGCACAGTCTTCTTTTAAATGACTGAGGAACACTGCCCTTATTTACTGACAATTCTGAGTGTAATTGTTCAACTACAATGCAGTCTGTAAACTGGGTAGCTGAGAGAGACTTCAATGCATCTTTGTAATGGCTTTGTTGTTGTTTATTGAGAGGGACTAATTAACTTTGATTATTGCACTAATATTATGGCACTTTGACAGCCCTTCAGATTTATGACTCTGGGAAAATAAACAAATGAAATGCAGGTGCTGGAGCAGAAAGAATAAGTTATTACTGAACTTTAATTACTTGGAATGTGTAGCCAGGAGAGAATTAGTTGATGAATTACAGGATGCTTAAAGTCTACATCAAATTGTAAGCAATAAGAAGACAAAAATACAAAGGAGGGGGCTGGAAGGGTGCTGTTTTTAAGGCAGGAAAGGATAGGACACATCTGTAATGGTCTCAACAGTGTTTCATTGATTAATGCCCATGGTTTCCAATGCTGCAGAAACTTGCACAGTGCTACTCAAAGTGTGGTCCCTGACCTGCAGCATCAGCAACACCTGAGAACTTGTTAGAAATGCAAATTCTTGGGCCCCACCCCAGCCCTACTGGATCAGAATCTCTAGAGGTGGGGTCCTGCCATCTCTGTCTTTCAGTCCCTTCAGGAGCTTCTGCTGCCTGCCAGAGTGGAGATACACGGCTGTGCAGTGCTCATAATGTTTGCTTTTTCTTTTATAAAAGGGCAGTTTCAAATTTTTATCTTTGCTTACGAAACTCAAATGTTCCCCCAACCCAGCTCACCAACTAGCCCTAAGATTTTCAGGCTATTTAAAAAAATTGTATAAATATTTATTTAATATCTATCATGTCCTAGGTCTAGTGGGTGAATATCTATCTATCATGTGCTAGGTCTAGTCCGTTCAGAAGGACTTTGCTGATGAGGCAACACTCCCAAACTGTCACCAATGCCGGCACCTGGTGAGCGTGGTGAGAGTTTTACTCCCAGGATCCTCGCGCTTCAAAGCAGGCGCGTTGAAGAAAGACGTATTGGCAGACTGCGGTCAGCCCAGATGGCGAGGGCACATCTGGAATGGAGGGAAGGGCATGAACAGAGCATGACTATTTTGTCCTGGGAATGGTACTAGTCAGGTTTGGGTGTGGTGTGGGGGAGGGGGCTGGAAGCTGCTACTTGAGGACAGATCATTCAGGACCTTGGATTCCAGTCTTAGGAGAATGGACTTTATTCTCTAGGTCCTGCAGCCATTGAAGGGTCTAAGTGGGGGTGACACAGTCCACATGTAATGATGCAGAAAGACAGGTGGTCAGGCTAAATTAGAGGGGGCGGTACAGAGGCCGGGAGACACTGTTGGCCTGTTAGCCATGGTCCAGGGCAGCTGTGGTTAAAGTGGTAGTGATGAGTTGGAACGACAAGAAGGTGCTGAACAGATGTGCTTAGTTCCTGACATTCAAGGAGTACTTTAAAATCCATCAACTGAGTCCCAAAGGCTAAAAATAATGAGCCCTTTCAATGGTTCCTGCTCTGAGGACCTGTAACAAATTTTAAGGGAGAGCATTCCTCACTTTTAGAAACTCTATGAAAATACAGAAAAACATGCTTGCTTATCTGCAACACTCTCTTCAGAGGAGGATGATGAGACCCTTTATTTTCAAACCAGGAAGTGCTGAGAGTGAAATAAACAAGGAGAGTAATTGGGAAGCTCCGACAGCCTCCTTCTGCGTGGTCATCCCAAGTATCCAACCAGGCTACCCGAGAGGGCATTGGGCAGATTCAGGCCTCGCTGGCCCCTGGTCCCTGCAGTTCTGGGTTGTCTCCTGTTACTTAGCAGTTTTCCTTTTTAAGATGTTGCTGTTTTCATCCCCTCAAAACTCAGCCAGCCTCCAGCCCAAGATTGGCTCTATTTCTTGGACAGTTGCAGATGTCACCGTGACTCCAGATCTCTTGTTGTCAAGCAGGGTGCTGAGTTTTATTCTAGAGGTTCTTTCTTTCATATTACTTCCTCCATCTTCGGGAAGCTTCTGGATTCCTCGTCTTATGGATAGTGATGAGTACTTGAAGAATAGGAGTGCGTTTCTGTGTTAGACCCAGCCAAACCCTTTCACGTGTAAATGTCCTACCTGGAATTCATAGGCTGACATGTAACAGTGCTGATCTTTTCAGAATTGTCTTCTGATTGGGATGGTTCACAGCTTGTCCTCCTGTAAATGTGGAAAACTGGGAGCTGGTTAAATGTTTACTTTGGGCCCTGGGTCGATTTATATCATTGGAGGAGGTGCTGGAGTACTTGGCAGGGATGTTAAAGATGATAATCAGGTTGCAGGCTGGGGTCACTGTTTATGACATCCTTGAAGACCTGCCAACATAGACATTTTTGGGGAGACAGCAAAGAAAAGCGGAAATAATTCTGTAGTACGTTCGAGTATCTGTTAAAAATAAAGTTTCCTTTAGTCATGCGTGACCCAATGGGCTTTACGTACTGTTTTAGCCATTATTTTGAGGGTACAGCAAAGATGTGCGGGAATTTATGCGAGAATAATATGAAAAATTTAGGTATGAATTAGTGAAGCTGTATGTCTTTTCAGGAAGAGTTATGAATTAACAGGTTACATTTGGGTATACTGTGGTTATAAAACAGTAAAATTTTCAGATTGGAAAGGGCTTTCTGAGATCATCCAATTTAACTGCCCCACTTGACAGATGGGAAAACTGAGGCCTGTTGAGGATAACTTGGACAATTAATCATGCCTTCTTTTGAGAGATATTATCGTGCTATTTGCCTATTGTAGAAAAAAAATACATGTTTTAAAAAAGAACATAGAATTGCCTGTGGGACAGGAATATGGCACCTGCCACTTCATGCTCAATTGGATGGCTTGTTTAATTCTCCTTATTTTTATAATAATAACAATGATGGTAGCTAGCATTGTATTCCAGTCACTGTGCCAAGCACTTTAAATGCATTAATTCAGTTAATCTTTGTGGCACCCCTATGAGGTAGCTAATATTACAAATCCTATTTCCAGATGAAAATACTGAGGCTCTGAGAAGTTTGTGGAAGCTCACACAGCAGTAGAGATTAAATGCCAGTGGGGAGTAGAAACTTTGCTTGTCTGATTCCGCTTGGTGTGCCCCCAGTGTGTCGCCTGGTCAGTAGGAGGGAATTAGTAAGCATTTGCTGAGTGAATAAGAGGGTAGTTGATAACGAGGTATAACCCGGGCAGCAGTATCCTGCCTCTGTAGGAAGGGCAGGTTGTTTGGTGGTTTGGTTTTTGGAAACCAGACCAGTAGAAGGTGCGAATCACCAGATGTATTTTCTTAAGTACTGAGCTATGTGAATTGATTTTCATCATGATGTGACTGAAGTGTCCCCAATTCTTCAGCTACCTTCTAGCTTGTTAAAGAAAGGCTTGCTATTTAAGAGTACATTGTGTTAAAGGCATTTTAATTCAGTTCCTTGAAAATTACCAACCCTGATTTGGGAAATCTCAGTTAACCAGCTTCCCTAGTCACTCTGGAGAAGTGGAGTTGGCTGCAATGAAGAGTGGACTCATAAATCAACTTGATTTTGAAGGACAGAAAAATGGGCCTTTGTGTGGAGCAAACCGCTCAAAAGGCAGAACCCGAGAGTACAGGGGAGTATTTTAAAGGGCTAGTGAATGGATCCAGGAGTCTTCTGGGCTTCGCTTGAGGGTCTGTGTTCTCCAGAGAGACAAAGTTGATCAGAAATTAGTAACTGCTTTAAAACTTAAACGGCCTAACGTGATGTTAGGGTTTTGGAGATAAATATAAAAACCTTCTTGCTTCCTACTACTTAGGGCAGAAAAACCAGCTTGGGTTGGCTTTGCTTCTAATGCCCCTCTTCCTTTTTGGCTTATAAGTAATTATTCTGAAGCTAGTCAAGATAAATGTATACTGAAAGAGAAATTAATGAGAGAGAGAAGGGAGAAACAGAAACGGGACATACAAACACGAAAGATGGAGACACAGAGGGACAGAAAGACAAAGACAGAGAGAGACAGAGGTGGAAAGAGAACCTCTCTAGCAGTGTTTCTATGAGCTTTCTAGTGTCCTCTGCATGATGGGGGGGGGAGGGAGCAGGGTGGGGGGTGTTGATCACTGTTTTCAGCATTCTCTGATCATTTCTTGCTTAGAAAGGAGGAAATTAGAATTGTTGAGCTATGATTTGTTTTAATCAGAAAGAAATTGTCTAACATAAATCTCTCTGTGAGTGCTGGAAAAGCCCTAAAGCGGCCAGGAAAAAAAATATCAATACTTTGCAAAGGAGGAATGATTGTTCCAATTCCTGGCTTAATTGACTTTAAGCCTTAATGAAACTCAGGCCAGAGCGGGCAGTACACTCTGTGGCCGGGAACAACAGTGAAATCTACACTGGGAGAGGAGGAATTTAGGGTGGGTATTTGGTTCTTTGCTAGTGATGCAATTTTCTAATTGACTGGGGCTACCTAATACCAGATCATATTTTTTTTTTCTTCCTGTAAAGAGAGTAAATTTTTTTTTTCTGACTAACACAGTAATTTATTTTAAATTATAGCTTTTTCTATTGGAAGCATTCATTTATGTTAGATTATCATTCCCCAAGTGAAATTTCACTGATGCTGTATAATTAAATATAGATTTTTTAAAAAGATAGTATATATTTTAAATTTATAAGTGGATAAACTAGGGGTATAAAAAGTCTTTATTTAAGAAGAATAAATAGCCCACCCTATCAGCACGCCGGCCCTTGGAAAGGGTTCATTTAGCATCAGCTTGTCCCAGGTCAGCCCTAGGCTCTGTCTTGGGAAGGGCTGCAAAAACTTGCTGACTTCATCAGTCTGAAAGGATTAAGCTATAAAATATGTGACAGGGGTTTCAGCACCGGATCCGGGATTTGATCTGGCTGAGTCTGAATCCTGTTTCTGCCACTTAAGTGACCCAGGTGATCTTCACTTCTTGTTGTCTGACCTTTCTCCTCTGTAACATATGGATGATATAATAGTACCCAGATCGCAAAGTTGTTGTGAAGATTATCTGAAGTCCTTTAGGTAAAGTGCTTAGGATGGTACTTGAGTACTCAGACTGGTACCCAGGTACCTAGCGTGTGCTATCCAAGCGCTGGCAAAGATAATAAAAAAATTGCTTGGGGCCGCTGTGTGGTCTGGCCTCCCGCCTGCCTATCTGGGCTCACGTCTGACCATTCTCTTCCTTGTTCCAACCATATCACACTCACTGCTGTTCCTAAACCTTCCCGTCTCTCTGCCTCTTGGCGTAGAATATTTCCTCTGCTTGGAAGGACCTCAGCCAAGCTTGTCCTCCTCACATCTGCCTCTGCATCCTGCGAGTCTCTGCTCATGGGTTTCCTTCCCACAAAGCTTTCCTGGACTTCTCTTCCCTCTCTCCTGCCCTCCCTCCCTCCCTTCCTTCAGCAGATAGTGTCAACCCCTTTCTCTGGGTCAGGTATGGCATTAAGCACTAGTGGCATGGCAATGACAAAGAAAGCAAAGGTCCCTGCCTCCAAGGAGCGGGCAGTCTGAGATTTGGTTTTAGATAAGCATCTATTGCAGCACTGATCACATTATGCATTGATTGTGTGCCTGTTGGCCTCCTTATTTAGTCAACAAACATTTATTGACACTATTCTATGCCAGGCGTCCCACTGGACTCTGAGCATATATAGATGCATTAGACATTGTCCTCTCCCTCAAGGAGTCTACGTGTGGCTACAGACATGTAAATTAATAATGATAATAATAACAACATCAGCCATACCACTAGGCATGTGTGTGTATGTGCGTGTGTGTGGGAGGGGGGAGTGAGGCCTAGTTTATGGCCCGAGCTCTATAACACTTGGGCGGGAGCAGGCACAATGCCTGTGTTTCTCATCACTTTTAGGTGGTGTAGGACCAGTTGGTCAGGAGTACAAAAGGTATTCTTTGGCTTTGGCAGCCTAGTTAGGGGTTGAGAACATGGATTTTGGAATCAGACCAATCTAGGTTGGAATCCTGGCTCTGCCATTCTGTAGCACTGTTGTGATCTTAGACAAGGTACTCCTCCGTGTGCATCTCTATCTTCCTACAGGAAATGGGGGTACTGCATCTCTGTACCATAGGATGCTTGTCAGGATTAAATGACATAACAGTGCCTGGCTAGTGGCACACGCTAGGTAACACCTGCCAAGTGATGCTCACCGAGCTGAAAGCTTCTGAATGTTACCTTGTCGTGCCTTGCACTTCTTGGGTTCTAACCCATCAAGGTGCCCCCACATCTCTCTCTGTCGACAACTCTTGTACCCACGAGGGGCTTGTCTCCTCAGTGCCAGACAGAGCCTCCTCTGGGAAGATTTGCTTCCTGTTCAAACAAAGCTTCCTTGCTGTGGTATTGGATTTTATAGGATGGTGACAGTTTCCAGAAACCTCTGGTCCGTGAGCCAATTTGGAGAAAATTGAATCATTCTCTGTGCCTTTCGGCTTGCATCCTAAAAGCCTGCACAAACGCTTTGGGCAGGCTTCAGCGACTTCACATCAAGGGCTCAATCACAGCCTCCGAAATAAAAACATCCCCCGTTGCTCTCTGCGTGTGAGGCTGGAGTCTGTGCTTGGCACAGACCTCGGTGCTAGTGATAACACTTCCTCTACCATATCAGAAGGTCCTAAGAAAGCAGAATCCACTTAACATGCTCAGTGCTTCTCCATATGAAGAGTTAAAAAAAAAGTAGGAGCTGTCAGGATCCCAAATGTTCACTGGCACTTCCAGCTAGAGGTAGGATAGGTCTTTTGAAGTCTTCAGAGAAGTAGTTTCATATTCAGATTTGTTGAGCCCGGCTGGGCTGGGACAGGCAAGGGTCCTAATATAGCGATTCACTTTGTGGTTTCTCATCATGCCGGAGAAATTGACCTCATTATCACCATGTTCCCGTTCGCCTTAGCAAGGACCCCTCCGTAGAAATAATTGTGAATTTAGTAACTGACAATTGTAAGTGTTTTATGATTTGTGGAGAATTTATATGTGAAAGAAAATGGATGAATGAAAAATATTGGACAGCTTATCCGGCACCCACATGGATGAATCGTTGAGATCTATTTTTTTCCTGCCGCTTATACTATAAACATATGGCATGAATTTTCTGCTCTCATTACAGATGCTGGGAGAAGGCAAAGACAAATATTTATATTACATTCATGTTTTACAGTAAAAACACTGTTCGGTTTGTTTATACAGTTCCACTGTTACAGTTTTTATGGTTGGTAATGAAACCACCGTACAACCGAGCTTGGGTTATATAGCAGATCCGATAAGCCCTCATATTCAGGGAGATATTCCGGATGGAATAGTTGATGTCACATGTACAGAATCAACAATGGAATTATGTGTTAGGACAGACTAAGTTATGCCGTAATAACAAACAACCTCAGAACCTCTGGGGCTTAGAACAACAAAGGTTTATTTCTTGCTCAAATTGCATTTCCATCATGAGTTGTTTGGAGAGCTTTGTTAGATGGGGATCTCACTCAGCCACCTGGGTGGACAGAGCAGCCTGTGTTTCTGGACGTTGTGACAGAGGAAGAGAGAGGCGTGCTGACCTGTGCTGCTCATAGGCGACACCTGCCAACACTGCTCACATTCCGTTGGCCAAAGCAAGTCTCACGGCCAAAAAGGGGGGTGAGTGTGCAGACTCACCATGTGTATAGAAGGAGGTGGAGAATTGGAATATCAGAGAACAGACAAAGACTTCCTTCTGCAGTCACTTCAAGCCTTTTTATAGTTATTTAACTGATATTCTATTTTTAGTGGAACTTACCGGAAGGGTACAGGAAAGGTCTCAAAGACTTCTGTGTCCATACCCAAACTCTTTAAAATTGATGAGACCCTACCTTCATTTTAAGATGATCTGGATAGAAGGGATTCACCGCTTTCCCCAGGAATGCATCGCAATGCATAAAAGTCTTCAAAGGCACAGAAGTTTTTCAAGTTGAACTGTGATGTGTTTTTTTTTTTTTTTAGATAAGTTTACATTTGGAAGCTTATTGGTAGAGAGATTTAGATATATTACGTTCAGGTGGTATATCTTCCCACCATAAATTAGGTATGAAATGCTGGAGATATGCATTCATTCAAAGGAAATAAAAAGGTGCAATTGTGAAAACAGCTCAAGATGACTTTTAACAGCAACTTAAAGGTGATATCTAGGTCTAAGATGTCCAATATGGTAGCCACTGGCCACATGGGGCAATTGAGTGCTTGAAGTTTAGCTGGTCCAGATTGAAATGAGCTGTAAGTGTAAAATAAAATATCTACCATGTTTCAGAGACTAAGTATAAAAAACAAAATAATTAACATTTTTATATTGGTTCCATGCTGAAATGATAATATTGTAGATATAATAGGTTAAATAAAATATCATTAAAGTCAGTTTTACCTGTTTCTTTTTACCGTTTCTTGACACAGCTACTAGAAAAATTTCATGTTACATAGGTGACTTGCATTATTTCCATTGGTCATCACTGATCTAAGGGGTAACCATTAGGGGGAAAAAAGTACAATTTTATATTTTTCTCACAAATCTTTAATTGCTAGAATCACAGTTCAACCTGATGATTGATATCCTTTGATGTGTTGGAATTTTCTACTTTACATTCATTAATCTTTTTAAAACCTTTATTTTAAAATAATTTTACACTGTCATAGAGGTTATAAAGAATAGTATAGAGGGTCCTGGGTACCCTTTACCCAGTGATAACCATAGTATAACAACCAAATCTAGGAAATTGACATTGGCCCAATAGTATTAACTAAACTACAGATTTTGTTCATGTTCTACCAGTCTTTACATGCACTCATTTGTGTGTGGTTGTGTGTGTGTGTGGTTGTGTGTGTGTGTGTGTAGCTCTGTGATAGATTATCACAAAACATTTCAAAACTCACAGGCATTTGGGTAATCACCATCACAATCAGAATATAGAACTGACCTATCCCCCCAAAGAAACACCCTCTACCTCGGTTTTTTTTTTCTTTGAGTTACATCTCAACCAGGGCTGTTATGGAGGGTAAAACTTGTAGGCAAGTTAAGAGCAAAAGATGCTCTTGTCTGTCTGCCCATTTTCCTATCCATCCCACCTTGGCTGAGCTATGCCAGACTTTGCAAAACATGCCAGGTAGACACAAATAAGTTAAGACTGCACTCAGGGAACTTACAGTCTTTGGAGGGTTACAGACATAGTTTCACTAGAAGGTGTGAAAATATATAATAGAAATTGGTGCCTTGACCTACCAAAGAGAAGAAAATAGCACCAAATCTTCTTTCCAAGTTTCAGGACCCAAGTCTCTTGTTCTTCCTTTACCCTGACTTCAGCAGAGCAAGAATGGTTCAAACCACATTAGAAGGCAGTTACTTTCTCACCCAATTTTAAAGAAGAAAGGAATGTCCCTCCCCCTCAATAGGTATTTTGTGCCATCCATGTAGGCCAGGCGTTCTGTGAAATTTTCACTGGATCTAATATTCAACTTTTCAGATTTTTTTTTTCAAAGAAAAGCCTCAGAAATAACTTATAGAAATTTTGGAAACAGTTAATATCCTTTCTGTAGGAAGGCCTTTTTTGAATGAAAAGGTTAACTAGGTATTTGTTATGGCTATTTAAAGTGATCTTTTTTGATAGGGATATTTGTGTCCTAAGACTTGCATCCATTTCTTGTTAAGGCGGAGGGTGGCTCGTCATAATTTTTCACATGGCAGGAGGCCATCGACCACACCTGTCTTCATTTTCCCCAGCTAAACAGCTCAGGGACCTTAGCCCTGAGCTAGGATTAATTTCCTCTGTGGCTCTTTCTGTTTTCCCACATCCCTTTTAAATATCTTGCCTAGATGTACACACAGTATTTCTTGGTTTATAGTTTCTTGAACAAAACAGGAGGATTGTTGTCACTTCCACAGGTTATATAAAAGTAAAGCATGTTCTTCATTTTATGAATTCAGGAGGGTGGTTTTTTTTCCTCCCATAACAAACAGAAGCTTATTTGAATGCTTATATTTTTTTACCTTAGGATCTGTTGTGACTCTGGAAATCTTTTAAAAAAACAAACAAAATAAATAATTTTGAACACAGAATCAATGGCCATTGGAGTCCCATGTGATGATGGGCCAAAGAATCCCTTAACTTAATTGCTTTGAGCCTCAGTTTCCACAGGTGTCAATGGAAGAGATTGATACTGATGCCCATCATATTAATTGTTGTGTGGATATTCGAACATCTGGTATTCAGAGCAGTGTGAGGCACACAGGAGACATTGTGTAGCTTGATTTCTGTTCACATGGTTGTTGTGTGATTCCGTTCCTTATCCTGTTTGTTGAAAGGGTGAGTGAATGAATGAATTTTGGAACATCTCAGTCTCAATTAGCTTTCTGCCTGGAGGTTGAAAGAAACTTTAAATAACTATAAGAAATCGTGTAGAGCCAAATCATAAAACAGACAAAACAATGGAAGCTAGATGAATTTTTGTTATTTTCCTTCTTGTTCTGTTTTTTCTCTAAGTTTTCATTTTTATATGATTTGAATGATTACATTTAAGCAGATTCTTTGGTAGATGTGGGTGGGTTCTAGGGATTTCAGTGACGTGATGGGTGTTTCCCAGGCATTAAGACCTCCTAAGGTTTCCCTTTCCATTAAGTGTTATGGGTGCATTCCAAGAATTTAATTAATATAATGTCACTTCATTCACTGTAATTCCTCACTAGGGTTATGAGAACTTGGGAGTGTTTGGCTTCTTAGTCAGTTGATTAAAAGGTACTTTCTGTGGTTCTCCAACTAGCTATTTTCCATGAAATTTAGTACTTGTCAATGTATATTAAATCAATACAGTTAAAATGACCAAAGTGGAGAGAAAAGCTTTCATCTGAACATACAATAATTCGCTTGCCTCAGTTGGGAAAAATTAAGTTTTAAGGCTACAGGCTACAGGTTGGAGTAATAGGACTTTATCTGAAAAATCCCAGAATAGTAGGGTCATTATTTGGAAGTTTTGTGGAGCTAATATTGGGAAAAACATAATAGCAAGTCTTAGTTTACAGAGTGGGCACTACCCTATAGGCCACTGTGATATGATCCAGGCTGGAAAATCTCTCGCTTACATAAGAGTATTGATAGATCTGTGGGTGTTAAGATACTTCATGGCTACTGGGGGGAAAGGACTTGCCTTTTGAAATGCAATCAGTGGTTTTCCTTGGGACCACTGGGGAAAGGGACACCTGTTTGACAAGGTATGGCACGTCTTCTGTTTCAACTGCATGCTTGGCTAACAGAAAATGTTAGTAAAGATTAGATTATTCTGCTATGAAACTATTAGAGAAGGGTGGGGAGGAGGGGCATGGCTGAGAAGGAAAGTGGGCGGAGGGAGCAGGAGGGACAGGTGGAGGCGAGGGCATGCTGTTGTGCCTGGCGGTCCTGTTGAAGCTGGTATTTGATCCACCATGTGGCGGAGAGGAGGCAGCTCATGTGGAGGATGGAGTTGCAAGACACAGGTTCAGGGCTGAGACAAGCCAGAAGCCGGAGGAAGCCTGGCTTCTTAGGACCAAGAATAGGCAGGTCCCAGAGGTGGTGTGGGAAGGGGGCAAGTTGGGACAGGTTAATGGGCGAGATCTTCGGGGCTTCAGCTCACCTGTGTGGTCGCGGCCTCCCAGGACCCCCTGCCTGCTATAACCCAGCCCTGAGGGGTGGCCCTTGCCTAGTGCCTGTTGGTAGCTGTTGACACTTTTGCTGTCCTGGTGATGTAACACGGAGGTTATCCCTGTATCCACCGTCTCTGTTATTGGTGCAAGTTCATGATGTGAAATTCCGTGTGTCTTTGCAGCAGTACCGGATCATCTGTCTGTCTTCCGAGCCAAGTGAAGGGGGTCGTATGTGTTTCCACATACAAGGCATATAAAATTGGGACAGTAGCCCTGAGGTCTATTTTTTGAGAAAGAGAAAGGCGTAGAGTAGTTAGCAGGCAGGCAGTGGCTGACATAATAATGGCACCAAAACCCTGCTTACCTTTCTTTGGGAGCTCACTGCCCACCCATACGCCTCCTCGTTGTGACAGCTGTTGTGTTGTCCAGCGCCTCCGCCCACTCTCGGTATTAATAGCTCCATCTCGGGGACCACAGAAGTGAAGGTGGTGACGGTAGTCTGTGTGGACTGGTTTGGGCCAGTTATGGTCCTTCGCACCCTAGCCAAAGTGGTTGGTGCCAAGATGGGCACTCGGCTTGAGCCAGACCAGTCCCCAGTCACCGGACAAGATTCAGTCTCTCACCGAGGGGCGGGGAGCTGGGAGGACATTTGTATGGGCTGCCGGCAGCCACGTTTCCTGCTCCAAGGATCAGAGTAAGAAAGGCAAAGTCAACCTGAGGTGAGAGAGAGCAAAAGAGTTCCTTGGGCCAACTTCACCATTGCTCTTGAAATATTCTGGAGCTGTTTTGTCTGGGTTTCTGTCACTCGCAACCAAATTGGTCTCATCTAATATATTCCATAACCCCAAAGGCTATGCCTAGTGGGTACTCTCCTGGTGTCTCCCCCACCAGCCCTGGAAGGACCATGCCTCATATCCATTCCAGTCAGTTCTATCCTACAAACATTTTAGGAGGGCGGGTGATTTGGCTCAGATCCTGCATCCTGGCAAGGGCTGACTATAGTCACACTGGCATGCCAGGGAGAAAGCACAGTGGACTCAAAACCACTTGGTTGGAAACCCGGCTCAGTTAATCTCTGAGATGACACTGTGTACCTCATCGAGTTGTGAAGTTGGCTGTGGTGGTAACGCATGGGGGGTGCTGGCCAGAGTGCCTTCCGTGTCACGGGTTTGCTGTACTTTACTTCTCTTTACATCATCCTCCCAAACCCCACTTGTTGGTGTTTCTTTGGGACCCAGGGTATCAGTAATCTGATAACCATGTGACTTTCTCAGGGACCTTTACTTGAGTCTGCCACCTCTGGTCTTCAAGGCGCACACACCAAAGGTGAAGACCAGCTTTAAGATTACTCATTTCATTCTGCACTCCCTTTTTGGGAGAAAACCATAGTATAAAATATATTTTATGGGCCCCCTTCCTAGCCCCAGTGATGAAGACGAGATCAGGCAAGACGGTGCTATCGGACCACCGGATCATCATCTGTCACGACACCTGGAGCCTCCCACGCCCAGGGCTACCAGCCACATGCACCTTTGTGGAATTAGGAAAAAGCGCCCCCTCCTCTGGTGGCCCACAGCCCCTCCTGCTGGGCACACAGCCTGGAGAACAGGGTGCAGGCTGGAATGCAGCCCCACCTTGCCCCTTGGACCACTGAGCTGATGAGTTGGACCAACGAGCTTTGGGGATCTTCCTTTGATCACAGGGTGGGAAGGTATAAAAGCATGTCTGCCAACAGAAAATAGCATCATCATGAGTTTCTGCTGTATTTATTTGGGCTTTGAATCCAAAATACATCAGTATCGTCCCAACATTTTAGGAGGTTGCGTTTTAAAAATCTCGTATACCTGCTTTGTACATGTTATATATAGCATCTCACGTGAATGTGTTAATTCCTTTTTATGAGTTTCAGTCATTTCCCCCCCCCCAATACATGATTGCTGTTTTATAGCTTCAGTTTGGTAGAATTAACATAGATTTCCCACATGGGGAAGGTTTTGGGTGGGGATTTAGACCAAGGCAGGTTCTTGATCCTCGGAAGAGATTCTTGTCTGAGGGGGGATTTGAGAAAGGCATTGTAGGGTGGGAGGCGCAGCTATGTGGAAAAACGAATTGGAATAATTATTAGAATGATTCTCAGAATTTACAGGATGTGTGATCATAGAAGTAACTTTCCTGAGGGGTGATGGAATGCCTGTACTTAGAATATTTTTTTAAATTAATCTGTTTTGGTTATTACTATATTGAAAGTGTGACACACAGAACCCTGAGATTTGAGGAGGCATTACCCGGAATTATACTATGTGGAGAATGATGGAAATGAGGTCATCCCTTTCTTTTTTGGGCAAGTTTGTTAACCGCTCTGTTTCCATTTCTTTATGTATAAAAGGGTTAAAAATAGGACCCACATCCCTAGGTTGTTGAGGAAATACATGAGCGTATATGACACATTTAGAACAATGCCTGACATGCTATAAGCCCTTTGTAATGTTACTGGTTTCTTGTTTTACTGGTGACCATTCGAAGCTTTGAAGCTCTTATTATAGATAAATGGTTGATGTAGTCTCTCCTTTGTCCATTTTTCTATAGTAGCTATTAAAAAAAAGCTTTTATCCATTAAGTGAGAATTTACTTGTTGTGGGTGTAGTGCTATTATAGTTGAATGTTTCGAATTGTGCAACTTGTATGAAAGATAAAGCTATGACTTGAATTTTTGTGGTGGAAGTATTCCTAGTTAACTGGCAAGGATGGTGTTAGCTTTTGCTGCAGCAACAAGCAACCCCAGACTTTCAAGGGCTTGCAAAACAAATGTGTATTTGTTTGCTCGTAACACATGTGGCTGAAGGTTGGCTGTGGCTGGTTGGTAGCCTTAGCCGGGCTTTCCTGGGCGCAGCTTCCTATGACTTGCCATCCCAGGATCCAGGCTTCCGGAGAAGTCATTAGGGTCCTCAGAGGGCAAAAACTCACAGGAGCTTCTGTTCAGACATTGATGTGCTTCGTGTCTGTGTCATATTCCCTATATCAAGTCTCATGGCCAAGACCAACATCAGTGACCTAGGAAGGTGTCGTCCCCCTACGGGAAAGCACGGCAAAGCTTGGCAAAGGAGGGAACAATATTGTGAACAAAGAATACAGTTGTCCAATGATGATTTTCCTAATGTAGGTGCCATTTATCTTTTAGTAAAATACAGCTTCACGGATTTGTTTAACCTTTTGTTTCAAGCACCTCTAAGCAGTTAAAACCATAAATACACGTTAGAAATTTAAAAAAAGGAAAAAGGGTATATCTGAGTCAGGAAAATATTGACCAGTCTCACTTCTGAGAATCAAACCAGTGGTCTTTATAGTGACCAGTCACCCCGTTAACCTAGCACTAATGGCATGAGTAGGAAATGCCAGCTCAGAGTCCTCGCAAGAGGCGTCCAGATTTATGGCCTGTCCCAGACTTCTCCAATCGAGGCTGTTTTCCCTCTAGATACCTTAGTCAATCAGTAATTAATTTGAAACCCAAAGTTTCATTAAGTGTTATTGAGTTCTCTCACGCTGACATTTGTAGTGCTGTATTTCTTTAAAATCACAAACCATTTTTCATACTGTCGTTTGCATATTTTAGCAGAAAAGATTGCAGTTCTGCTATAAATGACCCAGTTTTCTGGATATATTTACTTGAATGTCATAAACTTATTATCCTTCTCTTCCACTTCATTGCTTTTCTGCTTCTCTCAAGTATTTTGAAATCATATTTAAAACATCATTACAGCCTCTGAATTCTAGCTAGAGTATAAATAAATTTTACCGGGTGAGTATTTTCAAAACAATACCGTGTAGCTGGTCTTACTTAGATCTGGTGTTGTATAGTTGAAGTGTCATTAGACAGCCTATGGAAAATATGTTTGGGCTGTTTAGAGGATGCTAGGGTGGCAAGTGAGAAAATACCAACACCATATGGGTGTATGAATATAGATGCTTACATGAAGAGGGGCAGACTTCGCCAAAACTAATTTGGGATTTTTTGTTTGTTTGTTTGAATTTTTGGAGGGCTGGGTGAATGAGACTAAAGACATATCTTTTTAAATTTTAATTTAATCTTTTTAAACAATGTATTGCCTCTTTTGAGTCAGGGAGCTTTGTTACAGTGATGTTTTACAGACAGGTTTATTGGAACTGCTTAGTAGGTGATATGTTTTTGTGTCTTTTGTTTTAGTTAAAAAAAAAATTTCTTGCAAGAATCCAAATTGCTGGCTTCTCTGAAAAATATTAGAAGATGTGGCAATAATTAGCTGGGACTGAGCAGCAGCTGCTTTTTTTGGGGTCAAGTCTTCTACCCCTTGGAGTGTTACCCCTGCTTGGTTTAACCACCAACCTTCCTGACGCCTGATCCTTTTAAATCTTCTCTATTCTTTCTTTTATCCTTCGCACTTAGAACCTGCTAACATTTTATTTAATTTTCTTACGTGTTCTGTTTCTTGTTTCTTTGTCTCCCCCCAATACAATGTGCTTTCTGATGTAGAACACAGTTTGGCACAGTGGCAGGCCCTCAAATAAATATCCGTTGAAGGAATAAATGAATGCATTTGTTACCTACCTGACATCTGAGTTTGCAATGTTGTTTGCACCTTCTGCTAACCAGGACCCCGCTGGTCTTCCCCCCTTCCCCCTTAGGTTCCCTACACCTGCCAAGCTATTCCACCCCCAGGTCCTTGGTCCCTGCTGGTACTTCTGCCTAGAGAGGCCCCCCTACCCCCCATTGTTCATACCCCAGTCTCTCTCTCCTCCTGGAGGGGTTGGCTGGAGCATCACGCCCTGTGTGAAACTTTTTCCAGTGCCTGCAGACCGACTGGAACCTGCTCCTTCGTTAACTTGACAGTTCCACGCTCAGACTGTGAACCTCTTGAGGAATGGAGGGGTGACTTCACCTCTGGGACCCAGCTCCTGGCTTACCTCCCGCTGGTTAGTAGGTGGTGATTAAATGGCCTCCACATGAATTCAGGGATCTCAACTATTGGCCCTGACACCATGGCCGCCTTCTTTAATAGAGATTTCTACATGTTAAGATTGGGAGAGAAATGAAAAAACTCCAAATCAGTTTTTAAGTTTGTTTTTGCACTTCCTATTTCCTGAGCGCAGGAATGCAAGATGTAAGCTAAGAAAAGATAGATGAAATTATTGCTCTAACATTCTGGTTTCCTTTTATTAGAGAAGAACACAAATCTATGCCTTCTCTCAGTGATGGGCCACACTTAACCCTTTGTTTTATTGAGGACACTTTTCAGCAGGAGGTGATCATTTGGAATTCACTGTGATGGCATATCAAATCTTGAGGCAACATACCTTTCAAGAAAAAAAAGTTTAACTAGATGATTGTACCTTTTAGCCATATCTACAATTAATTTGAATGTATTGTATGCAGGTTAAAATATTCCATTAATGAAGAAGGTAAGCCTAGCTTATGGTAAATACTCTACTAAGTGTTTATAGTACATTTCATATTTTACATGATTTCCTTTATAATTCTGCTTATCTTTTCATTCTAATTCCCTGAAGGACATATAAAAGAACCCCTAAAGAGAGTAATTACTGCTATACTCTTTAACCAAGGCTTCTTTGCAAAGAGAAATCTGAGCTGCTTTTTAAAAGAAGGCCGTTTTTAAATAAAAATGCAAATAAGCTACTTTGTAACCACATTAATTACCCACCTAGCCTCTTATTACCATGTTTGTATTGTTTGCAAATACTATTTACAGTCGTGTGGAAATTAACATTACTGGTCCTTAGGAAAGATTGTGGTGGGGAGGTTGTGCTTTGGAACCAATTAGGGCGAACCTTGTCTCCACCGAGGCTCTGGGGAAAAGCACAGCCTTGCAATGTCAAATAATAGCATTAGCTCTGACTGCATAGGCAGAGCGCTGTAATTATATTATTGGCCCTATTTTGCTTCTGCAATGAATTTCATTGCCTGCATTGTAAAATCAGCAGGCAGCAAAGTTTCTGCTAATGATTTAATGTACTCTCTGATCATTTTGGACAAAAGTCATAGTAAGATCCACAAGGCAATTTTATCACCCCCACTGACTGCTGCCTGGTTTGAGCATTTTAAGTGAGAGCAAAACATGATTCTGATGCTGGTTTCCTACTGAAATCCTTCCCACATGGAAGAGAAAATTACTTGCCTGCTATATAATTTCAAAGGTACGGAGAAGGTGATATTGCATTGCAAATAATAGCAGTTAGTGAGAGTTGAGAGCCAGCCCTGTGCCAGGCATTGTATCAGGCACTTGACTTCCGTTATTCCTCATTCTTTGGTACTTCTGTGTCATCTGTGATATCATCTCCTTTCTACAGAAAGGAAACTGAGGCTCAGAGACATGAAGAAACTTGGCCAGGGTCACTCAGCTGTCAGATGGCAGAGCTGGAACCCCAGTTCCTAAAGTGATAGGACACCCACCCTCGACATAAGCACACCTTGTGGGCGATGTCATAAATTAGTCTCCCACCCACATCGGGTATAATATATGTGACATGATTTTCTTAAATTCAGCTAATTACTTGTTGAGCTTTGTATTTTGTAATTTTTGTGATTTTACACCAAAATGTCTTTGGGATTTAAAAAATGTTTTCCATAGGCTTTGAAGTTAATTTGAACCTGAGCTTCATAAATGTTACCATGAAACATTTGTCCTATCCATTTAGAAAATGTCTATGAATAAACTCATTTTGTGGCGGAGGGCTACATGTTCTTCCAGCGTTCATCCCAAGGAGAGGGAGAGAAGGGAAGTGACACATGGAGCCTCTACCACATGTCAAATGTTTACAGGCATTATTTGATTTAATCCTTTAATAACCCTATGAAAAGGATGTCACTGTCTCCATTTGACAAATGAGGGACATGGCAGTGTAAGTGAGACACACTGGCGGGGAGGAGGTAAGCGATTTGCCTGAGGCCACGCTGCTGAGCCCTTGGCAGAAGCAGAATTTGAAAACGGAGCCCACATGTCTTAACTGCGCATTGCAAAATGACAAGGTTGTGTGTTCCTCTTCCTTCCCCTGTACTGGTGGTTTTTCTTTTCTTTTCTTTAATTTTATCGCTTTCCTTTTCTTTTTTCTGCAAATTTGTAGTTATGGTGGAGCAAAAGGCAGTTTTCAGTCCTCTTGCCTAAAACTTTAGTTTAACCCAAAAGTTATACTGTCCCCTTGCAGCAGCCATTCTGTCCCCTGCAGGTGTCCAGTCAGAGGCTGCCTCTTCCCTCCTGGGGCAAGTGACTCTGGGGTCTCTACCCAGGCTAACCCTGCGATGCAGCTGCTTCAGGACTGACTCCGAGATCTCGAGTTCTCGTGCAGGGCATCCTCACCATTCAAAGGCGGCCACCCCTCCAGAACCAGGGGAACTAGAATAAACAACAACAACAAGACCCAGAAACACCACCACCCCTAACACATGTAAGGTGATATTTGCAGTCATTAGGAAAAAATCAAAAGTTCCGAAGGACAGACCTCAGCCTCTTACCTTGCCCTTCTTACCTTCCACTTTGGTCCACTCATTTGTTCGTTCGACAGGTACTGACTGATCACGGACTCTGTGCCGTGTGCTTTTCTGCATGAACAAAGGCAACCTCTTTGAACAGTTTCTGTTTTTGATGCTCTGGTGACTACTTCCTATGTCTTAATATTATGTGTAAACTGCTGCTTCTTGAACTATCAACTTCAGGCACTATCTAATGACTTTTGCTGTTGTGGATATGGATTTAGCTCATTTATACCACCTTCAATAGTTACATCTCCTTCCTCCCATTGTGTTTGTAACTTCAGATTTTGTATATTTTGTATATGTAAATATGTAAACATTATATATGTATGCACTCACGCACATACATGCATCAATAATATCTATGTATGTATGTTTCCGTTTGGCTCAAACTACTCTGGACAGTGTCCTGGACTCTGTCGCTCGGTGCCCTGACGAGTCCCTCTACCTCTTCCTTTACCCTTTAACCCCTAACTTTTGCTACTTTCACTTCTACTCTGTCATGGGTAATAACATTTACATTTCATTCTGTAGCTATGATTAAATCTGTGCATTGTCTATGGATTGATTCTAAAAGATGAGAAACAATAGACATGTCCATCATTATGGCCATCTAAAAATATCTTACCCAAGCACCAACTAATCTGCCTCTGTTATATTTCCTTCTCTAGGGATCTGGTGTCATGACCCTTGTACTACGCAGTGACCTCGTTGTTCACAGGGGTTCTGCATGTTGCTAGCATCATGGCATGCCATTTGCTCAGTAGAGGCTTAAGGGGGGGGTACAGGTTCTGAATCTCCTTAGTGCTATTCACCTGATACTTCTTTTATTGACTTGTCTGTCTCATGTACACCTGTTGTCCTCCTCCCCTCGTAAGAGTCTCTAACGAGCCTTTGTATTTTTGTGGTATCAGTTGTAACGTCTCCTTTTTCATTCCTGATTTTACTCATTTGGGTCTTTTCCCTCAAAAGTCACATCTGGGGGTGTCTTTCTGAGGCCGAGTTCCAGACTCCAAGATCTCTCTTCTCTCTTGTCCGAATTCAGCAGCTGATGGCATTTATGTCTGTAGATTTCACTGTCAACTAGTCATTGACAGACTAAGCAGGCTGTTGGATGGGATGGTCAATGGCCTGAGGGAAAACACTAACATATGCAAGAAGAGCCACTTCCTAGTAGGAAAGAGAATTATGTCTGGACCCACAATGGTAGTGGCTTCAATAGAAGTCACCAATGACCCGGTAGCCAGTGTATAACCTAATTTTCTTTTTAAACCTGTGGGGATGGCAAGGAAGGAAATAAATAGTGTGTTTTTTCATATCTCCTCCTTTAAGTTACTAAGTGTCACTAAGTTACTAAGCGATTTCTAAGGCCAGACATGGAGTCAGTGGTAGAACTGGGAAGACAGCCCAGTTGTGCTTGCCGATCGTTGCCTTGGCTGCTGACCGTAGTGGGCATCTTAAAAATTCCTCCCCGGCTTTCTAATTTCCTCTTTCTCTGTTTCGTGGACTCACTGCTGTGTTGTCTGGGTTTGTTTTCGTTCCTCTCACCCTGCTGGCATACCTTTAAGTGACTGTAAAGGTTGCAGCATTCACTCTCACAACAATAAGAAGAGTAAGGAGGGAGGGAAGTAGGGAGGAAAGAAGAAAAAGAAAGAATAGGAATAAAAACAAAGGTTTGGTCTGGACACCTGACTTCTTGGAGCCTCAGTTTCTCACCGCATAGAATGTGGTATCAATGTCTGCCTTGCAGGACTGTTGTGAGGGTTCGAGGATGCCCCAGCGCTTAGCAGAGCATCCATTCCATCTTAGAGCATCACAAAATCTTCACTACTATCATTATTACTGTGCTCACATTCTGGGCACTTGACTTCTCAGGCGACCAAGTGAGGTTTTCTCTCCCTGGATGTTTTTTCATAGTTAATCCGTGTACTAGGAGATCTGGCTTCTGTGTTTCAAGCCCTAGGGAAGTTTTGTTATCTGTAAGGTCTGGCTTAATTTTAGAGCATGGTGGCCTTTGCCCAAGGTGAGCCTGCCTGTTTATATAAAGCATCACCGTGTTCCGTCATGGCCTGTCCCCTCAGTTGTGTGCACTGTACTTTGGATTGGAGCACTTTGCATGTGTGCATTCATGATCCACTGTGCTGGAGGGGAAAGCAGGCGTCACTCCCAAATTCAATTCATGCAATTAAAAATTCATTCCATTTTATTTGTGGGTGGGTATAAGTGTGCAGCAGACGGCAAACAGAAGACAAGCTTACGATTAACAGGCAAACATTTATTAATACTTATTCTTCACTCTTACAGAAGCAGTTATAAGGAAAATTGGGCTGAAAACAGTATGATCATTTCTGGGTTTTAATTGTGCCCATATTAATCCACCCTGGATAGAGGTGACTGTACTATTTGGAAACACCCAAACAAATCCAAATAAATGTTTTTATCATAAGGTGTTAAAATGTACTAGTTAACATGGCAGCACGTTCCCTCCCTTCTGTGATCACTGAAGTAGGGAAGGAATTTCAAGGAAGAACCAAAATGTTTGCCTGTTAGACAGTTGTTTTTTGAGAAGGCAAATTAATATAGCAACGTTATAGGGGGAATGTGGATAAGGCTGAGAGCATGAGGAAAAGTTATTAAGCTTATAAGGATATTGAAAGCGTGAGAAGGAGTGAAGAGAATGTGTTAATGATTTGGCATTGATTACTCTAAGCCTGTATTCTGAGTCCAAAATGTTGAGAACTAAGGCGTAAAATGAGAAATGTTTGGCAAAGCCAAACAAGTTCGTAGCAGGTTGGAAAATAAATGCAAGAGAGAAAAGTGGGTATTAATAGTTTTCCAAATCAATTTGGTTCTTTTAGGAAGAGGGTCCTAGCCCAGCCATGCCTGCCAGGCTGTATTTGTGGGATTATTTCTGAGTCACGCTTAAGCTCATCTGTACCTCTCCCCCCAACCCCTAGAATCCCCTCACTGGCATTTTATTTCCCTTCCTTTTATTAGTCTTCATTTTGCTTTTGACTTTTCCTCTTCAAGCTCTATACTGGTAACCTGCTCTTTCACTTCTCAAACTTTCATCAGCTCCTTGCATTTGGTCTTGCAATCTGGCTAAAAACCTGGTAGGGGACCACTTTTGACAGGGCTCCTGCAGTGCCCCCAAACCTGGGTGATTCCTGGTTGGCAGGCCAGACCAGGCTGTGTTGGGCACACTGGGTCCCATCTTCCTTTCCAGGCTGGACTGAGGTTGCTGGCTTGGAAGAGTCGTTGGTCCTGGTGCCATACACCACGGCCACGTGGCGTTGAGGCCTCGGCGGGAAGGAAGGAAGGGTTTTCCCCCTAATCATGGCTCATCCCTCTGTTTCCTTCTTTTTCCAGGGATTTAGCTGGTCAAGTTCTTTAAACTCTGTGGATATGGGCTTTGTTTATCTTGAGCCTTGGGTTGTTGGAATATAGCTAAGTTCATGAAGTTTTCAAGAACTGAGTCTCAAAGAAGCCCTCTAGACCTTGGTTTTAACCATGAAATTTATTGGCTTAGTTGTTGATCTGTTTGTCAGATCAGCTTTCTGTTTGGGGAATATTTTCATAACTGCATGTATTTCTGCTCTTAACATTTTAAAAATAAAATTTCCCTGGGAAAAAAATTTAATTTGACTGGAATACCAGGAAGTTGGAATTAATTAATTTGTCAACAATATTTATACCCTATCTGAAACAGTGTCCCCCAATTTTCTTTTTTTCTTTTTTTTTTTTTTTTGTAGAGACGGGGTCTAGCTATGTTGCCCTGGCTGGTCTTGAACTGCTGGCATCACATGATCCTCTTGCCTCGGCCTCCCAAAGTGCTGAGATTACAGGCGTGAGCCACTGCGCCCTGCCTGTCCCCCAATTTTTTAATCTCTGTACTATGTTCCCCCCTTTTAAAAATGGCCCAACTTCTCATTATATTTGCTATTTATTGGTTTACTGGTTTTGTTTTTGTTTTTGTTCTTTTTTTTTTGTCTTTCCTCTTTAAATCCTCCATGAAGAAAAGACATTTGTTGTGTTTACCACTGAATTCCTGGAATAGTTCCTGGAACATATAGGTGAATAAATGAGCAATTATTTTGTTCTCAGTGCTATAACTGTTGTTGAGAGGGTCAAAACAGAAAATATTAAATAAAACATGTTTCTGGAGTGCCAGTTCCTGCACAGGCTGTCTGCCAAGCACAGAAGCAAGGGGTGTAGAATTAGGTCTCCTAGCATCCTGGTGGGAAAATGAAAAAACCCCAAATAACACAACCACATTCCTACCTCAACCTGTCCTTGAACTAGTATCTTTAGAAAGGCCATACAGGCTGCAGCTGGGGAAGAAAGAGCCCTGGAGACAGGTGAGAAACTGCAGAGTCCGTCAGAGTTCACTTCACTGTGCTTCTGTTGGACTCACTGCAAAATCTAGACTGCCACCTTTGCCCACCCATCCTGCGGTGGTTGGGACGTCCCAGAGGAGATAACTGGGGAAGTGCACTTGGCAAACTATGAAGCACTGATTCGTGTTGTTGTGGGATGAATCCATGTTAAGCAAGATTAGTGATGAGTAGGTTCGTTCGGAAGGGAAATGTGTTTTAATGGAGAAGGGAAATTTGTTAGGTTGTGTAATAAATACTTTGAGTGTGTTTGGATGACGGTTTATGAAGGAAAAGGTGAGCTCTTTATAGGATCTAGAATGTCCATGCTACGGAGTTTGGAATTTTTTTATGTTAGGAAATGGGGAATCATCCCAGGGTTTTGAGGTAGAGAATGATGTGACAGTAGCTGTGCTCAAGTCCTTGCAGTTATTAGCAGTGGAAGGGTATCAATCCAAAAGGAAGGTAAATGATTTTGGAATGAGCCTGTTGTTGAAAAACATATTAATACTTTATTTTCTATTTACAATCACCAGCAACAGTATTTTAGTTGTTAAAACAAAACAAAAACAGAACAAAAGAGGAGAAGAATCAGAAGGAAAAAAAAAGGTAAAGTATTGTATCTTGGTATTTTAGGGGTTCTAGGATTGGGAACTTTAAGTGTTGCCCCCTTTTTGGTCTTTTCCTTAAAGACACGGGAAAAAGACCGAGAAGTGTCAAGGTTGGTGCGGTTCTGTCACTCTGGATTAGGACCGGGGAACCGTCTAAACCTTCTGACCTTTGTTGTTTCACTCAAAAACTTAGAATTTTATCCTGTCTTTATTTTACTTGTGGTTTAAGATGAAGGGGGATTCTTGGTAAGAACTTTACGTGGATACCGTTAACAGTCGTGAGCGTCGCTGTTGAAACCTCCAGAGCTCAGAGGACTGGGCTGGGTGTCTTCCCACCCGCAGAACAGTGCTTTGAATATAGCGATAATTATTTCCGTATTTTAGATGAGTCAGGCAAAGCTCTGAATGTTTAAGGTATATGTCCGTGGTCATACAACCAAAAAGTGGCAGAATAGGGTTTCAGATCCTTTCAATCTTTTCTGTGTAACAAAATCAAGATAATCATAATAGCTAATAATTCCTCCCATTGACTGAAAATTGAATGTTTTATATGAATTGAAAAATTTAATCCTTATAGTGTCTCTTTGAGATACATTCCTTGTTATCCTCATTTTGCAGATGAGGAAACTCAGGCATAGAAAGATTAAGTAATTTTCCTAGGGTTAGAGGGTTAATAAATGGGGGAATGGGCTACGTTGTGTAGATAATGTCTATTGCCCATTTTTATCAATTAACAATTTTATGAGCAGTTTCCCACTTTCTTAAAATATGATGCTCTTAATACCCACATGAACATACTCTGCCCCAATTTATTGAATTCTTTCTTTTTGTTAGATACTTATGTTATTTTCCCATTTTTAATTATAGTGCTTTGATGACTATCCTTCTACATAAATTGTTACATATGTGATTATTTCTGTAGGATAGAATTTTAAAAATTGTGTCAAGTGTATACATAATTTTCATGTCTCTGATATATATTGCCAAATATTTTCCAGAACCATATCAAGTAGTTTTTTCACCAGCATTATCTAAGAGGGTTTGTCTTGTTACACCTTTGTCAACGTTGAGTATTTTCTCTTTTACTTTTTTTTTTTTTTTTGGTAATATTTGTGACTTTGATAGGTTTAAAGTAGATCCTTATTTTAATTTGCACTTCTTTACCTGAGAAGCAGAACATTTTTTTTTTTTTGGTGACTTGTTTTCAGAGCCTCTTTAGCCTTAATAAAATAGGTGTATCTATATAGCCCACTCATGGTTTCACCCCCTTAAGAACATGCATGGCAAAAACACCGTGGGATGCCACTTCACCCAGTGGGATGGCTATAATGAAAAAATAGTGACACTAACAAGTGTTGGTGAGGATATGGAGAAACTGGAACCCTTATACAACTGCTGGTGGGGGTTTAAAATGCTCCAGCCACTTTGGAAAACAGTTTGGAAGTTCCTCAAAAAATTAAGCAGAGAGTCACCATACATATGACCCAATGATTTCACTCCTAGGTATATACCCAGGAGAATTGAAAACAGGTGTCCACGCAAAAACTTGTACATCTTAACACCATAGCACAGCATCCATATAACTAGTGCTAGAATATTTTGTGTGTATCTATAGTTGTCATGGTTTTGGTTCATTTGCTCATGAATCAGTTCATTCAGCCATTTATCTGTGTATCCCTCAAATGTATTCCATGCCAACAGTATGCCAGGGACTGTGCTGGGCACTAGGGCTACAGAGGGACATGCAGGGTGCTGTGGAAGCACACATAGGGCACCTATTACTGCAAACCAAATTATCCCCAAAATTACACCAAAAGTACATGTTTATCATCTCACGAAGTTTCTGTGGGTCGGGAATTGAGACATGGCTTTTTCTAGGTACTTCTGGCACAAGCTATCTCATGAGGTTGTAGTGAAGATGTTGGTCAAGGCTGTGGTCATCTGAAGGTTTGACTGGGACTGAAGGACCCAACTCCAAGATGGTGCCCTCACATGGCTGTTGGTTGGAGGTCTCAGTTTCTCACTAGATGTTAGCAGGAGGCTTCACTTCCTTATCACACGGACATCTACATAGGCTGTTAGAGGGTTCTGACAACATGGCAGTTGGATTCCTCCCGAACAAGGGATCCAAGAGTGAGGTAGCAAAGCGGAAGCCACAGTGCCGTTTATGGCCTGGTCTTGAAGTCACCCACTTTTACTTCTGCCACATTCAATTTGTTAAAAGTGAATTGCTGAGTCTAGCCCACAGTAAAGAGATGAGGAATTAGGCTCCACCTTTTGAGGGGAGGGTGGTCAAAGTATTTGTGGACCTATCTGAAACCACAGGATCTAACCCAGTTGCTTGGTGGCATGGGAGTCAGAAAGGATTTGCTAGGGGAGGTGACTTTTGGCTTCAATTTTCAAGAATTATGAGGAATTGGCAAAGAGAAGAAAAGGATCGAAGGGCATTCTAGTCAGAGGACTCGGCCACATCATAAAGATCTGTAGACAGGAGGGAGCAAAGGTACGTTTGGGAAGATCATGGATCTTCAGTACGGCTATAGTGTAGGGAGAGAATGGAGGTTTGGTGAGAGACGAAGGCAGACGGGAAGTTGGGGAGAGTGCAGAGAGCCTTTCATGCCTTGCTAAGGTGTTCGGTCTTCACATTGAGGGTGAGAGGGAGGGCAGCTGTTCCTTGCTCAGGTGAGCATTTGGGAAGCTGGCTCTGACAGCATTTGGAGGTTTGGTACAGGAGTCTCTTGTACTTAATACAGCAGAAGACATTGCAGGTTTGTAGGGAGGCAGTAGCAGTAGGGGTGAAGAAGAGAGGATGACTTGGAGAGAGGTGACAGAGGTGGGTGGTGAGGTAGGCAGTGGGATTCGGGGAAGAGGTGTAGGGTGCATCCAGGGTGGTGCCTGGATTGCGGTACCTTTCACAGAAGTACGGAGCATAGGATGGGGAGGAAAAGGACGAAGTGGCCGGGGGTGGGGGAGGGGGAGAGAAATGCATTGGTTTGGGTCCTGCTGAGTTGGAGGCACCTGTAGGGAAGCCCCATGGAGCAGTGCAGTCTCAGGCCTGATGTAAGGCTATGAACTGTGCCGTGGGCTGCTGTCTCCTTCCAGAGTTTCACATCCTGCAGCATCCCGGCAAAAGGATCTTGCATTATAAAGATGAAGTCAGGCCCTTTTGTTTAAAATAGACCATGTGTCACCTTGTGTGGTGATACGAGGAACTCTGCGTTCTTATTTATTCTGGTGAGGGACTCTGTTTTACTGCAGCAAGCAAGGGCAGGTAGGGTAGGGAGCCCGGGGCAGCGTCTGACCCACTGAAGTGGTCTGTGACCTGAAGAATCTCATTTGTTTCCCAGGAGCTATAATGCGAACAGAGGCCTGGAACAGGGTTTGATTTTACAACATCCCTGCTTTTCTTCTAACCAGGACTTTTAAACCAGGGCACGAAATTATGGGCTCAAACACACACCACTGCCAGGTTGTGTTTCGGAACCTGGAGTCTTGCAGGCGTGTGTGATGAAACTGTTCGGGATTTGCATTGATTACGGGCAAGAGGAGGGGTGATCTTATTCCAGATCTTTTTCATTTTACCTCTTTTCAAAATTAGACCGTATTCTTTTAGCATTTTCCATGCAATAAATTATCATTCTGAATAACAATGATGTAATACTATTTAGTTTATTTAAAATATATTAGGAAAGTGTTTGGGGGGGGTACTGTTTTTTTGGCATTAAAAAAATTATATCTGTTTCCAGCCATGTTCTTGTGACCTGCTTGATCATATGTCAATGTTTTATTCCTCCATGGAGCTAAGACTAAGCTTGTTTTAATGGATGTTTTCTATGATAAGCTAGGTGATGGCGAATCACTCTAATTACCAAAAAGCTGTCTTTGATAACGGTGTAGGAGATAAGCAAGACAGAAGTAACATTTGAATAATTCTTTGCCCTTCTGTCTGTGGATCTTGAAATAAATGCTCTTGAATTTATACATTCTTGGTCCTTCAGGAACCATAAAAACATACCCTTACATTTATATGAAATGGCGAGAAAATGCATATTTATTAAGAATCATGACCCTTAGGACTAGGTAAGTCAAATTAAATCTCATAAAAATCTGTTATGGAAAATGGATACATGGTACTATTTTTTCTTTTAGGGTCTACTTATTAATTTTGTCATGTTTCATATGTTGCAGTTGCAAACAAAGGCATAAATGTATGTGTTCATTCCTAATTAATTTATGTAATTGGGTTTTATAAATTTAGGTGTTTAGGAAGCTGTGCATAACACACCCCATTTACTGTGTGCTGTAGCCAATAAAAACATAATAGAAAGAAATATAGTTTGAAGCTCACTTCAATGGTAAATATAGATTAGTTGTAAATGATATCTTTGTAATGTTTATTTTAAATTTTGCAGTGCTGCAGATTTTCTGAACATACCAATTAATGTTCTTATTTGAAATAATGACTAGTTAATTACTATAAATTCTAAGTGCTCTATCTCTGACAATTAAAAAGTCTCTTATAGCTTTTGTTTAGTGCCTTCCACATTATGTAAGTAGCAGTATAGCATCGGGGAAAGAAGAGTAAGAATGGAGGGGAGTGTGTTTAAAATATGGGTAGTTTTGTCATTTTGAATGGTTGTACTTGTGTGTGTATGTATTTATGTATATGGGTGTTTATGTGTAATTTCTATTTCATGCTAAACAGGCAGTGAATGAGTTGAAAAGTATGAAATGCGTTTTGAATTTTTAAAATAGGTTATAAATTATAATGTGAACATCAAATACAATGGGATAAAACCAGTAAATTTTAAATAAGTTCACATTTGTCATCATGATGTGATTGTGACAGTACTCAAGATCTCAACTCGGCAACGGAGCTTCCTTTGCAGCCTGAAAAGACCAACTGGAATGCTCTGCTCAGACAAGGAATGGGTTTTATGGGTCTCCCTTGATACGTTAGCCACTTAGGGAGAGAGGGCCCCGTTCCTTCCTCCTTGAGCTCAAGCAGGCTGTCAGAAATCCATATCGGTGCTACACTGTTCTATCCAAGGCATTCACTGTCGTCAAGTGTGTTTTTATGAACATGTTTAAACATAAGAAATTGTCTCCGGTCCAAAGTGAAACGTCTTCTTTGACAAACAGCATGCACATGGAGCTATTTGAACATTGGATTGTATACCTTTGAGAAATCACTTGATTCACAGTATTCTTTGAAATCTAATACCCTCCATCCAGAGAAAGAGTATATATGTGGGGTCAATTGGGAGTACCTTTCGTACATTCTATTTTGTGCCTTACGGGTTAAAGGGGAATGTTAGATTTGCTTCTGAAAGTATGGGCTTGCTGAGATTAAAAAAACCTTGAATAATCATGTATAAATATAAATACTGTATGTGGAGTAAGTGTTATGGATCACATTTATGATGAAATATGTATGTCTTTCCAAGGGTAAGACCTTCATAATTCATTTATAAGTTACATGCCTTCCCTTACATGTAAGTAGCAGAATAGTAATTTTCTTCCTTCTTTCTGAAGAATTGCCACACAGGGAAGGGGAAAAAAAAAGGATAAACTTTTGTCAAACAGCAGAATGCCATTCAGAGATAACTGGGAACAAGTATTAAAGAAAAGCCAAAAAAAAAAAAAAAGTAAATAAGTAAAACCCACCCAACAAAAACACTAGGTTCTGGTGATGTTGGAAAAATGACGTGTGAGCTGAAGTTCCAGACGCTGAGCTTCATCTATTTTGTCATGTTATGACAGAAATCATTACCAGGGTGATAGGTTTATTTCTAAAGACTTGCTTCAATATTCAAAGTACATCTATTCTAGCATTCTTCATTTTGAGCCAGGCTGTGGATCAAGATGAAAGAAAAATTAAATTGTATATTGAAGAGCTGTTAATTGAGCTGTGCTGTATTTAACGGGGAAGCATCGGCTTCAGGCAGTCAATACCGCTGAGGATTTTTAATGTACTGCATCAGGAGACTGTCAGTTTGCTTTGGAGAATGCAAACAGGGCTAATGACAAAGCCCTGCAAACTTTTGTTGTTGCTGCTGGTCGCTTTGAAGGCAAGTGTTAATTTACCCACGGATGAAACCCAGCACACACATGTTCATCATGGAACTAAATCCTGCATTTTCTCACCAGAGGGCTAATGACACACAGCTTAGTCACCAAAACCTATTTCCTAAGGAGTCATCTTGGGGCTTGTTTAAAGTTTTTAATGTAAGGGCTTATATAATATTAGATTCCTCCTCGCCCCCGCTTCCTTAATCAGTGTAAATTCAATTGCATTTCAGAGGGTGGCCAAGTAGTATTTCATCATCTCTAATATCCATTTAAAAATGTTAGGTCTACCCAGTTATAATTCTCAAAAGTAGCCTATCAATGGTTTAATATGTTATCTCCATTCTCTAAGGCAGTGTTAATTTCCTTTTGTAGTTAATCTATCCTACTACCAAATTTAGTATATTTATAGTTAAAGATTCTGTTAAGAGCTAAGTGATTTAAGTACATCTGGGATAAAGTGGCCTTGGCTTTAACTATGAAACAAATTTTCTTTATTTCATTCTCTTCACTGATAAATCCATAGAAACTGGAGGCTTCTCTAGAACTGTGGGCAATTTGAGCCTCTAAAGTTTGATTAAAGATACTTCTGATATTCCTACTGAGAAGCTGGAAGGCCGAGAGGAATTTATTTTTGGGTCTGGCCCTGGCACAGCTCAGTGGAAGTGGACAGATGCTGTGGGTTTAATTCTCATGTTGCCAATTTCCTGAAGTCCGGGTGGGTGTTGCCTCTCAGGAAGGTGGTGGCAGAACCAGTTGAGCCCTCTCGTGGCCTTGCGTGTACTCACATGTCACAAGGAGTCCAGAGGCGTGGCTGTGAAGGGCTATTTCCGTCCATTCATTCGTTCATCCATTCTTTTATTCATGTATTCATCCATCACTTATGTACTGTGGGCCTACTATGTGCTAAGCACTGATCTTGGCAGGTTCTTGGGGAAGGCTTCATTGGTGAGGGGACATCTGAGCCGAGTGTATGAGTGCAGGAGAGGGCGGTCGAACTGCTTAATAAAGTCCCTGGCGACTAGAAGGCACTGCAGATGTTGGCAGTTGCCACCACTGCCACTGCCACCACTGCTGCTACTGACTGCATTGTCAAGACCTCTGTGACAAAACACAGAGAGTACAGTGGTGCCTCGGAAACTTAGAAAAAATAGGCAGCTGGACTGTGTGCCTAGAACCAATGTGCTAATTGTTACTGATACTGTGGAAAAGAGGTTCCAGAAGGAAGCGTTCAGGGTGAGAATGGATAATGTGGAATGGCTGATGAGGAAAACAGGAAAAAGGCTGTGTAGCACAGTCGTGATGTGAGAGGGAGAGGCACATAAAGGAAAGGCACAGGGGGAGGCAGTTTGGTGGAGTGGGAGGGACCTGGTTCAAATCCAGTCTGTGTCATTAACTGCCCTTCACCTCTCTGAGCTTGCTTTGTCATAGACATTAGACATAACACATGTTCAATTCCTAGCACATCCTCATGGGAACTATATTTATTTGATCATATTTTATTTATTTACTCGGTCTCCTTGGGAAAGGTGTGTGGGGGCAGCAAGCAGGTGAGATCCTCCTTGGAATGCAGGGCCAGGAGCTCCCCTGCCCAGTCCCGACCTCATTCCAGTGATCAGCGTCTGGCCTTGGCCACAGTGCTGCTGTGGACATGTCGGCGCTCTGCCCCTTTGGCCATCGGCTGCTGTTGCAGAAGGAAGGCTCATTACATGGAGGAGAGTGGATTGAAGAGGGCGGAGGTAGATCAATCTAGCTTGGTAGGGAAAGATGTAACCTCTGAGAAAACAATAGCTGGGGCATTCATTCCAAAGGGCCTCAGGCCCCAGGAATGGTGGTGAGTTGCTGGGGGAAAATGGAGGAATGACCCCTCCTTTGACCACATGTGTGGTTTATATTGGATTCTAGAAAGGCCCATGAGGACTAAAAGGCTGGATTTGAATTTTGTAGCTGAAATGTGAGTGAGTCCACCAATAACCTCTTCAAAACGAGGTGGTAAGAAACGTTTTCTTGTTCTCTGAATCTGAATTAGGTCCAGGAAAGAAGGCGTGGAGCACAGAAAGAGAGGATCCAAAAAGGACGCAGGATTTAGGATAGTCACTGCAACTTAGAAGGCCTGACTGGCCTACTCTTGATAACTTATGGGCAGCCCCGTATTGTTAGAAGGCAAAGTAAATGCTAACCTCATGAGAAAGAGTTGGAACACAAGGACAGAACTTGAACTGGTTAAAATGGCTTTTATTAGTCAGGATGCGCTAGACTGTGCTGTGGTAACAAACACCCCCAGACCTCAGTGGCTTAATACAATGAGTTCGTTTCCCACTTGTGGTATCTGACCAAAGAGAGTAAGTGATGGGACTTTGTTCTTTAAAGTCACCCAGGGATCTAGGCTGACCTTGGCACCATCTCTTACAACATGTCACTATTATTTCTGCAGTATGGGAGAGGGAACATGGCAAATCAGTGTCTGGCTTGTAAAAGTTCCACCCAGACATATTGCTTTCCCCCACAATTCATTGGCCAAAGCAAATGAAGTCAGTGGCCATGCCCAACTTCGAAAGGGCAGAGACGTGCAATCCTACTGTGTGTCCTAAATAATTGAAGAACCAGAACAATTGTGAGCAGCTCTAATAACTACCACAGTGGCACTGGGAATGGAATCTATTTTTAATGTAGCTGAGAAAATAATTGGTCAGATATTGCAGGATTTTTTTTTTCTTTTGGAGAGGGTGGAAAAGAGCTTACAGATTAAAAAAGAACTGGCATAGCACCTATATTTTAAACAGAAGGAAAAGATGACATTGGGGACCCGAGGCACAGAAATTTCACTTCTGTGCCATGACAAATACCAGGGAGATGTAATTGCAAAATGAAGCTGCAAATGTCTTACCCAGGGAACTAGGTAACAACCTGCTTGGCTTCATAAAGAAGGAATAATATCCAATTAGACTAAGTGTATTCGGTGCCTGAGTGACAAGCCCTGGAGACCTGAGGGCCTCTGGGGCCCCCAGGGCGGTTTCAGGAGGCTGTCTCCAGACCTGTCCGGGGTGTGAGCATGTCACACTCTGCCCTGCGCTTCCCTGGTACGGCTGCCTTGGCTCTGCTAAGCACGGAAATGAGGTACAACCTGTGTTTTGGTGTCTTCCCCTCTCAGCCACTGGGGCAGGGGCATTTGCCTGTCAGATTCACCTTGCTTCCCTGCTGCCTGGGGCCTGTGACTCTGCACACGGGGCTCCTGGCTGGGGCTACCTCAGCTCCGTGTTTCAGACTGACCTCCTGGACCCTTGGGTCTCAGGGTCTCTGGCCCTGTCACTGGCTCATGCCGCAGAGTCACTGCTACTCCCCTTGCCGGGGTATCTGAGTGCCTTCAAGGTTAGACTGAAGGGTCCAAGTCCAAGCCCCGCCAGTTCCTACCTGTGTGACCTCTGGCCAAGTACTCAACCTCTCTGAACTTCAGTTTTCTCATCTGCAAAATGTGGTTCATAATTGTTCCTACCTCTTCATGGCTTTTGTGAGGGTTCAGATGATGACTCCTGTAAACCACCAAGCACAGTGTCTGGCACTCTGCGCTCAATTGGTGCCTGCTCCTGTCAGCCCCACTGTCAGTACCCCCACTCCTGTCACCCTCTGAATAACTGTTGTCCCTACTAATTATGCCATTTAGGCAGACTGCCTAGCACTTTCCTTTTCTAATACTCATGTCTGAAGTTCCTGAGGAAGTTACTAAGCCTGCTAAAAGCAAGTCCAGGTCTTTATTTCTTTGTGATCTTAATGCCTAGCTTTGTTCTACCCAGTTTGACCCGCAGTTAGTATCATAGTCTGATTTTATGTCTTTGTTTGCTTATGAGCTGCCTTATAGTTGTGAAAATAAGTTGAATACCAATAGTCAATGAATAAAGATTACCAAAAAATATTCTCTGTTTAAAAATTTGGAGCTGGGCTGGAAGCTAGGAACACTGCTTGGTATCTTTTAGTTCTGTTGCTATGATAGTATTTGGTACTTAACCATATTCAAACAGCTTACCAGAGACTAGTAGTAAGAAGATTGTCTGTGCTGTTTAAGCCAATATGGACTAAAACTCAGTGGCTTGAGACATGGCAGGGTTTGGTAGTAGATGCAAGGCATTGCTGGGGAAAGACTGCTAGCAGAGGAAGGGCGAGTGCATGATGTTTCTGGCTTTGATATTCAACTGTGTGCTCTTTGGCAAATCCCTTACATCCCATGGGTCTGTTGCTGCCTTGTATGGAGCACCTGCTGTGCATCAGTCAGGTGCTGAGCTGGTGCTTTACACACAGTGTCTCATCTTTTCCAGTCCTCTTGAAGATCCTTGAGATATGGGGAGTATTTTTAGTCCCATTTCACAGATAAGCAAACTAGGGATTCAAGACGCGAACTGGCTCACGGCTGGACAGCTATTAAGGGGCATAACAGAGACACAAACACGTGGCCAGCCAGTGGTCTTGGCCACCAGCCAGGCTGCCTGTCTCAGCAGGGGACCTGTGTGGACCCCTCCATCTCAGGAAGTTTCTGGTTCTTGTCAATTAAATATGAACAGCTGAAGAGTAAAAATAATAACAATGGTAAAAGTAATAATGATTTTATATATATACACATATATATATGGTCTTTGTAATTCCCGGAGCCTGGCTTAATTATTTTAAAGTAAATTAACACTTTGGTTTGACACTTACAAATCATTATAGAAAACCAGTGGTTGAATGATGAGTTAAACCTGTTGTATCCAAGTATATTCGTTTTCTTCTGCCACTGTAACAAATTACCATAAATGTAGCGGCTAAGCAACATAGATTTATTATCTTACAATTCTGTAGGCTAGAAGTCCCATATGGGTCTCACTGGGCTGAAATTTAGGTAGTGGCAGGGCTGCACTCCTTTCTGGAGCCTCCAGGGGAGACTGTTCCCTTGCCTTTCTCCATGATTTAGAGGCTGTGGCATTCCTTTGCTGTGGCCCCTGTCTCCATGTGCAAAGCCAGCAAGGTTGCATCTCTCTGTGTCTTTCTTTTGTGATCACGTCTTCCTAGGACTCCCCTCTCCTGCCTCCTTTTTCTACCTTTAAGGACCCTTGTGATTTCATTGGGCCCACCTGGATAATCCAGGGTCCCTCCCTATTTTAAATTCAGCGAATTAGCAACCTTAATTTCATCTGCAACCTGACTTCCCCTTTCCCACGTAGTTACCATATTCACAGGTTCTGGGGATTAGGACTTGGATATCTTTGGTGGGGGAAGGGACATTGCTGTGCCTACCACAAGATGTTAGCACATTGACTTGCAGCTACAGTAATAAAAATCTGGCCCATTCCTTCCTGATTTGTCCTGACTTTCCTGCCTGCCTTGCAGGATACACGGAGTGGTCCAGGGATGGGGAACCTGCAGCTTTGGGGCCACATGTGGCCTTCTGGATCCTTGAATGTGGCCTTTTGACTGAATCCAAATTTTGTAGAACAAATCCTGTTAATAAAGGTGCTGGCCCAGCACTGCTGGCCAAAGTGAAAGTAGTTGGTTGGACTCCTGCTTTTTAGCTGGTAGAAATAGTGGTTATATAGGTACAAAACTGGTGGAAAATAAAATGCTAAAGATGCAAGACAGGGAGGAAGTAGCCTTTGAGCAGTAGAACAAGAGTAAGAAAGGAATCATTTTATCAAAAGGACGCTTGCACTTGAATGTTTATTGCTGCATAATTCAAAATCCCAAAGATGTGAAATCAACCCAAATGCCCATCAATTCATGAGTGGATTAACAAAATGTGGTATATATATATACCATGGAATACTACTCAGCCATGATGAATGATGACTTAATCCTTTTTGCAACAATTTGGATGGAACTGGAGATCATTCTCCTAAGTGAAGTATGGCAAGAATGAGAAACAAACACCACGTGTACTCACTGTTAAATTGGAACTAACCGATCAGCACTCATGTGCACAGATGGAAGTAAAACTCAATGGAAATCCAGCAGAGGGGAGTGGGGAGGAGGGGATGGGTGAAATCATACCTAGTGTGTATAGCGATCACTGTCGGGGTGATGGGCACACTTATAACTTTGACTCAAGCAGTACAAAAGCAATCCCTGTAAGCAAAACATTTGTACCCTTGTAATATTCTGGAAAAAAAAATAATAAAGGGTCCTAAATAATCGCATGGAGTAGTGTACTGCCTAAGATGGAATACTGCTGTTTCTAAATCTGACTGTGTTGAGAAATGTGATCCTGCTGACAAGATAAGAGCCTGACCAGACTATTCCGCCAGGTTCTGGGCTTCTGACCTCAATAGAGACCAAAAAACTTAATGGAGCCTCAGAAGGGAAATCTCCTATTGAAAGTTATTATGTGCCAGGTGTCTTGGGAAGTGTTTCACACATGCTTGAAGCATTAAAAGCAAGATTCATCCATTCACTCAGCGAACAGTTATTTCACCTACTGGGAAAGGGTGTTTAATATATAGGGGTACAGGGATAAATAATTCCGTATGCCGTGGAGGCCATGGAGACTCATCTTCTGCACAGGTCCAGGTTCTGAAGTCAGCATATAAGCTGGAAATGGAGTGGAGTCAAATGACCCTCAAAGATCCTTCCAGACTTCACACCCTTGGCAACTGGAAGCCAGTCTGGAACACGTATGCCAGTTTCTTCCTGCCATTTGCATAGCAGGCTTCTTCCACGAAAAGCAGAGGCCAAGGGGTCCCACCCCTTCTCATTACCTCGATTTTTCACCCTCCCTGCCCTTGCCTTGCGTGGTGTCCTTGTCAAGTCTGCTGAATGTGCGGGTGATGCAACTCTGAAGGGCCGAGGTGTGTGAGGAGTCCAGGAGGCTGTTTGATGGCAGGTGTCGTGTTTGACTGTATGAGGTAGCAAACAACCCTTTTTCAAATTCTACTGTCAACCAACAGGAAAACCACTCTCCTTCTTCTAAGGAAAATAAATATAGTGATAAAGTCACTAAACTGACGACAGTTGCATGGAGGTTTTAATGTTTTCTCTAGATTTATGATGTCTACGGTGGTTTCCATTCTAGAAAGCAAAATAGGGAAGGCATTATAACTTTGAGGCGAGGGTCCTTTCTAGCTCAGAATATCCCTGCCGTGTGCACCAGGCAGGATTGAAGCACACTCTGGTGCATATCCAGGTTCATGTGCTATCTACAGAGACAGTGATTTTTATTCATTAGAATTTTTGAGTCTAATTGTTTTTAAACTGCCACTTTTGTTTGTTAAAGATACAGATGTCTGGCCATAGAGGAAAGCAAGTTGAATTTATTGTTGCAATTAGATGCTTCACAATTTGAAAACTTATCACTTAAATTGGTGAAGTGTCACTTTTATGCAACTTGATGTTTAGAAGTCCTAGGAGTCCAGGACTAAACTCATACGTAATTTAACGAGATCTTGGTGAGATAAAGGAAGTCTCACCAGACAACGCATTGAAACACACTGTATGGAATTTTCCAGTTCCCTCCTACATGGTAGGATAGGTGGAAGGAGGTAGAGCACAAATTGATTTCTGTGTAACTCTTAAGGGGAGTAGAGTTTTTTAAAACAGCAAATCACTGAATTTGAAGTTGCCCTATGTTAGATTACTCCAAGGAAGTTATTTAATATGTTAATATGAATGTAGATGAACATTGCATGTTTCACTCTTCATGTTGATTTGTACTGTCTACTAATCTCTGGGCAACAGAGAACAGGTCATAGGTTATAATTTTCTTACTTATGGGCATTAAGCAATATCTTTAAAATGTAAAATAAAGCCGACAAAATGCACAGCCCGATAACAACAACAAATCTAATCTAAAGTGACACGAGGAGACTCTCCAAGACGTTTTTCTCTTTAATGTAACATGACTTTAAATTGATGCAGCCCCACAGTGATTGAAAAACTCTCAGAGCTTGTCTCCTATGATTACATTTCTGATCTGTACAACTTAATTTTTTAACTCGGTGAGTCTCAGTTTTGCGAATGAACGGTTTTCTTTCGCTTTCTCTCTTACTTTCTTTGGGAAGAGAGTTTGTTTGGCAACCAGGCAAATGAAGCTCTATCACCATGGGGAGTAGTGGGAAATCCTGCAAGAACAAAGGCCGTGGAAACTCGCCGTGGAATATGTGCCTTCCAGTCTCTTCTCCTTTTTCCTCTCTCCTGCCTTTTCTTTCTTTCCTTTCTCCTGCTTTGTCTTCACTTCTCTTGACTGTGATGATGGTTGCATGTATCTGTGAATATACTAAAAACCACTGAATTGTACGCTTTCAGTGGGCAAAATGTATGTGAACTATATCTCAATAAAGCTGTAATTTTTTAAAAAAGCGTCTCTTGAATTGTCATCAGTGTTACTCTGTAAACCCTATTTTGATGAATTCAAAATTAATTTAAAGTGGATTATCCTTCTGTGAAATGTGAGGTAATGCCACGTGATTGCACATGTGGTTCATTTAGGTACTCAACTTCTTTATCCAGTGGTGTCTGGCGTGTGTTAGGATCTTGTTTGATATTTTCTTGAGTTGGGGGTTGCATTTCTTGGGCCCTGTATGTGATATCAATGAGTTTTATATGGTTTCAAGGCCAGTGATGTCATGGATACTTCCACGTATGCAAAACTAGAGCATTAACGTGTATCTTTCTGATTGCAGACATTTATGCATGCAGTTCTCACCTTCCTCCAAAACCTTATTTTCAAAGCAAACTTTGTTTATTCAGTTTGAGTAATTGCTAAAGTGGATAACAAGTGTATAACAAATATTACTTTGGGTGATTACTGTATTACAGAAATGACTGTTACTAAATAATCCCCGAAGGCCCTCTGACTATACTTTTGCTTTCTCAAGAGTCTCCCAGTGGTATTTTTTGATCATAACTTGAAAAATCAAAGCTTTCTGTTCTAGCTTACCATCTTTTTAAACTCAGCAGTCCTAGATTGGGTGTTAACCTTGACATGGCTATTGATCGTTGAAAATTTTTATTTGAAATATACTTAATGTTTTCTTACGTAAGACAAGAAGTATAGGGACAAGAAAACCATTTACATTTTCTTTAACGTGAAACGCAATTTACAGGTGGTGGTACGACAAGGACTAAGAAGCATAAAAGGACCATAATGTCAGTTCTGTGCTGGGAAGTGATGAGGAAGTACCACATCCATGGTTATAGGGTAGAGACATTGTTCCTCCGGGGAAACATGTTCGTTATTTCTTCCCTTACCTGGTATTCACTCCAGTAATTTCTTTTTGGGCTCGTTCTAAAAATCAAGATTAAAAATATCCATTGAGAAGCTCAAGTTTATTACTTAAAGCAAGAAACTTTTATTCAAATTTTTTAACCATTCGATCCATATATGTTTAGATTCTTTAATTTCATTTTCTCTTATCCACATGTACAATGTACCTTTAAGCAGGTAAATCCTGGAGTAGGTTTTATTATATATCACACCACAGAGTTAAGCATGGTTCGTTCGGATTTTAAAAATCTCCAGAGCTTTGAGAATGACTTTGGAACACTCTTTACTGTTGGAGCTTAAAGAAAATAAATCTCGAATGTCCTCTATATTAATTCACCTGCTTGGAAAGTTAGAGATGAAAGAGTTTAGTGGGATTTTGATATTTTCTATAATTTCTATTTGTATTGGAGGAAATTGTTCTTTGTGTGGAGTGGTTTAGCTTTCATAAAACAGAAAGATTCCAATATTGAGAGAGAAAGAATAAGGAAAAAAGTGTAATATAAATGCATAAAACTTCCTATAGCTTTTTTGTATTAGATGTAAAGGAGTTAGTAAATTACTTTAATTAAGTGTACTCTGAAGAAAGCAATCTCCCATTTCCATTAATGGTGAACTCTGTAGGCAGAGATGTGGATGTTTTCCTTTTTAAAGAAAGGACTTGTCTTTCTTTAGAAGGCTTTTTGAGCAAACTAAGGCAAGAAAAAAAGAAGCATATAAGAAAATGAGTCATAATATTGAGGCAGGACCAGGGTACCATAGCGTTTCTCGTATTCTGGTATCTAGAAGCGAGGTTGCTAATTAGTGACCCAAGAGCTAACTCTTGTTTGATGAACTGTGAGACATACTACGCACATTGCGTTTGACTGATGTGTGATTATTACCATCCATTCATGTGTAATCCTGTATTTGGAAGGTTTGTAATTTGTTTTTGACACATTTCTCTCTGATTTCATGCACTCATACATACAGATCTCACCTTCCTCCAAAACCTTATTTCCAAATCAGACTTTGTTTATTCAGTTTGGGTAATTTATTGGCCTCTATTTATTTTCCTTAATACATAATCTCTTTTCTTATTGCTCTGTCTTCCAATCCACCAACATAAAGAATGAAGCCACAGGCCTGGAACTTAAAACTTTTTCTGCAGAGAAAAGAAAGTCAAGGCTTTGAGCTCCTAAAACAGCCTGTGGAATTCACTTCAAATGCCCTGGGTTTGCAGTGGTGTATGGAGAGTGTTTGAAAATCACCAAAAATCATTGTGTGTCTTGGAACAATGGCATTTTTCTGCTCCATCACTAAGATGGCCACTGGGAAAGAAGCTGGATGACCCCGGGGGGGCAAAAGAGGGGCGAAGCTGTCTCCTGGGAAGTTACAGGGAGGCCAAGTGTTTTCCAGTTCATTTCCAACGTGTATTGCTTTGGGGCCAAGGGCCCAGCTGTGCCTCTCGTTAGGAGCGAGAGTTTGGCTGTGACACCACTTAGTAGAAAAGAAAGAAAGGAAGGAAGAAAGGAAGAGAGAGAGAAAGAAAAGAAAGATGAAGAAAAAGCCAAACCAGCTAAATAGCAACACAACTTGGGACAACCTGTGTCCACAGTTTTTCATGTCCTATAATGAGTGTGCCAGTCGCTCGTTGTGAGGAGAAAAAAATGACAGTATGCAGCATCAACTTTTTCCTGAAGAAAGGGAGGGAAAAGATATATATATTTTGTAGCCGAGACACGGATGGTACCTGTTAACTTTAGGCACAGTGCAAGTGTCACCCCTGGAAAGAGACTCCCGGTGAACAGCACTTTTTCCCATTTAATCAGTCTGTACTTCATCGTATTTATAGCCCTGGCGAGGTTGGCCCATTGTTACAAGATGAAATTGTGATGTTCAGCAGTTTATACGTTGGGAGCTGGAAGCGTTTCTCCATGGTGAATTTGTAATATTAATTGGCCATGTCAGTTCATGACAAATGTAGTGACATCTATTTCAAGTATTTCAGTTTTATGGTGCTGAAGAAGTGACACACGCCTGAGATAAGTAATCTCACAAAAGATCTTCACGCTCGCTGTGCAGTGAGCGCTTCCAGAACACGCTCTCAGAGGAGACACAAATAAGCTCCGGGTTCAGGGGACTGTCCCCTTCTTTTCGCTCAAGGCTCAGAGGGTGCTGGAGGAAGGGGGAGGGTGCTCCCCCTGTCATTCCCCTTTCAGTCTCATGAGATGCTGGGTGAGGCTGTGGCATGGACTTTCCTGCCAAAGAAGCGTGTTTGCTACCATCATTTATTTGATTTGGGTACCTGCTGATAGGCTGTGCCCGTCAGTAGCAAGAAAATATTAATAGTGCCTTTCTCATTGTGTGCAGTGGTGCTCCACTGGGGTCAGTTCTACCCATCAAGGGGACATTTGACAATGTCTGGACACATTTTCATTGTCACCTTTTAGGGGGAATGGGCTGCTATTGGCATCTGGTGGATAGAGGCAAGGGATGCTGCAAAACATTCTACAGTACACAGGACACACCCCACAACAAAGGGTTGTCTGGCCCCAAAAGCCAACAGCACTGAGACTGAGAAACCTTGCACTTGCATGGAGTGTGTCCTTTTGTACTTTTCAACCTTGAAGCATTAACAGGGCAGAGAAGAGTGTCAGTGATGTGCTGGTGGGTCCACAAAAGGTTAATGTGGAGGGTGCTGGAGTTCCTACCATGTGGAAGGTGGTGTGGGCCAAGAGAGGATGCATAAGGCGTGCTGGGGGGTGGAAGGCAGGCCACTGGACGATGTGGCAGGAAACACACACAGGGATAAAAGCCCCAGGTGGTGCAGAATCATGGGAAGCAAGAGGCCAGAGCTATCCCTTTAGTTTCCAGGCCAGGCTTCCCAAAGGAGAGGGGGTTTGAGTTTAGTCGCAGAGATATCGGGGGAGGGCGTTTGAGCCCAACTGAGTGGCCACGTTTGTCAAATGGAGCTGAGAAATTATCTTTACGTGGTTAGTAGAGTTTCCAAAACAACCGCAACAACACAACAAAGCAGTTACGTGTCTAGAGAAAGTATATTCATAGAATCCGTATGTCTAAGGTATACAAGTTGTTACTCCTATTTTATAGATGGGGAAACTGAGGCCCAAATGGGCTAAGTGACTGCTGAAGCTCCCATTTGTCAGTGGAAAGGAAGGGAGCAGAGGGGGTGTCTATGTCATTTTCCTTTCTCTTTATTAAGTGGAACGAGTCACTTTTTGGTGGTAATTTCCGATACATTATTTCTGATGCTACAAGCATATATTGCTCTTAAAAAATTTAAAAATATAGACAGGCAAACAAAAAAAATAGAATTGTGCTGGAAACTACCTTTTTTTCACTTAATAGTATTTCTGTGCTACTAAATGCTTCAACAGCATCATTTTTAATAGCTGCCCAACGTCCTAATGGATGGGTGTGTCATAATTTATTTAACCAATCCCCTGTTGTTGGACATGCAGGTTATTTACAGCTTTTCTCTATTGTAAACAGTCGCGCTGACCGTCTTTGTATAACACGCCAGTGAGTGATTCCTTACTGTGCTGGGAAGTGCTGGTTCCAAGGGTAAAATTTTCCGGTAGGCTCTGAGATAAATTGCTAAATTGACGTCTTGAAAGGTTGAAAGGCTACTACTTCCCTGTGTCTTCGCTAAGAATAAGGAATGTTTTCTAAAGCTGAGTAAAGGAGGTAGAACCTAATTTTGCTGTCCATTTCCTTGATTATTAGTGAAACTAAACATTTTTATGGACTTATTAACAATTTCTTCTTTTGAAAATGGTCTATTCATGTCTTTTGACAGATTTTTATTTCAGTGTCTTTATGTTTATGGATGATAAGAATTTTTATGTGTTTGGGTACTATTTAAATGTTAAGATGTTAAAGATATTAGCCCTGTGTTATGTATATCACAGGGTACAGTAAAGCATAGTAGCTTAATGATGGGGATGCATTCTGAGAAAAGCATCATTAGGCAATTTTGTTGTAGGAACATCACAGAGTTTACTTATACAAACCTGGATGTTATAGTCTACTGCATACCTAGGCCATATGGTATGGCCTATTGCTCCTAGGCCACAAACCTGTATAGCATGTTATTGTACTGAATACTGTAGGCAGTTGTAACGTAATGGTAAGTATTTGTGCATCTAAACATATCAAAACATAGAAAAGGTACAGTAAAAATACACTACTATAATCTTATGCAACCCCCATTGTATATGTGGTCCGTAATTGACTGAAGTGTTAAATGTGTCACATGACTACTGTATTTTCTTGTGATTCTCTACTTTTTTTTTGTCTTTTAATTTTATGTTTAATTCTAACGTAGCAAATCAATCAGCCTGTCCTCTATGATCTCTGGTTTTAGCTGTTATGCTTTAAAAATCCTTCTCCACAGTAACACTACATTCACTTATGTGTCTTATCAGTTCAGTGCTCCTATGTTTGACCTTGAAATCGTTAAATTCACTGAGAATTTGTTTTGCCATGAGGAATGGGGTGAGGATCCACCTTCTTTACCCCAGATGATTAGTCTGTTGTCCCCACACCCATTATTGCAATAATTTATTCCTTTCCCAGTAAATACACCTGGGCTGATTAAGAAAACTGTGCTTTAGTGCAATTATTCCACCTTAATTCATTAAACATTAGGTTAACGTGGAACAACCCTGGCATCCCATTTTTTGGTATTCTTTTCTTGTTTTCCAAGCAGCACATCTCTTTGAATTATATTCTGTTGTCTCTTGTTATAATTGGACTCCCTTCTCGGATACATCTGAATAGGGTATTGTCTTTTCCTCACCTTAGACTTTAAAAATAGTGCTAGTATTAGAGGAGGAGGAGGAGGAGGAAAAAAAGACATAAAAATTGTGCTAGTACTATTTTTATTTTTATTCTAATACTGCCATTCTTTTTACTGCTGCTTCTGCATCCAAAAACAACAACAAAACAAGGCAAAAACTTGGCATTTTGGCTCACTTTATCAATGAGAGCATGCACTGCTCAATTATCTGTTCTTCAGCAATATCTGGGTATCCTCCAGAAAAGGATGGAATGACTGGTTGGAGGTGAATATTCTTAAGCTCTCAAAGCTGGGCCCTGTGGGGCGATACGCTCCAACTCTGCCCTCTTTGGTTCCAGTTTAGGTTTAATTCAGTTTGCAGATTGCACCAAGCCTGATGCCTCCCAGCCATCAAGGAGAAGGGTACCTGATGTTTTGAATCTTACAGCCCAGATCTTGTGTTTAAAATCTCAGCATTCTCAGGGATGCATATTTTGCTAGAAAAATCTTAATAATGATTTTCCTTGATGCTGTCTAGAAAGTACTAGAAAGAAAATCAATCCTCCTTTCCTTCCTTCCTTCCTTCCCTCCCTCCCTCTCTTTTTTTTAAAGTCCTGTAACGTTTCTTATGTAGCTCAGACCTCACTGCTATGCCGCCGTTCTTTGCATAATAATAGGTAACAAATGTGTGCATCTGGCCTCATTTGTTGTCACACTGAACAGGTAATGAAGGCCAGGCGTGGCTGTACTGTGGTTCCTGTTGATGGGCACACTTATCAAAGGTGCGTGTTCAGGGTGTCACACGTGGAAATGCCTTTCCACTGACCTGCCCAATCTGTTAAGACCTTTCCCCGGACATGAGGATTTCATACAGACTGATTCATATCACTTCTAATATGTGCACCCCTTGCCTTGAAAGGTTTAAAAAGAAATCACTTTGGGCACAAAGAGATATTTATATTAGCATTGACGTGTGCTTCCCTTGTACTTCTTTAGTTCACAGTGCCAGTGGCTCAACTTTCTGTTAGCATCCTCACTGCTACGATTTTTTCATCTGTGTTTGCAATCACAGCCAAGCGGGTTCTTAATATTATTATGGAGTCATTTTATTTGTTGGAATCTCTTTTGGTCCATTATTCATTTTTAACTCCAGGTAGATAAACACCCCAAGTTTACCTTTTATGTATTAATGGTATACTTTAGGATTAAAGAATTCACAGTTGAATAAGAACAACTTTTTGCACAAATTTGATGGAATTTTATCATCTGAACCTAGGCTTTGTTGAAGGAGTCTCAGGAGTGAGACACATGTCACCTGAGGCTGTCCACCTGTATGCCATGGCGCCTTCCTGCCACCTTTTCATTTTTCAGTCCCTTGGAACACATTGTGATCGGTGGAATAGAGAACCTTTTTATCTCTTTGAAAATATCTATTGTTCTTCTAATCGATATTGCTGCCTTCCTGTATTGTATATTGGGAAGTGTTTGATTTGTGGTTAAGTGTGTGTGTGTGTGTGTGTGTGTGTGTGTCATTGGACCCCAGTATATACCCCTCGTTTGTGGGTAACACTGTGGGAAACACTGTTGTTCGGAGAAGGAAGGCTATAGCGTGAGAAGTTGTTTGAGAAGAAGCACGTGTGGTCACATCAGGTACTCCTGAACCCGAGCGCAGCCATGGGTAGAATTTTAGGCTTATTTATATTCTATTCCACCACAAGATGTCACCAGGACACCACGCCAACATGGCCTAGGGAACATCTCTCTGGCAAATAGAGTTCTGGTCATCAAATAGCACCTGCCCAGGGCCATGGGGAGAGCGGGAAGTGCCCCACTCCAGGGAGCTGGGGAGACGTGACCACAAAGGTCTTGGTGTCTCCCTCCACCCCGGGCCATCTCTTCTAGCCTGTCCATGGAGAGAGGGGGCAGGTGACAGGACACAAGAAGGTCACCCCAGAGTCCAGGGTGTCCTATTACCCCTGAAACGGGGATCTTCACCGGATGGAAAAGCAGACACCCAAGGGGAAAAGACATCAGACGTGTAAACATTCTTTCTCCTCAGTAAACATTTGCATGAATCAATAGGAATCATATTCTCTTAAATGAAAGAGGATTTCACATGACTTAAAATTTTACATTTTAGGACTTTCAAAATTGGAGCTTTTGGGGAATGTCATTAGTTGACAGATATTAATATAACAGTGAGGTTTCATCCTTCATCATTTCAGTGGCAGGTCATTCACTCACCACTCCTTCTGCTCCCTTCCAGAGGTGTGGGAAAGCTCTACCAGGCTGGAGCCATGGTGGCTTTTTGTGCCAAGTGTTCCTAAACTTCATCTTAAGTGTTTTGAATCCTTTGTGGTACTTATGTAGAAAGTCAGATCTGACAGGATGTGACCTCATCTTTATTCTTATACCCTACATTATTTGTCATCCTGAATTGTGCCAGGACTGGTTTGTGCTAGGATACTTGTCATTTGACTCAATAATGCCAGCATGTCCCATTTGTATAACGCAGTCTACAGGTTCTTCCACCATGTGATCATATGTCTGCTTAACCCCTCCTTTTGGTTGAATTTAATATACCAATAGGGGCAAATATTAATTCTCCATTGCAAAAAATGAAGTTAAGGATCACAGTGTTAATACTCAGAAAAACTCCATAAATATTTTTCAAAGGAATAAAGAGAACCAGGACTAGAATCTAGAATTCCTAATTCTTGATCAAATTGCTTTTCTTTTTAACTCAAGTTAAACATTTTCTGTTCTTTTTAACTCAAGAAGGGGCCTTAACTTTTATTAGTGTTTTATGATTTAGCCTATATCTGGGTCCTTTAGAAATTTAGATTTTTTTTTCTGTAATATATTTTTTAAAAATAACAAAATGGGCTGATTGTGACCTTGTGTGCATTTCCAGGAGTTAGAGTGATTAGCCTGAGGAAATAGTAGTTTCCGTTTCTGGAGTCTCTGTAGATCTCCGATTCCCAGCCTGTACTTTTTGTTTTGGTGCTAATTAAGTGGACAGTTTCAGTGTTTGTAGCTCATTTAAACTGTAAACATGCAGACCGTGTGGAATCCCATTAGTAAAACCTTAGAGCGCCTTGGTCAGGACCACCTTTCCTCGCTGAGTTCTGTTAGCTAATTCTTTGTTCTTTGTTCCCAAGAGCTGTATCTCAGGTGTTTCTTTTCAGTTCTTGTTTATAGTTCAGTATCTTTCAATCCATCCAATTTGCAATGCCAGGGAAAGTTGGGGAAAATACTTGAATCACAGAGTGACAAATAGTGGGAACATCTGCAGTTATGTTTGGGGCGCTCTAATGAGCTTACAAAAGGCCCGGTCTAGCGTTTCAGCTGTGTCCATGGTGTCTCTGGTGGAAATGATGGTAACGTGATGTACGCAAGCATTTGACTGGTACAGTCTTTGATTGGGCTATGTTCATGGCAGCCAGCCTGGGAAAGCAATTAGGAATTTTAAACATGAAAAATTATGAAAAAGTAAACCAAAATTGCATTTAAATAATATTGATGAATGTGTTCGCTTCGTAATATACCACTGCTATTCCATCTTGAAGTTAACTTAGGTGGTTGATAAAACTTTCCAAATAGGATACTGTCAACTGCTGAGTACCTGTTGTCAAAGTGGTGGATAATTTGCAAAGGTTTTCAAATGGAAAAGTTGTTTTCTCCAGCTAGGAAGCATGGCCTCAGATCTACTTCTAAGGTCTGTGGGAGAGGGAAAGCAAATTCACTTGGAGCAGGGAAGGCATGATCAGGAAGATAAATCAGCTAGGGGTATAGACTAGGGGGCCGATGGAGGGAAACACATATCAGAATATGTATTTTCAGACCAATGAGAATTTTCCACCCATTTAGATTATCCACGCCACTCCTTATCTCCTTAGTGCAGAAAACGGAGAGTTGGTTCAGTATTCTTAAGAGCCTCCTATGATTGCATTTAGGCAATGGATTTAACAGGTATCCTTATCCTTTATTTAAGCACTGACTGTGGTACTGAGTCATCCCTGGTTTTTGTGGATTTTATTGGAAACGCCCAGGGAGCAGGAAGATTGGGGCATGAACTGACAACGTGGATGCTTCTGGCAGCTGGACATTACCCAACTGTTCTCTTTGTTTGATTTTGCTTCAGACTTAGTCTTTTTTATTTTTTGTTTTTGTTTTTGTCTTTAAGGGATGGGGTAGAGGAGAGGGACTTCCTCTTACAGTTTTCCTTTCAAACCAAACTTTCAAAGCCTTGGGCAAACTCTTATGGATTTTGCTTTGCTGGTTGAGCAAGAGAGATGTGGATTAGGCATTTTCACTGTGTCCATAAAAAAATATATATTACTACACGTTGCACATTTACCACTTAGAATTTCTGAATGCAAATTAATCAACTTGCAGCTGTGTGTAACAATAAAACACATGATAATGTAACTGTAGAAATGAGGGCATTTGAAATCTGTTCTCAGGTGGCCATCAAAAATAGCCAGCCAGAGTGTCGCTACCTGTTTTCCATAATTGTGTAGCTTTGTCTTTCCTTAGTTAATCTGCTTAATAAACTCCCCTGCAGAATCTAAATGCTTAAATTTAGTTTCTTTTTGTCTTTATGGTGTTTATCATTGTTAACGTGGCATCAGAGTAGCTCGACTTTCGCATCATGATAAATTCATAACCCAAGAGAAGGCAGAAAACATAATTATTATCAATTGCCTCTCTCCCGGAATTGCCATTGGCTGAGTGGAGCAATATATGAACTTAAGGAGTAGCTGATTCAGAGAAAAACAGGTTTGGAATGGGGCCCATCTTGATTGCATTGCCGTTGATTAGGAGATCTTCCCATTGGGCTTCTCTTCAAGTTTGCCCATACAGTAAGTTCTGCAAGACACGTCAGTTTTTTAAGAGGTCTAACTTTGATTTTTTTCCTGCACAATATAGAATTCAATGTTTTTATTCAATCACTCAATAAGTCTTGAGTGCCTGCTATGGGGATGAGGCCCTGTGCTATGTTCCATGGATATACTTGTGAATAAAAGCAAAGTCTTTGCTATCATTGAGTTTACATCCTATTAGGGGCCACAAAATTTAAAAAGTATATATCAAATGATAAAAGGTGCAAATAAGTATAACTTATTTTTTTTTAAAAAAATCAATGTAGTATTTCACCCATAGCCTCAAGAATCACTTTCCTTAAAATTGCCGGAGTGGGAAAACTTACAAATGAAGAATTTCAGTTCTTTATGGGAAAAATAGTATTAGGCCAATTGAGGTCAGAATCAAACATGTTTGTCCATTCATTAAACTACAGCAGTATGGATGGCTTCTATACAGAGTTTCCATGTGATCTCATTTATACTCCATCTATAAATGTACACGTTATTGTACGATTAACTCCACTTTCCATCCCTTGCTTGGTTGCCACTTGTCAGGTGTTCCCCCCACAACAGTCCTGAACTTCTCCCATCAGGTGCTAGCTTCTTCCATCAGGGGTTCACAACCAGGGATTTGTAGAGGTTTGCGGAGGTGAATCTTGGTAGATAAGGATCTCATAAAAGTAAATTCACTGTTGGGGAGAAATCTTGTTTCTACAGATTTTGGGTCAAGATAAGAAAAACTAACTTTTGGAATCTGAGAAACTTGGAGATTATCTCCAGGACCTGAATATTCTTTTATGGGAGACATAAAATTGATCATTTTAAACTTGAATTTACTTTTTCCTAATGAAGGGCCTTTTAAAGACCAAATGAGATCTGCAAAAACCCTTTGAAAAGTGTGAACTACTTCTCAAATATGATTCCATTATCAAGCAATTCATAAAGAATGAATATCTGTAATTGTTTGTTTGTTTCTAAGTGTCTCATTTCCTTTTAGAATTTATGGAAGGAAGCCAATTAAGATATTTTTGTTTCTAAAGGTGGTTACTTGGCTTGGAACTCGTTAAAGGCTTGAAGTCAAACTGGATTAATTTTGGCTATTTTCATATCTGAATGTTCAATTAATTAAGACATGGCTAATTGTTATTGGAAATTCTGAGTTGAAATATTTATCATCTCATGGTCAAGGAATTTCATTTTCCAATCATGATAGCATAGGAGGGTCTTTAAAAAAATAATTTTATTGATAGAACATTTAAAATGAGATTTACTTTAAGAATTTTAAATAGTACATTACTGTTGACTCTAGGTACAAGAAGACATTTTTAATGTGCTATGGTGGCCTGTGGACTAATGCTTGGCTTCACCAGTGGATTGCATTGTGTAGTATGTATGTACACAATGATTTCTGCTTAACCAAGAATTTAAAAATTTTACTTGAAGCCAAGATTTATCCAAATTTAATGTACCTGATTCACCAAATGTACACATCACGTTTTCTTGGCTCACTTTTGGCTCAATGGCATCTCCCTGCACCTGGAAAAAGGCATCCCCATGCCTGGCCCTGGAGGCGTGTAAGTAACCTCCTGCCCTCGAGTCTCCCTGCAGATACATTGTTCCCTAACATCCTAAGTCTCGGAATAGGAAGATGGGTCCTGGGACCAGCATTTTAATTACATTAAGGGAACTTATTGATTTTAGTCCTGAAGATGGGGGGTGGGGTGGGGGAGGGGGGAGTTAGTACTCATTTTTTAAAATATCTGGATTATATAATATATTTACCATGCACGCAGCTATTCCATTTTTAAAAATCTTTGTGAGTGCTAACTAATTTATAGCCTTTATACATTTGAGGAACAATGTTCTAAATGCTCTAATCCCTAAATTCTCTGGTCCAGGTTATTATATTTTTATGACTATTAATTTTGATATAGGCCTTTTAAAATCAATTCCTCCCTGTAATTACAAGGCTGCTTTATGGTATTTGTGATATATCATATGAATATACCTGAGGGTCATGAGAAGTTCATGTGTGTGTGCTGTATGGGCCCCAGCCTTCCACCACGCCACTGGCTCAAGCGGCCGTGTTTTCGAATGTCTCTGAGAAGTTTACAAGTTATTCAACAGCCACATTCCTGTTCCGTTGTGCCCTTTTAGTTTTAAAAGCATTGAAAAAGAGCAATCTTTAGAACTCTAGTATTTTGAGAAGTCCTGGACTTGATAAGGTATTTTTGAATTTGAAGAATTAAGAAGCCATCAAATCACAATGCTAATAATTCTCTCAAGTCAAACGGTAACTCTCATTTTATTATGCATTGACCGTCATTCACTTTCTGTTGGATTGATTTTGGAAAAAGAACCACAAGTCTATATTTTAAAAATAGAAGTGAAATGATAAAAAAAAACCCATAAGTATCATCACCTAAGGGATTTAAAAATCAAATTTAACTTAAAAAAACTGATTACGTTGATATAGCAGGATCTTGGATATGGATTTTCTTTTCTTTTCTTTTTTTAACCAGGGGATTAGGATAAAAACCTGACTTCCAGTTTCCTGCGGGGTGGTCTTGAAAACTTACAACAGTGGGTCCTTCTGTCAAGAGAAGGAGGAGAGGAAAAGAAATCCTTTACCCCTCAACTGCTGGCTTTATTTGAAAAAAAAAATACACACACACGTACGCATGTAATGACATTGATAATGATAATGGAGGGAAATGTCATAAATAATTACGAATTTATTTGAAATTATTATAAAATATTTATTATAGTTGTTTTTGGTATTCGTGGGAAAGAGTCCTTGCCATACCTTTTTTCAAACAGCTCAATACTTTAAAATAGACTGTGGCTGTGTTCGTCAGCCATGGTTTGTGTTCTTTGATTTGTTCTGCATTTTCATGGAGAGGATGCATCACTATGCCAATTTTGGTCCTTGCTGCCTGTCTGGTCTAGGGAAACCAGCCTCTCGGGCTGGCTCTTCTGACTCCTGGTGTCGGAGTGGACGTGCACTCGGGATGGTGTGGGTGAAGGAGAATGGAGATTTGTCTGACACCAGCAATCCCTGCCCCTAGGCTAGAAAAAGCCTCCAGACCAGGCCTGGAATGCAGCAGAGGCCCTGACCTTGTCTTTAGCTCTGTGTACCTTCAGTGTGTCTTAGCTGATCCCCAAGTTCCTATTTCCCTCCTTGTGCCTTTTTCTTTTTTTCTTTTTGCTTTTTTTAAAAATAGAGGTGGGGTCTTGCTCTGTCACTCAGGCTGGAGTGCAGTGGTATAATCATAGATCATTGCAGCCTTGAACTCCTGGGCTCAAGTGACCCTCCCACCTCAATATGAACCTGGCTACTTCCAGCCTCCTGAGTAGCTGGGATTACAGGTGTGTACCACCATGCCCAGCTAATTTTCAAAGTTTTTTTTTTTTAAGAGACTGAATCTTGCTATGTTGCCTAGGCTGATCTCAAACTCCTGGCCTCCTTCAAACTCTCAAAGGGAATGAATCCACTGGGTTCAGTGTAGTTACCACTGTGCCTTTTGGACAAAGATTTCCAGCCAGGCCACCTCATAGAAGGCTGCTCTCCCATCCTGGGTGCTCACATTGTCCAGACAGGGGGGTCAAAGTGATTGGGGGACAAAGGTCACAGAGCTGCCTATGGCTAAGGAGTGGCCCCGGGATGCTGTGTCACTGGGAGCCTGTGAGTGTGCTGGTTTCCCCCAAGCAGAGGACTCTGGCGTGATCGGTACCCATTGAAAATAGAGCATGGTCTTTTTATCTAAAGGCCTGGATATTCAGTATCTTCACCTTTGCAGGCTTTATGGTTTCTGTTGCAACTACTGAACTCTGTTAGATTGTGAAAGCTGTCATAGACAGTATATAAACAGATGGCTGTGTTCCAATAAAACTTTATTTATGGAAACAGGCAGTGGGCCAGATTTGGCCCATGGGCCATAGTTTGCCAGCTTCTGACTAGACTCTAGCATCCAGATCACAGCCTTTGAATTTGAATGTCTCAGATCTGAATCTTTCTAACTTTGTAACTTGGGCAAGTTAATTAAAATTCCATGCCTCAGTTTTCTCACTTGTCAAATGGAGATAAAAATAGCTTCTTTGTATGGTTATTGGAAGCGTTGGATGATGTCATTTATGCAAAGCATACAGAGCTCAAAGTTAGATCTCAATAAATGCTGGTTTATTTCCTGGCCTCCTTATGCACACTTACAAAGGATGGTGGGAGGTGGTTCTAGGTCTGAGGCCCCTGGAGAAGAGATGTTTTTGTAATGTTTTTGGCTTTTCAGTTTAACAGTTGGCCTCGCTTTTTTGGCAGACACATCAGAACTTTAACAGTCACTTTGTGGTTTTTCCTTTCCATGTTGAGGACACCTTCAACATTGCCATTGTAAACATGGGACTTGCCTTTAAGTAGTTTACTCACATGAACTTCTCTGTAATCATTTCGAATCCTTTTGGAGGGGGGATTGCACATTTTAATTTAGAGTTTGTCTATCTGTTAGTGCATATTTTTGGCCCAAGCAGGATGAGGCATTAGTATACCATGAAACCTATATATCAACATGTGTGACTAGACTTTCATGGTTAACATGTGCTCAAATTCACAGTGGGCACCAGAGAGGGACCTGGAATCTGGGAATGGATAGATGGTCCCCTGATGGTCATATCTGTGTTCCTGCCTGGCTTATTGAGTTCCACGGCCAGTGTTCAGGTGAATGGTGGCACTCACGGAAAGCACACAATGCAAATAAGTTTATAGCCTACCTGTTGTACCATGATTCCAGTTTAAGGGGGTACAAACACAGCATTTTTAATATATTGTTTTTTGAAAGGGAGTGTTTGTTGAAGGAAAATATTTTTTCTGAGTTATGGCTCCTACCATATTGGTATTTAGGTTTTGAAAAATACGAGTAGAAAGGAGTCGCCTCCTAAATGACTTGTACATCTAAGGCAAGGAGTGTCTTGTTTTAGGAGCAGCCAGGTTCGTAACCCTCTGATCTAGCCGAGAGCTTTCACTTGGTCCCCTTGGGTGCGGGGGTGGGTCACCAGTGGGTCTCCCTCTGGAACAGGACCCTGCTTGACCTGAAATGACCTGGACCAGGAGTCACAAACTACCACCCCTGGGCCAAATACAGCCTGTACCTTTTTGGGTATGGCCTACGAGCTCCAAATAGTTTTTACATTTTAAATGGTCATAAAAAATATCAAGAGAAGAGTAATATTTTGTGACACATGAAAATTATATGGAATTCAGATTTCAGTGTCCATAAATAAAGGTTTGAATTGCATCAATAAAAAATTTACAGAAGTTTGTTTTCTCTCTTCTTATATAAGTACCTCCATAATAGCCTTGGTTCTGCTTCTTGGCCCACAAAGCCTAAATTATTTACTGTCTGGCTCTTTGCGAAAAAAAGTTTGCCAACTTCTGACGTACAGCAATGATTTTCAGTCTTTTTTGTAGCTTCCAAATTCTTTCATTAAACCAAATCCCTTGAGGGAAGCCTGGTTTACAAAACAGATAAGCAGTGGAGCTCTCTGGAGCAGGAGGCTGTGGTCTCTGCCTTGCTGACCTCAACCCTGGCCTCACTTCTGCACCTTACCTCCTGGGGATAAGGCTGCCTTCGTCAAGAAAGTGCCTCGACTCAGGCTTGGAAATACCTGTCTGCAGTCCTTTTTTTGCTATTCCAAAATCCAAAGAGCTCTAAAAAATAAAACCAATTTTATTTTATTTTTTTGGTAAATTTACTGCAAACTCATTTGGCGCCAAAATTTGACCTTAGTTTTAGCATCCCTGTTTCTTCCCTCTAGTGTGAATGATCATATTTTCACTAAAGAAATACAAGTGTCTTTCTGACGGGACGTTACCCCAAACGCCGCTCGGGGTATTTTGTAATATGCAGTCTGTGCATCAAACTGCCTTTCTAATAGGGAAGAATTTGGAAAACTGAAGCGCATCTACTCCCAAGGGTTTCAGATGGGGGTGACTACCTATTTCAGTGGCCCCCAACCTTTTTGGCACCAGGGTCTGTTTTCATGGAAGATAGTTTTTCCATGGACCAGGGAGAGGGGTATGGTTTTGGGATGATTCAAGCTTGTTACATTTATTGTGCACTTTATTTATATTATTATTATGTTGTAATATATAATGAAATAATTATACAACTCACCATAGGTTGGGGACCCCTGTATTTGATGTGCTCTTGCCCCAAAGGCCTTCATATTTACATCACCTCTCTGTATACTGGACTCCCTTTTGCCCGCTTAGGATGGCCTGTCTAACCCTGCCACACAGCCCCCATCGATTCCCAGCCGCTCTGTGTGTGTGTGTGTGTGTACACACCCAGAGTGTCTGGTGCTGACTCACATTTGGGTTCATCCCGCCTTGCCGCAGCCTCCCCGGACTGCATTTCTCCCACAGCTTCCTCCGGCCCTGGCCCCAGGAGACTGTAGAGTGGCACTGTGCCATCTTGGGATCTGAGCTGTTGACTGGCCCTCTGTGGATGCTGGGGGAGATGGGGTTCCCTTCCCCCGGGGAGGGCAGGGAAAGCAGTGTGGTCCTTCCATCCCCAGGAGGAAGAGCCTCATTAGGTTGCGAGTCTGGCAGAGAACTGGGCCCAGGGATAACGTTTTGTGTTCCTGCTCAGGGGCTGGTGAGATACCATCAAGGGACCCCACAGGCCTTGAGCCCTGGGCCCTGAGGCCAGCTGCATCCCTCTCCTCCTCTTCTCTACCCCAGCCTCAGGGATTTGGCTTCTCTAGCTCGTGGAGCTACTGTTTCTTTCTTCCCCAAGACTCACCATGGAATGGGGTGAGGCGTCTACCTTTGTGCATTCTCAAAGTCCATGGTGACAAGGTGGTGCTCTGGCTCTAAACCCGCTGGGCGGGCACAGGGGAGGGAAACTGTCGTCAGTGTGGGCAGCTGCAGAGTACAAGTGCGGTGGGTCAAATAGTGCCTCCCCAAAATTCACGCCCACCCAGAGCCTCAGAATGTGACCTTATTTGGAAAGAGAGTCTTTGCAGATATAATTAGTTAAGAATCTTAAGATGAAATCATCCTGGACTTAGGGTGGGCCCTAAATCCAATGACTGTTGTCCTTATAAGACGAGGGGAGGGCCTGGCGTGATGGTGCACCTGTGGCCCCAGCTCCTTGCGGGACTGAGGCAGGAGTTGTTTGAGGCCAGTCTGAGCAACACAGCAAGACCCCATCTTTAACAAAATAAACAGATAAAAGGAGAAGAGGAGTGACACAGAGTGACACAGAGAAGAAGGTGATGTGACGATGGAGGCAGAGATGGGAGTGATGCATCTACTAGCCCAGGGACGCCAAGGATCGGGGGTAGCCACCAGAGGCTGGGAGAGGGGCACGGCATGGCATCCTTCTTAGAGCCTGCACCAGGAACCAACCCTGCCAACGCCTCAATTTCGGACTTCTGTGATTTGTCAGTGCAGCCCGAGGAAACTGACGCACCTAGTTTCCCTGAAGAAGTCCTTGTAGTCTTTGTTGTTGATCTACAGTCCGTGGAGATCTCAGCAGCCTCCTGCCCTCACAGCTGTCGTTCCAGGGCAGAGATCTCAGAATGTGCGTTTGTTTATTCATAAGTCAGTATTTACCGAGTGCCTGTTAGGGACAGGCTGGGCTGGGCAGGCGTTGCAGGTGCAAGGATCTATACAAGACGGGGCCCTTAAGAGGATCCTTGTCTCATTGGGAAGACGGGTCAATGGGTTCATGCGGAACTTTCTTCAGAACTTGTGGCACAAGAGCCGAGAGTCAAGGAGACTCTAAGAACAGATTCATGTCCCATAACATATCCCTTGTCTCAAATTGGCAACATGCGATTTGGGATCTCTCATCCTGCTGGCCCCAATCTCAGTGGGTGTGTTCTTAACCTGGCTAGCTGCCCTTGCTCACTGATGCGATGATGCAGCCTTGTGGCCCATGCTGTGCTCACCCCTGCTCACCATGTCCCACCAACACCAGCCTTCGGAGGCCAGTGGTGTCCCCATCGTGCTGATGAAAATACTGTGAGCCAATCACAAGGATATGGAATCAACCTAAGTGCCCACCAACCAATGAGTGGATAAAGTACATGTGGTATGTATACACCATGGAGTACTACTCAGCCATAAAAAAGAACGAAATTATGTCTTTTGCAGCAACTTGGGTAGAATTGGAAGCCATTATCTGAAGTAAAGTAACTCAGGAATAGAAAACCAAGTAACTCATGTTCTCACTTCTAAGTGGGAGCTAAGCTGTGGGTACGCAGGGGCACACAGAGTGGTATAATAGACACTGGAGACTCAAAAGGGGGAGGGTGGTAGGGAGGTGAGGGATGAAAAATTACCCATTGGGTATACTGTACACTATTTGGGTGACAGATACACTAAAAGCCCAAACTTTGCCACTACACAGTTTATCCATGTAGCTAAAAACCACTTGTACCCCTAAATCTATTGAAATAATAAAAAAAAAAAGACACTGTGACCTGCAAACATTAAAATAAGAATGCCAATGATATTCCCCAAAGTGTTTCAGTGGATCAGGTGGGCCTTGTATGTACTCAGTACAGTTCCCAGCATATAGTAAATGCTAAATAAATGTCAGTGGATATTATTACTATTGTTGTGCTTTTTTCTTTTCCCTTCTGTGCCTGCCTTTTCTCTTCCTTCCCCCTCCACCCTTATCATCATCAGAGCCTGCTCACCTCCTGCCTGTCCCACCCCTGGCATGGTGACGGTCGCCGTGGCTGTTACGATTCATGATTATGGTGACATTGTTGCTCAGATTCGCCCAACTCATAGAGGACAGAGTCAGCATTCGCACCCAGGTGGTCACCGCTTACCTTCTTAACCGTTCAATAAGCCGCCCCGACCAGTGCTCTCTGCCAGCATCACTTAATAGCCCGCTCCCTCACAGGGCTTTTTGAGGCAGACAAATGCCGCTGATAAAGCAAAAGCAAATGTTTTGGGTGAATTCCCCATAGCTACATTAGATTTTGGGCTGAGAAATGGAATTCCTGTCATTGTTGACTGAGAAATAGAGCTCTCCTAATAGAGTCCTGGTGCTGGAGCCGTCAGCCTTGCCGCCCTGCGGACTTGAAGAACGGCAGCGTGGGCCTAACATAATTTTGGTAACTCTGTCTGCTTCTGCCTCGGGTAGAAATAATTCAGATTTCATTCTCCATTTTCTTTAATGGGCTAAACAGCCACTTTATAATACCTGTATTTTATGAGACATAATTCTGGATATTGTTTCTGCAGCGTTTTTGAAAAGACAAACCTGAGAGAGCCCGGCAATTTAACTTAAGCAATTTTTAAGTTATTTGTAAAACGATAGGCTGTCTTTTTTGACCCAGTTACTTTATAAAGCTACATTCTTTGGCAAACATTAACACAACTTCTCCGTGTGTGGGCTAAATAAATATTCGGGCAACACTGATTGAGTGCTGCCTTGGGTAAATAATTCTCTTTCCACACATTTCCTAGTTTATAATGAGGAGTTTTCTTCGTGGTCTGACCAAATGTAACATTCCATTGAAAACGAGACATAAATCTTTGAGTGAAGGAGACGTGGAACCAGGGTTCGAGGAGGTTTATTAAAAAGGTGGGGGTGGTCAGGGTGACCTTCTGAGCCCCCCCTTTCTCCTGACTCTTCTCCCCTCTCTGGGACCCATGGCTGTTGGGGGACAGAAGGTGGAAGCTGAAGGAATAAGAGACGTGCAAGCCTTATGTTCCCTCTCCCCAACCTAAATGTCCTCCTGCACAGGTTCCTTCGTTCAGTGCAACCACAGGATGCTGTCTTGCATTTTAAAGTTTGGAAGCCCTTTTATCGATTGATTGATTGATTGATTGATTGAGATGGGGTCTCACTCTGTTGCCAGGACCAGAGTGCAGTGGCATCATCACAGCTCACCGCAGCGTCAAACTCCCGGGCTCAAACCATCCTCCCGCCTCAGCCTCCCGCGTAGCAGGGACTACAGGTGTGCACCACCACACCTGGCCAATCTTTCTATTTTTCATGTAAATGGAGTCTCGCTTTGTTGCTCAGGCTGGTCTCAAACTCCTGGCTTTAAGTGATCCTCCCGCCTCGGCCTCCCAAAGTGTGGGATTACAGGCGTGAGCCACCACACCCACTGGAAGCCCTTATTCTTGTCCCAATGTCCACGCTACGGTTAGATTCCCCGTGTGGATTGCTTTTCAGAAAGCACCTCGTTTCGGCTAAGCACGTGGCAGAAGGTGTCTGATGCATCCAAGGTGGCTGGGACGTGTCCTGCTGTGGGTATGTCTTGGTGCTCCCATTGTCTGCCCATGCAAGGGTGGGTGAGTAACTTAACCCCTTGCGACCTCAGTGTCCCCGTGTGTGATAAGGAGATGATAATAGTATCCTCCTGATGGGGGTTAAATAAAATAATCCTAGGAGGATCTCATGAAGTGCTTAGCTTGGTGTCAGGCATGTAAGGAAGTGGTCAGTTATTGTTGTGAGGGATAATCATATCATAGATGCTGACAAATTGCCATTTATGTCCTATGTCATGTTACTGCCTCATTTAAACCTCCTTGCGGTCATGTGTTTCTCCTCTTGATGGTGAAGAAATTGAGACTCTGGGAGGCTTGGCAACATGTCTAAGCCGTGAAGTGTCCAGAATAGGATTCTACCTCTAGCCCTGCCTTAATTTAATGACTGTGGTCTCCCTGCCACATTGCATCTTCCCCAGATTTTCATGTTCCCTTTTTGAGTCACGTCAGCTCTGTTGATTGGTAGGTTTACCGTTCCTGGTCCTGTTGAGTAACCATCTCTGGAAAGGATTAAGTGCAGTGATGCAGTTCAGCAGTGCAATCCTGGAGGAAGCCTGTTCCTTGGTCACTGGCATCTCCAGGTCTCTTCAGGGCTTAGCCTTTAGCCTTCAGAGCACACAGGCACCTCCACTTGCAGGTACAACTTCTTGTGGGATGAGGTAGGAGGGCCCAGAATGGACATGTCTTATCCAGTAAAGTCTTACCTCATAGGAGCAAAAAAGAAGCATTGTTTTTTTTCCCTTGGAGTTTCATGTCTTCTTAAAATTAGCCATTTCCTATATGAAATAAGAGCATATTCATTTAAAAAATGGAAACTACTCAAAAGTTGTAGAAAGAGAGCGCGAGAGGGGAAAAAAAATCCCCCAATATTTATCTACTCTTAGCATTTTGGCACATATCCTTCTAGTACTTCCAAACGTACAGGTTATTTTGTTTTATTTTCTTTGGTTGTCGTTGCAGTGTATACACTTGTGATGGATCCCCTCGTTACCTCTAAATTAATTTTCCTACCACAATCCAAATATTTCAGAGATTTCTATTTTAACACAGTGGTGGTCCTGCCATACAGAGAATAGTTTTTGTCTTCATATCTCGTAAGAACACCTCCAAGTTGTTCTCTAGACGGTCCCGAGCAGAGCTTTGAATGGATGCACGATAGTAAACCAATGAGTTGAACCATGTTCATCTTCTCCTGTTGCCTGGATTTTTAGGTTGTTACTAACTCTTTTCAGTTGTCATTTCCACGGCCATGAACATCTTGGTTCAAAACCATTTTTCCATTTAAGGTTTTATTTCTATGGGATTGATTTGCCAGAAGTAGAATTTCTAGGTCAAAGGTACAGACGCTTGAGAACTCCTGACACATATTAACTTGGGCCAGAAATGCACCCTGTAATTGAGAGTGCCTTGAGCTTGGCTGGAGAGCAGGGAGAGGACAGGAATAAGTGGGCCTTTTGATTTGCAATGTTGAGATAAGAACTTATTCTAGATCGGCCAAATAGCCAGCTTATTTCATTTTAAAAGTCAGGTGGATTTTATGCTCCACTAATGTGCACGTCTTCAAAGACAAGTGGGAACGGAGTGGGTATTTGTCATCCCGTAGAATGCCATGACACAGAATCGGTCCCGAGGCTTCTGAAAGGAGTTCCAAATTTGGATGCTTCTTAAGTCCGTACTTGCAGTACAGCGCAGACAATGTTCTTCCACAATGGCTGAGTCCCCAGTGCCAGGACGCTTAAGGCACGCCCAGGTCGTCATTAACCTTCTTCAAAATAAGAGGGAAGAAAGGCAGGAAAAGGCCCTCTACACTCCAGAAAGGAGAACAAAAAGGGGGGGATTCTAACACCTTTGAAACTTCTGTTCTTGTCCTTTCCATATTAAGAAACATTCAAAGACTACGATGCTGTATGTCTCATTCTGCCTGAACTGAAAGACTCCACACTTTAGCACAAGTCATGTGAAACTGCTCTCCCTAACCTAATTTTTCTTCCCTTTTCTTTTCTTTTCTCCTTTTTTTTTTGGCAGATTATCTCCCCCTCCCGCCCCCTTCTTTATCATGGCTAATTTGGAGCATCTGTGCATTCTTTTTAAGACTCCCGTCGAAGACTAGATTTTCTTTCTGTTGCACTGAAACATTTCATTTGTATGGTAGGACTACTTAATGGCACAATTTGTTGTTACATGGAATTAAATAAAACCCAGTTAAATCATGTACCCTGAAACCAGATAGCTGCATATGGAAAAAAGCCTTATACAATCCAGTTTTCACCGTCCTAACTGTCCTCATGCATGTACTAACATTCCAAAGGCCTTCCACTTTTTTCTCTCTGTGTGTAACACTACCCTGTTTTTGAAAGTACTTGTTCTGCTAATTTATTCTTTAAACAAGAGGGGGAAAAAGTATTGGTCCCCTCATAAAACAGTTAACAGGCAGCCTGAGGCATCTTTTAGAGCCGTTTTTTTGGCTGGTGCTTGGAATGGCCCTATCCATCACTGCTGTTCATGTATAGCTGGTTTTTATGTCAGTTAAACCATCTTCCATCAAGTTGGTGAAGCAGAGTCAGGGAACAAGATGAATAGCAAAATGTCTTCTGTGGCATGGAAAGGGCTTTGCTTTTAAATGCCCATGTTGATTTCTTAATATTTTCAACTTCCTCTTCTGAAGCCAGTTCCTCTCTGACCATCACTCACGGGTCTGTTCTTTTAACCTTGTGCAGGGGCAGTGGGGGCGGTGGGGAGTAGTGATGGGTGCCTGCCTGGAAGTGCCAGCAATTGATCGGCTGCTGAGGGGTATTCATTATCTGTCCTGGGCTCCTGAGAAAGGGAAATAAATCCTAGGACCCCGCAGTGATTTTTGTAGCCACAGGAATGCAAGATGTCCTGTTTCCAGTCAGCCCATAGCAACATTAGTCTATGCAGTTGGAGTCTTGTGTGGGGATGTATTATTATTTCACACAAGAAAGAATGGCATGGCTTTCCTTGAAAGATGTATTTTATATATCTCAATGTCAGTATGTTTACATGTTTGCTGCCCAGAAATCAACAGGATTTCTGCCCTTCCATAGCCCCCTTTTTTGGGGTCCAGTCCTTCAGAGAATTTGTTGGGTGAGTACAGTGTACGCAACTGTGGGGTGTCAAGAGGGGGTGCAATGGGCCTAGGCCACCCCAGGTTGGGGGGGTATGTTTTCATTGTTTTTGTTTAGAATTGCTGAGCATGGTGATGATAAAAAGCAGTTGAACTTTGGTCAGCTTTATTAATGTTTTGAAATTCTCTGTGAACAATGCACCCATTTGTGCTTGCACTCTGAGTAGACCTAGCTTCCACCACCACTACCCACTTTTTACACCACAGGTGCACAAGGTGACACTGGGGACTCTGGAGGACTCAGTATTTATAAGGATGTGGTCCCAGTTCTGAAGGAGGTTACAGCTGAACAGGGGAGGTAACTCATGAATGTAGATGACAGCAATGCCAGTTGGACCCAGACTTCAACCAGAATCTGTATTCCCTTCAGATGTGTTGGATCCGCTTGAACCCTCATTCTGCACTGCCTCCGCTCCCCTCCACCAACGAAAGCTCATAGTCTGCTCTGACTCTCCACCCCTGCATCTGTGGCCTTGGGTCAGTCCCTGCATCACCTCGCTGCCTGGGGATGCTCATCTGGGCTGCATGTGACCACCTGGATGTGGGGTTCCACCTGCTCCCTTACCTTCTGCCCACCCATACTCCACCCACACAGACAGTGATTGGAGGGCTCGTACCTTACTGAAGGTCTGGGGAAACAGGACACTTACACAGAAGCCAACTGCACATGGTGCCTTGGCCATCTCTAGCCCTCCAAAGTGGAGATTGAAGTGTGTGCCTCCCAAGGCATGGGCATTTTTTATATGGCATAATATATACATGAAGCACCAGCTATGTAATGTAATGATGGTACTAATTACTCACTTTGATTCAGTGTTTGCTGTGGCCCGGGGTTGCACGGGGCACAGTACTCTGTGGTCTATGTGGACCTACACCATTCAGTCCCCATGACAACACTCTGAGGGCAGTACTCTTATTATGTCTCATTTGACAGAAGAGAAAGCATGGAGTGGCCCAATCCCTTTCCCAAGCTCATGGATCCATGGTGGTGGTGGAAGTGCTGTGGATTTGAACCCAGGAAGTCTGTCTCCAGAGCTCCAGGTGTAAATGCAGAGCTGTGCTACCTCACATGAGGGCAATGAACAATGCTTTCTCCTCCCTTTCCTCCAGGCAGTCCTCCGGCACGACGCCAGCACTGCACAGTGTGCGTTCATACTGCTTATCTCAGTGCTTAGCGGTGGTGACTGCTCCCATCACACCCTGCATTAGCCTCTGGACTGAGTTTCTTCTTGTATTTTTAATGCAAATCTAGAGTCCCCTTATATTTAGCATGTGACTCAGAGACCAGGCATGTTCTTGGGAGAAGCCTGGGCTGAGTTTTCAACGTGTGCGGGTGAGAAGGCGTTTCATCTGGCACTCAACCTGCCCGACAGTGCAAGTGGGGGAGATCAGAGCAGGGAAAATGTTTTCATATAAACTTAGGTGAAACCGAAATGATCATTTCAATGACATTTGGGACTTGATTATTTGTATTTATGTGGCCCCTTTCTTCCCAAGGATTGAAAACTGCAGACTGTAATGTGGCTTTTGAATGCTGTACATTTCACAAACGTTTAATCGCAGAGATGGCTGTGAGGTGGGGGCTGGGGGCCTGAGTGGGGAGAAAGGGCAACGGAAGGGGAAATAGGAAGAAGGCGAGGGCGACAGCAAAGGGAATTCGGAAAGTAATAAAGCCCCACAGTAATCAGAGGGCTGAGGCCATGTCCCCAGTGAGCAGCTGAACACAGAGTGATTCAAACCCACTCTAGACCCGTGTTCTTAATCATTACCTTCACCTGGACGCACCACTCCTTGCTCCCTGGCTCTGTGACCTTGGCAGCTGACTGCCCCCTCCAAGATCAGTTTCCTCATTTGTGTAATGGTAGTAATTTCTAATTTATAGGGCTGTGTGGGGATTAAATGAGAAAACATACACAGAGTGTTTATACAGTGTCTATCTGGCATGTTAGGCAGAGCTCCAAAAAATGTCAATGTTGTGGTTGTGAGCTCAGTTCAGGAGCTTGATGCCCTTGGTCTGATTCTCTGTTCCTTTCTAGCTGTGTAACTTTGGGCATGTAACTTCACCTTTGTGTGCCTTTGTTTCCTCCTCTGTAATAGAAGGATAACAACAAAATAACATTTTTTTGGCAAGATTAAGTGAGATAGTCCATTTGGTGTGCCTGGCTGAAGGGCAGTGCCCAACAGATAGAAGCTCTCTGCATGGTAAGGATTGCTTACTAGGTACCTACGTTGTGCCAGGTGGGGTTGAGGCACAGAGGTGGCCATGGAGGCAGCTGAGGCTCAGGTGCCTGGAGTAACTTCCCTGACGTTGCATGGTTCTGGCTCTTGCTGTCTGGTGTGGCTGCACCAGATGTTTTAAGGAGGAGGAGGAAGCCCACTTGTATTTTTTGTCCAGTTTCCATTCCAAGGTTGTATTTCGTGGGTACCTCATCACAGTATGTTCTTATGGGGCTTGGAAAATAGAAAGTGCTCGTCTCCTCATTTAGGGAAGCCTCCAGCTCCCTCATCTTCCCCTTGCTTTGGTTAATTTGCAGGAGTCAGCTTTTGCCCTTTCTGTAGCCCTGGCGCATTGCAGTCAGCTGCTCATTACAAAGCATTGCCTGTTTCACTTTGCGCAGGTGTTAGGCCTCTGTCTACTCCTCCTCCTTCCTAACCAACTGAGTAGCAACAGTAAATAAATAGGCAAGGAACCAGAAGGTCTCCATCAAACCAGCCTCTGTTGCTGCAAAACTATTCCAGGTACCTTCATTTTAAAAGCTGCCTAAAATATATTTCATTGCATCCAAAACGATCCAAAAGCATTACCACTGAACCCCAATGCTTTGGGCATATGTGGTGTCCTTGGCCAATTGCTTGCTTGTTAGCTTGTCCAACAGATGATTGGCATGGTGCAGATGTAGACATCAAGTAATTCCATTGTTAAATTATTAGTCAATCTCTCCCTATCCACACCCCCTCTCTAAGGTTTAGTGATGGAGAAGCTGGAAATTGATGGCCAAGGAAGGTTTGGGGTTATGTGTGGATTTCATTTCACCATGCTATCTCTTCCCTCCATTAGCATGGTTAATTAAGGGTTGTCAATACATCTTTGCTGGAGTATTTGATTATTTTTTCAGCAGGGAAGATTAGAATGAAGTCTTCAGATCTGGCAAGTGTCTTGGGACTTGTAGAGTAAATTGCAGGTTAAGCCCTCATTTTGATCTCTGGGACGAGAGCAGGCACTGTTTCATTGACATGTCATCAGCTATGATCTGAGGGAGCACACAGAGGTGCCCTTTGGGGAAAGAGGGGTGTCTTGCTCTTGTCTCCCATATTGAAAGGGTTTTATTGCATGGTAAGTGTGTGCAGGTGAACAAACAACAGACTGGAGTTAGAATTGATTTAACTGGAGTTAAAACTAGGTCTGAAAACTTCCTGATTTATGCTTTATTTTTAAAAAATGATCTATGTGTATGTAGGTATGTGCATACATGCACATATTTTTGTATATGCATTTTTGTCAGGTGGAGATATGTGTGTGAACAAATAACAGAAAGGAGTTAAAATTGACAAGTTAGCTTTATAAACTCCTTGATTTATGATTTATTAAAAAATATGTGTGTGTGTGTACACATACACACATCTCTCCACCTGAACAAAAATACCTTCTGAATAATCCTTCTTGCCTCCCAGACAAGTACTCCAGCAAACACTTCCCAAAAGGCAAATGACTATGCCCTTTAGGCATTTCTTCTAGCATTTGTGTTGACAATGGCCTTTATTTTTCCTTCTACTTTAGGGCACTCAAGTTGTAGAATACATCTTACCAGCAATTAATTATGCCTTGAGATTGCCAGGAGAGGTAGACCAGCTTTTATTATTTTAGCCACTAAATATACCTCTAGATAACACCACACATATTTACAATGACAAGCTTTGTATTATTTATAGGATTATAACAAATCATCCAAAACAACCCAAAAAGGGCCACTTAGACCAACATCCTTATTTCTCCTTCTGCTTCATCATTGAATTATGCATGCATTACAAGTGGCAATGAGGAGTAAAGGTCGGTTCAGAACAACACAGATTGGAAAATTACACCATTTGTTTAAACAACATTCATTATTGATTATTCAGCATAGGGGCTGATAGAAACGCAAATAGTGGCAGTAATATCATCTATTTACGTAGGCCCTTTATAAATGTCGGACTGTACCCTCTGTTTAGATCGGAATAATTGTTCGAATTTTCCAGCTCTGTTTTGTAAGAGAATAAAGATGAATTTGGCATCCACTTCCTTGTGTCTTTTAATCCTCACAAGATTCCTGTTATTCTCCCTGTATCACACAAGAGGGAAAATTAGGGTTCAGATGGATTAAGTAATTTGCTTAAAGTCTTATCCTAAGATTATGCATACTCTTTTCATCACATAACACTGCTAGCATGTCTGAAACTAATAATTCATTGGTAACAGTAATGATAATAGTCATTATCAAATCTAATATATGTTAACTCTTATTTTGCCAGGCCCTGTCCTAAGTGCTTTGCATGGGTTTTGACTTTCAACCTTTACAGGAACCCTAAGAATAGATGTTATTATGTCGTTTCATAGTTGACGAAACTGAGGCACAAAAGAGTTAAGGACCCTGCTCAAGACCACAAAGTTAGTTAGTAGCAGAACTGGACTGTGGAAGACATCACTATGTCTCAGTGTTTGCCAGAAGTTTCACACTTTTGTGCTTTCAGCTCATTCTCGTCATTCATGGATGCCATGATTTCATGGTCACATTGAACAATGTTGGTTCAACGGTTGATTGAAATTAGTCTTCCATAGATATCCTAAGAGCCTGGGAAATAGGATATTTAACTTCACAAACATAAAACTTCATTTTAGCTTTAAATAGTGGTAGAGCAATATGAATAACATTACTTTCACTAAAATGGAATTAAAAAAATAAAACGCAAGAGACTAACTGTAGGAGGTATGCAGAATGAGAAATGCAAGGTGGTAAAATCAGGGCCATGCTTTCAGTGTATGCCTCCCACCTCTGGCCTCGCGTTTCATGTCGCAGTGCGGATCGAGTACAAACACAAAGCTCATTCACGCAGCCACTCACTCAGGAAATCTGGTCCATGCTGCACACTTAGCTAGACTCACTTTTGAGAGATTTCTGTTGTTTTTTTTTTTTTTAACTTTCTTCCATGGAGAATTCATCTCTTGTTTCTTACCCCCGCAAAATATCCATTTTGTCTTCTTGCACAGAGGTTTTCCATCTCTACTGCATCAATTGTTTGGGCACTTGTCCAACTTCCCTCTCAAAGAGTCCTCTTGGAAAGCATCAGGTGCAGGCTGTGAGGTGTGCCCCTCACTCCCCACCCCAAACAGAGTATTGAAAACCGTCCATCTGCCCATGGGTGGCAACACATCTTGCCCTGCCTGGTATTGGGGGCTGGGAGGAGCACGGGAACCTCTTAAAAGGCCTCACTTTGCAAGAGCAGTTCAGGATGTGTTTCAAGCACAGTTTCCAACATGTCTCAAATGCCACCCGCTTCCCTTTTATGTTCCTGGCCTTTACACTAAGCGCTCACGTTGTTATTTTTACAAGCCTTTTCCAAGGCCTCTGATTTTCTAGACTGTTTAACGTTTGCCATAACCAATAAGGGTCTAACTGTCTTGGCACATTCAGATTGCCCCTTCTCCCTGCCATACCTTCTACTTTCTGGCTTACTGTCTTTATGAGCCTACAGAACAGTTCCCAGGTTTTCTTACTTCCAAAACAGTGGGCAAGAACAGCTACCTTTTAGAAGCAGGAAAAAGAAAAATAAATGAATAAACCTAAAGGATTTAAAAACTTGGAAGATGCTGAGAAACTATATTGCTGAGAGAGAAAAATGTAAATTCTTTTGGATAGACTAACTTTTGCGGTTACCTCTCTGCTATGACTTCTGCCTCTCCTCTGCTTAAGCAGCAAAGAGAGAGGTAACTGCAAAAGCAGTTACCACAGTTTATTGAACGTCCACGATAAGTATTTTCTAGTCCTTGTAATTCCATAATCACATTTATTCCTGCCAATAGCTCTATGACGTTTTATTATCTCCATTTTATTGATGAAGAACTTCAAGTTCATAGAAACTAGTAACTCATTCAAGGCCACACAGTTACCATCATTATGTGAGCACAGTTCTTCTGACTCCCAATCCTGTGGCCCGTCCACCACACCACACCATGCCATGCCACGCCATTCAGCTCCGCACCTCTCCTAAATGAGGTGGAAAAAAGACTGGATTTTGTGACCCCAGTCAGCCTGCAGCACTAGTTTCTAAACCCACTGGCCCTTACCACCTCCCTTCACCTCTCTGTGTCCTCCCTGACCCTGCCTTCCATCTTCTCCTGTCGGAGAACTTGACTCTTACATTCATTGCTGATAAAAGAATTTTTTGCTCCAGTGAACCAAGCAACTTAGTCCAGGAGAGAAATGCACTAGACTCAGACTTGGAAGACACAGCTTTGTGACCATCCTAGACAATTTAATGACCCTCCCTTGGCCTCAGTTTTGTCATTTGCTAAATGGGAAGAACAGTGTCTACCAAATAAGGTAGTGGTAGGATTGAATGAGATTCCCATTTCATTTGCCATTTAGTGAATATTTGTTGAATGAATGAATGACTGATGAGTTCATACATAAATGTGAACAGAGAACAGAGCAGGCCATTGGTGAGTGGCAGATCCTGCAGGCTGTTATCTGTGATTGCATACATGTAGAATGCTCTATCACTTTGTAGTCTATGTAAATGGTGACCCATTGAGTTGTTCAGTATACAACCTGAACAAACATACAGGGCAGCCCTAGTTTCCTGCATTCTGATTCAAAGAGTCAGACACATCTAGATAGATTTGCTTCAGATGAGGCCAAGGCAGTCCACTCTTTGTGGCACTTTTGGCTTTGGACTTGAGGGCATGTCTTTCATATTTCTTAGCGATCCAAAGGAATGCTGGTCCAATGAACTTCTTAAACACACACAGGCTCCTGGCCTGGGGTCTTCATCTGGCTGCTAGATTGTTTAAAGAAGGATTTTTGTGATTCTTCTATGCTGACACATTGGCTGTCATCTGTTGTTTTTTTAATCTTCCAGTAAACATTTAGAAAGTGAAGGTTTAGGCTTGTATGTTTCTCTTACGTTGGAAGGGTAAATAAAGCCATAGATTTCATGAGTTTTCTTCCAGGTTTGCTCAGATGCTGCTGCAGGTCTGCACAATGATTGAAATATTTGCAACCTGTAGAGCAGCAGGGTATTTATTTGGCAGCAGACAGTATTGATGGATTCGGGAAATGCCGTTTGACAGTTATAGGCCTGCATGAGGCGGTGCAGGCTCCTCTAAGCCAGCGATGGAAGGGGGATTGAGTGACATAAGACTTTCTGGGTATGTCTCAGACAATATAAATCACTAGCAAAATCTCATTCCTACAAGGAGAACCTGCAGGGAGCTCAGTGGGAGGCACTGCTGTTTACTCTCCCCTATCCCCCTGCAACCGTGAAATTAAAACCATGGAATAAAATCTGATGTCAACCAGAGAGGTTTCTTCCGCCCCCATTCCTTGTGACATTGGGGGGCTTCTTTTTTAATTAGATCACAGATTCTTTATTCTTTTGGAAAGATTTTGGAACAGTTATCACACATGCTTTACTGCTTTGAATAGAAAAGTGATTTGATAACTTTTGAAACTCTCGGCCTTCTAAAACTTAGATTCTGATATTCTCTCAACCGCTCACTTGGTGTGTGACCTGGGACCCAGAACCACTCTGTGTCATTGGATTTTTTTTGTTTGTTTGTTTCTTAAAACAGGAACTGAATATGTTTCCACTGTTTCTTTATTCTCCTAAAAAAATCAGAGACAATATAAATAAGTTTTCACGAACTTTGCTTCCTAGAAAAAGAGCCATATGTATACTAAATCCAGGTCATACTGTATACAGTTATGTTGTAGGAAAAACTATTAATTGTGTGGCAATTATGAATTCTGAACTGCCCGTTTATTAAAATATCTTCCATATAATTAAAAATATTTTAGAGGCATGGCTTGTGACATTAAAATGTTTCATACACTAACCAGTAATCCATCCATATCATGTTTGCTAATGATGTTTGAAGGAAGTTTTAAAAATTATATTAAATGCCACTTGAACAAAAAGAAACCCGTCATATAGCAGCATTAATAACAGGAAAACATTCCTCTGTTTATTTAATGTACCAGTAAGTTCTACTATATGTTGTTAGCTCTCCATTTTCTGGGATTAAAAAAGGATTAAAAAATAGGCTAAATAAACTGAATATAGTTTCACTGGAAGATTTAATGCTGGCATGCTCATTTTTGGTATTAATACATTGCAAATGGTGTGAAAACCAAGATGACTGCAGAGGTGATCTTCCCCTTTAGAAAACTAGATGACCGCTCAGGTGCTACAGCCTTTTCTAAGTCTATGGTGTGTTTGCCAGGGCTCTGCTTTGGAGGACATGACAAACCCTTTTGAGGGGCTTGATACTCCCATGGAATTCCAGGAACTGCCTAGAAGGCAAATGATACAGCTCAATTGCTCTTCCTCTCAGTTTGGCGGTCCTGCTAGAGAAGAAATTTTACTTTTATGTGTTCATACAACAGTTAAAGAGTATTCTGGGTTATCTGCCCCTCCACCCCCCAAAAAAGGCATGTTCCCTAGCCAAGGCCCACATGGCTTTTCTTTACTTTAAGTGATCCTCTTGTTATCTTGCCCTTAAAGTTTACAGGGTAAAAGAAACATTTATGGAACAGTTAAGACCAGTTAGAACATAATGACTTACCTCATTATCACACTATACAAATCTCCACTTTACAGTCACTTCCCTGCCTGCTTTAAACACGTGTTTGGCCTGCAAATACCATTACTAGTGCTCACATATGGAAATTTAGGGAACTTCTCATTCCTTACCTCGAACTTGCCAAGAATAAGAATCTTTAAGAACTCATAAAGTAATATAGCACCACATTAATAAAAGAAGCACAATTTTGAATTATCTCTGTAAGTATGTGCTTGAGTTAGTAACAGAATTTTTAGCTGCCTGTTCAGACATTAATTCTACTTAATAAACAAACAGCTCCTGCAAATCAACAAGCTAAAATAAAACAAACAAACAAATAATAGGACAATTGGCAAAGTTCTAAAAAGTCATGCAAAAGACCAATGAATATTTGGAAAATATTCAAGTTTATTAGTAGAGAAGAAGTGATTTAGAATATTAACTGTATTCCATTTTTATAGATATAAAAACAACATGGGTTGAACTGTTACTGTACAATGTTGGAGTAGTGTAGAAATGGGCATTCTTATACACTATGGGTAGAAAGAAAAATTTAGTTCTACAACTCTGAGGTATAATCTGGAAATCTCTATCAAAAGTTTTAAAATGTTTGTTTTTCACCTAGGAATTTCATATCTAGGAAAATATCTTAGAAGAATATTTAAAGATGTACCCACAAATTTATGGACTGTGGTGTTTATGCCTGTATTATAAAATAAGAAAAAACTTAAAATGTTTAACAATTGAGTTAAATTAGGATAATCTAAAGCATAAAATCCTATGCAGTTTATAAAAATGTAAACAAAAGTAAATGCAAGAAATTGAAAATTTTAAATTATTTTCATATACTTTCAAGTTGTTTCTCTTCAAAAATACTCGGTTATCTATTAAAATTTAAATGAAAACTACAAGTGATAATGAAAGAATATAAAAATTTTTACTGACTCGTAAATATTTAGTTTTAATTAAACAATGATATAAAACTATAAGTAAAATTATTTATGTTTGAAGTTTAACAACTGCCACACTAGAAAAAAAAATTTTTCCTTGGGATCACAGTGTTTTATTACGAAAACAGAAAAACTTCGAAAACGAAATGATCCTTTCTAATTTAATGAAAAATTTGTTATTTTTTATCGTTTTCTATGCGTGAGTTATATGCAACTTGAAAAATAGTTCTCGCGGCTCCCAAGGTGAAGAGACGTGTGAGTTACATATGCTTCACGAGGCCCTGGGCTCAGAACTAGTGTGAGTTAAATACAACTCACGTGGCAGTTCATGTGTTAATTTTTTTGAAAATTTAAATCATGTCACTTTTTTTTACAAAAATAAACTGACTGAAATTGTAGCATGGAGTATCTGTCTGGTTGGCATCATGCTTATGCGTGTTCCTTCTAGCCCTGCATATGTATAAATGTAAGAATGATATAAATATTTTAATATTAGCTGCCCCTCACACCTGTTGTTAATACTGTCTAGTTAGTAAGTACCTTCCTTAAATCATGAATTGGAACACAAAACAATGGATACTCCATACTACTGGGACACAACACTTTATTATACACAAGTCTATTGGATTTAGGCTGAGAGGAAGGATTTGACAAGTTAATTAATTTGTCTTTTCTTTTATCTAAAAGCTTACAAGACTCAAATCCTCCTGGCACACAGAAACATTTAGTATTTCTGAGGTTGGGAGCAGCACACCACTCACCCTCAGGGCATTCAGATTTAAGTCAGATGGTAGGAGAATGTGGAGCGACAATCTTCTGGGGCCTGAACGGGGCCTGAACGCTGTTAGTCAGAGAATGGATGTTTAGGTCACAGGTCACACTGATGTGTTTTCCAATAAATTTATTTTGTGAGGGCTTGATATATGTTGTTTTCTAAAAGGTTAGGGTCTAGGACAGGGGTCTGTCTTCCCTAAGTCTAAGAGTGATACTGTTTTCAGACACTTATTTAACCATTCAACAAAATGCGGCAGCCACCGTTGCTAGATGGCCTTTTAGGCCCTGGGGATGCAGCAGGGAATGAAACAAAAACTTTTTCTCATGGAAGTTGCCTTCTAAGGAATGTGTGGGAAAACTGGAAAGTTGAGTTGGGATCTGCTTGAGGAAGGCTTTAAGTGCCCATTTTAGGCATTTGAACTCTTTTGTGGAATTGGTGAGGTTGTTTTTTATAACAGGAAATTGGCCATTTAGGGAAGCAGGATTTTAAGATTTATCTAACAGTATTATATGAAGTCATGATTAAATTGACTGTGGATAAAATATTAATTAAATACTTTCAAAGCTTATAATTGAGTTATATCAGTTTTAGACCAATTGGGAGACCTTTTTTGTTTTGTTCTTTAATAATAATGGACCTACCCTTTTCCTCCTAGGATTGTTTTCTTTGCACACAGTGACAAAAGTTTTGGTTTCATACAAAAGCTTTGTTAATAGGGTTGCTTCATTAACTGCAGGCTTACCAATTTTATTCTATTTTCTATTCATCTATTTATAAAGAGACCAACTGATTTTACTCAGTTGTTTTAAGATAATTAAAGTATTTGTAAAATGTACCAGTGTTCCTCATTTGAGATTCTTAATACCTTAAATTTCCTGGAGACAACTGACCTCTTTTTAGCTTTTGGAAAGGATTAAGTCATCGTAAGTAACATGGATATGAACAAATGAGTGTTAAGCTTCATGTTTCAGTGTATGCAAATTTAGCATTTTTGGTGAGTTGACAAGTATAAGAAATTAGGAAAATTTAATTTTACCAGCACCCTAGTTAAAATTGGGACGTTTCTTGGGAGCATTTAGTACTCTGTTTTGTTCCTGCTGTGGTATATTTACTACTGCTTTTTTTTTTTTATTTTTTAAGATTAAAACCATTTTAAAAGCAAAGTAATAAAGACATATCATTCATAGTGATTGCTGTCCATTGCTATGTCCATATTCATTTTAGGTATTGTAGGGCATATATCATGTGCAATTCATATAAATTATCCCCACAAATGATTACTTATGCTTTTAAATCTATGTATACTTGATGCTACAGTCATGGAAAGAGATTTGCTATCATCTCTGTTTTGAACTGACAAAGTCCTCATTCCGTTCTGGGACGTATTAGTGAAGTGTGACTTGTGTTGAAGTGCTTTATTTCCATGATGACTGAAATTACTACAATACGCGTGTTTTTAAAATGTGTGTTAGAAGTCCACCTGCCAGATAATGCCTTCTAAAACAAAGCTGGAAATGAGCATTAGGAAATGGGAACCGTCTGTCAATCATGTGAGTACACGTGGTAAGTACATCCCATGTCTTCTTGACACAACTCGGGCCTCCCCACATTTTGTCTTGTCAATAGCTCAGCCTTGGCCAGTCACCTTGGATGCATTGTGTGGGAACATCTTTCATTAGCTGCAGGTGTTTATAATGTGTAGCTCAGAGAGAGATGAGTCTCAATAAGGCATTTTCTAAGGGTGGGGACGACTTATCTTGTCTGCCCACCTGGGTACTAGTATCTTGCCTACAGTACCTAACAGAGCTCTTGCTTTTATGAAGACAACAAAAAAGGACCAATGGGGAACTGTCCTTTCATAATGGAAACCAGATGCAGTTAATTATGAATGTTTGTTGCTACTGTTGATGATATACAGTGGGTTCTAGATAATTCCTTCTAGCTTCACTGAGAAACCAGATGAGTACCTTATTGTGACTAAGAGTATAGTCCTCATTCTGGTCTAGACTGGGGTTCCTTGTTTGGCTGATTCTATTGAATCTTTTCCAAGGGACCTGTGATTTTCATCTTTTATACTGTCTATGCTGGGATTGGTAGTGTCTTTGTTTCTGATCTCTTATTGTTATTTATGGTTGAATCTCAGCATCCACTTACTTAATTACATACACACACACACACACAAATGTGTTAAACTTCAACGAGCATTTTTTGAGCAATTTTCTTCTGAGATTCCCTCATCCCCTCCACCCCCAATCCCGACTCCCTATTGTAGATTTACTGCCCTCCTGCTTTATATAAATGCTGAGGGAGTCCTGAGTTCACTGAGATCTTTGCATAGGATGCTCTGATGAGCACGGTTCATGCTGGGCAATGGGAAAGACATTTAAATTGCTATTACCTAGAGCAGGCGTGTTCTGTTTGGGGTTGCACCTGAAGACTGACTCTCAACTGGGCAGAACCCTTACACTTCCTGTGCCATGCTGTTAAACAGTTCTCCATCCAGAGAAATAGCACAGGGATGGTCCTTTTTTTACTTTTTCATGTTTACAGCATGTGAGCTACATTAGTCTTGGGCCTGATCTTTCTTGACATCCCTTACACGCCACAAGTCTTGGGGGTCAATCAGTGTCAGGTCTTGCTTTGCTGATAATTGTACTGTTTGTTTATAAGGAGACATAATTAAAAATGAATCTCAGTTGAAACTTTAGGATGGACCATATAACTCGGCTACTTTTCTTTTCTTTTTCTCCTTTTAATGCAGAAAGCTCCCAATGACATATTACAGAAATAGTATCTGTTTGTGAAAAGTGCTGTGTCTAAAAAGTATTGCCAAAAGATAGGAAATCTTTAATGCAAATTTCTGGGGACCCTGGTAAGGTATGGATTATGGAGAAATAGTTCTGTTTCTGGGCAAATGTGGCTCTGTATCAGTGGGAATTCATGACGTGTGGATGGTATGATAGTTAACCTTCACCTGGTAGGTCCTGAGAAAGCCTTGGCCCTAAGCCGACTTGCTGGTGAAGATGATGGTGATGACAGTGACGATGATGTTGAGAGTAACAGTAACTACTGTTTATTTTCTGTCTCCTGGGTGCTGATGCTGTCCTAGGTGCTCTAGAGAGATCCTCATTTGTTTATTCTAGCATTATCCCTGTGATACGAGTGGGATCGTCCGAGCTTTCCAGGAGAGGGGATTAAGGATCAGAGAAGTTACAATGACTGCCTAGAATTCGGAGTCAAGTGTGTACTCCGAGTCATTCCTTGGAAGTCGGAATGCACAGCGAAGGTGGTGGCCACCCTTTGCCGGCACCACCTTTCCTTCTTAGCGCATCCATGTGGTGTTGAAAGAAGTGACATTGTTTTGTCCTTTTGAAATCTTTTGGGCCTGCTTTTGGCCTGTGGCTCTGAGTGGTTTTTTTCTTGTCCGCCTGTGTGTGCACGGTCAATTAACCTCCTTCACCCAAGGGAGCAGGCACGGCTGTGGAGAGCCCAGCCCTTAAGGTTTGCGTGTGAGAATGGCTTAATTAGGAAGTTCCTGGCTACCTTCCTTGCTCTAGGAGTCTTTGGTGTAGCTGTTTTCTGATTCTCCTGTCTATACTTCTAGGGCGCCCACATTGTCATACTTGCTGACGTGCCTCTGTGTTTGCTGTGGTCTTTGTGGCTGGGTTTGCAGCTTCCCTTCTTCAGGTCTAGCTGGTGTGAAACAGCCACCTCTACGCACTGCCCTGGTAATAATCTCCCAGGAGACACGGTATCCAGTAATTGGTGGCTGAGGTGGGAGACGGAGTGCTTTATTGTGAAAAGATATTGTCATAACTATATGAAAGGAAAAGAATAAAAAGAAAGTCACCCAAATTCCCTTCCTTTTTTGCAGATTTTTTTCTTAGTCCTGCATTTCATCTGTGATCAACTGTGTACATCTTTTTGCATACATAATTGCAATTATTGGGCCTTCTAACTCTGGAAAAAAAATCTGTGATTGCAAGCACATGTTGAGGAATAAGGGAGACTATGGAAGTCCCATTTCTGAGATCGCAGCTTGAGGCCCCGGTTACGATGCCACAATTTCTAAAACATGTTGTATGCGGGCACATCTTCCATTTCACAATGATATATATATAAGGTAGGGTCTTGTAGAATAACAGTTGTAATTCCTCACGTTTTTCTCCACCAATTCTGATAACTTGCATTCAGAACTTGCCTATGTAAGTTATATTTTAGATCAATAATGTAAATCCGAAGACCTCATAGAGGCCTGGGCCTCATTATATCTGAGCAGGCCTTTAAGAAATCAAGAAATAGGAAATGCACATCCCCCTACCCCCTGTAAATTATAAACAGTATTAGCCAGTTGTAAATGAATTTAAAAGTACTTTTTACTGGTAGTGGGACATCTATCTTCATCCAGCAAATATATTTTGGTCGTCTGTTAGGTGCAGAGTATTCTGCTAGATCCTGTTGGAAGAGCAGAGCTGCAGAAGTCCACATTACTCTCCAGGGACCTGGGGTCTCTTTGGAAAGATCTCCTTGTTTCTTCACTCATTAGGTAAATTTTATTCAGGACCAGCTATATGGCAAGTGCTTTTCTATATGCAGAGGATTCAAAGATACTAATGGAGGCAGATCCAGCCATTCGATGGACTGCCTCTGCGTGCCACATAAGACATGGCCCCAGCCTCGCTCACTGTCTGGCAAATGAGCCATCAGTGCCCTTAACATGAGGTGTAATGTAATGAAAGCAGCCCGAGAGGGTCAGACAAACGGGAAGGCACAGGAACTCAGGAGAGGTGATGCTTAGACGCGAGGACATCCCCTGCCTAAGGTCCCCTGGGTGGTCTGTGATTAATAGGTAGCTCCTGGACTGCTGAGTCTTGGGCCTCCAAGGACAGGCCCTCTGGCTGGGAGGAACGGCTGAGAAAGTCTTCTAATGCCCTTTACCTGATGTCATAGACTTGGACTGAATCCATAGTGGAGCTATGCAGCTCCTGAGGGATTTGGAACTTCAAACAGCACCACAAAAAGTTAGCCGTGCGAGCTTGCTGTTCTTCAGCCTTCCCTTGCAGGCTTCCTTAGGCAGCCGTCTTCCGCACCGTAGCAAGCCAGAAGTTAGGGGCTACGCCCTGTTCTTTCAGAGACCCCAGGACAAGAGTGGTTCTCTTATCCCAGTGGTTCCAATCCGTGCGCAGGGCTTCACTCACATTGGACCAACCTGAGTCATTTGGCCACCTCTAAACCAGTCATGGTGGCCATCTCTGATTGGTCCATCTGGGGTCATGTGCTCACGTCTTGATCCAGCAGGTGGGGTCAGCCTCCCGCCAAGTGCACTGGGGAAGAGGGGCTCCTGAAAGGTGAATGGGGAGGCTGTTATCAGAAGAAGGTGCTATGAGTGCAGGACAGGTAAGAACGACAGCTGTCCAATACAGCCCTGCAGTGATTTTAAATGCCTCTTAATGAATGAATCCTTATTGGTACCAGCCAATTTGTTACTTAAAGTGAAGTTATTGTAGCTTTGCAGAGACTTTGTGAAGGGGCTTTCAACAGAGAGAGAGGAAAAAAAAAAAAAGAAGAACAGACCACTGGTCCATTTTGTTCCACTCAAATGTAGATCATAATTTTTGGTTTTATAATTACTGATGAGAAGAATGCCTGAGCCAGGACTCCCAGAGATTTATCTGCCACTTACCTGGAGTAAGTAGAAAGGATATCCGCTTTCCCCTGCCCACTCACCTCCAGTGAGGCCAACTCACTGGCTCTGGAAGTCTCCGCCTTGGGATGGACTCGCCAGTGTGCTTCTTGGGCTGGCCAGTGTGGAAACAGCCTTGCTGTATTTCATCCTTTAAAAATCCAGCCTATTTGCCATCTCACAACTTTGCCCTTAATGCAACAGAGAAATATGTGTTTGGCTGTGAAACCTTTTTGCTGTGGAGCAGTGAAATAAGCATTTTTCTCTGGATGGTTTGTTTCTGGCCACCTGCCCTAAGTGTGTCTGTGAATACTGTAACAGCAATCACTTCTTGGGTCTTGATCATTATGAAGTGACATTTGGCGTTAATTTGCTCGTCACTACAGAGGGCCCCAGGGACCCACTTGGGAGAAAGGTGAGTTATAGCCCACAAGGCAACGTTTATTCTGGTGACCCGTCTGAAAGGCTATTTCTGGCCACCACATCAGTGTGGTGAGAGTTGAGTTCAGAAGTTTTATTCTTATACATGTGGAGAAATTATGCCTTCCTGAGCCATGCTTAGGAGATGACAGCCTTTTCTGTTGGTTTATTTCCCTGCAAATTATCTCCATTTTTTTTTAGGATAGGAGGAGGAATTGCTGCAAATCTTTAGCGATTGGGGCTCACTGGGGCTTTGGAACCTACGCAGTGATGCTCTCAGCTGAGAGCACAAATCACGTGCATGGTGCTGCTGCTTTTAAACCAATGTGGAGTTAGTGTTTCTTGTTCCTCTTCCCCTCTTGTCATCAATCCTGTCTTCTATAAATACATCCAGGATCACAGGAGAGCATAGTTATTGACATAACTGTGAGTCGTTTGACACCCATAGCCATGTAATATCCATCTTTGTGTTTTACATACATGAGATTCCTCTTGCAGCCAGCCTTGCAGATGAGTGATTTGCAAGACTTGATTGACAACAGAACACCCACCCAAATTTTTGACTCATTCTTCAGTGGATGAGGCCTATATGTGTGGCATGGTCCCAATGTTTGTATCTCCTCCCAAATTGGTATGTTGAAACCTAATCCCCAAAGTGACGGTGTTAAGAGATGGGGCCTTTGGGAGGTGATTAGGTCATTGGGGCTTGGCCCTCATGAATGGGATTAGTACCCTTATAAAAGAGGCTCAAGGGAGCCTGTTTGCACCCTTCTGCCATATGAAGACACAGTAGGAAGGCACCATCTGTGAAGCAGAGATGGAACCCTCACCAGACACCAAATATGCTGGTGCCTTGACTTTGGACTTCCCTGCTTCTAGAGCTATAAGAAATAAATTTCTGTTTGTAAGTTACCCAGTGGAAGGTATCTTGTCATAGCAGCCAAGATGGACTAAGACAACATGGTTAAAAAGTTGGATTGCTTTCACATTTGGAAACCTTAGCACTAGAAGTCAGCTCCATGAGGACAGAAAGTTTTATCTGCTTTTTTTCACAGCTGTGTCCCCAGTTTCTGAAATAGTTCCTAGCACAGAATAGAGACTCAATAAACGATTTGTCAAGTAAATGGACTCCTGAACAAATTGTCAATGTGTCCAGTACAATGCTAGGCACGATATATATGTAGTTTCATTTAATTCTCAAAATAAATTGATGAGGTGGATGTTTTTATCCCCATTTTACAGATGTGGAAACTAAGGAGTGGAGCTGTTAAGGAACTTGCCCAAGGTTACAGAGCTTTTTAAAGGGGCAGAGCCTGGGCTTAACCCCAGGCCTGCCTGCCACTGAAGCCCAAACATGTTCCCCCTACACCACACTGCCTCCAATGTGAGGGGTCCACAGGCTGTGGTTCGAGGGCTAAATCTGGCCTGCCATATGTTTTTGTACAGCCCAAGTAGTCTGTGGTTACTTTTGCACTATGATAGCAAAGTTAAGTAGTTGGGACAGAGAATGTATGGTCCATAAAGCCTAAAATATTTACTATCTGCCCTTTCACAGAAATCTTGGCAGCTGCTGCTGTAGTCTCCACATCTGTCTTTGTTCTACTCTTTTTCCTGGCCCTTTTTGCTGAAGGCAGGATAGTGTAGGGTGACCACAAGACTCTCTGGAGCTAGACTGCTGGAGTCCAGTCTCTGCTTTGCACTGGCTACCTGTAGGAACTTAGGTGAGCTCCTTGATTTTTCTTAACCTCAGAATCCTAACCAGTCAAATGGAAGAAGTAACGAGTACCACTGCATTGGGTTGTGTAAGGATTAACTGAGTTGACATAACTAGACTCATCACTTTGAACCTCACCTCGTACATAATAAACGCTTGATGAATGCAAGTCACTGTTTCCCTTCGTCCATCTCCCTCTTCCTCTCTCTCTCTCTCATATACACACACACGTGCACACAGACACGCACACACGTAATTTTATATCTTATATTTATCTAAAGAAAGGGGAGAAAATACTTTTCAGTTGTTCTTTCTACCTCATTTAAGCGTGGAGTGCTTAATGTAGTCACGCGGAAATTAATTCCTTGTTTTGTTGTTCTATAATTAAGAACTTAATTAAAAACGAATCACTCTAACTTTTCACCTCATTTTCTCCATTTGCACAATCTGGATATTTTATTTTGTAGCCCGTTAAAATTTGAAAGCGAGTGTTAAGTGTCAGTAACTTTCATGAGTGTTCCTAACGGAGGGCGGTGTGAGCGGAACCGTCATCTCTGTCCCTCCATCTGGCTGAGGTTGGCCTTGGAAGGGAACTCTGAAGCCTGTGCACCTGAGGAGTGCACAGTCGTTGGCAGTGAAACCCAGATGTGTAAACCAGCCTCCAGAGATGGGCTGCTGACCAGCTGACATTGTTCTCTCTGCGACCTGCCGGCGAGGTCCTCATCCTGCTCCCCTGGGCTGCTTCAGATCCACATGTAGTGAGGGATAGCGTTTGCTCCGAGATTTTCATTTAAGCGTTCTGCCTTTCCCGTAGTGGGACCAAGGCTGGGAATGCTGTACAGTGGCTCTGTTCAAAAAGTGGCTACGAAATGAGGAAAGGAAAATGTGGTATTCGTTTAAAAAGAAAAAAAGGCTTCTATATCCCCCACCCTGTTGGTATGTGGTACAAACTTGAGACAGTGTAAATTTGAATTCCTTTGTCATCGTTTCCCTGTTTGTGTTGTCAACCTGGGTCGTCCTTATGGCCAAGTGTGGTTTATTCTGCTCAGAGGTAGCCATGCTGACATCCTGATGTGCGAGGTGGGCATGGGGGGCCAGGGAGAGATAATATTTGTTGGGGAAATCCTAGGCTCACTACCAGGGCTCATGGTAGTACTTGCAATTGCTTTATGCTTAGAAGACATCAAGAGCATGGGCCAAAGCTGCGTAGAAGCAGGTGGGTAAAGCCAGAATTTCTTTCCAGACCTAGCTGATCCCAAAACTGTTCACTCATGGCCCAACATTTCCTACGACTGGTTTCTTGGTTAAATGGGTGGAAAGATAGATCAGTCCTCAATAGGCTTCCCCAAACTGGCCACGTAGAAAGAAATTAAGCAAATAAGCAACTTGACTATTTTACAATTTTGTGCAAGCCTCACAAACCTTCATGCTGTTTGTTTTTGGTGTTAGATTTTTTAAATTACAAAAAAAGACATGGTTATTTGAATAATCTTTTAAAAATTATAGAACTGTATAAAGGAGGCGTTAAAAACCCCCCTTTCATTCTAGGTGCTGTGTCTCATGCCTGTAATCCCAGCACTTTGTGAGGCTGAGGCAGGAGGACAGTTGAGCCCAAGAGTTTGAGACCAGCCTGGGCAATATACTGAGACCTCGTCCATACAAAAAATAAAAAAAAATTAGCCGGGTGTAGAGCCAATCACCTGTAGTCCCAGCTACTTGGGAGGCTGAGGTGGGAGAATGGCTTGAGCCCAGGAGTTCGTAGTCACAGTGAGGTCTGATCACACCACTGCACTTTGCGTGGGCAACAGAGTGAAACCCTGTCTTCAAAAAGAAAAAAAAATTTTTACTTCCCTTTCTACTCCTCCCTCAAATTCTACCCCCTTGAAGTAACTATAATTATTATTAATTTCATGAACATCTTTCTTCATGTTAATATACATAACACATACATAAGATCTTTTTCTAAAATAAGTGGATACAGACCTCACCATCCCTAGATAGTATATGGTGTCTATCCTTTCAGACTAGTGAGTACAGCTGTAAATTATTCTTTTGAATAGCTGCATAATACTCCACAACCCAGAGCAGCAGGTTGCAGCCGGCTAAAGTACATGCATCTGAACAGAATTAAGAGCTTCATGCATACTTTCTTGATTTTGATTAAGAATTTTTCTTAATAGATACATCAGACATGACTTTATGCTGCAAGGTATATCATGAGTAGAAATTTTTATGTCACAGGTGGGCCTAATTAACCCAGATTAATGTTCTGTAAACCCTGACAGGATAGAGACTCGGAAAGGGACATCAACCTGGATCCTGTGTTATTCCCAGCTCTGTAAGCAGCTGCCACACAATGGTGCCTATGGCTCACGCGGCAGCTGTTCTGACTTGACTCTGCCTGTGTTGCCCTGTGACATATTGTTTAACACAGTGAGTTATGAGACAGGGAGAAATCTAGACTTTAGCCCCCGATTTAACAAACTACTGACTGGGAGACCAGCACTCCAGCATTGCCGTCCTCATCAAAAGCTGTATCTTTATCTAAAATTTATTAGCCAACTTCAAACCTGTTTGCCATCTCACTAATGGAAGCCTTGGAATCAATTTGCTCATATAATTTAAACAGCATTTCAATGTATATCGTCAAAGCAGAAAGGAGTTGTAGCTTCCAGCCAGTAGAATTAATTATTTATTATCCTTTTCATAAATACTTTCCTAGGCCAACATAACTGAAAAATGCTTAGGCTGTTGTAAAACACACACACACACACACACACACACACACGTTTTCCAGTGGCTAATTTGAAAAATGTCACTGTATTAGTTTTCATTTACATCTGTCAGGAAACATTTATATCTACATGTAAGGATTTTTTTTTTTTTACTTTCACCAGATATATTTTGTGGAGCATGCATTTAATTCGAATTTACAAATTGGTTTCTGTTTTTAACTAAACGCACCTTTTCAGCAGAAGTGACGTGCATGATGTCACAGATCTAACTTTTTATCTCCATGGCATTCAATATCAAGCCTCAAAATTGTCAACTTCTTTTTTTAGGGGCACCTTCTAAAAACTATAAGTCTGCTTGATTCATTCATAGAGAAGCCCTCAGACTGAAGTAGTGCTAGGTTTGGCATTTTCTTCTGCCTGTCATTGTTTGGAGAGAGTGTTCCTTGGGTCTCTCGTGATTTTGCACGTCTGGGGGACAGAGGTACTGGCAGCTTATGTTTCGGGTTGTCTTTTAAAGGAACTTTGTACAGCAAAGAACCTTGGAAGATAGAGATAGTGTGTCCCTTGGGAACACAGGACAGGGCTGTTTACTGTCCAGTGTAATAAAGATAATGTCTCCCTTTAGGACAAAGTTTAGACAGATCTGCTTGATCAAGGTTGGGATTCGTTAGCTGTGACTCAAACCCACCATGGGCACAGCATCCACCTGGGCTGTTCCGCATCACCCCTCTGGGATGGGGGGAGCCAGGGCAAGGGGGATCAATACAAAAGCGAAGCTCATGCTGTTTGCTCCGCCACGAGTAATAAATTCCTTCGTATCTGATCCTGGGGCCTCGCATCTTCTGCCAGCATCCACAAAACTTGGCAGCTAACTCATTAGCTTACAAGGAGAGTGAAATCGTAGACCCTTCACAGTTTGAAAATCACCTAATCAATAACCGAGATTGTAAAAAGGAATGAACAAAGTATCGTCCATGGGCTATATCCAGCCTGCAGCATGATTTCTCACAACCCATAAAAAAATTAAAAAGAAGATTGTGGCAGAGACCATGTGTACTCTAAAGACTATGGTATTTACTGTCTGGCCTTTAACAGAAAAATCTGCCAACCCCTGATGTAGAGAAAGCTCTTACTATAGTATCCCATACATAGTAAGTACAACATTAATACGAGCAAACAGACACCATTCATTATGTGCACTTTGCACACATCAATGCCTTTCACCCTCACAGCTGCCCTGTGAGGTGAGTACCGTAATTATCTTCGTAGAAGTGAGTACTGGAGTCTCTTCACACAGACAGACTTGTTAATTTACCCAAGGCCTCACAGCTGGTAAATGGTGGCGGTAGGGTTAGAACACAGGCCACCCACACCTGTGTTCTTAACCCCCTGCCGCCTTACTGGGATAGATACTTAAAACATCAAGTTCTTATGATGCAACTCTTAGGGACTTCCCAAGAGTTGATTTAGACACAGTCCTCTGAGGTAGGCTTCATAGGTTCCTACCTTTTGCAGATGAAGAAACAGAGACTCTTACCAGCTTGAAGCCTCACCCAAAGTTGTGTCACCATAAGCATTGGTACTGGGATTCAAACTCAAGTCCATCTGGCCCCAGAGCTGATATTTTTTTTCACAGCTTATTTTGTGTTGAATCTAGCCCTTATTTTGGCCCATTTTCAAAGTGACTAGCAGTATTTTTTTTTACAGCTGTCTTAAATTAATACTTCATGTTGGTTGTACATCATTTCTTTTCAGTCGATGGGCCTGTGTACTTTGGGGCATTTGTCTGGTCTGTAGATACTTTCACTGTTTTAAGGGTGATATATCTGCTGAAATGGGACGTAAGAGGAAAAATCTTACAATGTTCCATACTTCTTGGTCCATCATGACAAAGCAGGAAATGCGATGGGTAAAGCACCTTTTCCTCAGAAACTTAAAACAGATTCATTTTCAAATTCTGTGTTTGTGTTCAGGTAAAACAGTTGCACTGAAAGGCCTCATCATCTTGAAAATATATCAGTATTTAGTGGCTTGAAAATATTTTGTTCAATTTGGGGTAATTCAGTATTAAATTAAGATTTTCAGATCTAGTTTATAGAGCTCTAGAATTACATCAATATTGAGCTAGTTACTTTAAATTCTATTTTTAAGTAACCAAGAATAGGTCTGTGGATGCTGTTCTGTGTCATCTTGAGTCATATTTTTTAAACAATCACTTTTGATGATTTTGTACATTATCCCATCCACAGATGGTTTTCTCGTCCACCTGACTTTCAAATCTGTTTTAGTCCTGGGAATTTTGCTTAGGTCGAAGGAATGAGTGCATGTATCTTGTCAAAGGAAATCACAAGCCCATGTAGATGCATTCTTGCTTCCAGCATCTCGTGCGTTGAAACAGAACCCCAACGTGCTGAAGTTTCACATTGTTATGTGCTACAAGGATGCCCGTGTTTAGCACCTTCCTGGGTTGTTTCAGCACTTGAATATCATTGGAAGTCTCGAGATCCTGGGAATCAATCATGGGAGTTTCATGGCTCTGAATTCTTCAAAATCTGGATTCAGGGAAGAAGCCCATGTAGTAACTCAATTCATCTCTTTTTCTTGTTTTCCTTATAAGTTGATAGGAATTCAATGTCTGTTCACCCCAATGAGGGGGAATGATTGGGGTGGGAGATTTTCTCTTGTCCTTAGGTTTATCTTTACTTCTTGGTCATTGTGGAAGTTAGTTTTTCCAGCAGTGAAAATAGTCACATTAGACTGTGCATGGAGACGAAAGGTGGGGCACATAGGGAAGCAGTTTTCACATCACTCAGCCTTCTATACTTAACAAGTAAATCATGTGAGGTGAGGTAAGACATTTTGGCAGTATTTACACAGTCCAAAGAGCATGGGGAATTTAGTTTTTTGGTACTCCAGTCTGGCCTTTCTTTCTCAGGGATTGCTTAATAAGCATTGTGTACAGGTCAGGCAGACTGAGGTTCCAATCCAGGCTGCACACCTTCTCAGCTAGGAGACTATTGGTAAGTCAGTCAAACTTTTGGAGGAACAGGTAGCTCATCTGTAAAATGAGAGTCTTCCAATTTATGTATTACTATATAATAAATTACCCCCAAAGTAATTGATTGCTTCTAGCATCTTGTACATTGAAACATAACCTAATGCTTAAAACAACAACCATTTTGTTTGATCTTATGATTTTTGTGAGTTGGGAATTCAGGCAGGGCTCAGCTGGATGACTCTTCTGCTCCTTGTGGTGTTGACTGAGATCACCCAGTGGTACTCTGCTGGTAGATGCATTGGACTGGCCCTCAGCCGGTCCAGGTTGGTCACCCATGTGTCTCGCACCTTCACATGAGTGACTGTAATGCTGGGCTCAACTGGGACTGTTGCCCAGAGACCTACATGTGGCCTTTCCAACATGGGAGACTTAGGGAAGTCCTTACATGGTGGCTCAGGGCTCCCAGCCGAAGTGTTCCAAAAGACAGGAAGTAGAAGCTGCCAGTTTCTTAAGGCGTGGCTTAGAAGTTGGCACAGTATCACTTCTATGGACTGAGCAGTTACAAAGCCCACTTAGATTCAAGGGGAGCAGACATACACTCCACTTTCTCATGGTAGAAGTGTCAAAGAATTTGTAGCCATCTTTAATCTGCTGCAATAGGTAATAATGGCATCTTCCTCATTGCCTACAGAATAACCCCAAACTTTGTGACAATTAAGTGAGAGGACCATGTAAAGTACCAAGCACCTTGGATAGGCAATGGGAAATGTTCAGAATATTGTAGTTGTTTATAACAACAATAGCAATAATGCTGATAATAATAATGCTAATAATAAAATGAGGATGATACTGTTTTCACTTCACCACATCATATCCTAGTTGTTTAAAATCAGAAAGGATTTGTTGGAGAGGAATAGGGTTGCATGATTTACTTTTGCCTTTTACCTCCAGAAGGCAACATCCTCAGCAGCAGGTATGTTGAAGATCTAGAATTGTTTGTTGTGAAGGTCCCATCTCCAAATTCTGGGGCATCACCGTAAATGGTTATTGATTGCAGGCATTTTTTTTCTTGGTAATTTCTTTCATTCATGTGTTCTTCATTTCCACTCTCCTAATTCCGGGAGAAGTGTCAGTGACAGACTCTTCTGTTTCTCCACCTCCCAGTGCACTCTCCTCGTGCTGCCTGTTGCCTTCCAATAGTGTAGCTCTGATTGCATCCATCCTTAGAAGACCTTCAGTGGTGTCCCATGGCCTGACAATCAGGTCCAAACTTCCTAGCCTCCAGATCTTCCTTGAATTGGTCCTAGCCCACTTTCCCGTCCTTATTCCCCATGTGGTTTTACTTCCCATTTTCCCTAAGGTGATCAGTGTTTTGGGGTGGTGTGGAATTCAGAATAAACCACTTTGTTTATTGTGTAGCTCTGCTCAGAAGTATGTTTCCACAGAAGCCTGACCTCCACTGTGCCAGGTAGAGAACAGCATGCAGCATGTATTCAGGGAACTCATTCATTCAGTAAACATTTATTAAATCCAAGCCATGGGGAGCCCTAGAAGGAATTTAGAGCAGAGTTGTGAAATGATCAGATTTGCCTTTTAGGAGACCATTCTGGCAGCCGAGTGAGAAAGTAGGGTGGGGAGACCTGCTGGGAAATGATTCTAGTCACCCAGGCAAGAAATGATGAGTTCTTGAACAAACGTGGTTGCAGTGAGTACAGGGAAGAGGAGGCAATTTTGAGAGATGCCAAGGGGGTGAAATCAACCAGATTAGGTCAACACCTATAGGAGGGATGACAGGCAGAGTCAATGGAGAAGAAAGAATTGAGGGCTGGTTGGGGATTTCTGGCTTGGGCAGTAGTGTGTGGAGTGGAACTGTCCCTGACGACAGGAGATGGAAAGAGGGATGGATGTGGTAGGAAGATGGAGAGTCGGTTTTAGCCATGTTGAGTTCAAGACGCCGGTGGGACATCCACGTGGAAGTGATCCATTGGCATCTGCTTTTAGGTCTGGCACTCAGGAGGAATGGCTGGGAGGGGGTTTGACTAGGCACAGTCATATTGGCAGATTTGGACAGGACAGCCCAGCACCTGACCCAGGGGATCTGCTTGTCTCCAAAATTGCTTAGTTGTTTTCAAACTACTGTTAACAGAAAAAAACCCAAACTGTGTAAAATGATTTAAAGAGGTTTATTTTGAGCTGAATATGAGTGACTATGGCCCAGGTAACACATCTCAAGAAGTTCTGAGAAAATGTGCCTAAGGTAGCCAGGTTATAGTTTGGTTTTGTACATTTTAGGGAGAAAGAAATTGCAGGTAAAATTGTAAATCAATACATGGAAGGTATACATTGTGTTTGTCCTTACAGGTGGAACATCTTGAAGTGGTGGTTTACAGGTTATAGGTGGGTTCAGAGATTCTTTGATTTGTAATTGGTTAAAGAAATAAAGCTTTATCTAAAGGCTTGAAATCACTAGAAAGGAATGTCTTAAGATAAGGAAATCTGTTAATCACAGAGCAAGCCACAATATACTGACTCAAAGTGATCTGTTAAGCAAACTCTTGGCCTGCAGGTGTGACTTTACCTTTGCCTTGCATAGCCTTGGGTCCTCTTTGCAGGCTGAACTCCAAAAGGGAGGTATAATGAGGTGTGTATGACCGACCTCCCTTCCCTTCATGGCTGGAAACTCAGTTTTAAGGTTTTTCTGGGATCCCTTTAGCCAAGATGAGGTCTGTTCAATCATCGGGGGGCTTACGATTTTATTTTTATTTTACACTACAAACAAATCTACTCCTGAAACCCTAACCTAAAACCTCTCCTGTTACACCCTATATTTCAGCTAAACTGGAATCACATCCTGGTCTCCCTGAACACTGCATGCTTCTGTTCCTTTCCTGCTATTCCTTCGGCTTGGAATATGCTCCCCATTTCTACTCCCTGCCCTCCAGTCCCCTTTATGTCTAACTCCTCCTAGTTTGAAACCCATGGGATTTCAAGATTCCATCTGCAGAGAGTCATCACTCCTCCTTCCAACTCTCTAAGCACTTATTCTGTCTTTGATGGACGTATTGCTTAAAAAAGCATATTGTAGTAATTCTGAACTCATCCTGATTCCCTCCTGATTTGCAAACTGTGGAGGTCAGAATCCATGTTGGATTCCTCTCTTTTCGTGCATATAGTAACTCATATGGGAATTTGGGACCAGAGCTTTGGAAACCTAGAGCTATGCGTAGTTAACACCTCCCTTCAACTGTCCCTTTTCTGTGTCTACTTGCCCTGCATGATTGTGGCAGGAGTGGATCTCATTCTGTCCTGTTGGACACGTCCAACGTTCAGTGTTGCTGATCAGAGTAAGATCTTTGAGTCCATATGCCTCAGAGGCAAGGTGTTGATCATTTTCTAGCTTAGTCCTTCCTGCACATGCTCATTGCTGCTTCCGTTCCCTGGGCCAGGGCCCTCAGATCACCTTTCAGACTGAGCTGTAGACATAATCCCACCTTGGCATTCCCTTTTGGGAAGAGAAACAAATAAAATAATTCCTTCCCACGTAATACCTGGTGGATTCCCAAGCAGGCACTTCATGGAAGTATACTGAGTCCCTACTGCCTGCAGGGGTTAAAAATAAAATTCTCAGTGGTAAGAGAGCCTTTCTCCCCTTTTTGGCCCATTTTTGGTTTTTATTAATTTCTCGCGCTGCTGGTTTCAGGGTCCCAAGTCAGGGTGTGAGTCAGTTCAGTTCAGCAAGCACCAAGAACCTGTGAGATACCAGGCGCTTCTCAAGGTATGGGCCATGCAGTGTTCGCTAAGACTTGGCCTTTGCCCTTAGGTAATCCAAGCTTAAAAAGAAGATGTGATCATAAGATCTAAAACAGGGTGTGAACTCAGCCTGTAGGCATGTTTTATTTGGCTCACATACTTTTTTTTTTTAAGGGGAGAAAGTTCACTTAAAAACCTGGACTCTTCATTTCTTTCAAAAAACTAGAAAATCTGACAACATTGCTCCCACGTTTCTCAGGGGCAGCCCCAGTTGGATAGATGGGGTGTGTGTTCCCCCGGTGGGCTCCCACCCACCAGTCCCCATTATTTTGCACCTGGCTCACTTTCCCAGTTGATGCCAACTGGCTGGTCCATACCTATCACCTGTAGCATCTGGCTTCCCTGGAGTTGTGTGCTGAAGGCCTCTTTGGCTAAACTGCATCCTGAAGTATGAGTGATTTAGCCAGGTGGAGAGAGGTTGGGATGGCATTGTGGGGAGGGAATAGCACAGGCAAAAGGATTCTGCTAAAAACAAAACAGCATGCCGTGCTCTGAGTGATACTGTGTGTGAATCACGTGTTCTTCCCTCCCTTTTTGGAGTGGAGGGTGGAAGAGGAAGGCTTGGCTGGATGAAGGGGATTGTCCCCATTGGCCCATTTTGGAATCTTTTTTTTGTTTGTTTGTTTTTGTTTTTGGTAGTTGTCCCTCAAGAGAACAGTTTCGGCCCCAGAAAAATCCAGCCAAGGGCAACCAAACTACATTGCATGAATTTCTTTGTTTTTGCAACATGTAGTCTGATCCCAAAGTTGAACTTGGAGTCCTTCCTATGGCAGGCAGGACTACGCTCTTGGCAGAGTGTGCACTGGGAGGGAAGACTGGCCTTCTCCATTCTGCTCTGCCCCCGACTTGCTGCCCGGTCTCAGCCATAGCCTGGACCCTCAAAGTCTCTGGGCATCATCCTGCTTTGTATTCATCTCTAAAATTAAGCCTCTCAGCTGTTGAGGGTTTCTAAGATTGGCTTACAGTGTCACCATTTGGCAGTTTTGTGATGGCAAGAGGGAGGTTATCAAAGCAATATTTATTATTCACTAACCCATGAATGGTAGCCAATGGCTGGCGGGGCGGGGGGGAGGGCAGGGGCTTCGGAGCCAGCCAGCCCTCTTTCTTTGGCTCTGCTTCTCAGCAGCTCTTTGACTTGTGGTGGGTCACCTGGCTCCTCCCTGCCTCAGTTTTCCCATTTGTCAAGTGAGGTAATAGGGAGGGAGATTGGAGCTTGTTCAGACATAGCGCTAGCATCGTGCTGGGCAGAGAGCGGGCACCCAGCAAGTGGCATTGACAGTGTTACTAATTATAACCTAAGCGATGCATGCAATTTAATCACGCTCTGTGTGTCCCTAGAGATGTCAAGGAAAGATGGGCGAAGCAGGCGTTTCTAGTGTCCTGTTGTCTTAGCTCGACAGGAGCCCTACTCTTCCCCCTTCTCTCATAACCACTGTGAGCAACCTCAGATGCTTCTGGAAGTAGGTTGGCTATGAATTATAAGTAATTAAATAAATAAACTCTGGCTCCGCTGCCGAAGTTGGGATCACATTTATGGGACTGGAAGTCGAGCCTGTGTGTCTGTGATCTCTCGGTAGCTTGCCTCACTTGCACTTTGTGAGATTTTAGCACATTAAAAATAAAATCCGTTGTTTCCCACCCTCACCTGGAAATTGGGTGAGGGGCAGGGGCTAGGCTATTTACTATCTGAAAGTTGGGGAGGCTTTTGGGAACTGGGCCATCTCTCCTTGGTCCCCATTCTTTCCTTGTGTCTCCGAACTCTCATTAATATTTCACGGGCTTGTGATGGATAGTTTTTATTTATTCACGTCTGAGGTTCCGTTGTGTGAAAAGGACTCATTTTATAACATTACATATTCATGGCTTGGGATAGACGGGATAAGGAACTTATTATTAATGTGTCACTGTGGGAAACTTACTCTGGTTCATTTGCGAACCTTGTTAAATTTGGCGTGGTCAGCAGGCCCAGTGAAGTTCTGGATACGTTCATTCTCTTAACGGAGGGCAAAGAGTTGGCAGTTGCTTTTTCTTGATTCAGTAAAACAAGTTTAAATCTTATTTAAATCTTTTGAAATAGTAATTTGAAAGAAGAAAAGAGGAAAAGGGATGGCAGAGATTAAGTAGTGAAAGAAGGTCTGATTTTCTTGTTGAATATCCTTGTTTCTCGAGCATTTCCTGCCAGGTTTATGTAAGGGGCGAACTACTTACTAAAAGATGATGTAGGGATCCTTTCTGTCTTGCCTATTGCCATTTCTAGCATTCTCTCCTTGGGGCAAATTGTAATTTTCTCCACCTATGTATTCATCCTTGTGACCTATGCTCGGGATTCCAGGGAGTTCTCAATTTGGAGCTCCTCCTGGTCACAGAATTCCTTGCCTGGGACGAACAGAGGGGATATTAGCATACCATCGTGTAAATCAAAGCTGGGGGGAGGGCAGTGCACAGTGGGAAACCTGGCCCAATCTGCTTCGGAGTGAGCTCAGAAAGAAGGAAGCATATGTTGCACTTAGCTCTCTGCAAAGACAGGCGCTCCTCTCTGGCAGGGGCCGTGTGTAGGTTTCGCGGGATTTGTGGGGCTGTTTCATGTTCGCACGGTTTGCCTTGGCTGTGACATGGCTAGTGGTCACTGCACTTTAACAAACCCCTCCGTGTGAGAAGAGAAGCGAAATTAATGGTAGGAAAAGGACACGTTTTGAAATCTGGCAATTCTACACGTCAGGCATCAGACTTCGAAGGATGTCCAAAATAGTACGAATCGTGTGGCGCCACCTTTGCTACACATCATGGAAATTTTCAAGCACAGAATTTGTTAACGATGACTTTGCCCTGCCACGGGGATAAAAACAAGTGAACTTCTTTTTGATAACCAAAGTGATCATCTAATGACGTTGCTGCTGGGGTGTTAACAGTGTGAGTAGGGGACAAAGGAATGAAATATCCCTTAAAAGGCATCCTCTGATGTTGTTTCCATAATGCAAAACATTTGGTTCTCACTGGGATCCCATTGGTGGTTCGCTGGTATTATATTGCCATTTATATTGGAAAGGCAGGCAGTGCGAAAACTGTAGTCTATTAAGTTTGTGAGTGTGTGCGTGTGTATACAGTGAAATAATATCTGGTGTAATGTGAAGTGACAGTCAAAATTACAGCTTTTCTCTTGCCGCAAGGGTACTTCTCTGCCAAGTATAGTAATATTGTTGTGGCAGTGTTCAAGGTTGTCAGCAATTCTGGCTTACTCTGCGGAGAGTCATAATAGTGTGTGGAAGGAAGGAGCTTCCTGTCAGGGGAAATACTATAATTTTGATATATATTTGTTGGTGCCAAACTGCAATTAAGTAGGAGGTGTTGGAAGAAGGTTTTATTTAACCAGCTTGAATTTGTTAATTAATTAGCAAAAACTTATATTTGGAATGCTTCAAGAAATAGTTCAATGTTGTTCTCATAACTTGATTTTACACAACTATTTTTTTTTGTTTGTCTGTTAAAGAAAAGAAAACAAAATACCACCCTCCACATAAATAGTGCAGAATAAAAATTTTTCAACCACCAAGAGAAGGGAAAAATAAAAGACCTTGAATAATCTTATCTATTACGTTTTCTTTGGGGGGCATTTCCTGGCCCGTCATGATTTGAGTTCTACTTTGGTCATCTGACAGACACGTAGTATTTGGAACAACATCTGTTATGTGGTTTAACTTATACCTTGATTGGTCTGAGGTTGCACTGTAGGACTTTTCAGGTGACTAAATTAAAAAAAGTTGTCTTCCAGTGTGTGTGTGCGTATTTGAGTGTTACTGTTTTTGAAATACTAGTCTGTCTCTATTGTATTACCTGAGGAATGCTAGTTCATTACTTGGGATAGTAACGAGTTTTTTGGTGACAACTCCTCCTTCCGTTGTCAAGAAAGAATGAGGATGCCACCACAGTTCACTGTCAACTGCTATTCAGATGAAAAATACCTTCTTTTTGAATAAGTAGAAAAACCACGGGGGACTCAGATAGTGACAATATATTAAAAGCGCTAAGGCAGTTATGTGGGAAGACATAAAGAAAGATTTTGTTGTTTTAAAAAGCTATTTAAGAGTCTTGAAAAGCCATGTGTGTACGTGTCTATGAGTGTGTGTATATGCGTGTATGTGTGTGCGTATGTGCGTGTGTGTGTGTGTGCGCGCGCGTAGGGGGTGACCCCTCCCTCTCATATTGAGTATTTTGCGAATTAACCGAGTTTCATTCTTCTATAAAATATGAACCCAATAAGGTTTTATATGATCATAAAATGTGTCTACTTTTGTCTCTTTCATAAAACAAATATTCCCGAAGTATATTACAAAAGATAATTAATAAGCAACTCTCAAAGTTATTTTCTGAGGTTAATTATTACCCCAAGAAATCAATGTCCATTCCTTCCAGTTTGCGAGACTCATTTGTGACAGGTGTTTCCTAAAGGAGAGAGAGTGAAATGCTATGGGGGGCATCGTTCCCCAAAGGAAACGCCTCTGTGGCAGCCGTGATCTATCCAGAGCCGTCTTGCCTGGTTATCTCCCATGCTCGGAGAATGTGTGGAAAATGTAACAGAGCCGTTAGAATCTAGTGTAGTGGATTGGTGATAGTAAGGAGCAACAATTTTCTTCATATTGTTAAAATAAAAGCGAGATACCTAATTGGCCTAATTGGCCTAATTTGAGTCTTCACAAAAGAGAATAACTTGGCTCTTTTTTGCTAACTTTGTTGACCGGCCTGAGCTAACGTGTCAGGGGAGACAGCACAGGTCTGTTTTCGTGATGATTGCTGTGCCTGTCCTGGGACACAGGTGAGTATAGAGGGAAAGGGGAAGAGAAATTTAAACCTGAACTATCTCCTAATGGAAAACAGAAAACCAAAAATGAAGTGAATGAATCTCTTTCCCCTCTTTGTGATCCTCTGTAAAAGTCATCAAAATCACACTCTGTTCTCACCAGGCCCTGGAGTTTCGTGAGCCAAGACTAGAATGTTCCAGGCTGTTACAGCTAATCATGGCAGGCTCTGCCCAACTGGGAGAACAATTTGGCATGGTGCGATTTCCCTTTAAATTAAATATGTTCTTCGGGTACAGTTTTTTACAAAAAGTTTCCTCCCCCACTTTTAACTTATTTTATCTTCCATTGCTGGACCTAGAATTGCATATCAGTTGGAGGGATCGATATTACATATCAATATTTGGAATGGTAGTTGGAATGATAGATATTGCACATATTTCACATGTTTTAAGATTAACATATCAATACTTTGTGACATTCAGCAAAAAAATGCAATAACTTCTCAGGATCAGGTAAGAGAAACAGCCAATCAGTTGATCTGGATATTGATTCATAACCTGTAGGATCCCATCAGACTGACTGGGTAGGTGGAGGTATAGAGGTATGTGACAAGGGCCAAGAATAGATTTCTCAGTTAGTTAATCAGGAGTTTCCTCTTACATTTGGAAAGGTCCAAATTCAAACTAGCTTACGTGGAAAGGGTCATTATTGGCTCACAAAATGCAAAGTTTTGTGCAGGAGTCAGCAAAGTTTCTCTGTAAAGGGACAGATAATAAATATTTTTGGCTCCATGGGCCACGTAACTACTCAACTCTGCCCTTGTGCTGTGAAAGCAGGCATAGACAATATGTAAAGAGTTGGGCATGGCTGTGTTCCAGTGAAACTTTATTTATGGATGCTAGAATTTGGATTTCATGTAAATTTTCATGTGCTGCAAAATATTATTTTTTTCCCCAACTGTTTAAAAATGTAAAGCATTTTTAGCCGTGGGCTCTACAAGAACATATGGCAGTGGTCCAGATTTGGCCCAGGGTATGGTTTACCGACCCCTATTTAGAGTCTAACTTTTTCCAGAGCTTAAATATGCCATAAAGGCCCCTGTCTTTATCTAATCCCTGGGTTTTGCTTATCTTTTATGTGTTATATTCTTGAAAGAGAATATTGTCTCTGAGTGGGGATCAAGATGGCACTGGCAGGCTAGCACTTTCTCATCTTACCAGCCCCAGCAACAAGAAGTTGTTTTCCACACTACCTTTCACCCCAGGGCCACAGGGCAGGGGATTGGCCTAATTTGAGGCAGACACCTACCCCTGAATCAGTCATGGCCCTGGAGGATGGGGTTCTCTCCAGCCTGGAGAGTCTAGACTGGAGTTAAATGTCCTTGTTCTACACGGAGTACAGGAGACCCCGTCCCCTAATGCAAAAATGAGGTCCATTTTGGCAACAGAAGCACATAGGAAAACATCCTGGACAGACAAATCTATAGCTTCCACAATGCACTGTGATCCTTTTATGGTTTTACATTGTAATTTAGTTTTACATGTTTCTGAAAACATAAAGAAGGAATCCTTTCTGGGTGTAGCTTCAAAAAGGAGCATATTGGTCTCTTATCAATGAACAGCAAAGGACAGCTCTTTATAAATTACGCTGCTATATGAGCATTCCTATTTCTGTCTCATCGGTACCTGCCTTAGGTCCTGTTTCCTGGAAGTAGAGTTCAAGGCAGGCTTCTTGTTGAAGTGATTTGGTGGGGGTGCGTGCTTTCAGAAAGGCAGTAAGAGGAGTGGCAAAGGGCAGGGAAAATGTCCAGCAAGGATATGCCCTCAGCTGAAGACCTGCTTTAGCCTGATCCCATCGGGAACTCTAGGGTGTGAACTGTACCGCAAAGTTGGTCCTGTTCAGACTGCCTGGCTGGGCAGTCAGTGATTAGGCAGTGTCTACTGAAGAAGCATGGACATCACCTCTCAGGTGAGGCAGGAAGGGGTAGCTGTGAGTCACCAGCAGGTGCCACAGCCTCTCTGGATGCACCTGCCCAGTAGAAGAATCTGGGGTAAGAAGGCACCACTGCAATGCACCCGTCTTCAGCAGAGAGAATTTTCTCATAAAGCGCTCATCCATGCAAGGAGGAACAATGCAGACACAGAAATACTCTGCCATTAGGGCTTGTACCTGAGTGTTCACTGACGCCTCAAGTGCAGGTGTATAAGTTGATGTCAAACCTTTCCTCCTGCCCTCGACCTCATACCTACTTTCCACTCGCTGACCTGTTTACTTCCACACAGTGATTTTCAAATAACTTTTGTTCAGTGAAACTCAAGGCTTTTCAGGATGCTGTGCTAATGTCTTGCTTTTTTAATTGAGTAAATATATTATACACAGCTGGGTAGGTTGTTTCCTTGCTGGCCTTGCTGCTACAATTTGAAAATGGATACAATTTTCTTTAATTCACATAGAATGAATGTGGCATTTATTCCTGGTTTCCTGCGGCTCTCCTTTAGAAAATGTATTTACATGGACATTTTTGAAGCACTTTTTAAGATTTGAAAAATTAAAAAAAAAAAAAAAAAAGGAAAACCCTCTTCCTTCCCCCAAACAATGGTTACATAGTGACAACAGTGGGTTGAGCTAAATTCAGCTACGTCAAGGAAGAGCAATAAAAGGAGATGGATTGTTCTCTAAGCTTCACTTTATTGGATATTGTAATTGACATATAGTTGTCATTTATAATCATCTGTCCATTCCTGTGAGTTGGGAGCAGTAAAGTTAATTGTGGCAGCTCATTTGCATTAATCTCACCTCTGAAGGGTACAGTAACCCATTAATATCATGTCATGATGAATTATCACAAATAACATTGAACATATTGATTAATGATCTCTGAGATTTGTATCTCGTTAAAACATTTTGTTAGCTCTTTAAACTTTTAAGCCAACAACCATTGCATGTAGGAGGGGCTTAGAGATCATCTGAGGGGTGGTGGTGGGTGGAGGCGAACATTGTAGGGTCATTGGTTTAAGGAGTTGGACTACCCAGTTCCCATTAGATTTTTCTTTTTTCCTGAAGCCAAGCACTTTTTCTTGGTACCCTCTTGCTACTTTTCACTGAATAGTGGTTTCTTCAAAACAGTGGCTTCTTTGATCATAAACTGGATGTGATTCTCAACTGGAATGATTTTAGTAACATTTTTATGAATTACCCTTTCGGTACGTTAAATGTTGGCTTTCCGAATCTCTTGCTCATCTAAATGTGCTTGCTACTTTGAAGTGCACGAAGTTACTTTTGTCCATTACATGAAAATTTTCAAACTTATATGTTAAAAACATAGACCACAGATGGGATGAGTTGTCTGAGATGAAATAGCATTATTTTAAATATCACTTAACTAACTCCTGGTTTTATAAAGTGTCATTACCTTTTTCCTGGGTACTCTCGTCTTTCATGTGATTGCAGAAGATTTTTATCTCCTCTGGACATTTCCACAAAACAAACACAAAAGAGTAGCAGAGATATCATTATATTGGCTACACACACCATGTGGGCATTAATAAAACGATAGTAAGTTCTCTTTAACAAAGCCCTTTGCAGAATTTCCTGGTAAAAGTTTAAATACAGTAGACACAGTAAAATGAAAGGTTGGCATAGAGTTGAATTAAAAAGCTTGGTCCTAACAGCTTTTTCCTGTGTCGGTTGCAAGAGTGATACATTATTTGATCTCTCAAACTTATGTATTTCTTCCACTATGTTTACTATTTGTTTTGTTTTCTTGAGATAAGTATTTAACAACTAGCAAAATGTTGGGAGCAGTCTCCTCTGCTGTCTATTTAGGGAAGATGGAACTGATCTTTCTGAAATAAGGATGCACGTGAAGATGATATCATTAATGCCTGCTAGCTTGGGTGGTCTTAAACCTAGAGGACAGCAGTTCGGAAAAGGGGCCAGTGCTTTTGCTTTGTCAATAGACCTCCAGCCTTGGATCCGTCATTGCTCCAACGAGGGAGGGATTGTGCCCCTCGTGCATATCAAGAAGCAAGTTCTGTGAAGGCACAGCACATGTGATGATGGTTCAGCACCAGGAAGGGGTCTGACTGTAAAGAAAGCCAAATGCATGATGGCTGAACACTGGTGGGGAAAGATGTTACAATTATGCATTGTTTGTACCTTTAGCCAGCAGGTAAGGACAGTGATGCCATTCTGACTTACTCTTGGATGCTTGGTTTTATGGAGGCATCTTAAAACTGTAATTGGACCATATGTGCAGCAATCGTTGGGCCTAAATAGCTAAGGACAAAGTAGATTGCTTACTTGTAAGAGCCCTTTCCGTTCCCTCCTTTGTCAGGCCCGTAATGTTCCTCACCCACTGAGTGTTTAATATCTGTGTTTTCAAATCAAAGAACAAGCTTTTTGTCTCCCAGGATAGTATCTTATAAAGCCAACCTCTTTATTACTTCTCCAGTTTTAAGACTTTATTACTTGCGACCTAAAGGCTGCTAGTGAATTATGCAGGTTAGCCCTCCCAGCACCATCTCTACCCACTTTTCCTCCACCTTTTTGGGGGTCCAGATAAGTACAAGGAGAGCTCAACGTGTGTTCATTTCCGTCCGCAGTATTAATCCTTATTCATTTTAAAAATCTGCTAACGGAAATATTTCCATTCAGCTCATTAATCAATTGTGATTTTCATTCCCTTGTTTTGTAAAAGCTGTTGCAATAAATACTTTTTTCACAAGGCGAAAATCCAAGAGATGGATGCAGCCAGCGTAATTAATTGCACCCAGTTACAGGAGATCAGCAAGTTTGTGAGATTCACATGCTGCTATACCATATGGTTGCCCAGTAGGCGAAAAATTTGATTAATGTTTTGAAGGAGATTTTTTTCAGCAAATATTACAGCCCCAGATGAGGTGGGGTTTTTTTCTCCCCATTTACTTTCCAGTATTGTTAGACTTAGCTGAAGGAACCAATCCTCTGATTTAAAGCTTAATAATATTGTGATTCAGTGAAAACTTAACATGCAATAAAAATTACATTCCTCCTGTCTCTTGTGGATACAGAAAAATAATACATTATGTCTTTGTTTGTGATTAAGTAAAATGTGATTGTTGGATTCTAGAACTGGATTTTTTTCCCCTTAAAAAAACAAACGTAACTGTGGTTTTAATTGATGCATTTTTGTATGATTTATAAGCAATATATTTGGGCAGACTTTTAAAAGTAAAAGGAAGCACCAAAAAACCAAAATGAAATAAAATGAATCAATGAACATCTTCTTCATTATATACCCCATACCAATTAGACCATCTTAAAGATAACTATGTATCTGAGTATTATAAGAAAGTTTAAGCTGTCTGTACTCTGTTATCCTAAGGTATGTTAGTTTTGTAACCACTCAATATTCATTGTTAATTTATCCTATATTTTTTAAAAATCTCCAGATTTTTAAATCAATTTTACAGTTTCTTTGCTTTTTTTTTTTTTTTTTTAGTTAGAAAATCTGTTTTATCTTAACAGCTCTCTGACATGCTGGACACCCATTCTCTCTCTTATGGCACTGCCCTGCTGGGGTCATGTTCTGACTTTTCTCTCCAATAACTGGGAGGGAATTAACCATTTGGTAATGTAACAGGACAAGATGTGGTAGGCCTGACCTCGGCATTCAAAAAACAAGGTTAAATTTTGGAAACATGTCAGAACTGGCGATGGACTTTATAAGGACAATAAAATAAACTCATTTCTCCACTTTGGTGGATGATGCGTGATGCTTCATATGGTGAAGCTTTTCTGTTTTTCTTTTCTTTTGAAACGGTTATTAATTTGTAATTGCCTAAGCAATATATGACTCTCCTTAAATCTTTTTTTTTTTTCCTTCTCCGAGACAGAGTCTTGTTCTATCTCCTGGGCTAGAGTGCGGTGGTGTCCTCAGAGCTCACTACAACCTCAAACTCCTGGGCTCACGTGATCCTCCTGGCTCAGCCTTCCAAGTAGTTGGGACTACAGGCTCGAGCCACCAAGCCTGGCTAATTTTTCTATTTTTTGTGGAGATGGGGTCTCGCTCTTTCTCAAGTTGGTCTTGAACTCCTGGCCTCAAGTGGTCCTCCTGCCTCAGCCTCCCAAAGTGCTAGGATTACAGGCGTGAGCCACCATGCCCAGGCCCCTCTCCTTAAATCTTAATTTCTGTGGAAATGAACTATTAGTTCAAGTAGTTGGAGCATGGTCTTTAACCATATATCAGCCTGGTTTTGAATCCTTTGAGTTTTGGTAAATAGCAAGTTCTCTCTTCTAGAGTCACAAAAAAAAAATCTATAAATTTGATTGACTAGTACTCCAGAGAGAGACTTAGTTCAAAAAGAATTATGTTGTCATCACTGAACAAAACAATAGTATATGCTGTCATCTCTGAAAGGTCACATGATTGTTGCTCTGCTTTTTCTGTTTTGTTTCTAAAGCAGATTAAGGGCTCTATGTGTGCTCTGTTTTCCAATGGCTTAACAGGGAACTGGTTCAATCAAAATACAGAGGGAAAGGGCAGGGACCAGGCCAAAGGGCCATCTCCTCTGATTTTGACTTATGAAGTTAAATCTTTAAGCAGAAACCTTGCTGGTTAGACTGTTTTTCATAATTTCATTGGATGAGGTTTCTAATCTTCTTTTCTAAACGTTTTTGTTTTAAACTGTAAAGATTAATTAAGTAATAATTATCTGCAAATGCATAAAAAGAAGTGTTTCAGTGATGGCCTGTTTTAGTGTGCCAATACAAAGAAACTAGTGCAGCCTATCTCTTTCCTACTTTTGAGCTGAAACTTCTCTTTTGTTTTCATCGTGCCCCTCCACACGGATTTTTATAGTGATTCAATTTTATGTTTTTAATTTTAACCCTTCTGCCTGCACACTGAAGTGATGCAGTTTTAGAGACACCATTTAAGATAAACGTTTCCATAAGATGTAACTAACTTTTTTCCCCCTTTAATTTAGCCATGTTTAGCGAATATTTTTTAACTGTGCCATTTAAGGAATGATGTTTTTGAATGCCCACTACATTCAAGAAACTTTTTATGGTCACCTCCAATTAAAGACTGGGTTTTTAAATGAAAAAAGGAAACACTTTTTAATTTTTATTTAATATGGCAAGTGAAACATGAACAATATATGATCAGTTGGCAGGAGGCGGTGTGTTGAATTATTTATGAGTTTACTTTTTTCCCCCCTTTAACAGCACGTACATATATGAAATTCATTACCGAGTGATAGGACGATTAACTTATGGTAATAAAAGTAACTTTTGATCTATTCCTAGTAATTTCATCTAGGTTGGCCTGATTTTTGTTGTTGTGGTGGTGGTGGTGGTGGTTGAGGTTGTTATTTTAATGGCATTTTGGAAAGGGCAAGCCTATTCTTGCACTGTTCAAGTGCAGTGTTTTCCCTGCAAAGAAGAAGAAATGTGTTTCTTGTCCCCCTTTTGTTAGTCATGCATACCTCCATGTGATTTCACCAGGACAATTATGCCAAACCTTTACATCCTAGTGGAGCCTAATGCATTTGCAACATCTCCCTTTATATTTACAACTTTTACTTCCCTAAATGTAATCTTTTTTGAGGGAGAAAATTCCCAGAGTATCAGTTCCCTTTGATAGAACCTCCTTTTATGGGAACTAACCACATTGGGACATAATTTATAGGCTGTATCAGATGATTTACTCTATCTGAGCATCAGTTAGGTAGGGGTTGCTACATTTTTCAAGTGGGAAAAAATCCAGACAAGTTTAAGAAGAAGAAAAAAAAATCATCCTGGGGGTAGGCAGAAAAAAAAAAATTATCCTTGGGGGTCTCACAATTTGAGATTGTTGAGTGTTGCCATGCAAAACTAACACCCAGCGGGAACGTTCTGCTTTTCTCACAAATTCTCCGTTAACACAAGGCGTGTCAGCAGCTGGCAGCACGAGAGTCAGGGCGCCAGGCTGAAATGGAGTGGAAGGCGGCCCTGGCTGGAATCTTGCTGGGAACCTGGAGCGCTGGAAGGTAAAACTTTACCTAGTGCTGGCAGCGTAACTTTGCCAGTCTGTTTCTTCCCGAGCTTCAGGCCATGCTGATGTTCAAGTTGAATAAATGAGAGCTAATGATTTTTTAAGGCTTTTTTAGTGATTTGTCTTGGGAATGCTAAGTTGGCAAGAATAAAACCTAGGCAAGGAGAGTTGATTTTTTGATGACCCAAAGAAGGCATGTCCTAGAGTGATTTAGTAAAGCTCAAATAGCCTAAGATTTTTCCACATCGGGGAAAGTGTATAGTTATCAGAATTACTTACTAACAAACAAAGGGGAAAAAAAGATATTATGCTACAGAACAGTGCGAAGGAACAGGGTGGCAGCTCCCACAGGGAAATGGTCTGAGAAACCTTCCACCTTGGGGGTCCAAGGCAGGGCTTTCCCAGAGAAGGGGTTCCACTGTCCCACTTTGACCGTTGACAGGAAAAAAATAAAATCGCCCTAAAGGGAAGTGAATCACGTCATGAACAAAGGCAAGGATAAGAGACCGAGTTGATCCATACAGATCCCAATCAAACCTTTTGTTGTATGTTCTAAATAACCAATATTTCATAGTGAAAACACTGTGTTGCAGCCTTATGTTCTTTTATACTGGCTTGGATGGTCTGCTGCTTTTGAGGAGGTCCTGAATAAAATAATATGGGCTGTAGAGAGAAACGCTGTTTACTTGACAGGTGTTTTTGAAAGTTTTACTGGCCTACAGTGTGAACCAGTACCTAGCAAATTTAAGGATATTCACGGCCATTTTCAGTGGTCACTTCATTTTTATTTCCTTGAAGAATGAGGTCATTGTATTCTGTTTATAATCAGAAGTGCATCATCAGCCCACGAATTTAGTGAAAGGTTTATAAAGTCACTTTTATTAAAATGTAAATGTGTAATTGCTGTGCGTGCACACTTACACGTTTTAACTAAAATATCTTTCTGTTTTCCCCCTTGTGATGTGTTTAACTAACTGATGACAGTCTCTTTCGTATACACATCTTTGGGGTTTCTAACATTTGAAATTTTATCCGTTGGAATTGGTCAAAGAAAACCCACTCGGCGACGTTTACTAAGAGCGCACTCTCTGAGCAGACATGTCAATATCTGCCCACGTGTTTATTTGTAATTAAGGTGAAGATGCTTGAGAATGGGTTTGCCATGAATCTGGAAACACAGAGCCAAGCCGTTTCCTGGTGAATGATGTATGACAGTTTGCTTTGTGCTTCCTCTGAAAAGAGAATTGTTCCTGTGGCATTGCCACAGAGAACAGCTTTCCTGTAGGGCTCGCAGTCTTAACTGTTTCAAACTCCTGTTGTTCGGTAAATCTGTCAGAAGGGTCTGCAAGGGACCATATTTATGAAGAGAGTGTAGAGTGGTCAGTCTAAAAAGCTCCTTAGTGTAGTACTTTGAATTTTAAATTACACACATAATTCAAAGGTAATGTAACTTGCCGTGTCGGACTTTAGTCCGTTCCGTTAAATGGAGAGAAATGACTGACGTGAAGAATGACTTATTGATTCTTGGTGGGAAAATGACTTCTGTAATGTAGGAAGTATGGTAAAAGGAATGGCTTAATTATTTAGGGAGCACTTTTCAAAATATGCTTTTACAGCAGTACAAATTGTATATATACAAATTGTACGACTAGGTCCTTTTTTTTTTTTAATTCTTTTGTAAGGGAAAGTTATGACAAGGCTTATGTTATTTAGTTGCTAAGGCAAAGTTAAAATTTGCTTAGACACCTAAAAGGCTTTAACTAAGAAATATACAAGGGGTAATGAGAAGCTTCTAAACCCCTTAAAAAACATAACTTCTTTTAATTGCTGTTTCTTATTTACATTATATTCAGGCTAGTGCTAGGGTCGTTCGACTGCCAAGATTTACAAAATACACTTTCTCTCTCTCTCTTTCTCTCTCTTTTTAGTTTATGATGTTTTTCAACAGTGTCATAAACTCACTTAATCTGATTTCATCAAGTAAATATATGGGAAGTTGAGATGACATATTTTAATCTGGCATTTGAAGAAATATTCATAAAATATCAGATAAAATATTTATATTGGCCTTTTCCTTCTGATCTGTCTCTTGATTCAGTGTGTATTCTTTGCTTAAGGACCACAGCCTAATGTTATTTTGACTGCATTTCACAGAGTTGGCAGCCTTTCAGATAAACAGCATATTTGTGGTTAATTGGTTGAACATGTTCTATAATTATAATTATATTAAAACCTTAATGTGCTTGAACATTTGCCCACCGAAGGCCACTCACACGTACTAAGTTATGTTTCTGTCGTTATAACTAAGCTGGCTGGTGGCTGACACTCGGCAATCGAGGCAGGACAAAGAACCTGGGAATAATATAGAGGCTTCTCATTATTTCCGTCTGAAACTGCTGTTCGGATAGTTTTAGAAGTTGGCCATGAAAACTGCCTTCTGGTTGTAACTTGGATCCCAAGGTTTCAATCTGCGGGCTAACGTTCCTTCAGATTTTCAAAAAGGATCGGCTTGGCTTTTTATCAAAGTTACACAATGGCTGTGAGAGAAAAGCAAAATTAGCACTTTATCAAGTTTTGGGCACTTTTCCAAGGCCATCAGGGAGCAGGGAAAGTCACTAAAGACCACTGCTTAGAACCAGGCCAGAAGCCGTCTTTGAAATGAGCGGAGAGGTCTGATGGCCAACACCTGAGGGAGGGAATTCCCCTTTTGTGCTCCTTAGCGATGCCTTCCAGAATGATATAGAAGCCCTGTGGACTTAGCAACTGAGAATCCCAACATCATCTTTTCTGGATATTGGGTCAACCGTAAGATGGTACCTTTCCCTGTATAACAATCTAATTAAGTCAAGGTCTGTGAACCACTTGTTTTTTGTATGACCCATGAGATAAGGATGGTTTTTCCGTTTTTAAATGATTGAAAACAAATAAATAATGTTTCATGACACATGAAAATATATGGAATTCAAATTTTAGTATCTGTCCATAAATTTTTATTGGGACACAGCCATGCTCGTCTGTTTATGTATTGTTTATGGCTGCTCTCATGCTACAGTGGCAGAGTTGAGCAGTTGTGGCTGAGACATCATGGCCCTCAAAGCTGAAAATATTTACTGTCTGGGTTCTTTACAGAAGAATTTGCACCCTTCTCATCTAAATGATGTCCTTCAGTTTTTGTCTCTCACCAGACTGATAGTGCCATGAGGATAAAGGCTACTCCTCTTTCAGAGCTGGGCCCGTAGTAGGAGATATTGGGTGGGTGAACAAGGTGACACCAAAGCTGTGAGTCTGTCATTTTCTTATCTTTGGCTTAACAATGGAACACAGTTTATGAAATTTGGAAATCTGTTTCCAAACATGTTTGAATTGATTTTTATGGCCTCTTAATTAACCCAATAAAAATGGTAACAACACAGCAATTTTAAGAAAATAACAGAGCCAAGTATTTTTTATAGCCGTGCATGCAAACTGCATTACGCACACATGCAGTATTTATATGGTCCAAATAATTATCTTTTGGACTTAGAACACTTTAAATTAGGATTTACTTGAAAGATTATGTTCTATATCATTTTTTTAAAAAGGAAAAAAAAAAAAAAGCTCTTCCCAATTTATTTACATGCTGCAGCAATTCTGGCACTGCTAAATAAGGCAGGAAATTCCATTAAGTTTAAATGTGCTGTCCTTACCCTGAAGTATTTGGAGGGCTTTGTTGAAGAGCCAGTGGGTTCAGACAGATCTCAGTTGCAGCGCTGAATGTGCACTTCATTAAAATACTTCGTAAGGTATTCAAGGATGGGTTGGAATGGTGAGGATTCCAATTCGGAATCTTCAGGCCAGTAATCTAGGCCAAAGGTATCCTGCCAGGATGGTAGGAAATTTCAGAGCCTCATGGAGACTCCCCTTGGTGGGCACACTCTGGTAAAGTCATCATTTTTGTTGGTTCCTTGCTTCTGGGCCATTCTTGGCCTGCCCAGTCAGAAACTTTAGCCTCCAAGGTATCTGAGCCTTTCTTTCTTCTCTCTGACTCAGGACATGTCCTTCCTGGATTTTGGAGTGAAACTAGGACATAAACCTCCCTCCACCCCTCTGTTCTAGCCGTGTGGCTTCAGGCAAGTGTCCTCACCTCTTTGAGCCACTAGTTAACCCCAAAACAGGCATCTGCAAGAATTAAGAAGGAGAACATTTGTAACCTCCCGGGGAGCTGTGTGGTGCTTAATAAGCAGGCAGTAAGGGTTAGTTATCTTTGCTCTCTCTCCTGCCACTTTTTGTAACTGAGTCCAGGCATCTTTAGGAACAGAAGTCTGGAAGAATGGTCCTTCTTCCTCTTGTGTATTCCCTGTGACAACCCAGTACCGTTTTGCTGGGTTACGTGTCCTTCCTCCCTCCTTTGTCTCTCCCTCTTTCTTACAGTGGTTCTAAGATCTACGGGTTACTTGTCTTCTTCTCTAAGCAGGTGCTGGGTGGTTGCCTGTTCTTTCTCCCTCCTATGCTGGTGGGAGAATTGTGAAGTAGGTCATAGAGCAGAATCTCTGTTGCAGCCTGCTCTGGTCAATTCTGGCAGCACCTCATCCAAGCACAAAGGAACCTTTGTTTTCATTCAAGACCTTCGTAAACGGTGATTCACAACCTTCTTCAGGATCCCTTCCTGTTTAGCAGTTTGGATCCCTGCACAGTCCTGTGTCTCCTGCTCATTCATCCCTCTATTGCCCATCACCAGGTGGGCTAGCTTCCTCCTCTCCTTGTTTGAGTCACTCAGATGGAGCCCTAAGTGTCCTCCCTTCCTCAAGAGCTAACATCCTTTAATGAGTTCCTGACTGTTTGTCCAGTTTAACCTTCTCTGCACGTGACTCAGCTTCTCTGTGCCAGGTCCAGTGCTAGGGTTGGAGACACAGAGACACAAGGCACACTTCTTGCCCTAAAGAGCTCACAATGGATAGGTCTCATCTACTCAGGAAAGTGTTGTTGTTCATGGTCTGCCAGGAAGATTTCCAATGTTGCTGGCTTCTATAATACTTGTTCTATAAGATTCTGTTCTACTCGTTCTATAAGGCTCTTGTTCTGTATGTTCTGCTGTGTGTGTGATTCCCTCCTGCCAATAAATAGTTCCCTAGTCATCCAGTGTTTATATTCCTTGACGTAGGTTTCCATTTTGTACTTACCTCATTGTGCTGTAATTATCTATTTGTGTGTGTGTACCGCCTGCTAGACTGTGAGCTCCATGAACGGCTCCATAAGACAGCTTTATGTCCCCAGAATGAGGCAGAAAAAGAAAAAAAGGAGGGAAGGAAGAAAAGGAGAGAGGGAGGAAGGAAGGGAGGGAGAGAAGAAGAGAGCTCTGTCAGTGTTTGTTGACTGCATAAACGAGTCACTAAATGCACAAACAAGCAAATGAACAAATGAATGAATGTATGAGGGGGTTGAGAACAAGATCTGGCCTGAAGGAGACACAGGGCTTTCTGTTTGGGGCTCACGTGGGAAAGCTCTGAGATCCCCTACTAGGCCTTGTTCACAAGTCTGGGTTGCTCCCCACCCAGACTCATCCTGGCCTGTTTCATAGGTATTGTGGGGGCTATTGTAGGGATGGTGGTTAAAACCTGGAGGAAACCCAGGAGTCTCATGTTCCCTTGGCTTCTGTCAGAACCAGTGGCTCTCACTTATTTCTAGGTCTTGGCTGAAGATGTATCATACTAGAGCAGAAAGAGTGGCTTGGGTTAATTTAAACAGAAACGTGCAAGTCAGCTGACTCAGATGTCCTTGTCTGGATGGGGAGGAATGGGCAGGTGGTGACTTGGAGAGCAGGGTGGAGAAACCACTGCAGATTCTTCGCAGGATCTGAGAGGACATAGCATCCTTATCTCCAATACCAGTTGTTTACGTTGTCAAACTGAGACTGGTTCTCAAAATTAGGCATGCAGCAGAATCCCATGGAGGGCTTTTCAGAATACATGTCACTGGGCTTCACCACAGCATTTTTATCTTAGAACTCCTGGAGTGGAGCCCACAGATCTGCATTTCTAGCAAGATCCCAGATGATGTTGATGATGCTGGTTCGGGTATCGCATTAGATTAAGGGCTTCGCTAATTTCAGCTCCAGAGTATTGACTCATGGGTAAGATTCCCAACATCCACAGTTTCTTTTGGTCATTACTAGGGTAGAATCTTATTTTCTGAGTATGAAAAGCATCGAAGTTATTTTGGTAAAATGCTTTTGCCATCATTGCTTTTAAACCAGCTCTCTGAAGTGAGAAAACCAAAAGTAAGTTTCTTTTATTGAGACAATTTGTTGTAAATATGAGTTCCGCATCACATTTAGAAAATATGTAAAGCCCTACTTTGAACTTATTTTGTTCAATCTATCTGTATTGTCTGGTGTTTTCTATATATATTGGATGTACTTGCCACAGATGTCGGTTTTGTGGTAATACTACTTTTTTACATTAAAAAATCCTGAAATGAAAATGTAACTTAGTCTTATTATTGTAATCTCCCCTTGCCTTTTTGCATGGATCATTTGTTTGTGAACTGGTTATTTCAGGAAGGGCTCAAAGGTAATTTCATGGTTTATAGCATTTATATTGGCGCCTTTAATGAGCAAAACATATTGTTTTCTAATACATGAAACTAGGAATTCATATATATGTGTATATATATAAAATTTTCATTTTCTAATATTACATGTATATCAAGTTCAAGACATTGAGAACAACCACATAAAGAAATTATACTTCTGTACACAAGGGAAATATGAAAGTTTTGTAATGCAAAAAATAAAAAATAAAAATCAACATATGCAGGCTTATGAGATGATTTTATTTTTAATGAATCCAAACGATAGCAGGGAGTTGCTGTTGTGTTTGTGCATTGTACAGCAATTCATATCTAAAAATATGGTAACATATGGCTTTGTTTTTATTTAGTTTAGGAATTCATGCACCTAAAGGAATTTTGAGAGCTCTGGGTCTCATTCGGATGTTGTACACAGCAACCAAATAAGATAAGCTGGTGCAGGGAGTTTCTTTTACTCGGATTATTAAGACTTGACCAATTCACTTTTTTTTGGTGGTGCTTATTAAACTCCAAAACTTTTTTGCTTATTTGTGAACGATTCTCTTCTCTTTTTATTATTGTATTTTAGAAGGCTGAACTGGTGAAATTTTTTGGCCCAATAAAAATATGTCCTGGATTGGGAAAGAGTACAAGCTTCTTTTTCTAGCCCTGGAGTGAGGTGGCTCTCCGGCCTCTGGGTTCATTTGACGTCCTGGGGAGTCATTGACACCCACACACTCCCAGTCACAAGACCTTTCCCTCCCGTCCAGATTGTGTTTGCTTTACGGCTCTCGCATGGAGCATGCAGCTGTGTAAACCTGAGAATGGTTTCTACACAGCTTTGATCTTTGCATGTATCAACAGTTGCCCTCAGTCCCTGAACCCTGTTCCATGGCCCCATATTTCTTGGATTTTTCCATTTTCTGGCAATTATGGCATTGCCTAGGGAGCCTTCCAACAGCATCCCCCACGACTTTGGGTGGAGAATTTGGAAAACATGTGTTAAGTCTGTCATTTGTAGAACCATATTAGGGAGTGATTTCCATTTGATGCCAAAAAAATATGCCATTTAGTTTCCTCCTAAGAGGCAATCTGACAATTTCAAGTAGACTGCTGGAGTCTGACAAATTTGAACTTATTATGGACTGAATAAATGTTTTTTGAACAAATGCGATGTTTTTTTTTTAACTCCTAAAACGTTCAGTCCTCCTACCGAACATGGCTGACACTACTGCGGGAGATGCGCTGTTGGGCTGAGGCAGTGTAGCATTACTTTTCAATCAATAACCTGGGAGCCTGTAGAGACTTATGCAGGGAGGAAATACAAAAGTCATGGTACCTGTCTTTGTAGTCTAGTAGGAGGGATAAAACCCTTGCTTTAATAGCCTTAAACATGGTTCAAGGAAACTATGTAGGACTTCTCGGGAAAGAGCTGTCTTTCCATATGTGGTAATTACGAATGGCTTATGCAACCAGGCCCTAATGTCTAGGCAGGATCTTGGGTTGAGAGATGAGAAGGGGTCTTCAGGCAAAAAGAATGACATGGGAGGCCATGTATGGCAGAGTAGTAAGACTTTGAGATTTCTGGGTTCAGATAGACCGGGGTTCATTTCTTGGCTCTGCCCCTTAATGTCTGTGTGATCTGGACAATTTGCTTAATCTTGATGAGCCTCAGTTTTCTTACCTATACAATGAGATTAATAATAGTTACTGCCTCCTAGATTGTTGGAGTTAAGACAATGCATGTAAATTGTTTAACACTGTCGCTGGGACATAGTAAGTTGTCAGTAAATGTTAGCTTCTATTACTGCTACGCTGAAACTGTTCTTATCTTCCCTCTTCCTCCTCTTCCTCCCCCTTCTTCTTTTGATAAAAGTTCATACCCGAAAGGATGATCTGGGTTGCAGCCAACATTATGGTTTGATAGGAGCCTAGGAGATATGTCGGAAATATTCCAAGATTAGGTTAAATAATGAGTCTCCAAGATCTGGGGTAGAGTCATATTCTTATCAGTGTCCGAAAAATGGACCTGCCTCAGTGGCTGTGTTGTGTTCAGTTGTCTCCACTGCTGTGTATTGAGAGATGGCAGGAACCATCTCACCGAGTCCTGAAGATGGTGAAGTGTCGGCCACAGTGTTGATTCGTCTGTAACAGCTGCCTATTAGGAAAACTTTGAGAAATACGGATTGTTTCATTACTTATAGAGGACAGTGCTTAAAACAAAGAGTTGAGTAGAAATTAAGAAATACCTTTGTTTTTTACAAAAGTAATCATGAAGTCTGTTCAATTTTCTTTTCTTTTTTTTAATTTAATCTTCTAGAACGTATCTACATTTAGGAATAATTTCCTGGGTAGTCTTCAATACTTTCCTCCCTCCCCCCTCCCTTCTTTCCTCCCTCTTTCCCTCCCTGACATCTCTAAATAGTTCTCCGTGCAATGGCATTACTAATCACTTGACTTTTTCAGGAAATGATTCATTACTTTATAATTTCAATTCAGTAACCATTTTAAGCTGTGCAATAAATTTAAATCCTTTACTACCAAGATAATATTTTTTTCTCCTGTCACTGAAATATAATGATTAGAAACCATTTTTAGAAGTTGACCCTGCTTGAGACAGCTCTTAGAGATTTGTCTATCACACCAGCATATAACTTGTGGGGTGTCAGTGTTTCTAGGGTAGGGGTCCCTTGTTGCCTGTCTATATGTTTTTTTCAAAGTTCCCAGAACAGTGGTGTTTACGATAAGTATGAGAGAGTTTATTACACTGGGTGAACAGGAGAGAGGACAATGTTTATTTGAAGTATGCGTCTATAAGGGGAATTATTTCCAAAGAACAAAGGATGAATGATAAAGCCAATCATTAAGGCATCCTTTCCCCTCCTGAACATTGGCTGCGAATCTGAGCAAGGCCAGGCAACCTGGTGGCTGCCTATTGCAGAGAGCCCTGGACTGGGGCTCACGAACCCCAGGGGATCATGAGTGAGGGAATCTGTCATGTCCCCTCATCTACCACTAACTTGTGCCATTGTGGGGAGGTTGTTGAACCTGTCTGAGCATCAGGTTCCTCATCAGTCAGATGAAGGAGTGGTTCAAGGGGTCTAGGGATGTTCTGAAAAAGGTCCTTAGCTTAGGCATCCCAGCAGTCAGATCCCTTCTCTGTACTTTTTTTGAGAGAGTCTCGCCCTGTCACCCCAGGTAGAGTGCAGTGGTGTCATCATAGCTCACTGCAACCTCAAACTCCTGGGCTCGAGCAATTCTCCTGCTTCCGCCTCCCGAGCACCTGGGACTACAGGTGCACACCATCACCACGCCCAGCTAATTTTTCTATTTTTTGTACAGATGGGGGTCTCACTGTTGCTCAGGCTGGTCTCGAACTGCTGACCTCAAGAGATTCTCCTGCTTTGGCCTCCCAGAGTGCTAGGATTACAGGCATGAGCCCCCGAGCCCAGTTTCTTTGTACTATTAACTGGAGTAATTCTCATTTTATCCCCACATTCCATATGGGGCTTCTTTGTAAGATACTCTTTAAAAAGTATTTTTTAAAAAACTTAATTAAAATACTGATATTCTGAAAATGTCAAGTTTTTAAACTTGTTTATTATGAAAATTATGAAGAAGGTGTAAGCAATATTGAAATGATACAATGAACAACTATATATCCACCACCTAGATTCAACAGTTGCTAATTTTTTGCCACGTTTTGTTAGTCTGTCCGTCTGTTCCTCCATCCATCCACCCATCCATCCATGCTTGTGAGTTGCAGACATTGACAAAATTTATCCTTAAGTACGTTGGCAGGCAGATCCTAAAACCTAAGGCCTTGCTCTGCAAAATCACATTTCTCACCATTATTATATCTATGAAATCGATAATAATTAGCTAACACACAATAATAACTAGTCCATACCCCGATTTACTGAGTTATGCCCAAATGGTCTTTTATAGCCTTTTGTTTTCAGTCAGACTGCAGTCAAAGTTTACACATAACATTCGGTATTACATCTTTTTTTTTTTTTTTTTTTAATTTAAGTGGATTTAGGGGGTACAAGTGGATGATTGTTACATGGATAAGTTACATCATGAAATCTAGGCTTTTAATTTACCCATCACCTGAATCGTGTAAATTGTACCCAATAGGTAATTTTTCATCCCGCACCCCCCATCCTTCCTCCCCCTTCTGAGTCTCCAGTGTCCATTAAGTCACTCTGTATGATCATGCATGCCCACTATTTAGCTCCCACTTATAAGTGAGAACAAGTGGTATTTGGTTTCTTGTTCCTGGGTTACTTCACTTAGGATAATGGTCTCCAGTTCCATCCAGGTTGCTGCAAAAGAAATGATTTCATTCCTTTCATAGCTGAGTAGTGCTCCATGGTATATATATACACCACATTTTAAAAAATCTATTCATCAGTTGATGGGTACTTAGGTTGATTCTGTATCTTTGCAATTGTGAATTGTGCTGCAGTAAACATGCGAGGGTATTATATCTTGTTAGTGTGTTTCTTAAACAATTTTTTTCAGAGGTCAGGGTCAGAGGGCAGACAGCTCTCTGGATACTGTGGATACTGCTGATTTTCTTTATCAGGTAGCAAGGCTTTTTATAATAAAATTCTCAGTACTTTTCTGTTATTGAGAAAACTTAATTTGTTGTACGTTTTGTTGTACCTTTGTGAATCTGGTTTTGACTTCCAGTCCAGCTAAGAAGTTGATTTCCTTTGGTAAATACATGGGAGAAGAGAAAAAAAATGTGTTAATTAGGACTGTAGCTGTACACTATGTTTATCTCAGGCAGAATAGGCTCCTCAGGGCTCTGTGCTGCAGCCCATCAGACAAAAAGGTGGTGGAAAGCAAGATTCAAGTCAGGTTATAAAACAAATTCCCTAAGACCTTAGGGCTGTTTGCTAGTGATTAAAGTCTAAGAAAGACTGAGAATCAGAGATTAGGACTGCCTCTTGCCACTGATGGGTCATCTGGAGCACTGAGGGCACTGGGTGACAGGCACCTCCGGGCCTCAGGATTGCCTTGCTTTATGTTAGGACTGAGCCTTTCTTCTGCCTTCTTAGGGTGGGAAGAATCTTGCATAGCTTCGATTGCAGAGAGGGGGCTGTTGTGCCGATGAGTTGTGTTCATGCATCAGAGTAACTTGCTCTAAAATTAGATGAGGTTTTTAAGTGTGTTTTTCATCCTTCCAAGGTCATGAAGTTTGACAGGCAAATATATCACTTATGAACGTTTTAGGATTAACCCTCAATTCCCATACTTTGCCCCCGCCCCTCTGCCTCCCCTTTTCAACCCTGTCTTGCCCCAGTCCAGAGACAAGCCATAGCTCTGGGTGTGATTTCCGAAGGAGAAAACTCAGTGGGGTGTTCCTCTGCCTCAAGTGACATCGCCTAATGGCAGGCATGTTTTGTTTTGCTCTCACAATAATGTAAAACAAAAGAAAACAGAAAGAAACACACAAAAAGCTGATATATATACATATACACACACATGCACACACATCGAGAGATTTCATTTAAAAATCTGGCTTCCACATTAGACTTGAAAATTGGAAGAGGAGGCAACAATTGGCTAGAGCTAAGTAGAGGTACTACAAGGGTATGTGGTCTCTAGTTTGCCACAATCTCCACCACTCCTTATTGCCCCCGTTCTCAGTCTAAGAATCTGAGCAGCTTTACTCATTCATGCTACTTGCCCAGACGCTGTAGGCATTTGAGTTTGCTACCTCTGACTTGGCATGTCCCTTGGGCCCAAAGAACTTTAGCTGTTGTAGAGTTTTCTTGCTCCTAGGTATCTCTTTTTCACTCCCCATTCCCCCTTTCCTGGCCCCAAACCTTTAACTTTGTCCTGATGTCATCAGATTGCTGCAAGAAAGCTCCCTGTGGACCTCGCTATTTTATCAGTGGTGACAGCCTTGTTGAAGACAAGGTTCAGAACGTCACCAGACCCTTTTTCAGAGTACCCTGGGAGAACGATCTGTATGGGTTGTGATTTGGGAAGAGAGATGCTTCTTCCGAACAACCAGTTTGCCTCCAGTTAAAGCAGGGCACCATGCACCTTCTAGAAAGCTTGGATTTATTGCCTACTTTTTAATAGGTGTAAAGTGTTTGCCTTATTCTTGATCACCTGTTATTAAATATATCCTTGCCCTGTTCTTCCCTACTTTTAAAAAGATCTAATTTACGTTATTTAAGCAACAGACATATTTTTAACAAGATATAAATACATAAAATGTAGCAATAATTAGAAGTATCTTTATGTTTGTCTCGTTGTGGCCTTTTTAATCCCAGGCCAGATGTTCTTCAAGTACCAGCCCTGGTTGTTCACAAGGGAAGAGGAACTTGAATATCCTTACACAGGCCTGATAGTTGAGCACACTGAGTTCGTGGAGGTCACTCTTAACCAGGGCACACAACTCTGGAGTGAGTAAGCTGGGATTTGAACACCACTTTTCCAATTTTCAAGACCACCCTGTGTCAACCCCCCATCTCTGCCCCATCTTCCTCCCATTCTGTAAAGAGCCAAGCTGTCAGATGTCGCTTTTGAATGTATTCACAGTTCTAACAGCTTCTTCTTAGAGCCCTTTTAAATTAGCATTAAATACTGTTTCACCAGCCCTGAGGTTTCAGCCAATAGGTTTTAGAGGAGCCAACCCTTTATTTAATTATTTCTCTTTTTGTGAACATTTGAAAATACAGTTACACTGCTCCTTCTCCAACATGGCTGGGTCGTCCTGTCTTGTCAGCATCTCCTTCCCGGGCCTGCTCTCCCAGGTCAGGTGTGGTTCATTACCTGGGCGATCCATTCATAACCAGGGCGTCTGATTCTCATCATTATTCACCCTCTGCTCACTTTATCCTCCTCTCTAATGCATAGGCCTTTAGCATTTTACTTTCTGCCTTTTTTGAATGCTATACCTTTATGTTTTTATTTTGGTTAAGGTAACGCATTGACATTGTTCAACGTTCAAAAGGTGGGAAAGGGTGAGGGTGGAGGTTTGGCCTCCCCTGGCCCCCTTTCCCCAGCCATCCTGTTCTCTTCTTTAGAGGCTTTCAGAATTTCCAGATGAGCAAGAACCCTTCCAGAGATGGACTGTGCAAACTCCAGCACATCCATAATGCTAGTGAGGGTGGTGGGTGCAAGGGTGTTAGTAAAATGTCAGCATGCTAAGCATAGTGTTTTATGCTCTACTTTATTCATTTTACAACATCTCAGAGAGATTCTTCCATATCACCATATAAAGAGATGTAACATATATGCATGCAGCTTCATGATGTTCCATTGCATAGTTGTCTTGTAATTTATTCGGCATTCCCCATTGATGGATGTTTGGGTTTTATCCATTATTTTGCTATTATACACACCACCATAATGAGCAACGTTGTACACATTTCATGTCAACCACAGATCAGTGTATTGAAAGAATCAGTTCCTAGAAGTGCAATCAAAAGGTATACACATTTGTGATTTTGATCGATATTGCCACATTTCCCTCTGTTGAGGTTGAACCAGTTGACACATCTGCTAGCACCGGGAAAATCCTCATTTTCCTAACTATACATTTTCTTTTCTCTCCTTCCCTCCTCTTCTCCCTCTTTCTTTCTCCTCTCTTCCCCCATTCCCACCTTCCTTTTTTTCCCTTCCTTCCTTGCCAGTTAAAGCATACTGATAATTTGGCAGCAGAGGGCAGTTATTAAGCCCACCTGTTCCCCGTGCCCCACCTGGGAATCTGAGTTTCTGTGTCTTCTGCTGTCATGGATTTTCAGGCCCCCTGGTTGTGTAAATCAGAGCTTCTCCTGCCATGCTGATTTGTAGTAGGCCAGGACTTTGTAGCCTGATTCAAATCACCAACTAATTCTTCTTTCCTTTTCCTCCCCTTTCTGTGGCAGTACATTTTTCAGGGAGAGCAGGGCCCTCCAGCTGACATGATGATCCTCCCTTGCCAGGGAGAAGCTATTGCGAACAAATAAGAAGTGAGCCGGAGTTCTCCTGTCCCTCCAGACTCCTCTCACAATAGCCAGAAGGAAAAAGCCGGGTACCCTCCAGATGAGTCCCTGGGCCATTTAGAATTGCAATGAACATCCGAGAACAAGTGACAAACTGTGTGGAGGAAGATGCTGTGGAGTCTTCTGAACGATTGCAGGGATATTTAGAAATTTTTCCCCCAAGTTCCCTCTGGAAGAAAGAGCCCAGTGAATTGATTAAAAGGCACTGGCCCATTCAAGTTCCAGTCATCTTGAAACTGACCAAGTTTGTGCATCTTCCATGGAGCTTTAACATAGGAACACTTAAAAAAAAAAAAAAAAAAAGAACTAAAAACCCCTCTCTTGTTTTTGGCAGAATAATATAATGGCAGAATGTCAACCACCCACCACTTGGGTGTCTGAGAAGGACTGTGGGTACCATGCAGTCCACATTAAACAATTCGCCCTTGAGAGTTGATGGTTCAAGTTAGTTTGAAATGAGAAATTGCTGGTGACCTGAAACCCATCATTATTAACCTTGTGGCACAACATCGACATAACCAGTAGCCAACTCTCGTTTTTTCTTTTCGTTTTTTTTTTTCATTGGAAGAAAGGCTCATTGATGAGAGTTGGCTCGGTTCTTTTTGTTTAAGTTAAGTGGTTGGACCACCAAGAAGAATTGCTTTCCTTTGATTGGGAACAGGTCTTAATACAGATGTCCTTCACATGGGCAATTCACTTTTCTCTGCAGCCCACAATCAGCTCGAGCTGTGTTTATATATAGACACTCGCCCACAAAGACTGTGTGGAGAAGCATCTGTGTGTCGCTGCCTAAGTCTTCCAAAGGAAGCACCTTCTAGTAATTCGTGTTTTTGTAGCTTCAATACATTTGTAATGAATGATGGCTTCTTGCTTCTTCCTTCATCTAAAAGCAGAACAAATGACAAAAAGAAAACTTGAGGTAGGAAGGATTTGGGGACGTGCATTTATGGTACAATAATATTCCTGATATCCTTGGATATTTTATGGCAGAAAATTCTAGAGGGGTGAGTCTAGCTCTTTCCAGATGTGGCTCCGCTGGTTGTTAGGTGTTGCTGGCCAGGTGATCAGGGTTCCACTGAAGATTTTCTTTCCCGTGTGGCGATGGGCATTTCAGAATCCTGCCTTGTGGCATCCCCGGAAGTCCCCAGAGCTCCGGGGGAGTTCATCTGGGCACCCTTCCCGATGGGCCCCCCGTGGAGCCTCAGCCGTTCACTCTGTTTGTGATGCTGTTCCAGTGTGTTGGGCTTGCTTCCCTTTGTGGCCAGAAGGGGGAATTCCTTCCTCTAGATCAAAGAGTTTAGAAATTGCCTTCCCACAATTCCCAGTGAGCCCCACTCCTTCCCACAGTTCCCACCCTACTCCTTCCCCAAATTCCTGACGAGCCCCACTCCTTCCCATGATTCCCAGTGAACCTCACTCCTTCCCACAATTCCCACTGAACCTCTCTTGTTCCCACAATCCCGGTGAGCTCCACTCCTTCCCACAATCCCCAGCGAGCCCCGCTCCTTCCCACAATCCCGGTGAGCTCCACTCCTTCCCACAATCCCCAGCGAGCCCCGCTCCTTCCCACAATCCCGGTGAGCTCCACTCCTTCCCACAATCCCCAGCGAGCCCCACTTATGTGGCGTGTCTGTGCGTAGCCCGCCCACTCTCTTTGTTGTTGGTTTCCAGGCATTCTCTCTTTCACGACACATTTCCAACCTCCTGGTTTTTTTCTTCAGAATTTCCCGTGGCAGCTCTCCGCCATATCTTTGGTAGATAATGGTAACAATCCATCAATAACCCCCAACTTTTTGAGCCTGTACCAGGTCTTTTTGCATTGGGATTTCTCTGCTATGGCTACAGAGTGGATGCAGAGGGAAAGGGACGCTTATACACTGTGGTGGGACTGCACGTTAGTACAACCTCTGTGGAAAACAGTATGGAGATTCCTCAAAGAACGGAAAGTAGACCTACCATTCAATCCAGCGATCCCACTGCTAGGTATCTACACTAAGGAAAAGAAGTCATTTTGTCAAAAAGACGCCTGCACTTGAGTGTTTATCGTGGCACAATTCACAACTGCAAAGATGTGGAATCAACCCAAGTGCCCATCAATTCATGAGTGGATTAACAAAATGTGGTGTATGTACACCGTGGAGTACTACTCAGCTATAAAAAGGAATGAAATAATGTCATTTGCAGCAACTTGGATGGAACTGGAGACCCTTATCCTAAGTGAAGTATCTCAAGAATCGAAAAACAAACACCACAGGTACTCTGTAATAATTTGGAACGAATTCATGGGCACATGTGGGCAGAGAAAGAAATAAAAATTGTTGGAAATCAAAGAAGGGGTGGGAGAGGAGAGATAAAAACCTACCTAACAGGTACAAGGAACACTATTTGGGTGATGGGCACACTTATAGCCCTGATTAAAGCATTATAAAAGCTATCCATGTAACAAAAACATTTGTACCCCCTTAATATTTAGAAATAAAAACATAATTTAAAAAAATAACTTAAGCAGAATCTGTTAGGGAAGGTTTTTTTTTTATGAAGTAAGGAACTACGTGTTCACTGGTGCCCCTTCATTGCTAACACAATGCCTGGTTTCCAGTGAATACCTCTTGAACAAATGAATGGAGTACTCTGTAGGCTGAATAATGGCCCTCAAACATATCCAGACCCTAATCTCTGGAACCTGTGAATGTTACCTTATATGGCAAAAGGGGCTTTGCAGATGTGATCAAGTTAAGGATCTTGAGATGGTGACATTATCCTGAGTTATCCAGGTGGGCCCTAAATGCAATCACAAGTGTTCTTACAAGAGGGAGACAGAGGGGAACGTGACTACAGAAGAGGAAGAAGAACATGTGATGGTGGAAGCAGAGGAAGAAGAGGTGATGCAGCTATGACCCAACCATGTGGCAGCTTCTAGAAACTGAAAGAGGCAAGGAATGCATTATTCCCTGGAGCATTCAGAAGGAACCAGCCCTGCTGACACCTTTTAGCGCAGTGAGACTGATTTTGGACTTTTGACATCCAGAACAGTAAGAGAATAAATGTGCATTGTTTTAAGTCTGAGTTTGTGGCTATTTGTTACAGCAGCCATCAGAAACTAATAGAAGTATGAAGGCTAAGACTTTAGACAGGAAGAACTCCCACATTCTGGGCCCTGAGCATTCCTTTTCATGGGAAATTGTGCTGAGTGCTTCCTTTCTTGCTCTTCTTCTTCTCCTTTTATTGGATAGATAATGAATGTCTGTAATGTTACAGGTTGTACCTTTTTTTTGAGACAGGGTCTTGCTCTGTTGCCCAGGCTAGAGTGCAGTGGTGTCATCATAGCTCACTGCAACCTCAAACTCCTGGGCTCACGTGATCCTCCTGCCTTGGCCTCCCAAAGTGCTAGGATTACAGGCGTGAACCATCACTCACAGCCTATGTTTTTTTTTTTTTTTTTTAATTATCCTCTGAATTAGCACAGTTTCAGTTCTTGTCAAGCACCGTGACCATAAAACTTCAGAACCAAGACCAGGTCCCATGTGTGATGACCCCAGATGTGGCAGCTGATAGAAGAAGGGGCTGAAGTGGAATATGCATCTTGCCATGGTGACTGCACCAGCAAGGACTGGACCCCAGCTTTCCCCATCAGGCCTTAATTTTTCTCTCATGACAAAAGCTTTGGAAGTAGGCAGTGCAGTTTGGGAGTCCAGCCTGTGATGCCATCAGAGACCATGACTGCCTCAGTCTTCCCTCTGAGCCTTAGCCTGTGGCTGCTCCACCTCCAGGAGTTTCGTCTGTTCCCCAGGCAGGAGGAAGGGGAAAGTAAAGGGCAGGAAGCACATGCCACCTTACCCCAGGAATTCCTCTGCCATGCCGTTGGCCAGAACCGTGTCACATGGCCACCCATAGCTACAAGGGAGTCTGCAGAGTATTTTATTGGGTACATGGCTACTCAGAATTAAACTGGGGTGCTGTTAATAAAGAGAAAGGAGAGAATGACAAGAGGTGGGCACCCAGCAGTGTCTGTCTTGGTGGTCATGAGCTCTGGCTCTGGAGTCTTGTAGTTGCCCTGGGTTTGAATTCTGGTTCTGCTACCTGGAGCACAACTTGTTGCGGCTCTGTTGTAAACTGTTCTCAGTCTGAGTGTTCTCCTCTGTAAAAGATAACAATTGGATGTATGATAGGATTTTTGGGAGGATTAATTAGGTCGTATGTGTGAAATGCTTAGAACAAGAGTCTGGCCATTAGTAAGCGTTCAGTTACTGTCACTGATGTGGTCACCATGGTTATTGTCCTCGTCTTCCCTTCTTCCTCCTTCCTCTGTTCTTCCTCCTTTTGCTCTTCCTCTATCACTGTCATCAGAATCATCATCATCCACAGCTACTCCCTCACCCCGCCATGTTAAACCCAGGTGGCTTTTTTTTTTTTTTTGCACATATCCGCAAGTAATACAGCATTTTCCATAAAAGCATTCCTTTAATGTGTTTCCTTCTACCCGTGAATTTCCCTAAGCTGCACATGGAGCCCACTGAAATTTTACCTCTGTAGTTTGTGGCTTTTCTAGAAAAGTGTCCTCCTGGGCTTTGTCTCACACGTCTTGGCACATACTTGGTGTACGCACACTCACACATGCACAACTAGCACACGCTATGTTTGTTGATTGAATGAATTAATATCTCACTGAATAACAAACACATGCTGATTATATTCCTTGTGGAGCTAATTTGTTTTCATCTCTAAGAGCAAGGCCAAATCACCAGATTGATGGCTTTGGCTGTATATCAAAAGGACTTTCCTTCACAGCTGATAAGTGGACCCAAATGTGCAGTAATACTGGTGGTCATCATAATGCTGCAACCCCTGTCCCCACCCCCAGCATTTATAGGGCGCACGCCATGTGCCAGTCACAGTGGAGAAGACATGCTTCGTCTCAGTACATTTGGCATCTCTCTGGGATCAGGGATTTACGCACCAAAACCTTGCTCTTGGGACTTGGCTTCCATAGCAAGGGAAAGGAGTTTTTCTCACCCTTGCATGCTCTCACAGCTGTCTTAGCCCATTTCCACCCCTTTTCAGTGTTTTAGCCTGGGATAATATTACCACTTTCAGAGAGTAATGAACCACCCTGGAGGGCAGGGGGCACCCGTGTTGGCTGTACGGACAAGGGCCAGGCTTAGCGTCAGAGTGGATGCTCAGAAGTCCTAGAGAAATGGACATTGAGTGAGTGCAGGAGTCAGTTGCCTGCATCCCTGTTTCAGGGAAGATTTCAAAGACCTAGTGCTCTAAAAGTCTGACTTAATTTGTGATTTGCCAGTAGTCTCCCAGAAGCTACAGGGAACAGATACGAGACTTGTGAAAAATACCAGACATCCTGAGGGTTAAAAAAAGAGAGAGGATGGTGTGGTGTGACCAATTTCTGGCAGCTTTGTAGGCGTTAATTATGTCTTGGTGGCAAAGCATGGTTGGACTGGTTTTTTTCGTTATTGATCGCAGTCCTGTTTGTCTTTGGCTAATTTTTGTACTAATACTAGGCCCGATGTGTGTAAACAAATTCCTTTCTTGATCTTCTAAGCAGTGCGTACTTAACAGATTCAGGTCGGAGAATTCAGTTCCTACCACAAGCTCTGGAGTGGAGGATTTACAACTGAAAGGAAGACAGAAGGTGTACTGAAAGGTGCTCAAACTGTCACTTCCTTCACCCCCAGGAGCAGTGAGCACACTCTGATTCCTTTGCAGGTGTTGGGCTTTCGAGCTGTTTCCCTTCCTGGGGAGATGGGTGTTAACTGCTTCATGACTGGCAGTGCTGAAAGAGTCAGTGAGCAATGTGACCCTTACACATACATGTAGAGAAAGACAGACGAAGAGGCCTCAGGAATGCACACTCAGCCTATTTATAGCGGCTGTGTCTGTAGGAGGGATGGGGAGTGGATAGAACAGCCAGGACCAAGAGCCAAGGGGGGACTTTAGTCTGGTTTATAATGCTTTAATTTTTTTAAAGGGGGAGAATTGTTCATGTATTGCTTCTGCAATAGAAATTATTTTTAAAAAGGAGCCTGGGGTATTCATTTTCTATGGCTGTCATAACAAATTACCTCAAACTTAGTAACTTAAGACAACATAAATTTATTTTCTTATAGTTCTGGAGGTCAGAAGTCTGACACAGGTTTCACTGGCTAAAGTAAGGTGTCATCAGAGCTGTGTTCCTTCGGGAAGCACCAGGAGAGAAACCATTTCCTTGCCTTTTCCTGTTTGTAGAGATGACCTGCATTCCTTGGCCCGTGGCCCTTCCTCTATCTTCAATCCAGCCACATTGGGCCAAGCCCTTCTGGAATGGCTGTGCCTCGAGTTCTTTGTCTTCTGCCTGCCTCCTCACTTCTAAGGAGTCTTGTGATTACCTTGGGCCCAGCTGGAGATCAAGGAAAATCTTATTTTAAGGTCAGCTGACTAGCAACCTAATTCTATCTGTAACCTTAATTCGTGTAACTTAGCATATTCACAGATTCTATTTGTTAGTTTTTAAAAATTGAGTTCAGGTTTACAGGAATACTTTAAGCTCCTTTTTCAGCTGAAAACGTCAAACAAGGAAACTCGCTTATATATTGCTAGCAAGTGGCAGCCTGGGGTTGTAGGTCTAATTCCAACACTATCAGCAACTGCAGAACTTCTCTGCATCGGAGGAGCCAAGACTCCAAGTTGACTGGCTTCATGGACAATGTACTGAGAAGGTTCTGCAACACCTTAGCACTGGTCTTGTGGCTGAAACAATCAGACAGGCCTAGGCTGTGCCACAGGTGACCAGCTCCCAAGTGGGTGGCATACAGGACCTCACTTCTGCCAAGGTGCTCCTTCTCCACTGTCTATGGACATCTGTTGTGTGCCATCCTCTCCACTTGTCAGTGGGCTCCCACCTGCCTGGTGCACAGGAGGATTCAGCAAATACCTGTTGAGTGATTGCAGATGTTTTCATCCATTGGGGCAGATCCGTGTCTTACTAAAACCGAAGGTTTCCTACTTTCACATTACTTGCTTTCCAGCATCCAAGCACCTAGAGTACCTAAAGAATCACAGGAAAGTTGCTTTGTTGGTCAAAGTCAACATAATGGGCAGAAAGGCCATGTTGTAGGTTTGGGAATCAGAAAGCCTAGATTCCAATCCAGGTCTGTTCCACTTCGTAGCCATGGTACCTTAGACTGGGATCCTTGGTTTCCTTATCTATAAAATCAGGCTAATAATACTGTATTGTAGATTTACTGGGAAAATGAAATAAAATATCTAACAGTGCTGGCATGTAGCAGGTGCTCAGAAAGGTGTTTTTTTGTTGTTTTTTTGTTTTTTATTGTTTTGTTTTGACAAGTCTCCTATTATTGAATATTGAGAGGGTTTCTAGTTTTGTTTTTGTTTTGTTTTGTTTTTCTTGCTGTCGGAAATGTTTAGTGCCCTGTGTGACCATTTTCACCCCAGTCCTTCCCTGTTCCTGGATTAAATCAGGTTTAGTTCCTTTAGGCTATTCAAATTGTGGTCGAGGGTGTCTTGTTAAATGGCAATCCTTTATCTCCCTCCATGTCGTAGGGCCGCTGTTCCTTGGACATTTCCTTAACAAATCTGTGTCAGCCTTCTTTTCAACAACTTTCAGGGAGAGCGTCCCCTGTTTTGTTTTTGTTGTTACAAGTGGCACTGCAGTGAACAGTGTCAACATGTGTGCACAGAGTGTTGTTTTTTTTGTTGTTTGTTTGCTTTTGTTTTCTGTACCTCAGATGGTTTTGTTAAGTTAAATTCCCTGAAGTGAAATGGCTAGTTCACTGGGCCAAGGTCTTTCGGTATGTGCTATGTGCTGTCAAGTTCTTTTCAAGAGGGTTGTACCCATTTTTTTCTCCCACCAGCAATGAATGGAAGTCTTTTTTTGTCACGTAGTTATCAGTGTCTTGGCAAGAGATCCACATAGTCTCTCCTTAAACCATTTCCCTTGGCCCACGTTATTAATACAGACAGCTCTCACTCAGAGTGGAGAATTTCATTATTTCACTGATTGGGTGGTACAAGGAAGACAGCTTTGGACTTGAACCTGAAGACCTAGCTTCAAGTCCCAGTGCTTTCATTTTTGCGTGGCGCGGCCTTAGGGAAGATATTTAACCTTTCTGAGCCTCAGTTTTCTTATCCGAAAAATGAGCCTTTTTTACTCTCATACTGTTTTTTTCTACTGCTTTGTCTGGCTTTGCAACCTGTGAAATTCTGTGAGGTACTTCCTTTTTTATTGTGTTGCATCACAGGTGGCAGACTCTTAGCTGTAGTTTTTTCAGCGCTGCTTTGCGAGTTGTAGAGTTTCGCTGCTCAAAATCAGTCCTGTGCTCTGGGACGTGCCTCCCGCTGAAACCACCATTTCTCTCTTTGTTCATTCTTTATTCACTTTTCTGACAAACTTTATTGAACATCTAACGTGACCCAGGCACTCTGCTGAGCGCTGGGGGTGCAAAGATGAAATAAACTTGCTTCTTGCTGGCAAGGCAGTTAGACTCTAGAGGTAAAGCCTGGGAAGCGAGTAGGCCAGCGGTGGGATAAGGGCTCCAGTCGTCCAGGAAATTGGGGGTCCTGGAGAAGGAGTATCCACCTCTTCCAAGGAGTGGAGGAGTCAGGGAAGGCTTTTCGAGGAAAGTTGTATTGAGGCTGAATTTAGAAGCATGAATAGGAGTTAGTCAAGTGAAGAATGGGCTAAACAACCATAGAAACTTGGGTGCTGATGGTGTTTTGGGTAAATACATTCTCTCTCTGTGTGTGTCTCTCTCTCTTAGTTCAGGTGAAGCAGTGTTTTTTCCCTGGAGGTGATTTTGCCTCCAGGGGACATTTGCCAATGTCTGGAAACATTTTTATTTGATACAGTGTAATGAAGGGAGGCTACTGGCATCTCACAGGTAGATGCTGCTAAGGATCCTACAGTGTGCAGGACAGCACCCCCAGGAAGACATCTGGCCCCAGGTGTCAATAGTGCTGAGGTCGAGAAAGCCCAGGCTAAAACGTAGGGAAGCAGTGGGTGGATAATGGCAAAGAAGAGTGCTTTGTCCCGCTCCCAGGACTGGAGGGGGTGTGTGTGTGGTGGGAGAAGTCTGGTGTTTCCTCTGCGTGGAGGCTGCACCCGTCTCAGTTCTGCAAGCCTGCTCTCTGCTTGTTGACTCACTGTCCAGAGAGTTAAGGACTCGGCAGGTGTGCTTTACCATCGCTCCCTTCACCGACTCCTCACCTTGATTTATTAGAGCATTTTATTCCCCCTTCAGTGTTTATGACATCCAGGGACTTGGTTGAACCACGAGGAAATGAGAGTGGACAGTGAGACTATTATCATTCATCTTCACTCCCCATAAACATCTTCTGTTTCTCTTTTAGAAGGCATTGCTAATCCCCTCGTGCATTGGCTTTGCCTGGTCTTTCTTCAGCCTCGGTATAAAAAGCAAAGTGGTAGTGACTTTTTCCTTATGGCTGCTGAAAAGGTTACACAGTGTTTGGACTGCTGCCTGCTTCTACCCTGGAGCACAAAAGATCCAGGAGTAGAAATTGGTTCTAACAATATCCTTTTAGAAAACACCAAGAGGAAGTGAGTCACTTTCCCTTTGAGTTAAAGGCATTGGGTCCCTCAAATTCAGAGTTATAGGGTGACAGGCACTTGATCTCCACATCCTGGGGTAGGGACTGGGGGGAGCAATAAGTGAGTGGCTGCAGCAACCCAGAAGCATCCTACAGAAACTTTTAGGAGCCCTGGATCTGGGAGGAGTTTTTTTTTTGTGTGTATGTGTGTGTGTTTAAATTTCTAGAAAAGTTCGGTTTTGGTGGGAGTGGAGACAGAGGCATGAGAGGAGAGTGCATAAAGTACGGGGGAATTCCCAGCTTTCTATTATAGATGGAGGAGTCGTGTACTTTAGGGTTCTTTGGTTGCAAGCAACAGAAAAGTCTTTGGAGAACTTAAGAGGGAAATGTTGATAGTGTGTCTGCTATGAGTTTGGTTGCATGTAACAGAAACTCGGCCACATTGTGGCTTATTTTTTTAGAGGGAGGAAGCCCAGGTTTGGTGTACCAGTGCCCCAGGGCATCCTAGGCTCTGTCATTCTAGGCACGTAGCTTTTATACTTGTGCCTGGGGACATGTGGTCGCCACCACCAGGAACCCATGGACGCATCTTTTCATGGTACTGCCTTTGGGATGACTCAGCTCTAATCCTCTTTCTTCCTTCCTTGCATGATTCAGCTCCAGATTTAGACTCTCAGGAGAGAATCTACTTGCCTATTTTTGGTCAAGTGTTCATTCCCTTGAGCTGAAAGCCCTGAAGAAGTTGGAATGAGCAAGAGCTGTTTCATGCCACATATCCGTAAAGACATTTTGCAGAAGTTAAGAATTACAGTGGACAGCCTGGTTTGTTCTTGGATCCACGTGGTTGGGAGAAAGGAAGGAAGAGAAAGGTAGCTAGCATTTAGTGGGTAACAGCCTGTAAATTAACCTGTAAACAATGGACCCCAAAGCATAGTGGATTGATCTTTCTACTCAGTCTTATCCTGTCTACAACACAATTTTTCTTTAGAAGATGGAGGAAGCTACTTGGGGGATTTCTGTGAATAAGCCCAAGATTTAGATCCCCCAACATTGCCTCTTAAGACTCATCCAGTATCATTTTCTTCTTCTTCCTTCTTCCTCCTCTTTCTTCTTTTTTTGAGACTGGGTCTTGCTCTGTTGCCTGGGTAGAGTGCAGTGGCGTCATCACAGCTCACTGCAGCCTCAACCTCCTGGGCTCAAGCATCCTCCTGCTTCAGCCTCCCGAGTAGCTGGGACTGCAGGGTCGGGCCACCGTGCCTGGCTGATTTTTCTTTTCTTTCTTTCTTTTTCTTTCTTTTTTTTTTGTAGAGATGGGGTCTCTCTATGTTGCTTAGATTGTCTCCAACTCCTGGCTTCAAGTGATCCTCCCACCTCAGCCTCCCAAAGTGCTAGGATTACAGGTGTGAGCCACCTTGCCCGGGATTTTTTTTCTTTTTAGTGATAATTGTCATCAATCTGTCCTTTCTTACCTTCTAATTTGTGGTCCATATATTTGGTACCTTAATTAAATTTGAGTCCTTAAAACATAAACAAATTTTAAGATGCCAACTTTTAGAGACACACTACTTAGATTAAAATGGCCTTGGCTAAATTAATAAAACTGATCTTTGCTTTAGTTTTCTCATCTGTAGAATGGGAATAATACCCACCTTGTAGGGTTGTGGTAGGGATTAAATGGGATAATAAACGTAAAGTGCTTTGAACAGTGGTGTGCATATAATATTTGTCCTATAAGTATTGGCTATTTAAAAAAAATTGTTTAAAACTTGTTATAGAGTCAGAGGAATTTACAAAAATAGTACAGAGAAGATTCCTCTACTCTCACCTAGTTTCCTACAATGGGTATTCCTTATATAACTACAGTATGGTGTCAGAGCTAGGAAATTGATGCTAGTACAATGTGAGTATATAGTTCTGTGGTCCCCATGGCCCTCCAACCAAGTTGTCCACATCCTAATCCCTGTAATTTGTGAATATGCTATGTTTCATGGAAAGGGGGCATTAAGGTTGCAGATGAAATTAAGGTTGCTAATTAGCTGAAGTTAAAATAGGGAGATTATCCAGGATTATCTGCATGGGGTTCTTGGAAGAGGGAGTCAGATGAGACAAACCGAGAGACAGCAGGGTGAGAAGTTGTCCAGGTGCTGCTGGCTTTGAAGGTGGAGGGAGGTGATCACCATCCAAAGGAAGCATGTAGCCTCTGGAAACAGCAGGAGATAGATTCTCCCCAGAGCTACCAGAAGGGAACGCACCCTGCTGATGTCTTAACTTTAGCCCCATGAGATCCGACTTGGACTCTGACTATAGAACTGTAAAATAATAAATTTGTGTTATATCAAGCCATGGATTTTTTGGTAATTTGTCACATAGCAGTGGAAAACTAATATAAGTTCTATGCCATTTTATTACGTGTGTAGGTTCAGGTAAACACCACCACAATTAAAATAGAGGACTGTTCCATTGCCACAGAGACCTCCCTGTGCTACCCCACCCCAAGTCACACCCACCACCCTCTGCCCTTATCCTTTCTTACGTTCTATGAAGAAGCAAAGCTCTTTGGTTCTTCAGGCATCTCCTCTTCCTGTCCCTTCTGCCTGGATGCAGTTTTCCTTGCTGAATCTTTATCTTTTATGTCCTCCCGCTGACCTTCTAATCTTAGTCAGACCGCCTCCCAGTATAATCTCTAATTATATGTTTTACCTTCGTTTCATAGCACATATCGTGAAATGTCGATAATGATATCTTTGAGTGAGAATATTTGTTCGATCTGTCTCCCCAGCTAGCCTGGAAACTGCATAAGGGCAAGAACTTTATCTGTTTTACTCAGTGTTGATTTCTCAGCTTCACATACGTGACTATATAGGCAGTAGGAGCCAAGTAAACTTTTGTTGAATGAATGAACTAATGACAGTATTCAAGATGTAGAACTGAAATTGTACCTGGATTTTTAAATGGAAGCGTACACAAGTATTATAACCAATTCTACTTGCACTTACTCAACAGACTTATTTTGTATCTCCTTCTGTGTGGGCTGTCATGCTAAACTGGTTCTGATTTGTTATCTGGGGGTAGTTATGCTTTTGTGAACTCTGAGTAGAAGCTTAAAGTGACTGAACCTGCATTGCACAGTGGGCCAATTTTGCATTTGTTTTTCACTCCCTAGCGTTTTCCAGAAATAGTTTGATTAACTCATAATGATAAAATAAATTCCAATAACGGCATTATTCCCCAAAGGATGTGGACTTCCTTTGCCAAACATAATTATCTTGAGAAGGAATTGATGAAGTAAACTTACCTTTTGGCCAAATGCTTTTTAGAATTATTCAACCAAAGATAGCAGGCTGCACCTAGGGGAAGCCAAACATCTGGATGAAGAATGAAATATCCAGATGTTTTCAAGTATCTGGATGTTTCTAACCATCTGTTTCTCTTGATTATTGACAAATGATCCAGCTGTTTTGCAGAAGATGGTATACCTTATCTAATAGAAGAGAGAAGTAGTATTCTTAGAAAAATTTGATGTCATCCCATATGTACTGATACAGGGTCTGTGTCTTTAATTGAAGCCATGATTGGGTCACAGCAAATGAAAATAGCTTTATGTTTTCTGAAGCTGTTGTCTTGCTGTGAGTGCCAGACTGCAAAGGATTTTAGGTTAATTGTCTCATTTACCATCAGAGTCTATGTTGTGTGTAGCTTTATTCTATTTATAATGTATTCACACCTTAACCAATAGCTTTGCAGATGGAATATAAGAATGCTGATATTCAACACTGATAAACATTTTAGTGGGTTTTTTTTTTTTTTTTACAGTGTAGAAAAAGTTTGTACATAAAATTTCTATTGTCCACAGGAATTTATAAGCATCTTTCTGGAGCAGGAATTTTGGAGCCTGAGTAGTAGCAGCCACCCTCCTGCCTCCACTCCCCAATTTTCTTTTGTTTAAGGCTAAGCATAGTCTCACCATTATTTTTTTTTAATTACATTAAGGCTGGAGTAGAATGACATAATTAGAAGGCTTATTGAAACTTGAAACATATTTGTAGTCTGCCATAAGAATCATTGTCTGATGTTTGTGGGTCTGCAGGACTGAATTTGAAGTCCTTAAAAGGATGTCCTAACAGTGAATAAAGATGTGGGGCTTGAATTTTTATGTTATCTTATTACTCTGTCATTTTCTTGAGTGGTACACCAGAGCACATGGAAAAGTAAATTATAGGAAGCTGTGCGGTGGAGTAGTTAAGAGTGATGAAGCGGGTGTGTGAGAATGCACGCTCAGAGCCTGGCGTCAGTATGTGCATCACGGGCCCTCTCCGTCAGGGGCTGTCATCTGTTTGGGTTTCCAGCTACGAAGCACAATTCTGAACAGCAACATTTGGAGGTTGGGGAGAGGTGGATGGGGAGGCATATGATGCTGGTGACATTTAGTGACGTGAGCTCTTCATACCAAATAGATGCAAATGGATTTCATTTGTGAGCAGTTCTTAAACATATTGTAAGTGGCAGACCCGCAGAGACGGGTTGTGGAACGAAGGCAAATTCAAATCAGGGCATCAAAACAGCAGCTAAAGTGGACAAACCCAAATGTCTTGCCTAAACATTTGGCTCCAAATTTTACAAAAAGCCAAATGGTTTCAATTTCACCGTATATAAATGGAATGATGGTGTATTTACTTCTCACTTGCTCTGCCAGTGAGATGGGGGCGGTGGGGGAAGACAAGGACAAACAATTCAAATTAACAAATGAGCCAAATCCGTCTGGATTTTGTTATATGCTGATTATAGAGTTTATTCTATTGTTTTTAACGTCTTCCAAACCTTCTGTGTATTAGCCAGCATTAAGGGAAAAAGTGACATTTTGACTTTGATTCCCCTGGTAATGCAATGCATTGTTATATACTTTTAAAGTTTCTTTCTTAAAGGAATAGTATGTAACAACGATGCTAGCGTTTGTTGAGTGTTTACTATACCCAGGGTCTGTGCCAAAGGCTTTCACACTTAATCCTTTTTTAAACTTAACAACCCAGTGACATAGATATTATTAATCGCACTTAACAGTGGGGGATCATGGGGAGGTTAAGTAACTTCCCATAGTGTCATATAGCCAATGCCTGTGAGAGGCAGGATTCAAACCCAGCGGGGTCTGAATTAAATCGTCTGAATTAACTCATCACTGGATGTTGTTGCCTCTAGTAATTACTTTGCTTTTATAATTGTGAACAAAGTTAGTCTGTGGAGCAGGGATTGGCAAACTTTTTCCATAATGGGGCAGACAGTAAATATTTTAGGCTTTGCAGTACAGTCTCTGTCACAACTATTCATATTTCACTCTGCTGCTATAGCACAAAAGCAGCCACAGGCAATATGTAAATGAATGAGTGTGGTGGTGTTTCAATTAAAAAAACTTTATGGACACTGAAATTTGAATTTTATATGATTTTCATGTGTCACAAAATATTCTTTTTCTTTTGTTTTTTTCCAACCATTAAAAAATGTGAAAACCATTCTTAGCTCACAGGACATACAAAAATTGGCAATGGGTTGGATTTGGGTGGTGGGCTACAGTTTGCTGGTGTCTAATATAGAGAAATGATAAAAAATACATTAGCAATCTGAGTGGAGAGTTAAGGGCCTGCTTCAGAAAATCTGCTCTGGAGAGTCTTGGGAGTGGCTAGTGGACGGGGAGGCTGTGGGATGTGTTTTGAAACTCTTAGAATGCTCTGGGTTTTTTTTTTTTTTTTGGTTTTGGTTCCCCCCACCCCTTGGATTTGTTTGTTTAAGTTGCTTTGTGGGCTCTGATAGAAATTATGATGGGGTTGGGGAGGGCATCCAAGCTGTTCTATGACCTCACCCATGGTAAATAGTTTCATTCATTTACTCATGCATTTACTCATTCAACACATACGATTAAGCACCTAGTATGTGCCAGACACTGTTGCAACATGATATTTTATACATTAGAGAATAAAAAGAGACGGTCCTTACACATAGCCTCCCATGATGTTGGGATCATTCTGTTAATTGCAAGGAGACAGTCAGCACATGAAGCTCAATTAATGGTAAAGTGTTAACGGAAGACCCAACAGCACCTGTTTTATTCTGCCCTCCTATTTGAGCTTGGTTTAAATGAATAGGTTACTGAGTTTGGATATGCCGTGCAGTGGGAAGAAGAGGAGGGGACCCCACTGAGAAAGACTGGATGTCCTCAGAGCAGGTCATGCCTACTATTTGGCCGTGAGTCTGTGGCCTTTCATTGTCCTCCATGGCAATGAAAGAACAGGGGAGGGTGGGTTCTCCATCTCCTTTTCCTCTTTGGAATCAGGAAAACAAGTTTCTGTTCCAAATGTTCTTTGATAAATAAGATTGCCCGTTCCTGGTTGTTTCAACATATATTTTCCTTTTCTTCTGCACAGCGTACTTTACTGATTATAGAGTTTGTTGGGCTCGTGACTGGGCTGGACAGGAACCCAGTGTGTGCATCCTGCGGACTAGGAGGCCTGCCCAAGGTCATGATGTGGTGAGGTCTGAATGATAATCATGAAAACTCCTTTACTGAGCAGCAGCTGGATGCTGGGTACTTTGCTAGGCATTTTCAGATGCATTTTCATCCTTCAACATTTACTCTTACCCTGTACAGTTACCTCCTCTGTAGGAGACGTGCTCAAGGCTCCAGTAAGCTTCAAAGTATCAGGGATGGGATTTGAACCTCTGTCTGCCTTATTCTAAAACCCTGGCCTTTCCCACCCAGGCTGGGCTGTCTCCCCTCAAATCAAGGAACCAGCATTTTCTGTCTGCAGGGTGAGCTGGGGTGCTTCTGCATTGCCCTTGTCTTGCATATTACTCAGCTTGCTGTTGAAACGTGAAAGTGAACAGTCAGACAGTAGCAAGTCTTGCTGAGGACATGCAGGAATTGAAACATTCCTACCCTGCTGGTGGGAATGCAAAATGGTGCAGCCACTCTGGAAACCAGTTGGCTTTTCCTCAGATGGTTAGAGTTACCATATATGACCTAGGAATTCCATTCCTAGATGTAGATGGAGGAGGAGTAAAACATAGACAAAAACTTGTATGCAAATGTTTATGGCTGCATTATTCTTAACAGCCAAAAGGTAAAAACAACCCAACTGTCCATCAGTGCACAAATGGATAAATAAGTCGTGGTGTATCCATATAACGGAATATTCTTAAGTCATAAAAAGGAGTGAAGTACTAATACATGCTACAATGTGGACAAACCTTGTAAACATTATGGTAAGTGAAAGAAGTCAGTCACAAAAGACCACAGATTGTATGATTCCATTCATATGAGGGCTGTCCGGAAAGTATCCAGCCATGTACTATGAAAAATAGAGACATTTGTTGCAGAAGATACAAGATACAAGAAACATTGTACACAGGACAGTGACGCCTCAGTCCCCTTCAAAGTAGGCACCTTGGGACCTCACACAGTTCTCCCCACATCTTTTAACCCAACCTGCACACGTTCAACATTCCCAGGTGTCCTGCTTGTTGCAGGCCTTCCAGAACGTGCATCACTTTCAACAGATTCTTGACCATCTTTGAAGCGTTTGTGCCACACTTTTATTTGCGCTGCACTTACTGCATCGTCCCCGAAAGCCTTCTGAATCATCCGAATAGTTTCCACAGAGGACTGTTCAAGCTTAACGCAAAATTTGATGCAGATTTGTTGCTCTACTTGCTCATTTTGAAGGCGATGGCCACATAGTACGCATGCTCACTCAACGGCGTCTAGTGCCCCACTGACTAGGTACAGTGACGTTGTCATTGTTCACGCATACGCATCCCAGCCCACTCTCCTTGGCTGCCAGCTTATGTCGATGTTGCACAAACCATTCTCGTTATGTTAACAATGGCTGGATACTTTCCAGACGGCCCTTGTGTGAAACGTCCAGAATAGGGAAATCTATACAGACAGAAAGTAGATTAGTGGTTGCCAGGGGGCCTGGGGAACTTAATGGGGGGACAGGAGGGTAATAGTTAAAGGTGATGAAAATGTTTTGCAGTTGACTGAGCCAATAGTTGCACAACTCTGTAGATGTACTAAAAAACCACTGAATTTTACATTTTAAATGGGTGAATTGTATGGTGTATGAATCATATCTCAATAAAGCTGTTAAAAAATGTGAAAGTGGCGATTAGTCTTTGCTCTTAGGAACAACCACACAGGGCCCAACCTGCTCATGGATACAGAAGCCCACTTCTCAGATTTCGTAGCCGTGCTGCCAGCCTGGCTTCCGTGAAAGCACAGACTGGGAGTGGTTCTCTAGTCACACGCCGCAGCAGCCACCAAAGCTAGAACTGACTGTTCAGGGTAACAGGCCCATCTGAATCCTTTCCTTCGCAACACAAATGTTTACGAGCTCTATCAGGAGAAATGAAAAATCACATGTCTAATTTTAAATATGTTGCCTCTGATCACAGGTGTTGTTCAAACAGCTCCTTTATGACTTTATAAATATTCTGAGATTTATTTTGAAGCAATGTTTCATTATTCCTATACTATGATTAAATATTGAGAATATTGCTTTTCCAATTGTTCTATTGCAGTGTTTAATGAGTGCAATTAAATGGAAAAATTGCCTTTTTAACCGATGATAGTCCATTAGTGTCTCTGTCTCTTCAGAAAAGGAAAGAAGTGAATTATTAGAATGACAAATGAGGCAAAGTTACCACCGTGATGGAGAGGTGCGATTTCCCTCCACATAATCTTCAATTAGTGATCTCTGTAAGAGGATGTTTTTCAAAAGGGTAATAGACAAGTAATGAGATCAGAAGGAGGTCAACCCGGCCTTCTCCGTTTGGCAGCTTGATTAATTTATTTCTCCTTCTTGGAGATTGCTGCAAGGGGCTTTTGTCACCCTGTGTTTTTCATGGGACTGTAACCTGAGTGACTGCTGATATATTAGCCTTTCAGGCAAGGAAGCAAGTCCGTTGCCCTGGAGTAGAAGGCTTAGGAGTTAAGAGTTTGCTTTTGCACCTTGCTTTGAAGACTCATTGGTAGCTTTGGATGATGATGGTGATGATGATAAAAAATTAATTAATTGAATTAAACACCCTGTATTGAATGCCTACCGTGGGCCCTGTTCCTGGTGCTTGGCACACACGGTATCATTTCAGTCTCACGGCCATGATGAGGTGGTAGGACCCCTCTTTTGCAGACGAGGAAATGGAGACTCAGAGAGCTGCCCAGCGTCATACAGTTAAGGAGTGGGGAGGTGGGATTCAAATCCTCTTGTGCCTCTAAACTTCTGGGCTTCCCTCTGGAAGACCATTGCCCCTGGGAACTCTGTGTGGGAATGTCGAATTCTCCTTCTCATTGTGCTGAGCAGCAGGGAAAGTGAGATCACACAGCAGTATCGCAATGGGGGACCTGAACTATGGGAATCCTCACAAAAGGACAAAACACAATCGGTGCTGTCATTTTATGCTTTATGTTAAGTGCACATGTGCTCAGTTGCAGAAGCCTAAATTGCTAAATTGCAAGGTTATATACAATATGCCAATTGGGCATATTCTGTCTTCTTCTTATACTCTGCCACCCCCATCATTTTTTTTTTTTTTTTATGAAAATGCCACATTGTAATCATCCACTTGGAGAAATAAGCAGTTGAACATCCTTACTACACAGATAAAGCTTGGCTTAAAATCCCAGCTCTATTGCTAGTGGCTGTGTGTCTTTGGGCAATTTATTCAACCCCTCTGACTTCTTTTTATTTTTTTTCCAATCTCCAACAGAGTTGCTGTTCTTACTGAAAAGAACACAAGGCATATTTTCCGGCATACAGCATATGTTTATTTCATGATTTATATTTTTGTTTTTATCATTAATACCAACAGATTTCTGTAGTCTTGCCTGCCACTGACATGGACTTAATTGTCTCATTTAGACATTTAAATGCACAATATATTTAAAATGCAGTTATACTTTCATTGCCAAAGCATACTTACTTTATTTTATTTAAAAGTGTCTTTCTATAGTAATGCTCAATTTTTGGGTCATATTAGGTTGTATTCTACTTGAATATTGAGTTGAACTTTTCCACCGTGGAGATGACAAATGCATTTAGAAATTTTACTTTTCCAACTAAATTTCTCTTGCTTCTTTTTCTTATGGCCCCAGGAGGCTCATTATCATCAACAACATCAATTAATAGTCATCCTTGGCTTCCTAGATCCTCAGTACCACACTAGGCGCTGCCCCTAGGAGCCTCCATGCAGTCTCAGATCCTGACCTGGTGACATCCACCTCCCTAAGTGACCCCATGTTGGAAAGTCTGGCAGTGCCCATCCAAACCCAGAGTTCATTTAAGCAGCAGCGATGGGACTAAATTATACCCCAGGTCTGTCTTATGAAAGATGATAAATGATTATGTCATATTGGGAAAGAAATCACTCTGTCATCATATGACAGGCTGGCTTGATTTGTTTGCACCGGTGTCCCGAAAAGTCGGGATGGGGGTGTGAAGCGTACAGGCTTTCAAGGCTGGCTGACTTCCCATTTTTTTGTGTACCTCCCCAATTTTGGATCTGGGGCATCTCCGCTGGGCTCTCTAAGCCCTGGCATCCCCAGTATGAAAGGCGAAAACATCATCCACTGGGCAGGGCATAAGGCTTCAGCGAGACTGAAGCTCAATCATGCTTGTAGAACATGGAACACTCAGCAAATATAAATCATGACCTACCTCTTCCTATCGTTTGGGGTAATATTACGCCCTGCATTCTAACTCCCACCGGGAAACCTCACTTTTACATGACATGAAACTTCCATAACCTACTTCTTTTTTTTTCTTTTAAACTTAAAGAGTGATCTTTGGTCTTTTTAGTGGGGATGCTTTCTTCTGAATAGCAAGCAGATAAAGTCTTCTTCTTGAGACCCCCCTGACTGTGGCTACATTATATAATCTAAAGTGGTTCTTTGTAAAAGGGGCTTTTACAAAGCTGACTTTAAAAGAGCAACACATTAGAGTGAGCAATCCTGAATGAGTCTGTATTTCTTAAGGTCTACACTCCCTTACCTGCAATTCAAAAAATCCCCAAACCTTCAAAAACAAATAAAAAAATATGTTCCTTAAGTTTGTGGCAAAGTCAAGTGGCAGCAAAACTTGATTCAAACTAGTATGGTCCTGTTTATGAACTATATTTTTCTCAGTTATACATTTTACATGACTACTGATATATTTCGCTGTGGAAGTGTTAATGTGCTTGATGTTTGGGTGTAGTTCCTGACCTCACTAGGGGTGTTTCATAGTACGTAGTTGACAAACTATCTTAGGCCTTTTCAAAAATAATTAGATACTCCAACACATACTTGGGTTTTAGATGAAGGATCATAGACCTTTATCTGTGTGGCTTTGGGCAAGTTGTTTAATTTTACTTTTCTACAAATCAGTGGTGAATAAGATGATGGTGATGATAATAAAAAAAATAATCCTATAAGAATGTTACAAAGGCTCAGTATTTCCCTCCTACAACAAATTGAAGGCCTGCTGGGTTCAAAGGAAAATAAGATACAGAAAAAAGATCAAATGAGGAAATTAGGTGACTCCAGAGTTACCTCAGTGAGAGTTACTAGTACGAACAAAAATGCACTCTTGATAGGGCAGATGCAACTGGAATATTGACAACCCGTCCAGGGCTTCTGAAAAACACCCTTGAAGCTGAGCAAAACCATTTCCACACCCTCAGCCCCTCCAGTTCCTCCTGGCTGTGTAGTCTCAGGGCAGTTGACCTCTGCTGTGGTATTTTTAATTATCATAAGACACAGTTAAAGTGAAACTGCCACCTCAGGGCATCAGTGAACCAAGCATTTGGTTCTGGTTTCCTTGAGATGGTGGAATTTCCTCCTCTGGCTACTCGTGTCCGTCCAGTCCCCTGTGGGCATTTGGAGAATGGCTCTCTGAAAGAAATATGAAATGATGAAAAAACGTGCTTCGTTTCTTAGAACCAGTCGCCCACCTTGAAGGTTCCAGAAAGAGTGGTGTTTCTGCATTTGCTGACCCTGTCACCAACAGGAGAAGTAACAGCAAAAAATAGTTCTTGAGGCGTTATGGCAAATGTGGCCTATCTCTGTAGTTCTTGCGGAAGCTTGTGACTGGCACACGAGGCCAAGTAGCAAGATCCTTGGGTGAATTTTGTGGTATTCGGCAATGTCCCCAAGTCTAGCCTGTGTAAAAACATAAGCATTTTTCTGCATGCATTCATGGGAAGAGAGATAATTACAAGGAAGTGTCCTCTATGGTTTCTTGCCATTGTGTTTATTTCAAATGCCTAAATGGCATTTAAAAGCTTTCCTTAAAAATTGAACCTGTCGTGTAATAACAAATGTGTGTTTTTATAATTGCTGATTGAACTTAATAAAAACCAGTAATTACATGAATATCCTTAATGCCACTGAACTCTACACTTAAAATGGTTAGAATGGTAACTTTTATGCTGTGTATATTTTATCACAAATTAAAAAAAAATTAACTGACTCCAAATGAGCCAAAGCACTATGTAAAGAGTCCTAAATTAATATGTTTTGAAAGGAAAGTTCACTAGTGATACAGTGTTCCACTTTGTATTATGAAGTGTGAAGGCAGAGTTGGAGCAGTGTTTGTATACTGTATGTGGGTGTGTTTTCTGGAACGTGTCAGTAAAGTGTAAATATTCTTCGCCCTCCTTTCTCTCACCCTCAAAGAGGAACGTAATTTACTACTTCATTTGTACGCCTCAAACTTCCTCTTGGAAACAGAAAAAAATAAAATTAGGTTTTTGTAAGCTGAGATGATATGCATGGTATTCTTATTTTCAATATAGGTAAAGTAATCTCTCCACTTTATTTTTAAACACTACCTCATAATATAAATAATCTAGTCTTTTCTCGTGCAGCCTGTTTATTCAGACAGGTGGAAGTTGACGCTAAAGATTGGCGTTAAATTGAGGAAACCATTCATGTAGTAAATAAGATAATTTGTTTTTGCCCCCAAAAAGATTAAAATATAGATTTTTTTATAGTCTGTATTATTTTTAACACCTACAGTCCCTGAATATATTTGATTCAGATTTGTGTCCATAATTTGCAAGGGCTTTTTATTGCATCTGAAATATTTTTTCAGTTGCAGAAATAATCACTGAGGATGTTTCCTTCTTCATGCTTGAGTTTCTTGCATTTGTTACTAAATAAAGTGTTTAGCTAGAAGACATGTTGGTTCCCAAAACAACAGTCAAGGGTGAAGGTAATATTAGCATATTTATTTTATTTGTGTACTTTTTGCAACTTATAACCCCTCCCACTCCAAATAAAACAGTTAGGCAACCAGGTAATAAACCAATTATGTACTAATACATGAAGTCTCATGACAATTTCTTATTTTCCGGTTTATGTAGGTGATAGTCCTTGGTGACTATGTTCGTGATATAGCCTAGATTTAGCTCATTCATTTAGCTTTAACTTCCATGTATAGGTACAAACAAAGATGTCACTAGGAGAGTGGGCCAGACACATGCAGACATGGCCTTGTAACCATCCTTATGTAAAATCAGAGTAATACTGCCTGTCCTTGCTTATTTCACTGGGTTCATGCATAATGGGTAGGCAGCCATATAGTGACTGTAAATGACACAGAAGAAATGGAGTGGAGTTTTGTTATTCTGATATACTCATCCTTAAATGCCCCTTGTTGCATGGACTTTGGTTTGTCCATATTAATAGTATTTTATAAAGTGCCTGTTGTGCGCTAGCTCCGCATCAGATGCTTTGGCATACATTGCTTTATTTAATCCTTCCAACAAACTGTGAGATGTCTACTAGAATTATCCCCTTTTTAAAGATACAAAAACCAAGACTTAGAGAGGTGATATAATCTGCCTACAGGGAGAAGGTGGAGCTGGAATTTGAACTAGGCAGTCTGACTCCAGAGCTGCGTCCTTAAGCAGTACATTAGGGCAGAGGAGGATGGCGTAGGGAATACCATTTAGCGGCCATCAGGGAGTCTGACTCCTGTTTCTCTGTCCAGGCCCAGTTCAAGCTGTCCTCCCTGAGAAGCCTTCCCTGAGCTCCTCAGGAAAACTTAGGTTCGGGTGTCCTATGTCCTTACCCTGCTTTGTGCCCACCTCCATCCTGGCTTGTGTCTTTGCCCACCCCAAGCCCTTTTTGGCATGTCTTTTCCCAGAGAGTCTGGGCCCTTAGTTAGAGAGATGGACTCTCAAGTCCCAGATGGATCTGCTGTTTTAGAATCTCTGCTTCTGCATTTCTAAAATCCTTCCCAGGTAATTCATTTGCCAGTTAAAGTTTAAGAAACACCTCGACAGATCATGGGTGCCTGAAAGCCAAGGACAGGCTGCAGTCTCAGGGCCTACCACATTCCTCAAGCGGAGTAGCCTGTGATGTGCACGGGCTGAATGAATCCACAGGCTAACAAGCTAAAAGGTGGATACTAGCGAAAAGCCAGGAGCCCATCAAAGCTTCTGGGTCCGTGCTATAAACTGAAAGGCTTATTCCGTTCGCTCAAGTACAAACACATCCATTCATCCATCCTAGGTATTTACACAGTTCAATTAAGTGGGCTGATAAATTAATTTTTTTGGTGGGTAATGAGTTGTTGCTTTTCCTCTATGTTGTTATGATTGGATATGATAATCCCACAATTGCTCAAATTATTGCCTTCAGTATGATTTCAACAATAATGGCAGTCACAAGGACCGATGAACATCACTGATGGCATTAACAGAGCCCCTTTTGCTCCGTTACGTGGACCTTTAGAACTTTGCATACGTTACTCTCACGGACCCGGTGGGAAATATTAGCCCCCTTTTAAAGATGAAGAGACCGAGGCTCAGAGAGTTTAAATTGTGCAACGTCACACATCTAGTTAAGTGTGAAGTCAGAACTCGAGCTAAGATCTGTCTACACCACGTATGTTCTTAACTGTATGATACCCTGTTGTTTTGCTTGGAACCTTTGTATAAACGGTACAAAAAAATATTTTTCACCGATATTCCTCGCTTGGATATTCTTAGTAGCGTGGAAGAACACTATACAGTTTGTATGGTGGGCTGTTGTATTTTAAGAATTTCATTTTCATGTTTAAATAGAAATAATTACCTTCTCATTATAATCATGGGATTTAGTGAGTGTTCTCTGTTCTGATCTGATACTTAGTTTGACTGTTAAAAAATACTTTATGATAGAGTTTAGGATTTACTCTTTTTACTTTCTCCATCAATCCAAAATAATTCATTCAGTATATCATATTCATAGAGTTCTTCTGTGAAAAACATATGCATATATTTCTGTACGTGTTTGTGTACACGTAAGTCATCTTAAATGACGTTAATTGAAATGTAGGAGTGCTTCATTTCAATTCTCCAGAATACATATTTTGTGAGCAGGAAGCGTATGTGTTTGTGTACGTATGTGTATAAAGACATCATATACATATACATGCATTGAAGTTTCAAATGGTTACTCTGTTCAGCAAATGTGACCTAAAGTTTTGGCTTAAATTATTTGGGGTTTGCTTTTTAAATGGTTAATCCACTTAAGAAGTTACAATTAAAAAGAAAAACACAGAACAACACAGCAATGTCTGAAAGGGTATCAACTCCTCCCCTCTTCCTTTCCTTTTAGAAGCCTTGCATGATCCATGGATGGTAAATATTTCATGTACTTTGCATATCAGCCCGAGTTCCCTTTGTGAAGTCAGGTAAATGGAATGTAAATCCCCACGTACTTCAGACAGTAAAACGGCATTATTTGATGTTACATCACATAAACATGCAGATTTGATTCCCCCTTTACTCACGCTGTAAAAACAAAGTTTTTAAAGTGGTTAGCCATACCTGGAAATGTAAATGCATTCGCCTAATGTAATGCCAAAGAAAAATTAAGACAAATGATACCACATCGCTGCCACAAACTGTGGCTCGTACAAAATTCACTTTAGTTATTATGCTGTGAATACGGGCTCTCACCCTCCTCTGTGAATGCACAATTTATGTTGAATGCAACATGAATCATTTTAATAGACCGAGCAAAAAGTCCCCAAAGTCGATTTTCAAATTATGAACCTTGGAACAGAATATAACAACAGCAAACAACAAATAGTTCAGACTTTACTCTGAGCTATGGGTGAACCATTAAAGATACAGCAAGCACTTTCGGTGAGGTGTTACACAATTCATAGCCTAATGGCAAAAATATCAGAAATGGGGGATTTTTATGCTGTTTTTCCAGCTATCATTTTGCTCAATTATTTTCACATTTGTGTAATCAAGATATTCCCAAACAGAGCATAGAGTTGTATATTGTTTGGAACTAATTATATGTATTATAAATCCAAGAATTAATTTAAATCACCCAGTTTCCACAGAGGAAAAGGCACATTGTTTTTAAATAGCTAACGAAACAAAACGCTAACCCATATGGGAGAAATTTCCAAAAAACAAAAATCACCAACCAGGAAAATGGGAAAATCCCACTCCCAAAAAATCATTTCATAAAAAAAATCACCAAATCATATCTGAACAAGATCAAGAAAATTAAATTGATTGAGGAGATGCCAACGCTTCCACAGGATTCTGATATGTGCTCAAATTTGAGAACCTGCTGTTCTGATTCTGTAGGATCCAGGTGGGGCCCAAGAATTTGCATTTCTAAAAGGTGATTTTCATGCTACTTGTGCTGGCCAATGAAATGGAAAGCCTGCAGTTGCCGGGCAGATAACAGTGGTAGCAAAGGGGCCTTGCTGAAGACTATAGGGAGTGAGTGGTGAGGACCTATGTCAAACTAAAGGGCACAATTGCCATCCATCTGTACTTTGGGGAAGCAAGGGCCTCTCAGCTCCAGCTGCCGGTTGCCGTGGGGAAGTACAGACTCAGAGTTGCCATGATTTCTGAATTTTTTTTTTTTTTCTTAATTAGAGGCTAAAAATCCTGGCTTTTTAAAATGATATTTCTTGATTTTAAATTATCGAAAACTCTATTTTTTTTTAAACACTGCAATTCAGAGAAAATATGTTTGTGGTAGGTAGCCAGTTTATGACCTGTGTAAGACTTTGTTATTATTAGCAAGTCTACCAGGTATGTTCACAAGAGAGTAGGTAGAAATCCTGGAGATAATATGTCAAAGGGTTCTTTTTTTAAAGTACAGTTTAGATTTATAAAATAATTGAGTAGATAGTACATAGAGCTCAGTATACCAATCTGCCCCCCCACCCCTTCCACCGGGATAGGGGATATTATTAACACCTTGCATTAATGTGTCACATTTGTTACAATTAATAAACCAATATTGATACATTATTATTAACTAGAGTCTATAGTTTACATTAAGATTCACTTTCTGTGTTGTACATTCCGTGGGCTTTGAAAAGTGCATGACATGGATCTACCGTTACAGTTTCATACAGCATAGTTTCACCACCCTAAAAATCCCCTAGAAGGTTTTTTTAAAAACACCATCAGTTCATGTCACCATTTCCCCTAGCAAAGTCCTTCTGAGAATTAAGGCTCTGTAGGCAGGAGGGTCTCAGTGCTCAGAATGAGACAATTCCTATACTCCAAGATGCCTCCAGCAATTATAATTGAATCCTGAAGCTAGAGTTTCTTGGCTATATTTCCCCTTCCTTCATTTTACAGATTAAGGAGCTGGAGCCCATGTGACCTTAATGGGAGCTAGTGTAGAAGGATCCCCTCTGGACCTGGCAGCGCCCTTCCTTACTACCCTCCTTTCTCTTGCTGGGGTCTTTGTTAGTAAGAGACCTCACAAGATGCTGCATTAGGTTACCCAGCAACTGAGTTGATGAGGATAAGTTTCTTTCTTTTGTGCCTATAAAACATATATAAAATTATTTTTTATCAATGACAGCGATCAAAAGCTTTCTAGAAAGGATACATTGCAAATAATTTAGGCCCTTTGTTTTGTGTTCACATGGTGTACTCATTACTATTACTATTAAGTTCCCCTATGTAAACAGGTTAAAAAATTTAATTTTGTGAATTAAAGAAAAAAAAAGCATGCAAATTTACTATCTTACTGGGCAACCAAATTTGTATCACTTGCGTAGTATTGCCTGGTGAGCAGGTGGAGATGCAGACACCAGCGCCCTTATGGATTTCCAGCTCCTATCCGTAGAGACAGAGTTGTTTTTCCAGTCATTAAAAAAAAAAAAAAAGCCATTTTATCCCTACAAAATTGTCTTCTATGTTTTTTGCCGTTTGGGGGATAAAATGTCTTTATGTTAAATTGTTTCATTATTGTTACCTTAAAGGAGTTAAGGACACATGAAATATCTTTACAGAGAGATAATTCTGCAGTTTCCACAAATAACCAGAGAATCTTTCATGGAAGAGAATTAATTTTTTAAATGTTTGTTTTCCCCATAAAATTTTTTTTTGAGTTAGAGATAGGACAGTAATGCCGTAATCTACCACGAATTCAGTTTAGAAAACAAAAATGATAAGGAGTCCAGGGTGCGCTCTGTCGTAATGTGCGCCTACCCTGCGATTGTCTGCGAATTTCATGCTCTCACCGGTCTCTTCCTTCCCTCCTTCTTCCCTCTTTCTCTCTTTTGTTCTTTCGTTGTTTTTCATTTTTCCGTGCCACTCATTCTTTACGCTCACTTTGCTATTTCGTTTCCTTTGGCTTCGTTTTCTTGTTTTTGTAAAAATTGTACCTGCACATTATTTAGAATCAGAGTCAGGTATTCCTATTGAGCTTTTATATGAAAAATTAAAGCAGTTCTCAGTACCACCTCTATTTCTTCATCACTAACTATTTTCATGAATTCCTTTGGTCTTTAAATATATCTTTAAATAATTACTCCTGAACGATTACTTCTTGATTTTCTATTTTTAGATATCATCTGTGGGTTTCCCAATAATAAGAAAGTTTAGCTTTATTTCACTTTACACACCTACCACAATGTGCAACTTTTGTCTTTGTGCATCCTATTGATACAGTTATATAATGTTTTTTAAGAAGACAATTTAGTATTTAAGTTGTTATGAATGTGTAAATGTATGCACCACGAAGCCATATAGCATACCAAGATTACTTTTTCTTTCCTGCACCATCTTTTATTTTCCCTGGAGTTAATACTTGTCTTATTTTCTTATTTGCTTAGGTTTTGATGTATCTATCACTAATTCAACCTCAAACTCTCATATGATTGTCTAAATCTCACAGATATTATTTTCACATTAAAAAAATTTCTCCTGGAGCCTTTGTACTGTGTGTAGTTTGGGCTGGTTATCCTGTATGCTTGGTGCACAGAAATGCTATGCTGATGTTCTACTTAAAGCTGCTGTCACATATATAATCTGGAAAGTCCACTTACCTGTGTCCTGAGTTTGAGCTCCTGTTCCACATCTTTTCTCCTATATTGGCTTCCTTATTGTTTTGTGGGAGCATATCCTCTAGTAACTTTCTGAAAAAGGACGGCTGTGTGTGTTTGTGTGTGTGTGTGTGTGGGTAGCTTGCATGTTTCAAAGTGTTTTTGTTCCTACCCTCATTTTATTGATTAGTTAGGTGTAGAATTAAGATTTAAAATCCATTTTTTCAGAGTTTTACGACATTATTCTGCTGTTTTATGGTTTTCTGTGTTGCTCTTGGGAAGTACAAAGCCATTTCACTCCTGACCTTTTTCATTTCTCTCTGCTGCTCTCTTGAGTGTACGGTAGGAGGCCTGTCACCCCCAGCTGCTCTCCAAATAGGGGACTGTTCCCTTTTGAAAGAACTTTCCGTTCAGATCCTAGACTTCCCAGATGGCTTCGTAATTATTTTTCTCTTCTATTTTTCATCTTTGTCTTTTGTGCTACTTTCTGGAATGTTTCTTCTAGTCTTTCCATGGGTTTTTTCCCTTCCTGCTGCCATATTTTTAATTTCTGAACATTTTTGTTTGGTTTTCCCAGTATTTCCTTTTTGTTTAATAGCATTCTATTCTTGTTTCCTGGATAAAATCACTCTCTGATCTCTCTGATGTCAACGATAATTGTTTTAATTATTCTTCTCTCTGTATATCTTCTGTCTTCTCAAAATTGCTTTTGTTTGTTTTGGTTGCTGTCTTTGATGATAAAGTCTTTCCCCTTATCCTGACCTGTGGATGTCTGTACTCAAGAGTAGAACTTGAAATAACTGCTACCAACTCTCAGCACATGGGCAGGGCTAATTAACTGTGGACTTCAATGAAGGATGATCTGGCTGGACTGTTTCTTGGGGAAACCATTGTGTTAGGATCTTTTGGTCTTTCCCAGTTGGCTGGTCAGATTTCCCAGAGAAGGATCTTCTAATACTCTACTTGGGGAGGGTATAGCTCTGACTGCTGGAGTTCTGGGAGCCAAGTGAGGAAAGAGGGCTGAGTAATCTACTGTCTTTAATTCCTTTGCCCCTTTTTTCCTTCTCTTTCCTTTTTGTGTTACTCATTCTTTTAAGCTTATTTGGGGAATGTGGGTGGTTTATTTTGCTGGGAGAACAATTTGGGAAAGTTTCAGCTGAAAACAGTTTATTTACCTGGAGCTCTGAATCAATAGTCTCACTTAGGAAGCAGATAGGAAGTGATGCCTGAGATAATTTTAGAAGGAAAAGGTGGGCCACATGGAGGAACAATAGCCTGTGAAAGGCAAACAGGTGAGAAGTAGCATGGGACCCTCCGTGAGCAGGTTGGTGTTCTGAAGGATGTGAACATGTCTGAGGCCAGACGGATGAGTCTCTATTAGGTTTCGCCTCTCCACATTCTGGAGGAATATTTACAGAAAGTTAAAAGAGAAATACCAACTATTGAAAATAAAAGGAAGGCTGAACGTTTACCTTACCAGAAAGCTAGATCTGGAGGGAACCTGTAGGGGTCTATTAGCACACGTAACTGTCAGTTGCTATAACCAACAGATCGCAGTATCTCGATATCATCACACAATAAAGGTTGATTTGTCACTCTCATTGTGTATCCGACATGACTTGGCAGGAAGCTTTGCCCACACAGTTCCTAGGGAACCCAGATTGAAGGGAACTCCACCATCGTATAGCTACACAGTGGCCTCCAAAGTCTGGGACTCTGCAAGAGAGGATGAAGCAGGAATTCTTGTGGGCAGGTTTGGAAGTGACATTTATTGCTTCCACGCACATTCCACTGGCCAGAGCTAGTCCCTGGCCCCTACCCAATTGCAAAGGAGGCTGAGGAGTGTGGTACACATGGGTGTTTGGAGAGCACTAAAGGTCTCTGGCACAGAAGGCATGACCTCCAGCCCTTCCACTCTCCAAGTGAGACATGGAAGCCCAGAAAATGAGTTAGTGGCAGAAATTCTAACATCAGGCTCTGCTTCTCAGGCATGCTTTCCACCACACCCTAGGGCATTTGCCCCCCCAGGGATAGCACCGTTACTTCCTGAACTTGCAGGTTTGAAAGGATACCTAAATACAAGTCACCAGGTTGCCCCTAATCCACGGTCATTCTGCCACCACCACTGAGGTGTCAGGGTAATAGTACAGCCACATATTTCTTCTAGTGAGCGGCCCAGGTGAGCCCTTTAGTGCTCCAGGATCTCAGTTTGTTTCATGAAACTGAAGCATTTTCTTGGAGGTATAAATTCACCTTGGGTTGGGGCCTTGCAGATGACAAGAAAGGTGTTTTGGCCCATACAGAAAACTTCTAGGCACACCCAGTATTCATGTTTCCCTGGACTTAACCCATGGCCCTCCAGTGGGCCAAGCAACACTCCCACTGTCCTGTTGTCTTGTTTTTCTTTCATTTTCTTTTTAACTTGTGCCTCATGGGACAACAGAGGGATGCCAAGAGTGTGGAATGGAACTGTGGCTCCGTGTGCCTTCTGGGTGTCCTCTGTGTGCCCTCTGGGGCGTGCCCGACGTGGAGGATCTTCTTAATGTGTGTGTGCGCACCCTTCACTTTCGGTAAGTTGCCTGTCACCCATGATGCTGTGCTGACTGAGCAAACTCATTCGTAATCCACTCTGCTTCCCTGGCTGCTTGCTTCCGGGCACATTCAGCGGCCGGGGCACAGGTCCTCGTTTTCCTTGTCCTTCCATTTCCATATTAATTCTCAATCCATCACTGCCGCCAGTTGTCAGCAGACACCGTTTTTGGTGGGACCTGAAGATGTATATCCCTCGTTTTCAGATTCCTTGCATCTCATCATGTAAGCAGTGCTCCGAGCAGGGTCTTAATGCTTCTGGGTGCGGCCCCCTAAGCCTTCATACCGGCAAGTCTAGTGCAGGTGCTGAAAGGAGGTGAATCTTAAAGGGGCAGGACGTGGAATCGTGGCTTCATGGACAGTGTTTTAGTATATTTGTGTATGGATATGCACCCAGCTTAGGGGCCTATTTAATGGTCATTCATTTGGGGTATGACCTGTGGCTCCTAAAATTTTGGTAGACATAGTAATGGGTAAAGGAGTGATTTGTTGTAAGTTCTTTGTCATTAAGCTGCTTTAATGTTGACATGACACTAGTTTTTGGCTTTGGAAAGTTTCCCAAAAGGAAACAATGATGCTGGTTTGAGCAGAGCAGCCTAAATCTAGGTCCATTGCATTCTTTCTTCCTTCAACTTCCTTACTCTTTTTCTCCCCCCATGACTGCCCCTTCCTTCCCTAGTGCCTCCCCTTTTCTTTCCTTTCTCCCTACCGTCAAGAAACTTTCCAGAGCTCCATCATTATTCTTCCTCACCGCGGTGAGGTATATCATCCTAAGGGCAGAGGGTGAAGGTGTGTAATTAGTGTGCTTCACCAGACTGAACAGAATCCCCAGCCAGGTGCAGGGGAGAGTGGCTGGGGTTCATGAATGAATGCCAGTGTTTTGACAGGATGGTGAATAAATATGCTGGGCTCAGAGGACTTCGGGTGATGAGCATTTCTTTGTGGTCTGGTAAGTGATAGCACCCACCACTTGATTTCTCTAAAATCTGCATTTGTCAATTTTGTATTTTTTATTGAAAGGCACTTGCTTAAACAAATATGCCAAGTAAATCTAGCTCAGAATGTCCATTTTCAAATAATCTCCAGCAAGGAAGATGGAATTACCAAAAGGAACCTGTTCTATGTTTCTGCTTAGATGGCTGGATCTATACCAGACTCTATCCAAATGAACACAGAAAATGTCTCCTTTAACAAGGTGCCATTAACAAGGATCACTGCCTGTGATTCCCCATCGCAGAATCTGGCAGAGCTTGGGCTACTACTCCTCTGCTTCCACACATGAAGGGTGCATGGATGGGAACCCCACTTTTAATTAGTACCTGCGTGCCGGGCACTTACCTGGTCTTTACACACATACCTCATTTGAAGAGCAGGAATTGAGTGAAAAGGATCCTCTGTTCCAGCTTCCCTACTCACTTGGTATTTGGACCTGATAAAGCTGTACTTTCTCCTCCTTTTTTCTTGTTTAAAATGGAGAAAAGCACAACAATCTCTTGCTAATCTGTGAGGCTCCCAGGACAAAGCTTTTTAAGACCTCTGAAGAAGTTGATTTGATGAACGTGGGCTCCGGGGTCAGACCGCCTGTGTTCTGATCTCGACCCTGTCACTTCCTGGTTGTGGGACCTCTGGAAGGTCACTTAGCTTCTCTGAGCTCCCATTTCCCCATGTGCAACAGGGAGTTAATAATGACTTCCCTCCCTTATGAGATGGTTGTGGAAAGTATATGGTGTAATGCACCTAAAGTACCTAGGAGATTGTTCTGCATGTTGTTAACCCTGTAAAGTTTATTGCAGTTATTGCTACTACTGATATTACTGTCATGTCAGTCATCTGGTTGAGAAGCGGCAAGTGGAAGCGTAAGTAGTGTTGACTTCAGAGTCGCAGAATTTCTACACACTGTCAAGCAAGCTAACTTCTCTGGACATCATATTCCTCAACTGTGAAAGGGCAACTTCAACCCTATTTTGTGGGATTGTTGGAATTAAATAAGATAATGCGTGGGAAGTACCTTATACAGTTTGTGATATGGGTAGACACAGTAAAATGGCCATTACTACTGTTTTCATTAATTCTGAAAACAGAGTTGGCTGTTTGAATGTTCGATTTGATATTTTTTAAAGGAAAAGTTTGAGGCATTTGACACATGCCTTTTGCTTGCTTGCATTGGTTTGGTTTAATCAACTTTGTTGAGGTGTAATTTATGTACAATAAATTGCATCCATTTAAATATACAATTCAATGAATTATGACAGATGCACATACCCATGAAACCACTACTAAAATCAAGAAATAGAACATTTCCATCACCTCAAAAAAATTCCTTTGCCCCTTTTGCAGTCCAGACAGCCCCAGCTCTAGGAAACCATTGGTCTGTTTTCTTGTCACTGTTATTTAATTTGCATTTTTTAGAATTTTGTATAAGTGAAAGTGCACAGTATGCATTTTGCATCTGGCTTCTTTCACTCGATGTAACAATATTGCAATTCACCCATGCTTTTGCATGTATCAATGGCTTATTCTTTGTCATTGCTGAGTACTAGTCCATTGTGCAGATGAATCACTTCCTGTTTATCTGATTGCCTGCTGATAGACATTTGGGTCATTTCCAGTTTTTAGCTACTGTAAGTGGATGCTGATGTGAACAAAGCTGCTGTGAATACTCATGCACAAGCCTTTGTGTGGACACGTGTCTTCACTTCTCATGGGGTAATACCCCGGAGTAGGATGGATGAGTCAACATCAGGGCTATGTTTAACTTTTTAAGAGGCTGGCAAACATTTCCTCAAGGTGGTTGGACCACTTTTCATTCTTGGCAGCAGTTTTTAAGAGTCCAGTTCCCCTACGTCCTTAACAATACTCGATATTGTTGGTCTTTTAAATTTTGTTTGGGTACATAGTGGTATCTTATTGTGTGTTTTTTTCTTATTATGTAAAATAAGTGTCTAATAATGAGTAATGATGTTGAACGTCAAAAATATGATTATTGGTCATCTCTCTTCCCCCCCTTTTTTGGGGGCGGGGGCTAATAGCTTTACTGAGGTATAATCCACATACCACACAGCTCTGGTTTTGGTGTATTCGCAGAGCTGTGCGGTTGTTGTTGGGATTAAGCCATGTCTTCTTTTACCTTCGTCGTCTTGTCTTTTTGATCGTCCCCATCCCCTCCCCGCTCCATTTTCTTCTTCCACCATTTAAATATCAGTGTCCCCCCCCAATTCTGTTCAGACCCTTTCCCCTTTTTGCTGATACTGTTTCCCCTGCATGTCACACCACTTCCCAAGATTTCTGCCATCAAATCCACGCTGATCTGACTCCTTCTGAGTGTCTGCGCCTGGTCTGTCAGTCCTGGATTATCCACTTGCGTACATCTTTTACGCAGCACTCTCTACAGGTCATAAAGGCAGCTTGTCACCACCTAAAATCTCCTGGACGCACATCATTCCTTTCCCCCCACCCCCTCCACCTCCTGAACGTTCATAGACCGCCTGGGTTTATGGATCTTTGCATCCTTCCCAGTACCAAGCCCAGTTAGACACTTGGTAAATATTCATCTAATGAATAAATGAACTTGTATTCTCCAGATTGCTTGAAAATATGCTTCACTTTTATCTTCCTTAGAAATTAATTGCATTACTATCTTATCAAAGGTCAAGAAAAATAATTCGTGCTGCAGTTCATGAGGCTACTAAACAGTTGCCCTGGCAATTTCTGATTATAATTTTAGAAATATTCCTAACCTCTGGCCTTTTTTCTTATCTCTAGCTAAAGCATTTCTGGAAGGAATTCAATCTCCACTTTCCTTAATGTTCCTTAAATGTTGTACATATCTTAAAAGTGGATTCCCCATAAAACAATATGGATTATGGTCTCATTCTGTTTAGCAGTATGAAAGCTTGCCTGAAAGGACAAGAATAAGACTCTTAAAATCATACCCAAGTTTTAAAGGAATATAAAACTTTCTCTTTAAAAATATACCTTTCTGCTTTCATCCCCTAACCCACAAAGCTCAAGTCTAGTTTAATTCAGACTTGGAAATAGTTCTTTTATTATTGCTCTCTGCAATGGGAACAAAGCCTGAGGCCCCTAAGGTTTAGAGACCACATGAAAAATACCTTTGCTTCTGTGCCATAGCTGTGTTTCTTCTTAACAAGGCACAAGCCCAAAAGAGATTTCATGTACTATAACTGTAATAAAGAAGACTGTGAGTAGAGAAGCCGGAATCTGAAAGGTTAAGTACAACTTGAGCAGCCTCTGTAATGTCACTTCTATCTAGGAAAGAATGGCAAAGAACCATCCTAGCAGAAAACTTGGGGTGGTGTGGCAGGGGGATAGGGTGTTGGTAATAGGATGGGAATAGGAAAAAAGGGTCATGGAAGCAGCTAAATTCCTGCACTGATGTGATGTTTAAATTGGAAATATGGGAAGGAGAGTCGGGTACTTACAACCAAAAAATATTATAAAAGCAAAAGAAAGGATTGTGTCTAGGGTGTGTGTGTATGGGGAGGTGTGATGTGTTAATGGGGGCAACTGAGAGTCAGAAATCAGGAAGACTGTGGGTGGAAAATACCCCAGTGGAAGAGAAAGGAGGAAGTTTGAACCTGGGACACCTGGCAGGTTGAGGTAGATGCATTAGTCTGCTTTGGCTGCCATAACAAAATACCATGGACTGGCTGACTTAAGAAAAATTTATTGTCTCATAGTCTTGAGAAGTCCACGATCAAGGTGCCAGCACATTTAGTTTCTTCTGAGGTATCTCTCCTTGGCTTGCAGATGGCTGCCTTCTTGCTGTGTCCCCACGTGGTCTTTTCTCTGTAGGCACACATTCCTGGTGTCTCTTCCTGTATTCAAATTAACTCTTTGAAGGACACCAGTCAGATTGGATCAGGGCCCAACCTAAAGCCCTCATTTTTCACTTACTTGCTTCTTTAAAAGCCTCATCCCCGAATACAGTTACATTCTAAAGTACTGGGGGTTAAGGCTTCAATATGTGAATTTTGGGTGGACGCAATTCAGTCCATCACAGTTGGGGATGAGGCTATAACAAGTGCCACTGCCTAATGTTTGCGTGGGGATATTGTGGTTTTCAGAAGGCATCTGTATCCCTGTCTCACTTCATTCCCACCCTGCAGCGCAGGAGGAGCCCTGAGGAGGTCGCAGTCAGCTGATCTAAGATCCCCTGGCACTGATTTCCTGATCCAGCGTCTGCTGTCTCAGGCTGCCTTCACAGTCTTGCCAGATCTATCCCTGTTTTTCCACCAGTGGCATGAGCCCTAGTGGTGAGCACTTCCAACAGTTCTTCACCCTCCCCAGATTTTCTATCAGCCAACCCAAATTTGCAGTTGTTTCTAGTGATTGAAGTTATGCTTGGAGTGCAGGTGTCATGGATGAAGTAGTAATGCCTTGGGGTGACAAATACAGTATAGAAGTAATTCTAGGAAGTCTAATGATTGGAAAACAATGAATCCCAAGTTTGAGCTGCATTAATTTTGTTTTTCTGGGCTCAGCTTCTGGCTCACAGTCTCATTGTCCAGAAATAACCCCTGTTAACATTTTGGTCTGTGTCACAGAAGTGAGTTTTTTCCTCTTCTATGTATTATATAAACATTCATATAATACATATGTGTGCATATGCACACTCTTATGCCAAATGAGATTGTACTGTGTTTTTTTCTAATAGCTTGCTTTTTATTGAACTTAGTGATAAATTGCAAACATTTTACTTTGTAAATAACTTTTCTTCCTTAACATGATCTTTAACAGCTAAGTGATGTTTTATCATATGGATATACCATAATTTTCTCATTCAACAATCTCATCAGAGTCCAGTAGTCGCCTGATATGTCTCCATCAGTTGTAGGATATGTCCCAAATAATTTGCTACTAAGAATTCTTAAAGAACCGAAGTTTATAAATTACTTTCCAAACTACTTTATTGAGTTATAATCCAGATACCATACACTTCACCCATTTACAATGTACCATTCAATGGCTTTAAGTGTATTCAGAGAGTTGTACAGCTATCACCACAGTCAACTTTAGAACATTTTCATTATCCCCGAAAGAGACCCTTAGCTGGCGTCCTCTTCCCCATTCCCTTTGTTTCCCTCCACCCCCAGCCTCTGCTTTAGCCCCAGGCACCCACTAAACTGCTTTCTGTCTCTGTAGATTTGCCTATTCTGGACATCTCATGTAAATAAAGCATACAGTATGTGGCCTTTTGTGTCTGGCTTCTTTCACTTAGCATGGTGGTTTCAAGTTTCATCCATGCTGTAGCATGGATCAGTGCTTCTTTCTTTTTACGGCTGAATAATGTTCCATTATATAGATAGACCACATTTCATTTATCCATTTGGTTCATGGACATTTGGATTGTTTCTGCTTTTTGGCTATTGTGAATCATGCTGCCATGTACATTTGTGTACAAGTTTTTTGTGTACACATGTTTTCCTTTCTTTTGGGTGTATACCTAGGAGTGCAGTTGCTGGATCATATGCAACTCTTTGTTTAACCTTTTGAGGCACTGCCTGGCTGTTTTCCACAGCAGCCACACTGTTATACATTCCCACCAGCCGTGTATGAAGGTCTTAATTTCTCCATTTCTTCACCAACCCTTGTTATTATCTGTCTTTTTTATTATAGTCATTTTATTGCGTATGCAACGGTAACTACTGGAGGTTTCGGTTTGGATTTCCCTGATGGCTAATGATATGGAGCAGCTTCTCATGCGGTTACTGGGTGAATGGTTTTCAACATTTTTTTCAAGTGGTTACAAGCTCACCCCTGTAATGGTGCCCACCTCATTTCCTTACAGTACAATGTGCTCTTTCAGGCACATGCCAGGGGCTTATAGACGTCCTGCTCTACCATGATTACTTGTGACATTCAATTAAAGAAAAAAAGATTGCAGGCCCTCATCTCTTAGTTTGAATTAGAATCTACATGATTGGAGTCCAGAAATCTATTGTGATGCACAGTCTTGTTGAGGAACTGCAGTTCAGGGCCATGGGAATGCCCCCAGAATCCGTCTGGCCCACCTCCATCGTCCTTTGCTAGGAAGAATCACATGTTGGTTAAAGGCGAGGCTCGGCAGAGGCACTGCCTTGGGTCAGATCTCAACTCAGCCACTTATAATTGGGTAACCTCACTTTAATGTCCTGTTATAGTTTTCTTATCTATAAAATGGGGGTAATAATCATACTATTCTCAGAGGGGCATTGTGAGGATTAAATGAGTAAAGTGCTTAGAACAAGTTTCTGGTAATATTAACTTCCTAATAAATGTTATCTTTGTTGTTGCTATTATTATTATTAGTAGTAGTAGTTTAATAATAGAAGCATTATCATCATTATTAATATTATGTGTGGTGTTGCTGCAGGGAAAATGTTGAGATGTTCAAGAGAAAAACCCATGAAATACTAGGGTAGGGGATTCATTCACACACACAGATGACAGTTTAAACTTTAACATATAAAGTGGGGTTTTTGAATTTTAAAGAATATGCTATTTAAAGAGTGGGTTCTGAGGTTGGATGTGTTTTGGCAAAAGTATGTTGAACAAAATTAAAGTGGTTGCTTTACTGTAAGCCTTCTCAGAACTTCTGATTTGCCAAAATACATGCCTTTCTAAAGGGAGTATATTATTCACAACTTCTCAGAGCTCAGTTTTTTAGGGGGAGGTACTTACTAACCTCTCCCAGCCAGTATGCAGTGGTATATAGATTAGAAATTTCTGGGATGGAAGACTTGGCATGACAATGAGCCCATTTGCTATAGTTTGAAAAGATATCACATGACTGTTAAATTATGAGTGAGTGAGAACTTGCTGATATTCAGAATTTCCTCTGATTTCTCACCATGGATGTTCTTTCTGGTTGCAAGTTATGAGCTAGGCCCCTTTTATTTTGTAGATATAAGTGTGAACTGAAGCCAATGAGTACCCTAAGTTTTTTTCTTCTTTATTCTTTTTCCAATTCTTAAGACTCTTAGGGCAGTTGAAAAGTTCTCTTCTGGATTTACTTGGTTCCATGTGGGGAAAATAAGACATTTTCCCAACAAAGCCCTGGAGGCTGAGGCAGTAGTTGAGCTGATGGTCGCCACTTGCTAGTGTTCATTTTATGTTCTTCAGTGGTGTGAAGTGGGCCTTCAGGCCTTCGTATGCACCGAGTATTAGTGACAAGCGTTTTATCACCCCAGGGTTTCCAGAGAGGGTCCCTGTTCCATGGGAAAAAGGTGAAGAGGGATGATGCACATCCCTAACAAATACTGCTCCCAGATTACAAAACAGAGAGGCTGAATTATAGCCCACATAAACTTTTCCTTTAAACCCGTTACTCTCTTGTGCTCCGAGAGTCTGGGAAGAGTGGGAATAGTTCTGCAGAAACAAGTACACATTGTCTAGCAGTTGTGGTAATGCAAGAAGCTATAGGATGTCTGACTGCATCAGTTTAGCCAGAACTGTGGCCATAAAACCATGCCTGGCTCACTGGGGGATATCATATGAGCTTCAGGTGGGGCTAAGGGGCAGTCTGTCCCTGTGCAGGCAGGAATATTTCAGGAAGCATACAGCTTCCCCTTCTATCCTAAATATTTAACAGATATTTATGGCATGAGTCCTGACTAAGCAAAGAGGTGCTGATGCTAATGTGCATATACTTGATGACTGCTTACCTGTGCATGTCTTGTTTGTTTGTTTGTTTTTAATCTTTTAAAACCTAGACCAGGGGTTAAAAACTCAAATGCCTGATGGCATCAGTTCATCATCAGCCAGGGCTTTGGAGTCAGGGAGACAGTAGAGAGTGGTGGAGATTGTGGCAAACAGGAGGGTCCATACCCCATCTCAAGGGACAGCTGCAACTCAGGCTGCATGATTGTCAAAATGTGAGCTTGCAGGTGAGGCATTGTCCTATCTCTCTTCATTTGTTAAGAGGAGCCAGAAATTTGGATTTGCAGTGTGAAATCTCACAAATTAAAAATGATATATAACTGTATCTCTTTCCCTGTTTCTGCTATGACAAATTTTGTGGCTTAAAACAACACAAGGTGCTTATCTTACAGTTTTGGAGGTCAGCTGTCCAAAATGGGCCCCCGTGGGCTAAAATCGGTGTGTTGGCAGGACTCCATTCCTTTCTCAAGGCTCAGGGTGAATTTTTTTTTTTTTTTTCCATTTCCAGTCTCTAGAGGCTGCCGGAATCCTTTGGCTCATAGCCCCTTCCTCTGTCTTGTCTGGAGAGCCAGCAGTGGCTTCTCAAGTCCTTCTCAAGACGGCCGTCTCGCTGGTTCTCTCTCTTCTGCCTCCTTCTACTTTTAAGGAACCCTGTGAATACATCAGGCCCACCCTGATAGTGCAGGGTAATCTCCCTATTTTAAAGTCGGCTAATTAGCAACCTCAATAACATCTGCAACCTTCACTGCCATTTACTGTGTAATGTAACATATTCACAGATTCCAGGGAATAGGGCATGGACATCCTGGGGAAGGGGACATTATTCTACTTACCCCAGTACCCATCATGTATATGCTCCTTAAAGAATGCACGAGTCTTAAATTTCTTCTGCATCCTTCCAGTGTGTAGCTAAGTAGACAGATCCTTCTGGATTGGTGGATGATTGGAGGAGTTCGATAGGAGTGTAAAGAAGATGTTAATCATGGTACAAGGTTTTAGTTTACTTTATTCCTTGAAGCCTTTTAAAAAATATGCTTCTGTCACTTAATGGAAAAACAGTCTCAGAAGCTAACTAGAATGGGTAGTTTATTCCTGTTTCTTCTTTTGTAAAAATAGTGACACTATCTAACTAAAATTTTTGTATGAGGGAAAAATAAAATAATGCCTGTTTTCCCTTCTTCTTCCTTTATATCTGTGGTCAACCTATCCAGCCAGTGAACCAGCCCTTCCTTTTTCTGTCTTTTTACCATGCCATCTATCTTAGCAACCCTCTGTTACTGCTTTGCAAAGAGGATTTCAGACTGTTTGTGTATGGACCCATGTGTAATATTCCACAAGAGAGAAAGACACGGGTGAGAATGTTAGGATTAAGAGAAAAATCAGATAAATGGGGAGGGGGGTTAAGCACTGTCCAGAAATATTGGCCATAAGTTTGTGAACAGATGCTACTGCTTGGCCAAAGAGTTATCTGTGAGCCTTCTAGGGGGCCAAGCCCAGAGAGAGACACAGTCAGTTCACCGAATCTATCAATTAATAGAAATCACCTAGCAGAGTGGTGACACTATGAGATGTTCAGTAAGTAGTCACCTTTCTGTCCTTCCCCCTCCTGCCAGTTGGGGCAGAATTAGCAACCCCAAATCTTTCTGAAAGGTTCTTGGCTTTATTCTTCATTGCTCTAAAAAGAGGGAGCATTTACTAATACACAAAGACTTGGGGACATTTAATTACTAATGATTTGCCTTTTTTTGGGGGAATGTTATTAAGGAAAGAAATGCAGCTATCTGTCCTCAAGAATCACAGTCTGTGGCTGGGCCTGGGGAAGAACTTAGGAACTTATTAAAATGAGCCGCCTCACCAGTGGGTGGGATCCGCAAGGTCAGCAGTTAGCACCAAGTTGCACAGCCTGGGCTTTGCTAGTGGCGTTCCCTTTACCCTTGCCCTTGATGCGGTGCCGAGTTGTCAGGATTCTCGTAAAATTCCTCGGTGATGGCTTCTTCTGTTCTCTTTATTTCCTTAAGTGAACATCTGTCTAATTGTTCACCTCCATCGCTTTAGTGCTTTCCTCATGCTTTCTCTCTTTCCAGACAATAAACTTTATTTTCTTCATAAGAATTCAGTCTACGCAAGGGTATTAGGCAGCTTGTTTGCACCTTTTAATTCCTGGATGTTTTCCAGAAAGGCTCTTTGCAGTAGTTCCAAAGGGTTCATCTGTGAACCAGGGAAGACAATGCAGCATTGTGTTTGGGTTTTTATCCGTTACCTTCTGTTTGTAAACATCTGTTTGGAAACGTTTGCTGGTGCTGGTCCCAGCACCGCTCCCCCCCAAAGCCTCCAACCCCCACCAGAAATAAAGGGATTGGTCTCTTTTTGCTTGGCCTAGGGAGAAGAGTATGTGTCTGCTGATGTGGGTTTTTTTAAACTTTTTTTTTTTGGTGGTCAGGTGTGTAGGTATGCGACTGAAACTCATAGATGTTGCACATGTTGCCAAACGACTTTCCAGAGGGATTCAGGCACTTTATTTCATTAATGGCTATGAAGCCTGTTAATCCGCTCATTACTGCAGTTTAATTTTGATGCTGTTTTTTGATGATGTATTGAAAAACTGTATAAATTGGCAATCACAACTGGAAAACATTTCCATTTTCGAAGAGACCATTATTTTTCATATGCTTAGAAATACCCAGCAAACCACTTTTTTTTTTGCTTTTTATTGCATTTTATCATTCATCTTTCTGAATTGCTTATTATTATATCTTTACCAATGAATGTTTGGATTTTGATTTTTGACTCTGTATGAATGTTCTTAAAACTATATAAACTATTTTAATTTTGGGGTATTATTGGTATGTTCCTTCTTCATTCTGTTAAATTAATTTTATGCTCTTTTGTTTTTCATGTTTTTCTGTTTTTCTATGTGGTCTGTCTTAAAAAAACCTTTTGATTATGGAAATTCCATGTATATTCTAAAGCAGAGAAGATAGTGTAACAAGCCCCTATACGCCAGTCACCCTGCAGCAACTATTAGGAAACTGCTTTCCCCCGTTCAAGTATTATTCCTCTGTGTGTATGTGTGTGTGTATGTGTATGTGTGTGTGTGTACCCAAAAAAATTTATATATATATGCATATATGTATATATAGAGAGAGATATAGGGAAGGTTTCTAGAAGGCCCAGGCAGGGGTGCTGACCAGGGGACTGTAGGCATAGAGTCTGGTTTCCCAAAGCCTGGATGGCCCTTACTTTCAATCATGGCACAGAAGTCCCTGATGTTTGACAATCCTCCTTGTAAAAGGAAACACATGGCTTGCTAGTTGGGTTCTCTATATGGTGGTGTAATGCCAATATGGAATCCACTAGTATAAAGAGAATGCTAGATTCTGCTGAGACCTTACTTTGGGAAGACCACAGGTATTTGTCTTTTCCAACACACACACACACGGACTCCAGAAGGCAAAGGAATCTGCGCTGAGCCATCTTGGTCCTTCCTGCATGGCCACCTCTCTTCCCAGTAATGTTTGTATCTTGGTTCATTAAATCAGTGTGGATGAGTTCCGTGTAGAGGATGGCTTCATCCCTCCAATCTGTAACTTCCCTGAAATATTGTCTTTGTGATGTTATCATCACCTTGATTTTGGGGATAGAATTGAGCATAATCAGTGAAAACATTTGGCCTGGGACACATTTATGGACTATTTGTTCTATGTTAAATATTTCTGTATGTGTTACCCTTAATATTCAACACAGCTTTATAGGGTTGGAGATATTGTAATTATCAATGTTGTTGTGACTATTGTTATTATCAATATTAGCTATGGTTTTTGGTCACCTTCACATGCCAGGCACAGAGCTAGATGCTTTATGCTCATTATCTAATTTAATGATCATAGCACTCTTGCTGGGGATATATAATGACCCCCACTTCACCAGATCTCAGAGAATTGGGTGAATTACCCAGCACCCGAATACCTAACCCGTAGCAGAGCTGGGATTCAAGCTTTGCTGATTCACTGATTTATTTGCCTATGGTCTCTCACCTAAGGGGTGGAAGCGTTGATTAGGAGAAGGACAGTTATTCCTCTCCTTGTTGCCAATACACCTGGTGATTTGTTTCCCTGAGGAGTTGAGTTATGCATTAGGGTTGGGCAGAATACACACACATGCACCACACGCACTATAACTTCCTTCTCTTATCTTTCTGGATACACTTAGAACCAGTTATTTGTTTTAAAAAGGTAGGCACATGAGAAAATTTTAAATAATACAGAAAAATCTAATTGACAAGTCTCTTCCCAACATTGATGATTAAATATCAATTCTTATACCGAAAGATAACCTTTTGTGTGCTCTTACCAAAGAAAAAGAATTGCTGACACCAGCAGTAAATTCATTCATGTGTATTATATATTCATATATAATATGCATCTATTATTATTTAATCAAATTAGAACTCTGCTAATTAGCTCTTTTTCCTGGTTGTAAAATAGTGTGGTTATTTTTTAAAAATTTAAGAATTATAGTTATAGACAAATAAGGAGGAAGAAGTACTTCCTAGTCTTAGAAACAATCACTGTTAATTTTGTGTTTATTTTTTGTCTTTTTAAATTCAAATATGTTTATCTATATTTCTTAAAATTGAAATCAGATTGCCGTCTGATTTTCTTTTAACCTAACATATTTTGGCCATTTTTCCATATCAATAAATATTCTGTGTCAGTACAATTTTAGCAACTCTATGTTATACCTTTATAACTTATTAAATCGATCCCTTATTGCTGGGTACAGATGCTATTTTCAGTTTTTCACAGTCATGAGCAGTGTTGCTGGTTTACCTGGGATAAGTGAGGCTTTTAAATGCAAATTGATAATTCTTCTTCCGGAAGGTTGTTCCAGTTTATATTCTTTTTCCAGCAGTGTGTGAGTATCTGTTTTTCCATACCTTCACCATATTGTATATTTATCATTTTGTAACGATTTGTATTATTTGCTGAATGAGCATGTATTTCCATTTCATTGATGATAGACAGGAAGGGCTGGGTTTGCCTGGCTATTTGTTCCAATATTCTTCCCAATTTTAAAGAAAGGTTGAACAAAAAGTTTTAACATTTTACATAAAAACCTTTAAAGCTGTTAGGCTGATTTGTAAGGCAAGGTGTGCAAATTAAGTGTTTTGGGTTTTTTTCCTGTGCTTAATTCTTACTAAAACACTAATCATTAGGGCCCCAAAATTTCTATAAGGGATCTATGGTTGGTACTTAGGAAATAAATGAAACAACTTGTTTCTTTTAAATCTGCCTTGGAGCTGAAAGATTAAAAAAAAAAATTTAAAATGAGTTAGAATATGAGTTTCTCGGCATTTCATAGCTGACGTATTAAAACTAGATTTTAAAATACATTTAATAATCATTAAATTTCTTAAAAGCTACAGAGATGCAGATAAGATTTTTTAAAATAACTTGAATTTTCATTGTGGGGGGGAGGAAAAAACAATTAAAAAACGAACAAACTAAAAAACTTCCTAGGAAATAAAATGATGTGCCTGAGAGACTGAAATTAAGCTCAAAATTTGGTGTGAGAAACACATGAGGAAGAAAAGACACTGTGGAACTGTAGGAGTGTCTAGGATGGTGCCATACACATCCTGGGGTGGTTAGGGAGGACTTCCTAGAAGGAGGTGACTGTAGGCTTAATTTTGCTTAGGCACAGCAACAACATAGGCAATTAACTTTGTGAGTGGAGTATTGTTAGTATTCTGTGGAGGGAACAGCACTCATTTTGCAAACTTGCCTTACTTCACTATTCAATCATTTGAAAATAATTTTAAATGAGTTTAGTTAGTGGTTCTCAGAATTTTGGATTTCAGGATCCAATAAACTTTTTCAAAAGAAAACAAAAATGAGGACACCAACTTAGGCTTGCCAGAAAGGTTTTTTTTTCCCCCTTAAGAAAACACATTAAAAACCATGACTGTACAATGAACAAAATGTAACATTATTCCCCCATCAACAATCAGCATCACTTTATAAAAGCAAGGGTATTTTAACATGGAAAATTGTGAGGACATTCATCTCCTCTAAAGGACAGCCGTTTTATTTTAATTTTATTGATTTTTATTTTGCACTAATTTTAGGCTCACGTAGAAGTTGCAAAAATAGTTCAGAGAGTTCACTCCTAATTTTAACAATTTACCTACCCACAGTATAATGATCAAAATCAGAAAATTGGTATTGGGTCTTAATATTAACTATACTGCCTTATTCAAATTTCACCCGTTTTGCGCCAGTGTCTTCTTTTTATCCCAGGATCTAGTCCAGTATCCCACATTGTGTTTAACTGTTGTGTCACTTTATTGTCTTCAGTCCTTGATAGTTCCTCATTTCTTCCCTGTCTTTTCTGATCTTGACACTTTGGTTTGCCTGATATTTTCTCATGATTAGATTGAGCATAAACATTTTTTTTTTTGGCAAGAACATCACAGAATTGGTGTGGTGTCCTTCTTAGTGTATCATATCAGGTAGAACATAATGTTCATGTGTCTTATCCCTGGTGATGTTCACCTTGATCATTAGGTGAAGGTGATGTTTGCTGAGTTTCTCCAATGTAATGTTGCTAATTTTTCCCTTGTAATTCATAATTATTTGAGGAGAGATGCTTTGAGATTATGCCAACAGCCTCTCTCTCCTTAGACTTTCACACACTGACTTTTAACATCCACTGGCGGCTCTTGCCTGTAGCAGTTCTTACTATAGTGTTTTCCAAATGGTGATTTTGTATTTCCTCATTTCTTTCTGCATTTATTAATTAGAATTCTTTCGAAGGAAGAGGTATCACTTCTCCCCCGTTTATTTATGATTTAATTATTTTATTTGTTAGTATAGATTCATAGGTATTTATTTTATTGTATGGCTTATTATCCAGTACTTTCATTATTTATTCTGTTGCTCAAGATCATTCCAGCCTGGACTATTAGGAGCTGCTTCTGGTTGGCTTCTGTGAAGTACAGCCATTTTAACTGAGTGATTTTCTCTTCCCAAGTGCATTCCTGCTCGCTCCTCACTTTTTATTTACTGTTGCCGTAGATAGGATAGCGACAACTTGGTCATGAACAGTTGAAGATCTGATATTTGGGATGTGCTAGCTTCAGGAATGGTAGGGAATTCACGGGAGCATGCTTGTGCCTTGTCCCTCTCGCCTGTTGAAATAACAGAAGAGAAGACATGTCGGGGTGGTGATGGTGACGTGAAACAGGATAAAGAAAAAACAAACTGTCTTGGTGTTTGAAGCAAAGGCATTTATTTCTTTTAGGATTGAAAGGGGCTTGAAGGGTTTGCAGGAAGTAGCCTCAGCCTAAAAATAATAGACACAGTTCATAGAGAGCTTACTGTGTACCCCGCAGGTGCCGGGCCATCCTGGCTACAAACATGATCTTATCTAGTCCTCCCAAAATCTTAGTGTGAGGAAGATATTAATATTTTGGTTTCAAAGATGGAGAAAGTGAGGCTCCAATGGTCCAAGAGGTCCAATGCATAAAGGGAGGAGTAGAGTCAGAATGGCATCTTGTTCAAATGGTCACCTGGGACTGTGACCTTTTCAAGACCTCTCGTTCCTTCCCTAGCATTGGGAATACTCAAGCCTTCAGTTCCAGGGGTAGGAGAGAAGATTTCCTACCTACCCTCTGATGACAATGCTACCTACCCACACCTGTACATGACCACAAAAGTCTTTTTAATCCATTATAGGAAGAAAGAAATGCCTTTCCTCGTTGTAGTCACTGGGATGTTTGTGTGTGTGTGTGTGTGTGTGTGTGTGCGCGCGCGCACGCGTTTCACCCTGCTATGTGATCTGTGGCTTTAAATATGTTTTTTTCCTTTTTTTAAATTTCAAAATATTAAGGGGGTGCAAATGTTTTTGGTTACATGGATCACTTTTGTAATGCTTGAGTCACAGCTATAGGTGTGCCCATCACCCAAATAGTGTTCGTTGTACCCGTGTGGTGGGTTTTTGCCCCTCCCCTCCTCCTAACTGCTTGATTTCCACTGAGTTTTACTTCCCTCTGTGCACATGTGCGCTCATTGGTTAGTTCCAGTTTAATAGTGAGTACATGTGGCTTTAAATATATTTATGTACCCTTGTCGATTCCATATCTTTTGAAAATCTTGCTTTTCAAGTATGTGCAAGTGTGGAAAGTTTTAACTTGCAGTGATGTCACGAGAAATCTGTACCTAAGTATCCCAGAAGATAAAATGTTCCCCTTTCTACTGAATGCACTTGACCACCACTGTTCATTTCCTTCCTGTAACTCCCCCTATTTTTGCCATCCCTCAACCTGTTAGAAACAAGAAATTAGACTCAGCAAGAGATCTTAGCACCACCATGAGATCCAAACCTCTTAGTTTTTAGCTGAGTCAGTGAGGGCCTGGGGTGGAGGTGGGAGGGCCATCTTGCCCAAGGTCACATAGGAGTTAGAGGTAGAGCCTGCCTGAGGAGACACCTGGGTGTGGACTCCAGGCCGCCTTTCCGCCATCCTGTGGGGATGCTCACCTAAGGATGCCTGTCACCCCCGCTGACATCCCACTGACCAAGTGGATAAAAGGGATTCTTCAAAACAGTTTCTCAATGATAAATGCTTACATTTTCTCCTGGCCCCGGGCCAAATCCCCTCTCTCAATCTTGTTCTCAAGGTTGAACTTTCCTTTAGAGCTAGTGTCCTTGCCCTTCTTGGCCTGAGGATGTCGCTCTCCATCCGTGAGCTTCCTTTCCGGGGACCCTGTTTGCAGCAAAGGCTATAATTTTATTTTGGGTTTGGATATACTGATTACATTTTAGCTTCTGGTATATTTTCTTACCTGTCACAGCCATTAAATTTATTTTAATAGTTACTCTACCCTCCTGATAGCCACTAAAGGGGGAATTGGATATTGTCTATCAATTGGTTAGTCTGTGAACTAAGGCTGTATCTAATTACAAGGCATTGTATCAGTTCTGATTTATTAACCATTTACTGTGCTTCAGAGAAGGCCGCATTTTCAGTAGCACTGTTCGGCCTGGGTGTAGCTTTCCAGGAGGGCAGGGTGCCTGGAATATCTGATCTTACAGTTATTACTTTGTGTCATATATAATCTTGTTTTTTCCCTGCAACAGATAAATCTCTGGGACTCCTGGAGAAAAAAAAAAAAAAAAAAAAGAAGGAAAGAAAAAAACATTTGTGGTTACGGTATAATAAAAATAAACCGTTTGTCGTGACTGCAGCTGACATTTATCAGCCCGTTTGTGGGTGCTCTTTCTCTCTCTCTATAATACAGAACATAATTTGTCACTTTGTAAATACATTCCAGTCTAAATCCCTGCCAGCATCTGTTAGTGTTTGAAGGATTAATGTGCTACCCTGTGTATGTCTGCACTTCCAGGGAACAGTGTAGCATGTGATTATGGATCTTGGAGAGCAAGGAAACGGGGTATTTTTCTATGCTTTTTCTTACACATGTAGGCTTTCTGGTCTCTTACTGGTTTTTCTTTTCCTTATGCCATCCTGCCTAGGTACCTGGCATTTCACCATTTGCAAGGATTCTCGTGGTCCCGGCCTTCCTCCTCTCTGTCATAGTCAGTCATAGTCATAGTGTCTTGTGTGTACTGGGGGTGAGCTGTGTGTGAGACTTTGGGGTCAGTTAGACTTGGGTTCAAATTTTTCTTCCATCTGATTTATAACCTCAAGTTGCTTAATTTCCATTCCCTCACTCATTGGAGTTCTCAAGGTTGAACTTGAGAAGGTGCTGGGTCCCCAGCACCTTCCATCATCATCAGCCTGCTGGCCTTGGCACAGTCCATGGAATGGAAGGGGTTAGCTGGGGGGGGTCCAATGCCATGAGCCAGCTGCTGGTTATGTTTCTATTTGGTTTCTCGTCTTTTCTTGTTAGTGGGTTTTGTTTGTTTGGAAATATTTAAATCCCTGTAAATCAGATGTTTGGTGGGTTCTCGGCCCAGAGAGCACCTTGCCGGTAAGAAACTGTGGTTTCCAACAAGGTGTGGTACTTTATCTGAGCAGGATTGAGGAGTTTAAACACCCCTTCACCAGTGGCAAAATGATTCACATTCCTGCAAGAAGGTCCATACTTGCTCTCCCTAGCAGGAGCCAGGAATTCCCTGAACGATAGTGTCTCCTGTAATTCTCTCTACATTATGAAGTGGCTCTGGACTGTCAATCACCCTTGACGTACTGCTGTCATTTGGATTAGAAAAGGATTCCCAGACACGGAAGAAATGGCGTCATTAGTAATCTTATAGTAAGCAGTCTCTTAATTTCATGTTTTCACTCTTTCGTTGTTTGTGTGTATTTCTGCCTGTCCCACTTCAATGGTTTCCCCCACTCAGTTTCTGTGTCTTCATGTGCAACTCTCTTCTCTCCAATAAGGAAGAAAGTATGCAGTTCTCTTTTCATTGGGAGAAGCATTTTGATGTTGTTGTTGTTGTTATGGTTGTTTTGTTTTGGATTTGGTTTTCTGAAGTATAAATGCATATGAACACAACAGAAGCATCATGCCCACTTGCCAGGTGGCCAAGATGGGGCTTGTGATTTGATGGTTATTGCTAGGATTCTGGAGAGAATTGCTAGCTGATCTCTCATCATTGAGCCCAGTGAAAAATGTCTATTCTGAACTCCTTAAATGCCCAGGTATTGGCATACTTGGGAAATGTCTAGAAACCCCTATTTCAACATACACTCTAAGGGATGGCATGACATTCACCTTTTGTTCTCATACATTCATTGGTATTTGCACATAATATTAATTTTAAGACCATCAGACTTCAGGGGAGTACACTCTTATTCTAAAACAGGGGTCAATAAACTATTCTGAGGGGAAGAATTCCAGCAATACCTGTTTTTGTAAATAAAGTTTTATTGCAACACGACTACACCTATTCGTTTATGCAATGTGTATGGCTGCTTCTGCTTTCACACTACACAAGTCAAGTATTTGGGAAAGACTCGCAAAACCTAAAATACTTACTATCTTGCCCTTTACAGAAAAAGTTTACTGATCCCTGTTCTAGAAGACTCATGGTCCCTTGGAAAGAAAAGTCTGTTTTACTAAATCAGATTGAGCAGATGGTTAGGTTAGCAGCTTATTTCTACACATACAGAAACAATTCACATGACGCGTGACTCAGTTATCACACTTGGTTAATCCAAAGCCTGGGGGCTGAGGGAAGGAGAGAAGTTGAATTTAGCTGTATTTTTTCCATCACAAAGTAACAATTGTGATGATCTAAATAAAACAAACAAAAAAGTGTAAAAGACTTTGGGTTTATGGAAAGAACAACATTCATGGGAGTAAAGTACGTTTGGGATGTGGCCCCACTGAAATCTCCTGGACTCAAGGGTAATTTCAGAGCTCAGGAGAACATTCTGGCACAGAGACAGCAGTACTATCTTGCAAGCGGAGTTGACTTATTAGAGTGGAGGGAGAACCACAATCCTAGTTCTGTTAGGTACTGATTATATGACTTTTGAGCAGATTTCTTACACTTTCTCAGCCTTTGTTTTGTTTCTAGATCAACTTTGTAATTACATCAACCTTGTAAGGGTTCAGCAGGGTAAAATATGGCAATGTCTGCAGTCTCCCCTTTCTTGAACAGTATCTGCCAGAGGGTAAGTCGTCAAAAGTGTTTAATTAACATGAGCGTTTGCCCCATGGAATGAATTTCCTAAATTTATAGAGGGTCTAAGGTCCTACATGTGTGATGACAGGTAACACTGGGGTTAACTGTAAAATGTGGCCCTCAGCCATAATGTCCCCATATCCCCTTCTTGGGGGATGCATTGCAGACCTGGTACCCCAGAAAGGAGTGCAACCTTGTAAAGTCAGTGCTGTCCTTTAGTTTTCCTGTTGTGCCAAATGTACCCAGGTCCCTTTTTTAGGTGGTGAAAACACTGGGCTACCCTGTCATACTGCAAGCAGCAGAAGCTCTTCCCAGAGAACATCTATCTCATCAAGCCAAGGGAAAAAGGGAAGATGTTGTTTATAAATATTGAAGAGGCAGGGAGAGCGTGCACTGAGGCCAGGCTGCTTTAACGTGCATGCTGTTCCAGAGTGGCTTCTAATGGACATTTATAAGGTGGTGTCCCCCACACTTCCCCTCCCCACTCTAATGCTGTCTGGGATGCTCTTCGGAACGCATGCGGTCTGTGACCTAGCTGGCTTTTAACAAAATTGCCCAACGTGATTCATTCATCCCATCTGGCTGCAAGAGGGAAGACTACAGAGCCAGCCAGACATGGATGTGGCCACGTGCCGGAGCCCAAACCAGCGTGCTGCACGCATGCACTGGATGATGGGATACCCCTCTGCTGCTCGGAGTCTGCGCGCAAGTGTCGGCCACGCTCACACTCCTCAGCCTCCCCCTTCCTCAGCCTCCATTTGGACTCTGTGTCCTGAAGTGGTGCTGGTTAAGCTGCCAGACAAGCCTGGAAGCCTCACGGGCCCACCCGGTCTTTCTTTTTTTCTCTGCGTTGCTCGGTCTCTCTCTCTCTCTCTCTCTCTCTCTCTCTCTGCCGTCCCTTCTCCTCTCGCCATCTTCTCTCTTCCCTTTCTTCCTTCATCCTTCTTTTCTTTTGTCAATAGTTTATTTTCTCATCAAATCCGTGATAAATGCACATTAAAGAAAAACACTAATGTGGAAAATTGGAAATATAATAGGTAATGTTTGTTCGGGGCGTACTGTGTGCTAGCCGCTCTTCTAAGCAGTTTACACGATGACGTCACATTTATCCTCTGTCACAGTAAGTTCCAAAAGATAGTGAAAAATATTGCAGTGGAAAAACAAACTCAGGAATTTCCTATTCACATGTATCTTTTAAATGTGCAGCAACAGGAAAAAGATGAAAGGGCTCAGGAAATGCTTTCCACATACCTTTCTTAACAAATATAGTGGAAGACTTATTCTGGATTACAAAGAAATGAATCAACAAAGAATTTACGAAGGAAGTGATAGGCAACAACTGGTAGACTAGAAGCATCAGCAGGCGTAACTCACACTGGAAGAGAGGGCAGCTCACCTGGCCCAAGCTGCCCACACAAATGCACCTGCCGTGATACCGAGGGACTGCACTGATTTCTCATTAATGTCTGGACACAGCTCAAAGAGGCAAATATTTTCATCACGTACTGTTATCCATCCTATTATGGGACTCATTTGTCTAGAAATGTCTGTCTCTCAGGGAGGATTCGTAAATGGAATCAGAAATCCAATTAAACACAATTGCTAAAAAACAAACAAATATATAACATATGGATACAGATGTGTATAGCGATGGCCTTCAGTATGGGAATGATAGAGGCAGTGCAGTGCCATGGTTGAAGCATGGACTCATGAAGCCAGACAACCTGGGTTCATATCCTAGCTCCAAAACTTACTATCTTTGCAGTCTTGGGCAAGTTACTTAATCTCTCTGTGCCTCAGTTCCCTCCTTAGCAAAATGCGATGCTACTACCACCCACCTCATGGAGTTGTTGAGTGGGTTAAGTGAATTCATATGTGAATGTGCTTAGAGCCCAGTACGTAGTAAGTACTATATCACAATTGGCCATCATCATTTATTATTACTTGCATAAAGATCAAGTTCAAAATAGTGTTTACTTTGGGAAAGGGACAAAGTGGGGAAAGGTATGGATAAGAGGTATGCTAGAGATTTCAACTGTATCTACAGTGCTTTATTTTTAATGTTGTTTTATATCATTGTTAATGTTTCTATTCCAATTCTGGCCTCTTTTTTAAAGTATACTACAATTCTAAGGATATAGTTGTGGATTTTGTCCTCTTTATTTTTTATCTTATTTTGTGTGTCTTTTGACTTCTTTCTGGATATTCTGGGAGAAATAACTAGGTTTTTCTTCCTTATAACCAATTATTTTCCTTGGGGTAAATTCTGCTCTTTACCATCTACAGTGTGGGTTTTAATCCCTCTCTAGTCCTTTAATTTTTTTTTTTTTTTGGCAGTCCTTTCTTAACCAATACCTTTCCAGTTTTCCTCAACCTATTCTTTTTTGTTTGTTTGTTTTTGTTTTCTGCTTCTGTTTCGTTGAGATGCACATAACATGGAGGATGGCCAACATTTCTAAAATTAACTTGTCTCCTGATTTAGATGATGTTGGAGGTCAGCCCATTCTCTGAGACTTTATTATGATGCTTTACATTCTTGTTTGTCCTTTCTTCATCTCTTCGTATTACTCTCACTTTTTTCTTGGCTGTTTTCATCCTTTAATTAGCATTCAATCTAGTCATTATTATTAGAGTATGTGACTTCGTCTTTTACGCATCTGGGTGTTCTTTCCAAAGTATCCAAGTCATTAAGTTGATATGTACAGTTCCCCAGCATCAGTGCCATTGTTTGGCAGGTATTAGTTGAATGTGACACTTTTATACTAAGAGATTTTACTTTTGCATCCACTTCCTAGCTCCTAACTCTATACAAATGGATATAACTTTTTCATTTTTAAGTGAAAATCTTTTACTTTCAATTTCTAATTTAACTGCATCATAGTAAAAAAAATGTGTTCTCTAATAATGGCAAGTATTTGGATTACGTGCAAATAACCTTTATGATCTTGCTCATGGTTGATTTCAAAAATGTGTGATTGAAATGAATGTATATTTTTTATGTATAGAGTTCTGTAGCTCGTTTACATCAAGTTTCTTAACCATTTGGTCTAAATGTTCTATTTTGTCTACTTCATCTAACTGTTTCTAATATGAGTGGTTAAACTCTTCCACTAAGATTGTCAAATTCATCTTTTCTTTCTTTTTGTTTAAGGCTGTGTTGTTTGGCACATGCAAGCTCATGATTGTTATATATTTTTGCCTAATTGTTTCTCCCATCATGCAGTGTCTTTATTTATCTCTGTAGTGTTTTGGGTTTTTGTTTTTGTGTTTTGAGGTTTTTTTTGGTTTTTTTTTTGGCCTAAAATTTTACTTTTGTTTATGTTAATATTGCTGCACGAGCTACTCTGCTTTTAAAAATTCCCTGGTATTTTTCTCTCACCCCTTTATCTTGAACCTTTCAGTGTTTCTTTGTTTTATTCATGTGTGTTAGTTAGGCAATGATAACTGCTAGGGCAAATATTTCCCAACGTTTTAATAGCTTAACACAATGTAAATTTATTTCTATCGTATGTAATAGTGCTTATTTGTCTCCCAGTTGGCTGGAAGTAGGGGTGAGACTATGGGGTATTATTTGTGTGAGGGTTTTATGGCCTAGGCCTTGAAGGAGTGCACCTCACTTACGTTCATGTTCCACTGACTGGCTCTAAGCCTCATGGCTATGCCTAATTGTGAAGGAAACTGGGTAATGAATCTTAGTGCCCTGAAAAATAAGGCACAGGGATTTAGGGGACAGCTGGTAGTCTCTATTATAGTCTTCACATCTGGACACCCCAAGTACCTTTTGCTTCCTTCTTCCCACACAGAGTACACATTCAGTCTTCTCCCAAAGGCAAAGAGTCTCATAGTCCCATTTAATTACTTAATTCTGTGCAAAGTCTAGGGTCTGTTTGTTTCTAGTTAGTTCATGTGTAGTTCTAGTTAGTTCATGTTAGTTCATGTGTAGTAGCCACACCAATGTCTAGACAGGACTCTCAAGTTGTTTTATTTTTCTAATTTGTTGTCATCATGCCTCTCTTGCTCTCGCTCTTGCTCTCTCAACTCAATAGCAACTACCATGAGGCTATCTGGAAGAATGGGCTTGGGCTGAAAAGCAGCATCGTTAATCTGATACATGCTTCCGGGCTGAACTGTTGGAAGTAACGCAGAAGTCGTAATGGGCTATTGTTTCTCAAAGACTTTTGCAGGCTTATTTTGTGCTATTGGGGCTCCAGAATCAATTGGCTTTTTCAAGTCTGTGATGTCCTAATTTTCATTTCTGCTTACAAACGGGACAGTTCTTCTTCCCAGAACACATCTCCCTCTTGTAATATCTTGGTAAAAGCAGCATGGAGAAGCCCGCGCACACTGACGTTCTGGCTGGTCCCTAGAACTTCAGGTTCAGTAGGTACCAGATCTACCTTTCGTGGTAAGGTGGAGAGCGCTTTGACTGAATGCCTTTCAGTGTATGCCACAGATCCACATGGGTGTCTCTGATCAGCAGGTGGCTTTTGTCCACTTGATGAGCGAGGCATCCAAGCTTTCTTCATTTAGTCGCTTTACCATCTCCTGGGAGCTCATTAGAGCTTACATGTATCTCATGGAAGGAGAAAGAGAGAATGGGGCTATCATACGAGGAACAGCCCAGGAGTTACGCACTCTCCCGCTCAAAGAACATTGGTGGAAACCGGAATGTCTCGTCTCGGTGCAATGTAGGTCAGAAAGTGTAGCTTTCTTCCCAGTCTCCCTGTTTCCCCAGACTGTGGGAAGTGGAGAACAATTCTAAGGGACGCCTAGTTCTCTCTATCTGCAATGTATCTTTTTTATACAGCATAGAGCTCGTTTTAAAATTCTAGTCCGTTGATTTCTGTCTTTTAATGTATGAATTTAAGTTCGTTTGTATTTCTTGTGGTTACTGTTATATTTGTATTATTTCTGTATTTCGGTTTCTGCTTCTCTACCAAGTTTTATTGCTATTTTTTAATTTTTTCTGCACCTTTTTTTCTTTTTGGATTGATGGAGTTTCTTTTTATCAGGCATTCCATACATCGTTTTCCCCGCCCCGGCTGCTGGTTTGGAAGCTAGTGGTTCTTTCTCTCTTTTTGTTTGTTCTTTCTTCTTTTCTTTCTCTTTCTTACTTGCTCGCTTGCTTTCAGCTATTCTGGAAATTTTTACATACATTTCTAAATTTTTTCTAGCAAAGTATAAAGTTATTCAGTGTCTCTGTCATTTAAGTCAGCAAAGCAGACCATACATGATTTAATGGCTCAGTGAAATCCTCCCTCCCGTAAAACAAATTCCACTTGTTACTGTTATTTCAGTTCCTTCTCCGATTCATTTTTAAGTGTAATTTATTTGATCCTGTAGCTAATCTAAATGATGCCCTAAATTTGGCTATAACTTGACTGTGACTCTGTGTGTGTGTGTGTGTGTTGGATTCTCACCTTTGTCTGTCTTTATGGATGTTTTGGTGTGAAGCTATAAGAGGCTTCTAGGCAGATGCCATTTTAAACAGGAAACCTCATTTCTTTCTGAAGCACATTTTTTAATCTTTTCTAGTTTATCTGTGGAATGTCCTGCCTTGCTTCTGCAGAACCTCTGAAAGAGTTCTCTGTTTGGATTCATCCACAAATTAAAAATAACTGTCGTGGTCACTCCTCTCAAGCATGATGACACTATTACATGTTGACTGACTGCATGCTCTGCATACCGAGTGCATATCCATCGCATGTAGTATGGCCAACTTCCCAGAGGCAGGTGCTCTGCCAGCCAGCCTGAAGCACCAGGAGAAATGCCTAGATTTCCAAATGGCTTATGGAAAATTTTTATTGCCAGTATTACTAGCCAACTTTTATTTCTGCTTATGACTTTGTACCACGTTTGGTGGTACATTGTATAGTCATTCATTCATTTTCTAAATTAAAGCCTGTCTTGCAAATCTGCCATTCACTGTGTATTAGGTATCAGAGACAGAGATATGAAACTGTACATTTTAATTTACTATAAATGTCAATGTGAATTATTGGTTGTTTTGCTTTTCTTTCATGGTCTCCTGCAGTGTTCTTGGGAATGGAAATTGGTATAACCTTTTTGGAGGACACCCAGCAAAAATCTATCAAAATTTAAAATGTGGGTATCTCTTGATCTAGTGATTCTCCTTCCAGGAATTTATCCTATAGAAAAGAATCATATATTGCAAAGTGTATATATTGCAGCATTGCTTTCACTAGTCAAAAAAACCCAAACTGGAAACAGCATAAAATAATAATTATTACAATAAAACAATAGCTAACATTTATAGGATATCTGTTCAATATAGTATCTATGCTTCCCATAGATACTATTGTTGGATCCTCACAGTAATTTCAAGGAGGAGATTCTTCTATAATTTCTATTTTTACTGATAAGTAAACTCAGGCATCGAGAATTTATGAAAAAGTTCACAAAGCTAGGGAAGGATGTGGGGGCAGTTTTTAATAAACGATTGAACATTCCTATAGTGGGGTAATATTGGTTAAAAAGAATGGGGGTAGAGCTCTATTTAGGCATATTCAATTGTGTATTAATTGAAAAAAAGCCAGGTTGTAAAACAACACATGAGCTATAATATTGTGTTTGTAGGAAAAGTTGCAGAGTGTTTTTATATGTGTAGAAAATATATTGTGGATGGATTTGAATCAGACTGTTACTATGCTTATCTTGGGGCAGTGAGACTTGGGGGACATTTTCACTTTATACATTATCCACTTCTGAATTATTTGTACTTTCTTTAATAGAACAGTTTTATTTTAACATCTAATGGTAAATGTAAATACCTGAGGACCACTTAGGGTGAATGGAAGTTTCTCTCACCAAACAGACACAGGCAACCTCAGCACTATTGGCATTTAGGGCCAGATATTTCTTCGTTGTGGGGGCTGTCCCGTGCATTGTAGGATGTTCAGCAGCATCCCTAGCCGCTACCCGCTAGATTCCAGTACACCCCTCCGACAAGTTGTGGAAACCAGAAATGTGCCCAGACGTTAGCAGGTATCTGTTGGGGGTGGGGGTTTGAATGTCTTCTGGTTGAGAACCCCTAAGGGAGATGCTGCTTCCTTGCTATTGAAGAAGCAGCCTTTTTCCATAGTGGACTTTTCCATTCTAATGTAAGGGGTGATTTACGTTAACTGTGGGTAAAGCCTGGTTACATTCCTGAGGGACTGCAGGCAAGTAAAGCGTAGTACAGTAAATTGCTGCCTTCCAAGGACTGTGATGAAGACCATCTCCCTCCACTTGAGGAACTGTCACACTTCACAAGTCCTTCAGGTGCAATGTGGAGTTCTCTAGACCAGAGCCGGCGAATCTTGTTTTTCTCTTCTCATCCAGTGTAGCCACTATTGACCTGCTACCAGGTGGTCAGCAGGCCCCAGATCTCGTGTTTTGCGCTTTGCATCTCTTTCTGAATCTAGGTGCGGGGCTGTGGATTTTTCTTTTATCAGCAACTTCCCTAAAGTGGGGAGTTCCAATGCTTAACAAGTTTCATTAAGAATACAGGTATTAAATATTCAGAGTATATAGACTATTCCTATCGAGAAGATAATTACACAGTAAATTAGCCAGTGTCCAGTATGTTGCCTTTTAAGCACATCTTTGATGTTTCCAGTACTCACATAAGATACAGAGCATGTTTATTAAGAGTCTTCAACTGTGTATAGAACTAGAGCAGTCAAAAGTAATGGTGTCTGCTGAAGGATTCTTTATCATGTGAATTTACCTTTAGTCATCTATTATTTATTTCAGCTATTTTATATGCCATTATAATAAATATTATGACAGAGAAAGCTTTTATGCTTCAACTTATTGTACTACTATTTACTTGCCTGCAATCCTTCAGGAAAATGTAACCACGCTTTACCTATAGTTAACGTAAATCATCACTTACATTAGAATGAAAAATTCACTATGAAAAAAGGCTCTTTCTTCAATAGCAAGGCACAAATGCATACTCATGTTGACTGCCAAGCTCCTGTGCCATTCACTGTCATTCCTTAAACTGTTTTTAAGCTGCAAAGTGAATATATTGCATAGAGGGAAATTGGAAGGTTTTGGAATATTTTCACTCTCTTGTTAGTTTCTGGCAAGATAAGCATTTTTTATCCAGAGTGCAAAATATTGCCAATTACTGTCTAAGCATTTTTAATAGTTTTGCTTTACATGGCATGCAACTCATATACCAAATTAAATAAGCTGTTATCCGATGCAATTTCTTCTTGAATAGCCTCACAATTACCTATAGATATTGATATAGTTATTTTATAAACTGAGTTCCAGCAACACAAGGCAAAAATTTTGGCCTGTACATAACGAAGGAGGAGTTGTCATGATTTTCTTATTAGGGATGTTTGTGTATTTTGGCAGGGGGAGGTGGGTGGAGCAGGTACTTGTGGGGAGCCCAAGAGTGAGGGTTGTTGCTTGATGGTTGATTTGAAAGTTAGGAATGATACACTCAGCCCCCATCCTTCAAGACCTCAAAAAATAAAAATAATAATAATCCAGGGCTTTGCCAAGGATCGTTTTTGGTGTGGTTCCCTATTTCAAAATGTGCAATATTCTCTAAGAGTGTTTTTTTCATTAAAAGCCAAATGCCTGTTAAAATGCATACAGCTAGAAAAGAGACTCTCAAACTCTCCCCTTTTCTGGGTATCCTATCAGAAAGAACAGTTATCAGTGCACACTTTTAATCGTTAGGCTTGGCAAAGATTGGGCAAACTCCCCCAATGCCGGTTTGGGTTTGAGATACAAGCATCACAAATTGATGCGAACATCTATCTCCTCATGCATTTCCCAGCGAAGATGCCGCCATCCGTGGCCACCATTAACATCCCTTAAATAATACTGGAGGAATTAGTGTTATGAAGTCCCACATAGGATATTGATGAATTATTAAACCAGTTTAGTTAGATCTCTATTGTAGCTCAGTGAATAATGTCATGTCAATAATATGCTCAGCACCAGTGTCTCTTGCTGTTGTAAATGTGACAACTTCTATTTAAGGTTTTAGAACATAAAATCAGGACTGAGAGTATGTAAAGTGGAAGGGTGAGAGACACCAGCATAATATAATTAAGGCCCATTGGATTAGAATTTGCAGGGTGCCATTACCAATAAGCTCTGAACGTAGATTATTGCCGTGGTTCAATTTTCTCTTTCAGCAATAACGTTTCTCTTGTAAATTCTAAGTGTGTAAAATAAATATGATATAAAATAGATACAAATAAGAATATACAGATGATGTTAATTTCTTTATTGCTTCTTGGTGTTACGTGTTGAAGAATATGACGACAAGGGTACAGCACAGTGTAGCAATCCTGTGACGACGTGAGTGTTGGAACCGGCCACATCTCAGCTGGAAACTGGGATCTGTGTCTTACTGGCTTTGCCACTTTAATGTCTGTCAGCCTCTGTTTTCTCATCTGTAAAATGGGGAAAATTGTATATGCTTCAAAAGATATTTCATATTACTCTTAAATGAAAAAATACCAAGCATATTATAGGTGCTCATTATTTTTGTTGCTTTTATTATCAACAAATATATGTAAATGAGAGCTTTTTTTTTAGGGGAATCCAGAAATAAACTCTTCCATACATTTAAGGGAGGGCTAGGTAGATATTCATCAAATCTGCATATATTGGCACCTTGAAGTGAGATCACAGAATAGATAATTCCCTGTAAACAGTAAGTCTTGCCTTTGCAGTTGGATATGACAAGTCCCCCGCAGTGAAAAGAGGATTTTCTCTGGGTATATTGGAGGTTGGTCTCTGTGACCCCATTTAGTGCATCTGGGTTTCTCCATCCTTGAACCTCTAGCCTGTGTACTGATGTGCTCCTGTTTTTGACCCACTCAGTGATAATGCTTTCAACACAGCATAACGAAGAGCTGCTCCTGCCTGCTGCTGGGTGTGTCAAACGAGTGCGCCCGGGATTGTTTTGGGGAAGCCGAGTGGAGAAAGCAAGGCCCCTGTGTGAGAGGAGAGTGTTTCGAGGCATGTGCATGTGATTTCACTCAGCATGCTCCATAACACCCAGCAGCTTGGTCCCCAGACCAAATACTTTGGGTTCGTTATGGCAAGAAACGGGATAGTGGAGAAAACTCATCAATACCCTCCCAGCTAATTCACAGGAAATTTACAATTAGTGATGATTTTAAAGTAATAATTTGTGGTTTTTAAAAATAGATTTGATCACTGGGATTATTTATATCCATTTTTCTAAAGGCCTGTTACCATGAGACATTACCATTTTTTGGTTTTTATTGGTAGGCAGAGTGTGGGTATGAGACACAGCCTGTGATGTATTCCTATGATGGAGGGGAAAAAGAAAAGAAATAAAGGACATGCAACCTGTGGAAAATGCATTTGCCTTTAGTAGTGGTGTTAGCAGGTGAATGAATGAATACATGAATGAATTCACTCTTGTAAGGGTTGTCCCCCTTATTGTTGACCGAGAGCAGGACTGCATGCTGCCCCCTGTACGAGGCAGTTGCAGACCTGATGGTTCCCCCTGGTCTTGGCCTCAGCTGCTGTGAGGGTCCCAGGGGCAGGGAGCAGTGGTGGGGGAGAGGACGTGTAGATTTCGTGGGTGTTGTAGAATATGGAATACTGATTAAATTGGTACTTGGTGTGAATCATGGCTCGGCCAGTTATTACCTGGATGAGGTTGAGCAAGATCCTTTTGAACTTCACTTTCTCCTTCTGTGAAATGGGTGGATGGTAACAACTGGCCCCCACGAGGCTGCTGTGGGGCGAGGACTCACATGGGCAGTGCTTTGAAGCTGCTCCCATTGGCCAGTGATGACCTGTCCAACCCTATCTGCGAAGGGTGGGGCGACTCAGTGCACATCCTGATGATGACAATGATAAAGCAACAATAAGCAATCACAATAACGACCTAGAGTTATAGGCTACTTAGCAGATGTCAGGCACCGTTCCAAGTGCTTTACACGTATCACCTCATTTCCTGATAAGGCAGGTGCTATTATTATTCCCATTTTACAGAGGAGAAAACTGAATACACAAGAAGAAGGAGCTTGCCCAGCTGGTCGGTGCTGGGTATGATTCAGACTCAGGCAGTCCAGCTTGAGTCCATGGCGTTAAACACTCACTGAGTTTGGGAACTGGGGCACCATGGCTTCGGGGATTCAGAAAGCCTCCTTCCTCCTCCTCTTGGGTCGTGTGTTATCCTTCATAGAGGAGCTATTCAAACTTTCTCTGAGCTACTTAGGTTCACTGAATGAAATAAACAAGGGAGACCCACAATCACTAATGTGTTATTATTGAAAAACAATGGGCATCACATTTTAGCAGTAGCCTTCAAAATGATAATGACAATAGTATTTACTGAGAGTCTGTTGAGTGCCCCGTACCTTATATACGTTGTATCTAATCTTTAACTATACAAGACAAATACTATTATGCTCCTTCTCAAATAAGGCAGCTGAAGCACAGAATATTCAAGTATCTTCCCTGGAGTCAAGTTGCCAGTGCTGTGGTCGTGCTGGGCTATGGCTCCCGGTGAGCCTGGCTCTGGTGTCTTTGCTGAGGATGACAACATCTCTCCATTTCTCTGTTTAAATACCGCACACTCCCCATATGGTTCCTTTAGTTTCAGGCAGTATCCCATCTGAGTCACACTTGGCTAATTTATAGTCATCAAATGATACTAGAGATCACTGTTGCATATCAACAAGCAACCCCTTTGATTCTACATTTACGACTCTTGAATCACTGAGACAGGTTTTAGAACTTAATAAAGAATAAGATGATTTGGTATGTTGAAGGTGCCAGTGAACTGTGCCACCAGTGAGTGCCCTGGTATCCCTAGGAAATGGGAGAAGAGTACGTAGCATACTTAATTATGTCTTTCTGGCTGAGTCCTGGGCGTCGGGAGCAGGTGGGCTTCCAAGCTACTTAGAAGTTACCTGATGCTTCATGTGTGGGATGCCACCTGTGCATTTCTGTTTTAAAACGATGGGTGGTAGTGTCTGTATATATAATTTAAAACAAATTAAAAGTCCTATCTTGCCTGAGATGATGTTTGTGTACTGGTGTGATTAGAGGAAAGAATGAGGATTTGGGGAAAGCGAGTATGAGAGAGGCATCTTACGGCATTTCAATACTCAGTGTTCTCAGTATGAACCTCTCGCTGTTAAATAAAGGCAGGTGGATGGATGGTTGGATAGGTAGCTAGGAAGATGGATGACAAGATAGATAAGAAGGAGCGAAAGAGTGATATGTGGAAGGCTGACAGTTTATTTTAGGGTGGTGGGATTTTAGATGCTTTTTTTATGGTCCATGTTCATCTTCCTTTTCTGATTTTTTAAAAAATAACTAATGTGAGTGTGAAGCAGGAAGTGGCCTGAAGTACGCCTGGAGAGGGAGACGGGGACCAAGTCACGGGCTGTGTGTTAGTTGCTCCTGTTCCTCACTACACGTTCCTGTTTCTCCCCTCTTTCTGGGCACTTGGAGGGTTGCATGTTGGTGAAGCTAGGCGCAGCCACATGGCTTTTTCTGTCAATGAAATGTGAGCAGAAGCGATGCCTGTCGCTGCCAGATCCTTTGAGCCTTTGAGATCCCATGTGCTGCTCTCCATACTCCCTCCCCCGTGCTGAGGAAGCTGGCGATGGTACCGATGGCGGAGGCTCCGTCTCCCTGGGCCCTGGCTGACCGCGGCGAGTATGGGCCCGCCTGCCTGGGATGGAGTGGAAGCGTGAGTGAGCAATAATCCCGGGTTGTTTTCGGACATGGAGATTTGGGGGTTGTTCCTTCCTAAAGCACATCCTGCTTGATACAGAGGAATTTAGACCACATCTTCTTGGCCATTCTGAGGTACAAAAGGGTTTTTGTTTATTTGTTTTGCCAATCCGGAGAGCAGGCTCTGGTCAAATAAGGCCTAAACATTTCATGTTCCAGATAGCATGTGCTAATTCTAACGCCTCTTAATGAATGTCATGGTTTCCTTGGCAGTGATAGAACAGTTCTGTGTCTTGAATGTGGTGGTGGTTATATGAATCTAAACGCACGATAAAATGTCATAGAATTGTGCACAAAGATACACCAAAGAAAAGAAAATGAATGCATCCCAGAGCTGGTGAAATCTCAATAATGACTGTGGTCTAATAAATTGTGCTGTGCCAGTGTTGATTTTTGGGTTTTGCCGATGTACTATGCATATGTAAGATGTCAACATAGGGGAAGCTGGATGATGGATCTATGAATGTTCTCTGTACCATTTTGGCCACTTCTTGTGAGTCTATAATTAGTTACAAATAAAAGTTAACAACAACAAAAAGTTCATGAGTTAAGCCAAAAAAATGAATTACGGTGAGTTATAGATTCACTGCCAGACATGGCAGGAAGTCTCACATTGGCAGATCAAATCTCTTGTCCTCACCTAACAATCAACAGTTTACCCCTTGAAAATGGGTTCTGTTTGTAATCTGTCAGCCACTACATTCCTATTTACAGCATGTCCCACTACAGACATTTCTACAAAGCTGTGAAGTTTGTTAGACAATTGGAAGTGCAACCCCCCCCCCAACATACACATAAATACATACACACACCCTATTTCTAAAAGCTACATTTTTCTTTCCCTGGACTTACTGTATTCCATACAGTTTTTATGCATCGGTAAGGGTCTGTAGAAGAAATAGGAAACCTGATACCTAGGGCAGGAGAATTACCTGAATAATAGTGTGTGGACTTGAATCACTATCCCCAGGAGCCCAGTAACCCACAGCTTGTGGATTAGTCTGTTGAACTACTTGATGGCTTGTGACCTCTTGTCCTCTTAGAAATGTATGTTCCGATTTTGCTCTTATTGGTAGTGGCAGCTCTGTGCTTTATTTTGAAGCAAAGGGGGAAAACCAAAGGAAAACGTACCACTTGTAAGTTACATACATAGAAGAATATATGGGCTACTTGGCTGTGCTATTATTTTTGTTGAAATATTGCTTTGGGGTCACCATCTGGGAATGTTCTCCCTGTTTTATGGGAGGAGGGAATAGGTACAAGCATTTTTATAATATGTAGCCTGTGTACCCCTCATGGTTTCCACTGGGGCTTGGCTGAAAGGAACAGTCTCTTTACCACCACCTCCTCTTGTGAGGCATTCACATTTCTGCAAGATTCTGTGTATGGCAGTGAGTGTCACATCCAAGTGAAGTGAGGTGGGGACCAGAGGAGGTAGGTTGAGGGTGGAAGGCCACTTTATTTGCTAACTCTGAATATCACATTACATAGTTAAGTGTTGGAAGCATGAGCATCTTTGTGGGGAATTGACACATTTTGTACTCCAAAGAGATTTTTAACCGTCAGATAAATATCATTTACTCAGACAGAACACAGGTGGGTTCTGCTCCTCACCTGGGGGCCCACACTCTACCCGGGGTGTGTCCTCACTCTGTGCCTTCACTTCTCTTGCTGGCAATGTGCTTCGTGTACAATGAGGGCTGTGGCCTCACCTTACAGTGGACCCTCCAGCTCTGTTACTCCCTAATCTTAGGAAACTCACGAAATCCATGGTTGGCAGGTTTTCCTATTCCTGCATCAGGTTAATGCTTCTCCTCGACCTTCCAAAATCTGCACATTTGAGCATCTGCCATTGTTATCCAAGACTAGGAACTTAAATCTACATTGGCCAGTATTGCCTTGCCACTGATATGCTGTTACAGTTTGGAGAAATAATTTAATCACTTTATACCACCTGAAACTGGGCTTTGTTAGTAGGTATGACCTGGATTCTCCAGGATCTAACAGTCAGTGATCTGGTCTGATGTGGTCTTCAGGGAGGATCTCTGGACGTCATTAACATCAGTCTATCCACCGTGCGGTACTGCAGCCCACACAAGCTACCGTTTATCGCCGAGTGGCATCAGAGCAAGATTTTGGCACAACAGACATCTTCTGTTTTTCTAGTTAAATTTATTAAATACCTTCTCTCTTCCAGACAGGATGTTAGGTGCTTAACACTTACCCTCACAACCCTGTGAGTAGACCATTAATATTCACCTTTCACGAATGAGGAGACTGAGGCTCAGGAATGGTAAATGGCCCCGAGTCACTGTGCTTTCCAGCTGCCACTGCCTGATGTTTATCGTCCAAAGCTTAGGATTTGGGTTAGAGCCCAGGACTTAGGCGGCCAAGATAAACCAGCCACAGATACCAGCAGCACAGCTCCTGTCCTCCCCTGAATGAGACAATTAGGGTGGAGGATATTCTCAGCAGTGCTGTTTGCATCTGCCTTCACAGGATCCTAATGGTATCACGTTATTCTCCTTAGTCTTACTCAAGCATCACAGTCTAGACTAGAATTCCCAAGTCAACTGTTTGTTTTATGGGACTCTTCTTACCTAAACAGGCAGGTGGCCCCAGCATTCTTGGCTTTATGTCCTTTGGAGGAGCTGGGTCTAAGAAGTGATAGTATTTAATCTCACACTCCGAAGTCCATCCATACTTAAAAGTTGGGAGTGCCCTACAAGCACAAGACAAGTTGGAAGGGCAACCCTGAGATTTATCCTTCCAGAATTATGCCACCAGAAGTGTGTCCAGTGGAACATGATTGCTTCAAATCCTGAGCTCTCCTGTCTTCTGGTTTCTTGCCAGGAGGGAACTTGGACTTTGGCGTCAAACTGAATTGGGGTCAATTCTTGCCCCCATCTTCTTAGTTGTGTGATCTCTTGTAAGATCACAAGAAAACACTGCCTGTCTTTTAGTTGTTGTGAGCATTAAATGAGATGGAATCTGTAAATTCCTGGCCCATGGTAGGCTCTGCATATACTGTATCCATTATTAACAGTATTACTGTTATTATCAGGATGTGCCCCACCTGTCTATAGAGTTTTTTTTGGGTTACTAAGCCAGGGTTCTCTTTGGGATCTAGGTCCATCAGAGTCCATTGGTAAAAATGAGTCTTGCCTGCTTTTGTACTTTCTATAAATGAATTGCCTTTAATTTTTTCTGCAGTCTTAGTAGAAACATTTCAGAACCCGGATGACAGCTTTTGAGATTAAAATTTGTCTGCTGCATCTTTGCATGAGCCAGGCTTTGTCCTGGTGTTATAGCTTTTTAGGACGAAGCTTGAGAGGAGATAACGTTAGCTCGAAGACCCTTTGGTGCCTCTTCTGTGTGCTAAGTGAAACACAGCACTACCCTCAGCCTGTAGGTTTAGCAGAACCCCAGCCTCACATCCTCCCCGAAATTGGCAGTAAAAGCGTTGTTCTTTCATTCATTCCGATGATTTATATTCTCTCTGGGCGTCTAATATTAAACAGGGGAATTCCGACATATTCCATAACACGTTTACTGTAACTTGATACCATGAACTAAACTTGCTGTTATTTATCATTTCTTTTTATTTTCTTTCATTCCAGCATAAAGCCAAGGTAGAAGCAATGACCCTGGACCTCGCTCTGCTCCGTAGTGTGCAGCATTTTGCTGAAGCATTCAAGGCCAAGAATGTGTGAGTGTTCCAGTGGAGGGTTATAGATCATAATTTCTCGCTATTGTAATGTCTTTATCAGATGAACACAACTGGGAGAACGCGAGGCTGTTGTGTTGTCTTGGCGTCCAAACAAGAGGCTCATTTACATTGGCCCTGTTAAGGTGAACCGTATTTTCTTGACTCTTAGTCACCCTCATTATGAGATGTGTCATCAATCTAATAACAGCTTCCCAGATAAAAAAAGAAAAGACACTATTAAAGCACTAGTAAAAGTGGCTGAGAAAACCCAGGCAATTGTAAGATACATCCTGATTATAGACATTTTTGTAGTACATCTCAGAATCAAGGAAAAGTATATTCTAATTGCATTTAGGAACAAGTAAACTCAGTTATCCATTACAACAGGGAGACAGAGAATCTGAGCATGAGAAAGATCTACTATTTTCAAAGCCTTTGATGATCTGTTTGGTGCATGGATGTGGTTCCAAAAACATGGACTTGCTTAGTGAAAAACTTACTTACTTTTCATTCTTTTTCAGTATTTCAGAATTTCTGAAGGAGAAAGCCTACATGCTAACATCACTTTTCTAATAGAGAGGAGAGAGGCCCTGGGGCTGGAGGAGAGCAGGGTGCTCAAATCCCAAACTAAGGAAAGCAATTGTGGCTAGCTACATTGTAATTACAATATTTCGTTTCCAAGTGTTTATTTTTACTCCTATTTAGGGCGAGCAATCCTGGTTCCTCATTTAACATAGTGGTTTAAATTTCGTTAATAAATAACTTCATTTACTTTTCTTCAGTGGGTTGATTCAAACATGAGGATTAAGTTAATAATAGCACAGGTGGTGCCAAGGATAAGGTAATTATTAAACTGGCACCAGAACCACTGCATTTGGAGAACTCTGATAAATGACAAGCTGTCTTTGGGTTAGGCTCTGTTGAGGACATTAGTTTTACAGTTCTCCAAGCAGATGAAGAATGTGAGGGAATGCATGTTAAACCAAATATTCAGATACAACTGTGCGGACCTTACCCCACAAATCTGTCCAGTCTCCAGTTCTTCTTGTGTCTCCCTTCGTTTCTAACTCTGTTTTTCTAGACTGCTGAAACGCGTGCTCTTGAAGGCTATTTCTGGAGTGAACAAGCGGCCTGAGTCCTTGAGGTCTATGGCGGAGTCAGTCTTTAGTGAGAGCTGCAGTGTCCCCTGAGTGCAGGCCCTGGGCCCGCTCACAGGAGCAGTTAGATAACATCCCCCAGCCAGCGAGCAGATCTGAGTGAGCCTTACTGGGCGCCCTCTGCAGCGCTCGGTGGTTGGTAGCTGCAGTCCCTTGCCAGAGCTATCCGAGAACCTCAAGTGAGGGTGCAACAGTAGCTTTCAAGACATTCGTTCAGTTGTTCCTTCATCATTCATTTATCCACTTGTTCGCTCACTTAACACACATTTACTGAGTGTCTCCAAAGCCCCAGGCATTCTTCTGGGCTCCGGGAGGAGAGTGGTGGCTCTTGGAAGCCAAGTTAACCTCAAACAAGCCATCATTGCAGTTGTCAGCAAGCAGTGTTTTATTGCTAATGGCTGACTCTCAACCTAATATGTCTGTGACCCTTCAGGAGGGAATAATGATGACAATGACAACAGCAGAGGTAGCAGCTCATCTATTGAGGGCTGATTAGGCACCACACACTGAGAATATTTTGCATGCATTTTCTGATTTAATTCTCAAAGTAATCCTTCTGGGTAGGTGCTATTATTATCTCCATTGTACGGATGAGGAAGGTGAGGCCAGAGAAGATAAGTCATTTATCCAGGGCACGTGGTAACCAGAGGGCCGAGCTAGCCTCCCCCGGGCTCCCACTTAACCACCATGCTGTCTTTCACTTGAAATGTGATAGAAACTGACACACTCAGAGAATGTGAGTGACTTTCGCAGGGTCACTTTGCAGGTTGGTGGCAGACATAGATGTTGGTCTGGTTCTGACTCTTGCTGTCTCCCTGACACCACGCGAGATCTTACATCCACTGCCGCTGAATGGCTTTTTCCAATTCCGGTGTCAGAAAGCACTAGAAATGAGCAGCTTTGCTGAAGAGAGCCAACTGTTACAGAATAGAATCATCTTCCACATCTTAACTGGACCATTAGTTTTTAACCATTAAGTAGTTCAGAAATCATCAAATTCAAGTTCCTTTTGTAATGACCAAGCTCAAACCCTTGGAGGAAACTATCACCCAGTTTGCCCTAATCCTAGCTTTTAGCACAGGGCTTTGAGTTTTTATACTTCTAGGTTTAGAAACAAGGGCGATTTTCCTTTTAGAACACTGTAGCACAAACCTCTTTGTATCTGTCCCCTGAGAGTACAGGATTTTACATGGCTTAGAGAAATATTGTGACGAAAATATGCATAAAAAAGCAAGCGATTTTACTTTTGAAATACTGCCAAAGTGAAATCTCTCATGGATAGGCAGATGACAGTTTAGTACTTACAGGTCTTTAGATTCTGAGAACTGTCAGAAGTGAATTTAAGTGCTGGTGACTAGGCTGCCAGAGAAACACATGTAACTCTATTCTTATCATCACCCCCCATCTTCCGACATTAAAATTTCCTTGTGTGTAAAACATAATGACAAATGAAAGAGAGGCTGCCAGTTCAGAACCAGTCTCTTTCATGCTGTTGTATTCAGGAGAGGAGAACTCCCTAAATTTAAATTCTGTGTGGATGCCCCCATTTAATATACCATTTCAAAGCCTGTATACGAGCAAGCCAAGGGTATTATCAGGCCTTGTTTTCCTGTGCGTATTCCCTTGGTTCATGCTCCAGTGCAAGTGTGTTTCCCCGCACAGGGACATGTAGTGCATAGTGTAGTCTTAGACTAAAAAAGGTAGAAACAGATGCTCAGTGCAGGCACTGGTGGGAAACGCAGCTCACTGTGCTGTGCAACCACACTCCATCTGCCTTCTAGTGGGAGATGGGGAGTCAGCCTCTTGCTAGATACGGTCTTCTTTTTCTGGGGGACTTTGGGGGGATGAGGAGGCTAATTTAGAATGAGCACTGCTAATCATGATTATATAAACAATAACCGTGAGCCAACTTTTTGTTTATTCTGTGCAAGGCAGTATGCTAAGCACTTATACGTATATTTTCTCTTTAATTTCTTACAATAATCCTAGACGTTAGCCATGATTATCTCTGTTTTACAAATTAAAAGGTTGAAGCACAGAGAGCCTAAGTCACTTTTCCAAGTTTAGCAAATTTGACCGCAAATCTGTCTGAATCCAAAACGACTACTCTTTTTCTTGCTTCTTCCTCTTTAGTTATATATTTTTCAGTATGGATTTCTGTATTGGTTATGTATTGCTGAGTAACAAATTAGCCCAAAATTTAGTGGCTTAAAACAATTTGAAACAATAAACATTTCTATTCTCTCTCCCCCTCGTCCCTCCTCTTGTTTTTCCCTCCCTCCCTTTTTCTCTTAGTTTGTTTGAATCAGGATTCAAATACGGCCAATGCATTTTTTAAAAATTCTTTTTTAAAGACGGGGTCTCGCTGTGTTGCCCAGACTAGTCTCGAATTCCTGGGCTCGAGTGATCCTCCCACCTCAGTCTCCCAAGTAGCTGGGCTTACAGACGTGTGCCACCGTGCCCGGCTAATGCATTTTAATTTATAGATTTTCCAATAGTTTTTTCCTTTAAAACTTTTTTTTTTTTTTTAAACACAGCATATTTGTTTAAGGGACCAGGTTGTCCTCTAGAGATTTCTATATTCTCTACTTTGATGATTGCATCCCTGTGGTGTCATTTAACATATTCTTTTGTCTCCTGAATTTCCTGTGAAAGGGTAGGGAGCTCAAGAGACTGATCAACTTCATGTTCCATTTTTTGGTTAGAGCGCTTCCTAGGTGGTGGTGTAGGCTCCCGTCAAGAGGACACATAGGCCTGGTTGCCAAAGCCTGTTTTCTTCAGGCTCAGCATATCCTGACCTCCCCCTCCTCTGCCCCCTTCCCTTTGTTTGCCCACTCCTGTCTTCATTCACGCATCGTTATTCTCCACTTCTCTTCTGGGTGGCCAGCCCAGGAAGCCTCAGCCTGCTTCCAGAGAGTTCTCCCCAGAGTTAGCGGTGGTGGTGGTCCTCGGCCAGTGTGGCTCAGGTCAGATTATTTTGGGCATTACTGGAAAGTTCCAAACCAAACCCTGTGGCAAGTCCCACCCAAACTGAGTTTTGAAGGATATTTTTGTTTAAACTGCACTCCTGGAGTGGAGCCAGACTCCACACTGCCTGGCAGGGAGAGGCATCCATCAGAGTACAAAGAGCGGGGACCCTTTCTAATCATTCAAACCAAATATTGGGATTTTCTGTAATGGACTCAGAAACAGCAGTATATTTTTTGTGATGCTTTTGCACATTTTCATTCCTAGTTGTAGCTGCTTAGTTTACTGAAAAGTACACATTTTGAGCAGGGTCTAAGAGAGTTCAACAGCTCCTGGAACTAGAGGCTCTGTAATACTTTTTCTTCTTCAAAAAATGTTTTCTAGTTCGAGTTCCACATGTCCCTGACAAAATGGACACCTGGGTTCCAATTCTGGAATTTAAAAGTCGATGATGGCACACATAATATAGGACATTCATTGCTTGAATTCCAGTTACCAGTCAGCTCATAATAATGACCAAAGGTTTTAATTCTTCCTGGAAATTAATTGAAATTGACAGGAAATTTATGTTAAAATAATTATGTGATTCTAAAGGTTTTTAGAACTTTATTTTTGATCGTGGACTTCTATTTCTCTTCTCAACTTTCTGTCTCCAGTATAATTTAAAGAAATTAGGCGCTGTTTCACTTAGAAGATAATATAGAATAGTGGTGTTTTTAAAAAACCAGTTAAAATAACAGTTTTCTATCCTTTTTTTACTTTTTAAACATTCAAGGAGAAAAATCTTTAACAAAGCTATTAAATATTTTCACTTTCTGCTAAATTACTTTCAGAACTTGAATCCACTAATCCCAGATATAATATTCTTGGATTTGTATTCCAAATTTTGCTGTCTCAAATCCTTCTATGGAAGTGGGTGGGCTAAAAATTATACATAAATTCCAAATTTTGAGGGATAAATTACCCTGAAGATCAATGTGTAAATTATAGATTATTCTTTCTTTTTTTCCCTAGCTCAAGTTTAAGAATAATGTTTTAGCCAACATATCTGCATTATTCCTTGCTCAACATGAGAAATCCATTTTTGGTTTGCCTAACAGAAGATCATGTTGCTTTGCTTTTCTACACAGTATGAAAACTAAAAGAAAAGAAAAAAAGAGAGGCAGATTTTAGCTATAATGAATGCTCTAAATCTAGATCTTAATTATGATTTTTTAGGAAATTTTTGAAAAGTCTACAAGTTAATTTTTTCCCATCCCATACATTTTCCATCTTGAAAAATCATGCTGTGAAACATTAGTATATCTAGAAACATCAGGGAAGAATTCCCTCATAAGTCACTTTTTTGGATTTTGAAACTTAACTCTTTAGGCATCCAATCTTTTTATATAATTCTTTAAAAAATGTTTTAAAAATAGGTTATACACTCTTATCCCTTATTAAACAAAATACTAATTCAAAGTAGTACTGTGTAGTACAGGGTTCAGTAAACTATTCTACAAAGGGTCAGAGAGTAAATATTTTAGATTTTTCAGGTCATTAAGATCTCTGTTGCAACTGCTCAGTTCTGCCATTGCAGCACAAAAGCAGCCGTGGGCACTATGCAAATGGGTGATCATAGCTGTGTTCCAATAAAACTTTATTTACAGAACAGGCAATGGGCCAGATTTACCAAAAGCCATAGTATGCTAACCCCTGGTATAGTGGAAAAAACACAGGTTTTGGGGGTCAGCTGAACTTAGGTTTAAATTCCAGCTCTACCCGCTACTAGCTGTGTGGCCTTGGGCAAAGTCCTTAAAATCTCTGGGCCTCACTTTCCAAATCTGTGTAAAGTGGATTACCACCTATGCTTTGCAAGGGTGTTGATTATTAAGAATAGCCCTAATGCATGAAATTATCAGATGCATCTCTGTTTATGAAGCCTATGACTATTGTTAATATGCATTTGTTTCCTGATCCTAAAATGATCTGAGAGGTTTTTAAGAATATATACAGTATGATAAGATATTATAGAAATAAGAACTCTAAACAGGGGAAGGAGATATACGTGGACTAGTAAGATATGATAGAAGAGGATGTGTGGATCTCATAAGGGCTTTCACAATTATTAGAAATTGGGCCTAAGAATGAGTTTTGAGATATCTGGCAATCAAGAGAGGGGAAATGACCTTCAAATGGGCAAGAGCCAAGCAAAAATGATCGTTACTATAGTGATGCTCCACTGAGGATCTTAAAGTACTTGTCAGTCTACTGAGTATTTTTTTTTCCTGCTCCTTTTTTTTTTTTTTTTTTTTTTTTTTGAGACAGAGTCTTGCTCTATTGCCCCAGCTAGAGTGCAGTGGTGTCATCATAGCTCACTGCAACCTCCAACTCCTGGACTCAAGTGATCCTCCTGCCTCAGCCTCCCGATTCGGTGGGACTACAGGCGCACGCCATGAGGCCCGGCTAATTTTTCCATTTTTAGTAGAGATGGGGTCTTGCTCTTGCTCTTGCTCAGGCTGGTCTCAAACTCCTGAGCTCAAGCGATCCTCCTGTCTTGGCCTCCCAGAGTATAAGGATTTACAGCCTCTTTGTTATTCTTTATTTATGCTGATGCAAAGCCATGGACCTGAGGATGCTCCACAGTTCTCTTCCAAAGTAAACGCCTACGTTCTATTTTCTTTGACTTTGTTATGTCTGTTTCCCTGGGCTTTAGGCATCTTTTTCAGATGATGAGAGTAGCCTTAAGAGCATCCTGCTTTGGATGAGTGAGGTACAGCGGGGCGTACTACAAATACCGCAAATCCTCGTGTATGCTGGAGTACTCCGTATGCCTTCTTCCTCCCCTCCTTTTGTAAAATTTTTTCCTCACTTCACTGTTTATCCAGCACTGACGACAGTGCCAGGACCTGGGCCAGACTCTGGAATTAAACCGTTTGCCTTCTCACTTCTCTGTGTTTCATCTTTCTCTCGTGATAGTCGTGATGCTTAAGCTTTTTTTGATAACTTTTTATGATGCCAGTATTCAAAAACATATCCCTGGTGGGGAAGAATAACGATTAAATTAATTAGGGGTCACTTTGCCATTAACTTTGTCAAAAAACAATTCAGTGGGCCCTTTTGCCATCATTCAAAGCCATCACTGCTAAGGCATAAATGAAAATGTGTTTGAATCAACCACAACAATCTTCACAAAATAAACATCTTTGATTTCCCTACAGAATTCTAGGTTCAGCCCTCACTATCATGTTCTGTGAAATCAAAGTGATACATGTAAATTGAAGACACAAAAAACCTTCCCTTCCAGGATAAGTAAAAACCGAGCTTTGGAGAGTAGATACCGTTACGCTGTGGTTGCCTTTTCTCCCATTTTTTTACCGTCCCACCAGTACATATGCAAACTTATCTTAAATCTTTAGTACTAGCAAATGATAGTAATTCCATTGCTGGTGTTAAATAACGATCACTTAAAGCACTGGACCAAATGTGGGTCAGCAAAGTTTTTCTGTAAAGAATCAGATAGTAAATATTTTTGTTTTTATGAGCCAGATGGTCTCTGTGGCAACTACTCAACCATTGTTGAGTACATTGTTGCGTGTTAAGTGAGACCATTGTAGTGTAAAAGTAGCCACTGACAATACGTATATGACTTGACTAGGTGTGGCTGTGTTCCAATAAAACTTTATTTATAAAATGCTTGGATTTGGGATCTGGCGCAGGGCTGTGGTTTACTACCCACTGGACTACAGCCCGCAGTTCCTTGAAATGTAATTCATTTTAATAGCATCCTATCTCATCATGAGAAATGCATTCCATTTTTCTTGGAAAATGGATTATGTTAGGTCTGGTCAAGATAAATAAATATAGATAGCAAATGTGTGCATGGTTAATTTCAATTCTCTGCATAAAATATCCTATGACACTTAATGGCTGAGAGAATAGATAAGAGTTTGAGTGGAACAGTGTGCTGTGCTGAGTTTTGGAAATATCACCATATGGAAAAGCAGGTCAATAAGACAACTAAGTACTGTTTAAATAATAAAGACGCTGAATCCGTAATTGTATCTTAGAACTATATAATGATGACGATAATAATAATAGCTAATATTTATCAGCTATTTATGATGTGTCATGCATAGCTAAGCACTTATATGCCATCCCATTTTGTCCTTACAAAGACTCAGAGGGTGAGTAAAAAACGGTAGAAGGATGGCAGTGTCTTATAGTTCAGCCCCATGCAGTGATTAACCACATCTTACTGATCAAGAAATTGAGGCTCAAAGAGATTAAGGACCTCAACCAAGGTAGGTAGGTAGGACTAGAACTTAGTTTAAAATCTGCTCTGCTAATGAGTTCAGCTCAGATAGTAGGTTGGAGAATCGGGAAGGTCTGTCTCATTTGGGAAATGCATCATGCAGGACACAATGCCTCTGAAGGAAATTTGACCCATTAATAGGATAGATGACAACCACTGCCTACTGGGGCAATTATTAAGGTTGCTTCAAGGTTAGAGGAGATACTTCTTCCAGCCAATTTTCTGTCACCAAGAGGAAATTGTTGTGCTGGAATACGTGTAAAGGAGGTTGAACAAACTCAACAGAAGAGAGGCCCATCCCCTCAGTTAAGGTACTCAGACTGTTTTCCACCAAATATCAGACTCTTCATGGAGTCCGTTTAAGCCGAAATGGCAGCTATTACTCTCGTTTGCAGTTGTCTTAATACATTTACTCCAAGTGTCAGTGTTCATTTCCCCTTGGTTTCTACTTGTCTTCAAAATGATGCCTATCAGGTAGACAGAAGAAGACCAAAGGGTCCTTTGGCTGCTTGCACCTCTGAATTGCCAGAATGATCACTCTCAACTGCAAATGCAGCCGTAACACTGTCCTGTTGGGTGATGTCCTGCTGCCCGAACTGCAATGGCTACGCTTGCTAGTGTAGCCCACGCGGGTCTCTGAGATCTGATCCTTTCTCCCCTGTCATTTATGGCCATGTTCTCCCAACCCTGTGCCCTACACCCTGCCCTCAGGTTTCAGATCCTGACTTTGGGCCTTTGTTTGTACGTCTCCCCTCCTACCTGCCCATCACCTGCCGAACGTGTGACTTTGTGTCCCAGCCTCTACAGAGCCTCCCTGTTCCTTCCTCTTCCCTTGGCACCACAATTGAATTGATGAGTCACTTCGAGGAGCATCAGCAATGTACCCAATCACCATACTTGGGATACTTTGGGGACGCTTTTTTTCTATATTGACTTTTCTTTGTCAGACTGAACCCCCGAGGAGCAGAAACCTTGGCTAATTCATCTCTGCCTTAGCTTTGAATCTCTGTTGTACAGCTTACTAAAAACTTACAGCAACCTTGGCAAATTTCTTAATCTTTCTGATTCTCAGTTTCTTCATCAGCAAAGCTGGGCGATGATCGTAATACCATTCTGGAGTTGTTGAGAGGAATAAATAACATAATGTAGAAAAGCATAGAACCTGATACCTAATGATCACTTAACAAATTTTAACTTGTATGATCATTGTCATTATCGCTATTGTCATCCTTTTGCAAACTCCATTTACTGCCTTATGGTAAGCTCAAGGAAGGGGAAGAGATGGGTGTATAGAGAGAAGGATGGAAGGGAGGACGCGGGAAGAACAGAAATGGAAACACATTTTTCCATTTGGTGAACTGGACATAACTTTCAAGGTGTCAATTCTCAGCCATTCAGAGTTCTTGAGTCAGTACCTCCTTGAGTGGTACGGAGGCTATATGTTTGTAGATCTCTGGAAACAACTTTTAAAGTAATGGTATATAGAATAGTTATTTTAGGCAAATGACATAAAGGTTTCCTTCTAGGAATCCATGAAAACATTTGTCTTCAATGTTAAGGGTCAGGGCCTCCCTGGTGTGCTCATGGACCACGTGTCTGGGCCAGCCTGACGTTGCTTGGGGTGAGCAGGGACTGACACCTCTGAGCCTCCTCTATCAAGCCTGTTCTTTGGCCGTGAGACCACCCACATAGGCATCGATGCAGCAAATCCACGGTGTTTAGGGTTAACATTGGTTACTCTTGAGAACTCTTGATTTATGTAAGACTTGGAAAAAGCATTTCAGTTTCTGTGGTTTAGAGTTGTATTTCCCAACTTGGCCGCCCATGAATTCAGCTTGGTTTTTCTCCTTGTACCATCCTAACCACCCTCATTGTCACGTTGGAGTTCTACGTTTACATAATTGACATGTTGAGAAGTTGTGCTTAAACCACACTGAAATCACATTTTAATAACATGGGAACCATCTTTCTTCCCCAGTAAATTGTTGAGAAACCTAATTCTTGTCAGCCTAAAAACTTGAATATACATTTGAATAAATCAGCGTGCTACACTGTGGCAGCCTGCTGAAAATCCCCAAGGAAGATTATATTTTTAGTGGAACTGCTTGTCGCTGCACTGTTTTTTTAATATTGTGAGTCCTTTCTTTTCTTCATTTTTGAAGGATCTATTCAGTACCTTGTCATTCAGAAAAACATAAACGGATCCTCTCAATTAGCAGAAAAGTTCTTCAGTTTGCCTTTTAAGCTTAAACGGCTGTTATAGTTAAGTCACCGACTCATAATCAAAAAGATATTTGAGCTGACATTATGCAATAATTGATTAAAAAACAAACAGAAAGGAGAAAAAGGTCCCTGGTTGTCTCAGAAGTACAAGTAACAGGTAAGTTGACAAATTAAATGGCTTTGGGAAATGGATCTTAGTGGAATATCTGTAGCCTAAAAAGACAGCAGTGCCTTGATTTCCCACATCAGATCTGTAAATCAGAGACTGTTACAATGGTTCCCCAACTTGGCTGTGTGTGGACTCAGCTGATGGTCGTTAAGAAACACTGATGCCTGGCTGCTGCCCCCAGACATTCTGATTTAATTGTTCTGGGTGCTGGTGGATGAATGGGTGCCTGCTTGGATAGAAGGAAGGGAGGAAAGAGGGAAGGGCTTATTCTGGGGTGTGCACTGGACATTTACTTTTAAGGCAAATCCAAAACATCACAAATTTTCAATCATGAATACACCACTGTTCATATTTCAGAATATCACCTTGTTTTTTTTTTCTTTCAATAGAATGATGGGCATTCTATAGGAAAGACATTAGATATGTGTGTGCACAAATATACATTCCAAATATTTTTGAAAAAATTTTTTTCTAACATCACTTTTTTTCCTAGGTTTTCCATTTCATTTAGTGAAGATAGTTAATTGACAAAAATAATACCATAGCTTGTGGGAAATACCATGAATAACATTTTAAAGAATAAAAACCAAGGGTTTAAATTTTCAACCTAATATTTTACAAAATGGCTACAATTCAGACGTTGAGAAATAAATTCAACTTGACATGGTAAAATTCTAATAATAGGCTGAAATAATGTTATGAACTAAAACTGTAGCTTTGTATAGCCCATCAATTGTCTTAAAAAAAAGAAAAGCAACCTTATTTTTGTTGAACTCACTGTGTCTTGCTTGAGTCTTGGTGTCCCGGATGGTGGAAGTATCTATGTATGGGGGTGGGGGCAGGGCCTGGACAGCTGATACCCAAGGCTGCTCTCCTGAGAGGGGAAGGAACCTAGCTGGGGGCTACTTAAGTCATTCTGAGAGTGTCAGGATAGGTTTCTCAGAGCACAGGGATTTCCCCCCCCCCCAAAATTGAGATATAATTTACATACCATAAAATCCACCATTTTAAAGTGTAAAATGCAGTGATTTTTACTGCATTTACAGAGTTGTACAATCATCTCCATTTTCAACACCCCAAAAAGATACCCCGTAACGATCATCAGTCATTCCCCATCCCCACTTCCTCTAGCCCTAGATAACCACCAGTCTGCTTTCTGTCTCTACCTAATTGCTTACTCTGGACATTTCCTACGAATGGAATCATACAATAGGTGATCTTTTGTGATTGGCTTCTTTCATTGAACACAATGTTTTTGAGGTTCATCTACGTTATAGCAAATATCAGTACTTCATTTCTGTTTATAGCTGAAAAATATTCCATTATGTGGATATACCACATTTTGTTTACCCATTTGTCAGTTGATGGATATTTGGGTTGTTTCCACTTTTTGGCTACTATAAATAACACTGTTATGAACATTATTCTCATTGTTCTGCCCTGTTGGAAGACATCATGATACTTGGGGGCTAAAGGCGTTGGAAGGTAGGGTGGTGGGTCCATTAAAATATCTCCATGGCCTTCAGCATGGCTCCCAAGCTCAACACCCTTTCTCAGCCCTTCTTGAAGGAGTGTCCACTGGGACATGCCCAGTGGTCGTTCAATCACTGAGGAAGCACTTCCAAGTCAACGGTCATAGCCGACAGGAGACAAGATGTTGCATGACCCTTTTTTGGTTTAAGAAGTGACAGGCTGGGTCCAACTTGGGCTCAATTATTTTGTAAAGCGTTTTGTTTATTTGACCTCTCCCAACCCAGGAAATAATTCTAACCAATCAGCACTGGCTCCCTTTGGCACTGGGGTCCAGTCGCTTTACAGCTGGTGACAGGGGGGCCATACCTCTACCACATATGAATTAATCCTCAACTCCAGAGCCGAGTGCTCTCTGGTAAGGTTGTATTTCTTCATTAGCTATTCCCAGGGCCCGGGGAGTCCCAGAGGATGTCAGAGTACATTAATTTTTATCATAACATGGAATCTTTCAGGTCTGAATGGCAGCACACAGCTGTCAGGGGCTTTCTGAACTCTATTACAGCTCCGTATATCTCTAGGCAAAACAGAGGAGAGAGTCGTCATTGGCAAGGGAAATGTACAAATGCATGAGATGTTTTATTGTTTGAGTGACTTGACCATGGGCTTCAGCACATTCCCCAAACAATTTTTTTCCTATTGTCTGTGTAAGTTCACCCTTGCCACCTCATTAAAACTCCCTCCCTGCATTATAACTGTGTAAAGTATGTTTTAAATAAGCTCTCATTGCATAATGGTAATGAAATCATCATCTGGTACTTACAACTATTCTATAAATATATTAAAAAAGAATGCTCCCTTTCCATGTATTTTCAGCAGAATTTATGCGTCTGTGGTATTGCAGAAGTTCATAAATAATGGCTTGTAATGCTTCATATTACTTTATGTCCACAAAATGTAATTTTAATTTGAAGGAATGCTAATGTGTTTCCAGAAAGGCTGGTTGTTTGTTCATTGCCTTTATTTTCCCCACTTACCAACTGAAGAAAATACTTAGAGGGAAGCATGTTACTTAGAGAGGGGGCCCAGGTATTATTTTAATAGAAGCACTGTCAGCAAATGCCAGCAGTCCTCTCTGCACCAGGCCCTGAACTAGGCACTGCTTGGTATGGAGGCTACACAGACTCTCTCAGAGGAAATCATAGTCAAAGAGAGAAGGCCAAGTTTTCAGTTCTAAGAGTAAATGTATTCTTTGTAGGTGTAGGCAAGTAATTTAATTCCAGCTCCAGCCCTTCACTCAAGTGTCCTGGATACTTCTGACTTCTCAGTAATGGATGTATTTTATAAGGCTGCATGGAGCCTTCGCTTAATTGCTGCCACTGCAGACCCGCCTAGCCATATGAGCTTTGTGGGCTACGAAGCAGAGTTTTCCAAGGTTCGCCTATCACTGTTTATACACAAGACACACACAGGCAAATATTCTATTATCTTAACACGTATTCATTTTTTAAAACCTAAAATCAGAAAGAACAACCCCACTTAGCAGATGTTTTTGCAAAAGATGAGGCTGAGAAATACAGATGAGTTGGTTTCTAGTGCATTTTTATAAAATAAATACAGACGGTCCATAAATTAGGCAAATGGTACCTAAATGACTATATTGTGGATAATATTGGCAGAGACAGGGACTCTATGGGTTAAAAAAAAAAGGACTGATATGTGATGTTTTAAAGAAACATACAACAGTGAACTTAGTAGATGTGAGCAAAGATGCAGAGAGCTTTCACAAGCAGTATCTTATTTATTTTTCAGGGATTCAGTAATGCAACAAACTTCTATTGTGTGTCAGGCACGGTCCTAGGTGTAGAAGCACAGGGTGACTTCAGATACCATCTGTCTTTCAGGGGTTTCTAGTCCATTGATATGACTTACTCCATTTTGATCATGGGGAAACCGAGGGTGATAGAGAAATAGCCAATTCCCTCTTCTCTAATAATGCCAGCCCCGAACCCTCCCTGTCCACAGCTTTTTCCTTTCTTCTATTTATATGAATAATATTCACATTCTCTGAGTCAGCTCGTGGAGTTTACTAAAGTCCATTTTGGCCTCACAAGATTTCTTTCATAAGACAACTGAATTTCTTTAGGACGAGACCATGATTCAGATGTGTCAGATGAACTATGGGAATTTGCCAGGAGAGACTTTGGTTAATTCATATTTTCTCAATCCATGGGAGCTGTGTTCAGGTGAGGTTACTGGGTTATGAGTGTAGTTGAAACTATTTATTTTTACTCTCCCCACCCACCCTTATCTTTAGTATGCTTACTGTTGATTTTCCATTTTATTAAATGTTCTCAGGAAGCCAGAACACAGGGCAACAAAGTACTAATTGCAAAGGGTGGGAGAAAAATGGAAACAACCGGTGCTGCGACACCAAGGAGCCAGGCCTGCATGTCAGGTATCGCGCCAATTGGGCCAAGTGCTGCTGCTGGCACAATTATCAAGTTGATGCATTTTTCCTAGAAAACCGTCTTGGAGAGGACGTAGATGTCCTCCTGTTTTACATTTCCCCCCCATTTAGAATCAATGAGGTTGAGATTTTGCTGCTGGAACAGCAGATGATGGGATGGGAAAATATAATCAAGATAATGGACATGAGGCAAAAATTTAAGGAAATAACAAAAACAAGAGTGTTTCCATTTTCTGTTAAGTGTATGCACTGATGTTCTGGAATTTACTATAAGAAGTTGTAAATGGTGCATGAAATGAAAAATTCCTGGTGATCTCCAGGGGATACAGCCAGTGCTGTGCTCTACTCTTGGTGATTGTTTTGGATTATTTTCTCTATTCCAACTCAAGTAAAAAAAAAAATTAATTAAGTGTGGCTAGGTTATCTTGACAGCAGAATCCACTCCCAGTTAATTATTATTTTAATACTTGATGGTGTTCATCAAATTCTCGACATATGTAGGTCATTTAAAATTTAGAAGCACAGCTGATGGTTGTTGACCACCCAAGCCTATATTGATTTTGTGTGTTGATGTTTCTCTTGTTTTGTTTGCTTTCTTTCCTTGAAAATTTATTCAGGATGTTCTCTACCAGAGATATTGAGTAAGGGTATGGGAAACAATATATAGGTGTTTTATAAATATGGAAGACAATATATTTCTCTGAATTATTGGTGGGTACCATGTCCCCAAAGTAGAGGAGGCATCTGAGAAAACAGAAAACAGCCTGTTTTAGGCACCATCTCTGCCAAGGCCAACGACAGGCACTTTACATTTTTTATAATTCTCACAACTATCAAGCGAGGTGGGCATTATCATTCTCTTTTACAGGAGACACAGCTGTGGCTCAGAGAGGTTTATTAACTTTTCCGAGGTCCTCACAGCTAACGAGGGGCAGACTCAGCCTATAAGGTGAGTTTTACCTGTCACGCACCTCTCTGACCTGCTAGAATTGCACCAAGCAAGAGAATTCTCTTATGACGATATTATGATGCAAAAGATATTTTTTAATTAGGGATCATGTTTCTCATTCATTCTTTCAATAAAATGACTAACCTTTTTTTGAGGGTGTCTCATGTAAAAGAAAATTGTTCATGTTTGTCTATTCTTTCTAAAAGATGCCCTTAGAATTGCTTATATTTTAGTGAAGCTTTTCTGAACTTGCCAGTTGAACATTATATTATGATTATTGCCAAATCAGTGAATCAGTGTACTATCATTTAATATTTAATGCTACCAATTTTTTGAAAATCATCCTTCACAAGTGTATCTATGAAATTGTGAGTTTGATAGGCTAATTATATATATTTTTACAATACATTATAGTATTAATATATACATAATTTTTTTAGGTTCCCTATATGCTACCTAAAATCATCTTCCATTTTACCAATGGCATGCACACTGCATTTTGGGCAACTGTGGCCTTGGTGGATTGCTGAAGTGCAGAGATCCTTAACTGGGCTTGAGGCAGCTGTAGAAAAGAATTGCTATGTTTTGTGCTGCTGTCCATGAATTCACTAAACCAGCCCTAGTTATATTTAATCAGTGGTCCACCTTAGAATTCTATAGTATTTTTTTCCCTTCCTTTTCTGGGAGAAAAGGGAGCCAGCTAAGACTGAGAAATAGTTTCTTATGGGACTGTGGGTCCTTAGGTTCTTTTTATTGAGTTTCAGAGTATTTCCAAATAGTATGAATTCTTGCAACTTACTGGAGAAATGCCCCAGATGGTGTGACATTCTGCTTCAAGGAGGAATTGGAAGGCATTTCCCTTTACATAACATTCCACTCAACTCATTCTTTTGCTGTATCTGAAATGGAATCCCCAAAAGCCACAATTATCTTAACATTCTGAAGCGTGTTTATTTAACCTGCAAAATCCTGCCTCATTTTTGGGAAGCATGTTAACAATTTCATTTACAAATCTTCACTGTAGCTCAACTCCATGATGGTGACTACTGCTGCTGTTAGACTCTTTTCAAAGCCCCTTTCTCCTCTCAGGTTTGAAATTATATGTCTGATTCTGGGTTCCTTGATTCCTAATGGGCTGGTCTTATCTCCAAAGCATATATTTGTCTTTATTGATCAACTACAACCAAATCAACTTTTTCCCTCCTCCTTAAGTCATTTTTTAAGTATTAATATTAGGTCATTAAATATGAAATGTCCAATTTCGAATCAGAAGTGTAGTTTATTATATCTCAAACAAGAAGCAGTACAATTAATCAAGTATGTGCCTAAACTATCCACAGTTTTGCCATCTCAACGGTAGCTTGTTTATGCCAGCAGTGAGGAAGCCTGGAGAGCGAGTGGTGATGAAATCACAAAAGGCGTTTTCCGCAGCCCGTTGAGAATTGAATATTTTTCCTTGCAAGAAGTGGTCTAAAGCCTGGAAGAAGTGGTACTCAGTTGGTGCAAGGACTGCTGAATACGGTGGATGACAGACAGTTTCCAAGTCCAGCTTCTGTAGTTTGAGCAGTGTCATTTGTGCAACATGCCGTCGAGCGTTGTCCTGCAAGAAGGTTGGCTTCTATCTTGATTAATCTCGGCTGCTTAATCACAAGCATCTTCATCATTTCGTCCAATTGGTTGCAACAGACATTTGCTGTAATTTGATTGATCAGGTTTCATGAAGCTGTAGTGGATAATACATTTCATACTTAATAATCTAATATATCGCAAAACATGGCTGTGTTACGTCCTGTAGACCAAACGTCATAGGGAAAATAGCATTGATTCAGATGTATCCATTCAGATGTATCCATAAGAAGCTTACTTCTTACTACAGCCAGACTCTGGGCAAACAAAGACTTCCTTCCTATAGACATTGACTGTTGTCTACTGGTAGAGATAACACTTGCACATGCAGATTGTGGCATATGGTAGAAAGTGTTAAGTAATGTAGGAATGGACACATCCCAGACAGAATTGAAGGCCAAGCCTCCTGGGAGATGCTGCACCCCAGAAGTTGATGTTCAATTTACAATAAACACTCAGATGTGCTGGCATTGGGTTGTTGCCAGTTACTGGTGAGCAGTCAGGCCGGTTACTCAGAGTAGTTGGCAGGGTTGAAAATGGCAGTGGTTGCTTGTTAAGCTGATGGGACCCTGGTCGTCCTCAAGTGTGTATCACTGATAGTTGGTGCCTTAATGGGGACTTGAAAGCTGGGACATTAGGTAACAGCTGGATCTCCTGTCTCCTGCAGTTGTCTCTTAGTAATAAGTTAAAGTTACTATCATTGCAGTCTTGGGCAAGTTACTTAATCTCTCTGTGCCTCAGTTCCCTCCTTAGCAAAATGCGATGTTATTACTACACACCTCGTGGAGCTGTTGAGTGGGTTAAGTAAATTCCTATGTGAATGTGCTTAGAACAGAGCCCAGTACAGAGTAAGTATGATATAACGATTGGCTGTCATCATTAATATTATTAGTACTTGGATAAACATCAAGTTCAAAGTAGTGTTTCATGTCTTTATTTACTGGTGACTTCCCAGATGTGAGGGTGCACCCACTAGTCAAAGATGATTACCTGGAGAAGTCGGTGTTTGCAGTGCTTGGGAACGGGGACAGTGGACCTGTAAATGAGATGCAGGTGGAGCATCCTGGGGCCTACCCCAGGGGAGGTACAGGGGACTGGGTAGTGTATTAGGAGTGCCTGAAAGGGCCTAGAGATAATGGACTTGACCAGTCACAGAGGCTGTGGGAGGACACAGGATAGCAGATGTTTCCTAGAGCTGTGAGTTTGGAGTCATGGAGCTGGATGACATTGCTGTAGGGAAGAGAGAAAGAAAGTGGAAAATGGAACTGTGGGCAAGAGGAAGGGCTGGAGGAGACAGAATGTGGAGCGGTTGTGGCACTGGCAGGTGCAGGAGTGGACTATGTCACAGAAGCCCAGACAGGAAAGCAGGGCAGGAATCAGGGAGGAGCAGAGTCCGCTAGGACAGGGAGGTCTGGTCTCAGCAGGGGGAGGTTGTCGGATTTATCCGCCAAGAAGCCATTGCTCTCCAGGCAGCTTCGAGAGATGCTGGATGGTGATGGGGGGGAGAAGCGCGTCCAGGGCAAGGACAGAGAGGAGGAGTGGTGACGGCTGTTGGAAAACCAGACACTGAGAGTGGGAGAGAGAGGCCAGCGCGACTTGAAGGCGCCCCAGTGCCGGGGGCTTTCTTTCTTTCTCTCTCCAGCCCTGCCTCCTGTCTCTCCTTCTCCCGCCTTCTTTTCTCCACTTTCTTTCCTTCTTTCTTTCATCCTGACTATCAGATGATTCTTCCCCATCTGATAGTCAGGAAGATCTGACTAGGCTGACGGGCAGCAAGGGTGAGCCAGTGGCGGGGGCGGGGGGGGGGGGGACGCCAGGAGGAGGGGGGGTCAGTTACGAGGCTCTTGGGGGGTTGAAGGAGGGAGGGAGCGGGAAGAAAACCTGGAGAGGAGCCGTCTGAAAGCAGGGTAGTGACAGCCCTTGGACTAGGACCCCTTCTGCTTATTATCAGCTTCCAGTTCCCCATCCACCATGAAGTGCCACTTACGGCCACTCGAGCCAGAAAGCCTGGCTAAACACGTCAGGAAGCTTAGCCATTGTCACTCCATTAATGACAAGCCCCTCCCCTTAACTATTGGGGTTGTCCTCTGGCCCGTGGGGAGCCATTGGCTCTAGTGGAGGTGACTGCTGCTCTCTAAACACCCTCCCCACAGTCCGCGGGCTCAGAGGATGCTCTGGGTGCACTCAGCAGAGAGGTAGTGGCTTCATCCATGAGCAGGTGAGAGCCGCAGAGAACATGCAGACTTCTCTGTTTGGGAATCTTCTATTCTCTACTGGAGGACAGATAACCTTTTCTGCCCTTAATCACCCGTCTTGGATCAGAATCCACCCAAGAAGAAAAAAATCAGTCCCTTAAAGTGCTGACTAATAACATCAGCTTTGGACACGGATGCATACTATTTTTGTTTCCATTCTGTCTTTATAATTTGAACTTTTCCTTTTGATAGTCTGTAAATATTCATCATCTCAGAGCCTTTTGAATTACAATGGCTTTTAGTCAAAACTGTGTAAAATATGCCATTTGAATAATAAAAACCTCATTAAAGCCAAGCAAAAGGAATTCTTTTCCTTTTGTACAAGCCAATTAAGTGTCTTTACAATTAAAAAAAAAAAGTCAAGTACTTTATAGTTTCATATTCCATAAGCCTGTTTTTAATTAATAGAGGTGACAGGTTTTAGGTACAGGATACATATTTTGCCTCTGGTGTTGTGCAATTAACATTAATGAAGGGTATTAAAATTTGGTGAGAGAGGAAAGGGTTTCCCAGGTCCTCTGTGGGTTCATGCCTCCAGGCTAAAGTCTTTTGTAGCAAGTTGCTAGGTTTGATGAGGTTTGCATTTTCTTGAGAAAATATGCAGGCAACAATGAAGGTAGCTAGAAGAGGCATTGTTGTTATTGAGAGGTATGGTGTCAAAATTCCATCCAGGTATCTTAAAGACAGGTAACCACTGAAGAAATCAGCTTTGAAGAATTTAATTTTCTATTGTGGATAAAAGTGAAGGGTATAGAGACAAAGGAAGTAACAGTGATCTAACCTGGCAGGCTGACCAGATATTAGGGCTTTGCTTATCACAACCTTGGGAGGAGTGTATTCAGTTTACAGGTGAGGAAACAGGTTTACAGAGTTTAAATATTAATAACTGACTATGAGTTGGGCAAGTAAAATAACATGGCTGAGCTAGAATTTCTCTCAGAAATGGGCTCTATCCATTCTAGGGAGCTTGTCTAAGAGAGAAGATATTGTGCAGTAGTAGCCTTGAGGTCAGATGACCCTTTGATTTTATTTTGTTTTGTTCTTATTCATTTATTTGCTTCTTTATTTATGTTAGTTGTTTCTGATACTTAATTTCTGACCTTAGGATAGTTGCTTCTAATCTTTTGTTTTCCTGTCCCTAAAACAGCAATGATAATACATGTTACCTGGGGTTCTTAGGTATACAAAGCTCTTAACAAGTGCCTAAACCATAGTTAGTACTCAATAAAAGAAAAAAGTATCAACAGCTGTGGAAAAGTGAACCAAATATTTGAGATGCAACCTGAAAGGAGCTTAAATGTAAGTCAACAAAATCAATGTACGCAAATCAGTAGCATCCCTATACACCGATAACAGTCAAGCTGAGAATCACATCAAAGACTCAATACCTTTCACAATAGCAACAAAGAAAATAAAATACCTAGGAATATATTTAACCAAAGAGGGGAAAGACCTCTACAGGAAGAACTATGAAACACTGAGGAAGGAAATCGCAGAGGATGTAAACAAATGGAAGAACATATTGTGCTCATGGATCAGCAACGTCAACATTGTTAAAATATCTGTACTACCCAAAGTGATTTACAGATTCAATGCAGTCCCCATTAAAATACCAATGTCGTTTTTTGCAGATCTAGAAAAAATAATTCTATGCTTCGTATGGAACCAGAAAAGAGTCCAAATAGCCAAAGTAACCTTAAGCAAAAAGAACAAATTGGGAGGCATCACTTTACCAGACTTCAAGCTATACTACAAGTCTATAGTAACCAAAACAGCATGGTACTGGCCCCAAAACAGAGACATTGACCAATGGATCAGAACAGAGAACCTAGATATAAAACCATCCTCATATTACCATCTGATCTTTGACAAATCAGACAAAAACATACAATGGGGAGAAGAATCCCTATTCAATAAAAAGTGTTGGGGAAATTGGATAGCCACACGTAGGAGACGGAAACAGGATCTGCACCACTCACCACTCACAAAAATTAATTTATGATTGATAATAGACTTAAACCTAAGGCATGAAACTATAAGAATTCTAGAAGAAGAGGTTGGAAAAATTCTGATAGATATTGACCTAGGCAAAGAATTTATGAAGAAGACCCCAAAGGCAATCACAGTAACAAAAATAAATAAATGGGACCTGATTAAATTAAAAAGCTTCTGCACAGCCAAGGAATCAATCAACAGAGCAATTAGACAACCTGAAGAATGGGAAAAAATATTTGCATGCTATACATCTGGTAAAGGGCTAATAACCAGAATCTACAAAGAACTCAAGCAAATCAGCAAGAAAACATCAAACAACACCAATAAGAAGTGGGCAAAAGACATGAACAGAAGCTTTTCAAGAGAAGATAGACTAATAGCCAATAAACATATGAAAAAATGCTCAATGTCTCTAATCATGAGGGAAATGCAAATCAAAACCACAATGAGATATCACCTAACTCCAGTGAGAATGGTTTTTATCAAAAAGTTCCAAAACAACAGAGGCTGAAATGAAGGCAGAGAGAAAGGAACACTTATACACTGTTGGTGGGACTGCAAACTAGTTCAAGCTCTATGGAAAGTATTATAGAGATACCTCAAAGAACTAAAAGTAGACCTACCATTTGATCAGCAATCCTGCTACTGGGTATTTACCCAAAGGAAAAAAAGACATTTTATAAAAAAGACACCTTCACCCAAATGTTTATAGTAGCACAATTTACAATTACAAAGGTGTGTAAACATCCCAAGTGCCATCAATAAATGAGTGGATTAATAAAATGTGGTATATGTATACCATGGAGTATTACTCAGCCATAAAGAAATTGGTGAACTAATACCTTTTGTAACAACCTGGATGGAACTGGAGACCATCCTCCTAAGTGAAGTATTGCAAGAATGGAAAAACAAACACCACATGTACTCACTGTTAAATTAGAACAAAATGATCAACATTCGTGGTACATATGGTAGTAAAATTCAGTGGAAATCAAGCAGGTGGGAAGGGGGAGGAGGGGATGGGTAAATTCACACCTAATGGGTACAATGTACAGCTATCTGGGGGATGGACACACTTATAACTTTGACTCAAACTGTACAAAAGTAATTCATGTAACCAAAATGTTTATATCCCTGTAATATTCTGGAAAAAAAGCATAAATGACAAAATAAAAATCAGATATTCTACTCTCAAAAAAAAGAAAATATACAAAATTTAGAAGACTCATTTGATGTAAAACAAAAATCATACTTCATAGAGTAAATGCACCTTCTATAGCTGTACATGTTAAATTGGTGCCTTTGAGCATAGCCTTTTAAAACCGCTAACTTTTGAAGTAGTTGCTGATGATCCTTCAGTGATTAGTGTCTTCTAGTTTTCATGTGGTCATGGTGGGTGGTAACTCTTATCCATTCATTACTAAATTTCTTACAAAAAAAATGTAAGTCATCTATTCACTTTTCCCTCCCACCCCCAACAATGTTCTTAGCAATGGTCCTGTCTTACTACAGAATATGAGTTATCCCTACTACAAATCAATAGATTCTACTTTGATTTGAAATGTAGTCTAATGAGGTAATCTAATGAGGTAGTCTAATGAGTGTACCCATGAGGTAATAATGTTTAGGTAAGCCAGATGCCTGAAAGCATTTGTGCCCTTTTCTTCAGAGAGTACCTGAGCCATTGAGGGGCTGTGTATTTGACAACTGTAGTGGGCACCATGTGTGGAAAACAGATACTCTCAACCTAATACAGCTGACCCCAACCGTGTCACCATGCTTAGGTTTTGTAGGTGATGGGTTGGAAAACAGATGGGGCAACAGAATGAATGACGTAATTTCTCAAGGAGACCCAGATTACCCAGTGATAGTGAGATTTAAATGAATACTTAAAACAACAGTGATTTAATGATTTTTTCTAGTTATAAAATTAATTCATGCTTTCGTCCAAGCATTTAAAGAATTAGTATTATTTCTTCACAAACTCTTCCACAAAAAAGGAAGAATACTTCCCAACTCACTCTGTGATGCCAGTATTACTCTGATGCCAAAACCAGACAGAGGCATCACAACAAAAGAAAACTATAGACCATTATCACTTATGAATATAGATGCCAAAATCTTCAACAAAATACTAGTAAGCCAAGTGAAGCTTATACTTGTAAAGAGGATTATACACCATGACTAAGTGGGATTTATCCAAGGAATTCAAGGTTGGTTTAACATTCAAAAATCAGTCAGTATAATATACCATAACAGTTGAATAAAAAAACATCTTGGTTGGGCACAGTGGCTGACGCCTTTAATCCTAGCACTTTGGGAGGCTGAGGCAGGAGGATTGCTTGAGGCAAGTAGTTTGAGACCAGCCTGGACAGCATAGTGAGACCTGTCTCTACAAAAAATAGAAAATCTAGATGGGTGTTCTGTCATGTGCCTGTAGTCCCAGCTACTTGAGAGGCTAAGGCAGGAGGATCCTTTGAGCCAAGGAGTTTGGGGTTGAAGTGAGCTATGATGATGCCACTGCACTCTAGCCCAGGCAACAGAGCAAGACCCTATCTCAAAAAACAAACAAAGAAGCAAAAAAAAAAAAAAAAAAACAAGCAAGCAAGAAAGAAAACATCTCAAAAAACAGGCAAAAGGAAATCATTCTAAAAAGGTCCAACACTGTTTCATAATGAAAACCTTTAGCAAACTTGGAATAGGAGGGCATTTTCTCAACTTGATAAAGGACATCTACAAAAAACCCACAGCTAACATCATCCTTAATCCTGAAAGATTGGGTGCCTTTCCCCTAAGATCAAGAAATAAAGGTATTCACTCTTACTACTTTCATTTAATATTCTACTGGAAATCCTAGCTATGGCAATTGGGCAAAAAACAAAAAGGCAAAACAAAACAAAACAAAAAATCATAAAAAGCCATCCAGATTGGAAAGAAAGAAGTAAAACTATCTTTATTTGCAAATGAAATGACCTTTTATATAGAAAATCCTAAGAAATCCATTTAAGAACTATTAAAACTAACAAGTTCAGCTAGGTTGTAGGATATACGTTTAATATGCAGAAGTCAATTGTATTTCTATATATTGACAATGAAGATATCCCATGTTCATGGATCAGAAGACTTATTTTTCTTAAGATTACTGTACTCCCAAAATTATCTACAAATTTTGTGCAATCCTATCAAAATTTTTGCTTTTTTGCAAAAATTGAAAAGCTGAAACTAAACTTCATATGTGAATACAAAGTACCTCACTAACCAAAACAAGCTTGATAAAGAACAAAGTTAGAGGACTTCAGTTTCCAATTTCAAAACTTCCTATAAATCTTCAGTAATAAAGACAGTGTCATACTGGCATAAGGATAAACATGTAGATAATAGAACCGAAGTGAGAGTCCAGAAATAAATCCTTAGGTGTGGTCAGTTGATTTTCAACAAGGGTGCCAAGACTATTCAATGAGGAAAGAATAGTTCTTTCAACAACTGATGCTAGAACAGCTGGATATCCATATGCAAAAGAATGAAGTTAGATCACTTGTGTATACCATACAGAAAAAGTAGCAAAAAACGGGTCATATACTTAAATGTGAGAGCCAAAACTGTACAAGCCTTAGAAGAAAACACAGGAGTATATCTTTGTGTCATTGGGTTAGGCAATGGTTTCTTAAGTACAACCCCAAAAGCACAAGTGACAAAAGAAAAAGAAGATAAATTTGATTTCATCAAAATGAAAAGCTTTTATGCTGCAAATGATACCATCCAGAAAGTATAAAGACAACCTACAGGATGGGAGAAATATTTACAAATTTGATATCTAATAATGGATTTGTATTCAGAATAAAGAACTTTTGTAATTCAATAATAAAAGATAGCTCAGTTAAAAAATGAGCATGGCTAAAATAAAAAAGATAAATATTCACAAAGATGTGGAGATATTAGAACTCTATTACATTCCTGATGGGAACGTAGAGCTGTGCAGCCACTTTGGAAAACAGTTTGGCAGTTCCTCAAAAAGTTAAACGTTGAGTTACCATGTGACCCAGCAATTTCACTCTTAGGTGTATTATCAAGAGAAATGAAAACTTGCATTTCCATAGTATCTTATAAATGAATGTTCTTAGTAGCAATATTCATAATAGTCAACTAAGTGGAAACAACCCAAATGTCCATCCGCTGTGAATGGATAAACAAAATGCAGTATATTCATAAAATGGAATATTTTTTGGCCATAAAAATGAAGTACTGATATATGCTACAGGGTGGATGAACTTTGCAAACATCATGCCAAGTGACAGAAGCACATCACAAAAGACCACATATCGTATGATTCCTTTTTCTATATGAAATGTCTGGTAAGTAGATTGGTGGGGTTTGGAGGACGGGAGCGTGGGTGGGTGGGGGGTGGTTAGTGATTGCTAATGTTTTGTTTTTTTTTTCTTTTTCAGTGATAAAAATGCTGTAAAATTAGAACATAGTGATAGTTGCACAACTCTGTGAATATACTAAAACAATTGAGTTTTACACTTTAAATGGGTATATTTTAATCAACAGAGTGAACAGACAGCCTATAGAATGGGAGAAAATGTTTGAAAACTATGTATGTGACAAAGGACTAATATCTAGAATCTGCCAGGAACTCAAACAACTCAGCGAAACAAACAAGCAAACAAAAACAAATAATCCCATTAAAAAGTAGGCAAAAGACATGAACAGACATTTTTCAAAAGAAGATATACAAATGGTCAAGAAGCATATGAAAATATGCTCACTATCACTAATCATCAGAGAAATGCAAATTAAAACCACAATGAGATACCTTCTCACACCAGTCATAATGCCTGTTATTAAAAAGTCAAAAATAACATATCGGTGAGGATGCAAAGAAAAGGGAATGCTTATACACTGTTGGTGGAAATGTAACATGGTGTGTTACATGTAACATGTGTGTAACATGGTGTACAACTTCCATGGAACACAGTGTGGTGATTTCTCAAAGAACTAAAATTAGAACTACCATTTGATACAGCAATCCCATTATTGGGTATATACTCAGAGGAAAAGAAATCATTATGTCAGCCAGATACCTGCACTCATACATTTGTCATAGCACTATTCACAATAGCAAAGAAATGGAATCAACCAAAGTGTCCATTGGTGGAAGATTAGATAAAGAAAATGTGGTATACATACATAATGGAATACCATTTAACTGTAAAAAAGAATGAACTCATGTCTTTTGCCGCATCGTGGATGGAATTGGAGGCTGTTATCTTAAGTGAAATAACTCAGAAACAGAAAGTCAAATGCCACACGTTCTTTCTTATAAGTGGGAGCTAAATGATGTGTGCACATGGTCATAGAGAGTGGAGTAATCGACATTGGAGACTCCGAAGGGCGGTTGAATAGGAGAGGGTGAGGGGTGAAAAATTACTTAATGGGTACAATGAACACTAACTGGGTAATGGTTGCACTAAAAGCCCAGACTTCACATCTATGCACTATATTGATGTAACAAAACTGCATTTGTACTTTCTAAATATAAATAAATAAATAGGTAAATTTTATGGTACATGAATTATATTTTGGTAAAGTGCTTTACAAAATTAATTCATGCTTATTGTAGAAAAGTTGGAAAATACTAAAAACAGTAAAAAGGAAAAAGGAAATAAGTAACCCTGACTGTGTAAATATAGAAATCTTTCTTGGGGGGAAGAAGTATGAAACACACGTACAAAATTTAGTTTCCTGCTTTTTCAATTCAATTGAGAAAGTTTGGGAACCCCTGGCTTAATCATTGTTTGTTTATCCATTCCCCTGTCGCTGTATTTTTGGTTGCTTCTGGTTCATATACAAATTTATAGTTTTAGTTTTTTTATTATTGCGTATCCTTGTGCATAAACTTTTGTATGAATTTTGAATATTTCCGTAGGAAAGACTCTCGCAAGCTGTGTTAGTTTCCTAAGGCTGCTTTAACAAATTACTACAAATTGGGTGGCTTGAAACGACAGAAATTTATTCTCTCACAGTTTTGGATACCAAATGTCTGAAATCAGGTGGCCTGTAGAGCTTCCTTCCGGAGGCTTTAGGGAAGATTCTGTTCTATGCCCTTCTCCTAGCTTCTAGCCTCTGCCAGCGCTCTTCCACGTCCCTCGGCTTGCCTTTCCTTCTCTTTGTGTTTTCCCTTCTCTTCTTTTGTAAGGACATTTGTGATTGGATTTAGGGCCCACCTTAATCTAGGACGACCTCATCTCAAGATCCAGAACTTAATTACATATGCAAAGACCTTTTTTCCAAATAAGGTCACATTCACAGATTCTGAGTCTGCCACACAGCCTGCTAGAGACACAGTGGCTTATCAAAAGGGTGGGAGGCAGCTATGGGAGTAGTCTATCCCCTGTGCCGGCAGAATGGGGGAGCATTGTGTAGAGAACCTGAAAAACAACAGTAAAACTGACTGAAAGTTGATCTGCTTTTTATCGTCACCAGGCCTTGGCAATTCTAAACATTATCAGTGAGAATACACTTCTCCCTAGTGGTATTAACTGCTCCCTTTGCCCTGTCCTCCTACATAGGTTCTCTGCTGCTTGGGGGCAGGATTACTTGGTGAAATAATGTGAATCTTTCTAATTCTCATGATATATATTCTCAACTTAATATCCAAGGTGCAGGAATATATATATATTCTCACCAGCTTTGTAATAATATAATAGTATTATGAATAATTGTGCTGATACGATAGAAAATATTTTATTAATTTTTGCTACTAGTGTAGTTAAACATGTTAAGTATTGCACTGGTTATTTGTAATCTAGTTTTATAAAAATTTTTAATGTCTTTGTCAATATCTCTGTTAGATGCTTAGAATGTGTTTCTCTTATTAATTTGTGAGAACTCTTTATATAGTAAAAATATGGGGCCTCTGTATCATTGCATGTATTTGCCATTTTGTTTCTGTTTACTTTTTGTTTAAATAACAGATTATTTTAATTTTTATATAGACTTTTCTTTATGTTTCCCTTTATTGCATACCAACATTTGTTTTTAACAACTTGCAATTCTTAGGCTGTGATCTGCCATGAGGATGGGAACAAGATCAGATTGTTGCAAATAGTAATAGATCTATGAAAAGTTTCTATGGAAAGAACACTGAATTTTTTAAAATGAAAGTATAGATAAGGTTTCATTTCCTATATCACATAGGGAATATTACCTGCAAGCCATTGCCATGGGATCTGAACTACGTGAGGAAACAGCACCATCCATTTCCAGCCCCTCCTTTTACAGACAGGAATCAGAAGCTCAAAGACCTTGGGTGTTTTCTCTGACACTGGGACAAAAATGCAGATCTTTGAATCTTAATCCAGCACTCCTGTAAAACCCCACCCTGTCTGTTTCTTTCTTACTTGATGTGTTAGTTAAATTTTGGAAATGCTTCTTTTCCTTGTAAAATATCTATTTGATTGCATTTTTTCTTTATCACAGACACCACATGTTAATTATGTAAAAAAATTAAGAAAATACAATGAAGAAAATACAGATAATTTAAGAAAGAAGACAATTGAAGACACTTTGGGGCCCACCCACCTCTAGAGATAACAACTCTTAACATTTTTTTTATGTCCTTCATTACCATTCTCTCGCTCTTCCTCTCCCTGTCTCTGTGTGTGTGTCTGTCTGTAATCACACAATATTTTATATTTTGTTTTATAACATGATGATACAGGGTCAATAGATTTGTTTGTTATTTTAATGGCTGCGTAGTATTTCATCATGTGGATGTATTCTACTTTATTTAATAATTTCCCAATTGTACATTTAGTTTACTTCTAATTGTTGCTTTTATGTTGCAATTACAAACACTCTGGATAGCCTTGAATATATTTCATTTTTCAGGTCTTATTAGTACATTAGGATAATTTCTGACAAGTACAATTTCTTTATGAGAATTTATGATTTTGATTCACATGAACAGGTTGCTTTTATTGTTAAAAATTGTATTATGATCAAATTCAATATTTACAAATAAGAGAGAACATTATAACAGACTTCCAATTGCCTATCTGCAAGCTTGTTTCTGAAATGTAGATTTAATCTGACATCTAAAAGGAATACTATATATTCAAACAATATGTGCCTGTCTGTTCAGACAGAGCATTTCCCCTTTGATATGTTTGCTTAGCACCTACTAAGTGCTGGGTCCTGGGTCAGCAGTTTTTACAGCATGTTTTCTCCTTTATTGCTCATATCTGTTTTAATTTTGATTTACAGATGAAGAAGGTGAGCATTGGATGAATCAGGAAGCACAGAGCTAATCAGCTGGTAGAAGCTGAGTGCCAACTAGGATGACCCGCTTGTTCTGGTTTGTCTGGCACTGTCCTGGTTTCAGCACTGAAGGTCCTGTGTCTTAGGAAAGCTCTCATTCCCAGCAATGCAGGACGGTTGCCCTCTCAAAGTGATGCAGCGTTCTAGGGTATTCCACTTCTAAATGATTGGAATCTTGAAGACAGGGAAGGAATTGGTTATACCTGAAGGAGCATGGATTGTCCTTGGTTTTAGAGTGTTTGTGTCCACGTGATGGTGAGTGTTTTATTTTTCAGGTCTCTTCACGTGCTTGTGTGCAATGCAGCGGCTTTTGCTCTACCCTGGAGCCTGACAACAGATGGCCTGGAAACCACCTTCCAGGTGAATCACCTGGGGCACTTCTACCTGGTCCAGCTCCTTCAGGATGTTTTATGCCACTCGGCCCCCGCACGCGTCATTGTGGTCTCCTCGGAGTCCCATAGGTGGGTTAGAATTTGAAGTTTTTCACTTGTCTCCTTCTTCACACCAGCTGACATTCTCGCCAGGCTCTTTCTGAAGATAATTTTGGTTAGTGCTACTCTGAGAAGTGTGGGCGTACTCAACCCGCCTTGCTTTTCCCAGTCTGTCTTAAAATTTTCCACGTCTTTTGTGTGTGTCTGTGTGATTGTGGGGGATTGTTTGGGGGGACTGTCTATAGCAATGCAGATTGTTTTAACAACTATACTTCGAGCTCCTCATTGATTTTGCTTGGAGATGGAATAATAATTGATTAAATCTGAATGGCATGACCTTTATTGATTTGTAATTCAACAACTTCAACATCTTACCAAGAAGAATGTGCAGTTATTCTAGCAGGAGAAACAATGCAATTAAAGACTGCGAGATGAAATCCAATTGTTTTATAATGAGAAATTAGGGAATTCAATGCAGACATTAGCTGTGTAATTGTAGAAAGGGAAGTACTGTAGTTAGAGCATATTAGAAATCTGGCCATGCCTCTTTTGGTTAAAATTTCAATTAAAACATCAGATGGCACTTCTTTTCTATTACCATTAGGAGAATATTCAATTGACTAAAAAGACATTTGAAAATTTCATGGTATTTTCAGCATATTTGTTTCTGGAGTTGGATAAACAACTATTTGTCTAAAGAGAAGTACTCGGAAAAGACAAAGGACTTGCTGGGCAAGGCTAGATTTAATACTTGTTAGGGAGATTTCTCTGTCGAATTTTCTTGGTGTGGGAGCTGGAGGGGTAGGGGGAAGAGCTTTTACTCTTAGCAGAGTAGCTGGAAAAAAAATAATGTGCAAGGGCCTATTTTTTTCTCCTTCTTCTCCGTCTTAAGTCCTGAAATGTTTTAGTGACCCAGAATGAAGCTTATTTTTTTAATCATACTTCCATAAAATGTAACCCCTGGGACTTGGAAGAGAGAGACCAGCCAAGGGTTAGCTTGAACCCTTTATCACTCCCAAACACAGGGGCTTATGGTGTAAGTGACACACTGCAGATAGATTTACTTTTACCATTTTAAATTTATGGTGGCTGAAATGAAAGGAAGATGCCAGTAATAATCCTCCCCCATGTTAAAAGACATGAAACATCTAGTAATTAGGTGGTAACAAAATCTGGACAGCCTTATCTTTGCAAATCACACCAGGTTTGTGAAAGAGAGTGGAGGGGCCCTGGGAAGGAGCTAGGGAGGCTACCGTGGGGGCAGGCGGGAGAGAGAGCTCCGGAAATAAATCTGCCAGTCCCAATCGTTTACCAGATGTGGAGGGCACCGCGGGATATGTTTAAATGAGCTGGTATTTAATGGGAGATTATGTCGAATTGTCAGCTGCTCACTTGCCTTTGTAAATCTGTATCTCAAATGGTATTTCATGTGACGTCTTTGTTCTCTCCTTAACTGCAATGTAATTCATGCCAACCTTGGAGATCTTGAATCTTAATTTCATTGAAAAGATGAATTTGGAAGGAAGGGCCTGGGTCTCCTCAATTAGATCCATTTCAGATTCTAGACAAGGCCTTCCTGAAGTGTGTTGTCAGGCCCACTCCTGTCTGATAACTGGCACAGGTTTTCTACTTTCCAGTTATTCTTTGCATATTATATTAAAGGGTATTTTTACAAAATGCAGATTCCTCCAAACTGCCTTGTGTATTACATTTGTGCCGCATCCCTTGGTGCGAGAGTGAGCATGGATCCTTGGTGCAGGCAGTCCATGAAAGCACTTGCTCACCACCCCAGAACCCAGAGCCCTAAACACATGTTGAAAAATGCAAGTGTTGATATCTAATTACCTTCACAAACCTTGGCGGAATCTCGTCATTGGAGTCAAGACCCCCTGTTAGGGGAAAAACAAAGTCCTATGTTTGCAGAATATATTATACTAGACTGCCCCAAGGCGAAATATTTATTAGCCTTCCTGTGTCTTCACTGTGTTTTAGTTACTTATCTGGAGTCTGAGCAAGCGAATTGAGTTTCTGCATACCTAAAAATACATCATATTGAAATGAGAACTTCACTTCCTTGCTGTGAAAAAATTTCAGATAACAATTAAAATAGAATGAAGGAGCAGAGCGCTGGCTGAACAACTCTAAACGGCTGCAGCTGTGCTGAGTGCCAAATTGCTACACACACACACAATTTCTGATGCAAATTCAGTTCTATTCTTTGAACATGCTAGCTTTTGTCTGTATAGAATCTAGCCTAATTATTTTAGTTGGGGAATTTAAAAAATCCTCAGTTTAAAAAAAAAAAGAGCAGTATATATAGAAGTGTACCATCAGGGGGTCTCCTCAAAAAGCAAATGTTGATGTCCACAGAGCAAATGTTAATAATTTAATGTACTAGTAAGGGAGAATTCTATTACGATATCGTTGTTTGGCTTTGTCAGTTTTTCAACTTGAACATAGAGTAGGCAGCATTGGAAAAAGGGTTTTACTGCCTCCTGAGCTGAGAGGTGAATATGGTTATTTTTTCAGGAAGCCTGCCTTGGTTCAGGGGGACCAGAAGCTTGTCTACCCTTCCCACTTCCTGGAGGGCTGTCAATGCAAGCTGATCAGACCTTAAAAATGGGTTTTCTGCCTAGGAGGAAGAGGGGAAGAAAACCAGGAGTCAGCTTTATAGGGGAGGGCTGTTTGCAGAGGGAGTGACTGATATTTCATAACTGGTGCTTCTCCATCTTGAAACTGTCAACCTAATGCCTAATTTCTCATTTTGGCATTTTTTTTTTGTGCCCTTTTTCTAGATTAGGGACTAGGTAGGAATGATTTTTTTCTTCTTCAAACTTTAATCTACCCACTGTTCCCTAGTAATGAAATATCTCTGCGTCATCCTTAAAATCCAAAGCATGGAACTCTAAGTCTAAACAGTAGAAAGTTGCCAGACACAGTGGCATGTGCCTGTAGTCCCAGATACTGGGGAGGCTGAGGCAGGAGGAGCCCTTGAGCTCAGGAGTTCAAGACCAGCCTGATCAACAGAGTGAGCCCTTGTCTCTAAGAACAACAGCAACAACAACGACAAAAAAAACCCAAAAAAACCTTAAACTTAGAAAGTGCTACATATAAATATTAATGAAGAACATAGAAGAGTTGAACCTAGTGCTAAATTTTGCCTTTCAAGCAAGACTTGAAACAAGGCTTTTTGTAATAAGGGAAACTTGGCCTCTGGTTTGGAATTCCAAACCCGTGATCAAACTTCAAATCTCTAATCCTGTATTTAGTCCCTGTTGTGTGTCAGGGACTAGGCAACATGCAAGAGTCTTACAGTCTACTTTCTACGAATGCACAGTCTAGCGTTGGAATGAGGTGAAAAAATGACTTTCGGTCTGATGTGGTGACAACAGAGGCACCATGGACAGACAAAACACAAAGGTGGCACTGCTAGTTTTGTTACTGATCTTGGAGAGGCAAGAAGCAGTATCATTGAGTACTAGCAATGATATCATGGACTGGGTCCTAGGGAGTGGATACTTCATTTCTATGGAAACTCGTATTTCAATCTGCTTTGCATGGCTTCTTTCAGTATATCCCCCACTTATAACCAAGAAATTCTCGTGACATCTAGCTGTGGGAGAGTTAGCTAGTGAGAGCTTCCTGGAAGAGGTGGTTGCTGGGCTGGGTTGAGCTAAACAGATATGCCAAGAAGGGTTTCCAGCAGCAGTTAATGAAAGACTAGTGCAGAGCAGGAGTGAAGGGTGTTATATTTATTCCATACCTTTGACATATTGTCTAAATCCTTGATGCTTCTTTCTATACTAAGTAGGTAGAGTTTCCAAGGCATGTCTCATACCTTGGATCATTGTGTTCTCAACTCTGTAGCCCCTTTTTGTGACAACTCTTCCGTAACACCTTATTACTATGTTGAAATAAAGTTCAGAAATAATATTACTTCCCTGCACAAATATATTTTTAATTCAATATGATAGCTTGACTGTAATGTAAAGAAAAACCAAATGTGAAACAAAGTAGCATGTGTTTCAACATGTAAATGCTTGGGCAGGACTACAGGAAAGATAATCAGATATGTGTGCCTATGCATAAATCACCTCCAGTGTGACGATAACAAATTCGGACTGTGAACAGGTGTGTGGTATTGCAGACTCCAGTAGCACTAACGTTAAGTCAAGCCTCACCCTCCCAAAAAAACCCCCCACAAAATCTGAAAGTGCATTCATTCCTCATTTACAGAGTTGTTGCGCCACACTCCTGGAAACTCAGTGAATGTTAAAACTGCGTGTAGATTTAAAAAAAAAAAAAAAAAACACAGTTAGTTAGGCTCTAGGCTCAGATAATTATACACTGCCTTTTCATCTGCATGAGTGTCCAGTGAGGCAATCTTGTTGAGCAAGACTCTGCCTGCATTGCAGGACATTTGCCATCCACGGACCCCGCCAGCAATCATTATGACAACCAGAAAAAGGTCCCCATAAATTTTCAAATTTCTTGCTAAGTTTCACTGCCTTTGACTATCAAGCTTGGAAGTAGGGCTCTTCCTTTGGTTTGGGGACTTGAAAACAGGCAGTCAACAATTAGTCTCAAGGTCTCATTGCTGTACCCTTGATGACGGTTCTGGCCATCGGCTTTGTTGATGACTTTAGAGCAGCAATGTCATTTCACACTGGAAATTGGATGTCACTGACTGAGTCCTGAAGAAGGGATATTTAATTTCCACTGAAATGTGAATTTCATCTGCCATTGTGATACCTTTCTTGGTTTTAGCCCAACCTGAACTGCTCATATTAAGGAACAATAGGATTATTCCATAATTTTCATTTTACCTTTTGCTTTTTAATTTCCATAGCAATTTTCTAGAGTATTCTTATTATACTTCCTTATTACCCAGTGCCCAGAATTCATTGGATGAAGCAAAATATGAGGAGTCCTTTAACAAAGATGAGACCATCTAGAAAATTCCTTTTGTTTGTTATAAACCATTTGTTTAAGGGCAGTCACTACTTTGTTGTTATTTAAGAGAGAGAGAGAGAGGAAGAGAGAGAGAGAAACAAACAGCTGGTGTTTAACGACTCCGTCAGACCCAATTATAAAACATCAACTAGTTACTTTGATTTGTGTGCGTCCATGCCATGGGTGTACTTAAAAACATTAGACTGTGCCAGAACTCATTTTGGCTTTGTTTACATTTATCTTTTAAACGTATAAGACTATTGATGGCACCTCACCAAGGTTATAACCCCTTTATAATCATTAATTTTTAATCTGCAAAAGAGTCTTAGAGGCAGCAAGACTCATCTATATTTACTTGGATGCTCAAATGAAAATATACAGGACTCCAGCATTGGCTATAATAATCCAGGAAAGCCCCGTCAAAGGTTAGGAACGTGATATCTTTCTGTTTCCAAAAGCGGCAGCCCTTTATTTAAGATGCTTTTTCATTTAATTTAATTATCCTTGAACTTCCTGTTGAAGGTTTTGAAAAATATATGTTAGGAGCAGGGGAAGTTTAGCATGTTAAGGCTGCTACACTTTAGAGTGTGGGCATTTACTAAAAGTCTTATCTTTGGATCCAATTGGTTTATATTATTAAATCACCTTTGTCGATTTTTAAGGGAGACTCTGTCTTGATATATGAATGATTGAGCTTTCAGTAGTCTCTACATAGTTTCCTCAGATTTCTAATAAAAACAAAAAGCAATATGGGAAGTCAGAGCTCAGTTGCTTCACTTTATATTTATTATTTTTTAGATTTACAGATATTAACGATTCCTCAGGAAAACTGGACTTTAGTCGCCTTTCTCCATCAAAAAATGACTATTGGGCCATGCTGGCTTACAACAGGTCCAAACTCTGCAACGTCCTCTTCTCCAATGAGCTACATCGTCGCCTCTCCCCGCGTGGGGTCACATCCAATGCAGTGCATCCTGGGAATATGATGTACTCCTCCATTCATCGCAACTGGTGGGTGTACACGCTGCTGTTTACCTTGGCGAGGCCTTTCACCAAGTCCATGGTAAGTGAACGGCTTCTAGCGCCATAAACACCTTCAGTGCGCCTCTCAGGGCGGGTCCTAGAGAAAGCCAGACACCCTTCTCCACCCTCTGGCCTCTTGCAAGGATGAGTCTGGTCCTAATGACATCGTCAGGCCTGTTAAAGCCAGTGGAAAGGGCTCTTGAACCCATTTCCATGGGCTTTACATTAAATTTGTTTCTCTAAAGGTGTCTCAGAGGGCTGGATAGAAGACATGGTTTTTCAATACTGTGTTAAGTATGGCTGAAATTCTTGATGGAAATGATGATTTGTTTTCTTTTGATGTGATTTTTTTTTTTTTTGATTCAGAAACTTTGGAAATCTGTTTCGTTGAGTGCAGCACTTGAAAACTGTTTTGTGTTAGTAGGTGAAAAATGTATTAATAGGTTTGTGACTATTGAATTATCAGCAGATGTGATTCCTTTGTTTTCATTGAGAATCTGTATCTGATGTTCTACTTTCTTCTTTTAATGAGTGTAAACCTCTCCCAGCAATTCCTTCAGTGGCTAGAAATGTGCTTTATTCTTTACTTCCCTGAAGACAAATCCTTTTGGATGAAGCACACTACTGTGGTTAGGTTTACAAGTATTCACAAAGGGGGATATGAAGTTTTTGCATTTTGGATGGTCATCCATCAACCATATCGAGAAACTTCTTCCACGAAAGCATTCAGTAGGAAGTAATTTGAATGAAGTATGCACATTTTACACAATATATTTGGTAGATTACTTTTCTAAAGTACAGGCCTTCAAAATGTTTTCCTATCAATGGACACAGTATTCCAGTTCCCCAAGCGTAACATCTACTCCGCAGAACTTACTCTCTCCCCAAACGTATTTTGGCCTTTGAAAGTATCACAAGTCAAACCATCAGCCTCCAGCTGATCTCACAGCCTCTGAACGCCGTCTGCTGCATTCTCTTGCATTCATTCGCACCTACCACCCTTAACGTTGGTGTTGTGGATGACTCTCAAAGCTCCATCAAAAACTCTCTTGAACTGCTTAGGAGAAAAGAAGTGCATCTTTTGTTTTAATCACTCAAGTGGTTTTTATGCAAAGTAGGCAGACATAGTCAGTGAGCTGAATACTTCAGAGCAGAGGACTTGGAGTGAAAGGACCTATGGAGAGTGGTTCTCCACATCGAGGGGTGGAGTTGGTATCTGGAAAGTAAATGAGTGGCCCCTCTGCAGGTGGGTCACAGGGTTCTGAAATTTCCCTGTCTCTTCGCGCTCAGTGATTGCTTAATAGTGACTTCTTGCCATCATGGCTGTTATTCTTGTTATTGTGAGTGATACCTTGGTCCTGAAGGTTATTCTCCAAAATGCAATTGCTGCTGATGGGTACAACAAGGGTCGCAGTGCTGAAGGAGGCTGTAAATTGGGAGCGTGGTGGTGGATGGGAGGGGAGGTGGAGGGCTCTGTCTCTGGCCCCAAAGGCTTGGGGAGGGGGTCACTGGCAAGGTAGGAAAGGGTATCCAGGTAGAGAGAGCCTGCCTAGGTGGTCTCCAACCGGCATGTCTTGTTCCCAAGGAAGCTGTAGTGGTGTGGACTTTTCATGTTCCTGTCCCTAAGTGATTGGAAAATAGCACCTTTTATATGCCACAAATGGACTTTTTTTTAGATAAGCATAAAGATTAGAAAGACCATGGGATACGTAGCTTAGTTTACATTCTTATTAAAATCCTCTCTAATAACCTTTATATTAATATATTTAGGTGTTTGGTGGTATGTTTTTAGCCATCAGGGTTCCGTATAACTCTTTTTACGAAGAGGCGGAACGGGGACTCTCAACTTACTTGTCAGACTCATAGCCAGTCACTTCTCTTTCGTTGACGTGTAGGGCTCTGTGTATTCAGGAGAGGAATCAGCGTGAGTGTGGATGTGGGACTGGCCAGTTTCACTAGTGGGCTATATTGGACTGATGGGAAAAGTCACGCTCTGCTGTCTTCGGTATGTATCTTGGCATTGCTTCCATCATGATAAGGCATTTGTTTCTTGGACGGAGGGTGAACTTCCGACGTTTTAATGCAAACACCTTTTTGGACGTAAACCGTGGGGTTGCATCCCCATTCTCAGTCCATGTAAAGGTTGGATTTCTAACTGCTGATGAAGAATTTTAGCCCAGATGCCATCTCCCGTCACCAGACGGCTGTGCTGTGTTTGTGCTCCGTAGCCCCTTCTGCATTTCACCTTGGAGAAAGTGTTTTCCTTGTGATGTGCACATTGCTGGAGTATACATTCCATTGCCTGAGGTCAAGGGAACAAGAAATACACACCAGCCTTGTGCTCGGAGGCCCTGCCTTCGTTTCCCCACTGTAGCCGGCTCCCTTAAGTATTAAACAGCAGTATGCTAATGTCAACGTCCCTTTTTTATTTGCTGTGACTTGCTGTGACTACGGTGATTTTAGTTACAGTAATTAGGTCACCCTTCATGGAGTCAGGCTATTTTAAGTGCCTCTTTAAGGAATATTGTTGCAGATCAGTAATTTTACAATTGGATGTTCTTGTGCAACTTTATTAAATGTAATCTGTCTTTTAAATGTTGCCCTTTTACAGTTATACATTTCTAATTGTTGCTGTAAATGCATTATCACTTTGAAATTAATTAATTTTTCCATTTTGGCCGCCTGCAGTATAATAATCACTAATGAGAAACTCATAGGAGCAATTCTCAGCACAGCGCCCCCTACTGGTAAAGCCATGTGTCTGCTGCCCTCTTCCTCTTGAAGATCCAGAGGACTGGACGAGTGTGTTGGGGGGGCCTGAAGGAGAAGCAGTTGTCTTCTCTCCCTCCAACTTATGATAAAATAAAAATAATAGATAAAAATGGGAATAGGGTTATTTTTTAAATGTTGCTCAACAGAAGATGGAGGATTCTTCAAATAGCTGTTTCCAAAACATCTTAAAGGAAACCAAAGTCTGTTGAGTGCTTTGTAATAATGAAGTCACATCGTGTGTGCATTGTATGTTTACTCTCCTGTCCCTCCAGCTTTCTTTTATGCAATTAAGTTATTCTAAAATCATATTTTGCACATGCATGCATTAATATGCATGGTAGGTTAGTATATATAATATATTTACATTATACATACATATTTCTCTATGGGTTTTAATTCACAAAACCAGGCATTGTATTGTCTGGTGACATGAGAGATTTTCAAGGGTAATTTTGGCTGTTTGCAATTGTTACTGTGTGTGACGACTTTAGAATCCTACCACACTTCCAAGTAAGATGCAAATTGGCAGCTTAGGCCAGAAACCGTGATGCTTCACATATCAGCATGTGTGTTTTCATTAATTTATCACAACAGTTCTACAGTCTCAGAACTATTATCTTTATTTGACAGTTGAAAAGCACAGAGAGCTCACCCAGCTTGTTTAAGAAAATGGTATACAGCCTTCCAAACCTTCACTAGCTTCTCCCAGGTCCATTGACTTTGTCAAATGCAGTCTGGTGCCCCTGCCGTATATATCTAGTTGTACAGTTATGTTTCCTTTTTAAAATGTTTGACAGCACCTTCATGAAATTAACCCCCTGCCTTTTTTTTTCCACACAAGCTTTCAGTTCTGGTAAACAACGTCTTTGCCAGAGTTCTTAGGTCCAAGCCAGCCCTTTGTGGATCAGTATGTAAATTTGAAGCTGAGCACGGTCACGTGCCTCTCGGGGTGTTTTGTGCAACCAAATATTTGTGTTGGCAGGTAACAGTAGAAAGAATATCATGTGTTAGGGTAGCAAGAGCTTAGCAGATGTTTTAGGGAACTGCATTTTGAAATCATTTTACATTAAAAATGGCTTGAGTTTATAGAACTTCTGAAACGATTGGGTTACGTTTCCTGTGACCGTGTAAAGCCAGTCATTGTGCTGAGTTTTAACAGATGTGCAGCTACCCTGCTAATGGATGGGCCTGCAATGCTGGTTCTGTTGCAAAGTTATAAATTATAACTAGAAAAAGCACAAGATGTCATTCTTCTAACCTTCGTGAAAGCCAAACTGGGTAATTCTGCCCTTGAATAACCTGCTGCAGGGTGATTTATAGTTGTACAATTTAAAACATAAAGAAGGAGATAATAGATGTTGATTTGTTCTTTAAATTGGTATTTTGGAAAAATACTTCTCCCCCTTTCCCTCTCTAAATACCTGCAGCTGACTCCACTGTAGATCCCATCAAGGACAAAATCCCCCGTTTGAATCTTTATCGATACACTGGTGTATCACATACAAGGCACAGGGGGTAGAAAGCAGGGACTTTTTTTCCATTGGGAGGAGCAAATACAATTTTCAAAGTGGAAATTTCAGCATATTGTTTACTAATCTAAATATTTTGAGACTCCTGGGTGAGGGTTGAATTTTCTGGCTGCCTTGCTCTTGCCAGTCCAGATATGTTAGAAAACCAGACTCTTAGGACCCTTCTGTGGTTGCGCCACACTTGAGCTTTCCTGCAGCGGCCCCCACAGAAGGACCTGGCAGCTGGGCTCCTCTTCTTCCCGCTGAGGCCACCTCCCCACAGCCTCAAACATTCCTCTTACTGTCCAGGGTTATCATTAGCATTGGTTTTATTAGTCATCTCTCAATTCTGTCCAGAGCTTTAAAGTTAACAGTGCTTGCTTAGCCCAGAAGCCAATGGATACGGTAGGTTGGAAAAGAGCAAAGGATTTGGAGTCATTGGGCCTGTATTCACACTCACCCTCTCCCCCAACCACCCCCCACTATCGCCCTCCCCGCCTGCCCCACACACACTTTTTAGTTGTATAATTTTGATATGGTTTGGCCTTTTTGAGATTTATTTTGTATATTGATTCAGATACTTTGGGCTATAGGTTATTAATACCCTCTTAAAGATGGTTGGAATAATAGAGGTTTGTTTTTCACATATATCCAGAGGAGCTGAGGCAGCCAGGGGTGTGTTTGGCCACTATCTGGGCACCTTCTTTGTGACTGTCTTGGCCTTCTCCTCATGTTTACAAGACGGCTGCAGCATCTCACATAGTTGTCTTTTTTCGCATGTGTGGTGAGAACTTGAGGGTTTATTCTCTTAACAATTTTCAAGTATATAATACATTGTCATTAACTGCATTCACCGTGCCGTACGATAGATCTCCAGAGCTTATCCATCCTGTCCAACTGAAGCTTTGGGTCCTTTGATCAACAACTCCCCATACACTGCCCCTGGCAAACGCCATTCTGCTCTCTTCCTCTGTGGGTTTGACTGCTTTAGATTCGACATATAAGTGAGATCGCGTGGTATTTGCCTTTCTGCGCCTGGCTTATTTCACAAGAAAAGGGTTGCTTCTCTTCCCGTTGTTTAGAGATGCCTGTTCTCCTAATGATGGCTCTGGGTCTGTCACAGAAGGCCTAATTCTCCCTGTGAACATTGAGCATAAAAACCCCATATGTACAAGCCTCAGGAACACTGAGGCAAATTACGGAATGGTGAGCCAGACTCTGTGGGCTTCCTTGTGCAGATTTTAACCCCTTCTGGCGGCCTGTTTTACCAGCATCAACAGCACACCTTAGCTTGGAGAAAAGATTGGCCACGTTCTTGTTAAAAACAAAGACAAGGAAAATATATCTGCCTTTGTGAGGCTGTAACACCTCATCACTGTATTTTTTCTGCCTTGCTTTACAGTGTTTTAAGTCTGGCTCAGCTTTTGTTCCTGAATAAGCACCCGAGAGGGAAAAAGGGACTCTCTGGCCTTAGTATGTGTGACAAATTACTTAATGAACACTAAACCAAGAGTTGAAATTCGCCTATTTTATTTCCCTGTTTCCTTTCGTCCTGTGTGCGCCTTGGCCTGGCGGTAATGCACCGCCTCTTTATAACCCTCTTTCTAGTTCTTTTGTTACGTTTTTTTTAAAAGTTCGTGGTGCCTTCTTTGATCTTCCCCTGTCTCAGTTTCCTTTTCTCCAATTTCATACTTCTTTCCAGTGATTTTTGGCTGCAGTGCAGTTTAGATATTGGAGACCAGCATGACTAAGCTGATGCCAGGAGTCTGCGTTGCCCCATGACGATGTTTCTGGAATGTTTCTTCTATGAACATTGATTTTTGTATAACTCACTGGACATGTTGATTTTTCCCCGTGAGGTGTAAGGTAATGTTTTTCTAGCAAAAACAAAGAGGACTCAAACCTGGTGTTCTGAATTCTTCAGAAACTGAGCCACCCCCACCCCCTTCTTATTAACTAAGATAAAGGAATACTTTGAACATCTGCTGAGAACATGTCCCCACATTACATGAGAACCAACTAAGTGCCAAGCTCCATTTTCATGGGTTCGCTTCTTTATAGCTCGTCTCACATAACGTCATTTTAGAGTTTGCTCTAATTAAACAATTGGGTATCTCTGAGCAAGTCACTTACTCTCTCTGGGCTTCAGTTTTCTTATCTGTCAAATGAGTCAGTTAGCTAAGATTCATTGTCCCATGGGTTTACAGAACAGTTTAATTTGGAAGGAAATAAAAAAGGGAGACCACTTAGGAGGCTGAGGTGGGAGAATCACTTGAGGCCAGGAGTTTGAGACCAGGCTGGGCAACATAATGAAACTTGTCTCTAAAAATACAGAAAATGTTAGCTGGCTGTGGTGGCCTCACGCCTGTAGTCCTAGCCACTCAGGAGGCTGATGCGGGAGGATCAGGAGGATAGCTGAGCCCAGGAGTTGGAGGCTGCAGTGAGTTGTGGTCACGCCAATGCACTCCAGCTTGGGCTACAGGGCGAGACCCCGTCTCTTAAAAAAGAAAAAGGGAGACTAACATAGTCCCACAGACTTTTTATTCTGCCAACAACTGTGGATGAAAAAAAAAAAACCTAAAAGAATGGGTATTTTAATGCCAAAAGTTGTAGGCAGGTCACAATTGTAGGAGAAAGAGCAGTCCTTTCAATGGAATACATTCAACTTCAGAGAAAACTTACTACTGTTGCTGTTTTTATTGTTATTGGAAATGGTGGGCTTATACCTGGGGGTGACTGTCTTAGAAAACCTCATGGGTACCATGTCAGTTCCATAATTCTTCTGTGCATCTTTTGGATCCCAGGTTCCAAACCTACAGTAAAACGAACTGCATCTCAGTTAATTGAGTAGTGAGCTAGGTGACCTCATCTGTGAAATGCAGACCTTTGTAGACACACACACGTAGTGGAGTGAAGGGAAACAAGATGATACAGGGTTGAATCAGGTATATGCTGACCTAGTGTATAGATTTGTTTTTTCACAAGCATTAATTTTAGCTAGTGCCCTTGTATAAATATGACACCCTCATCTACCTCCAGAAAGGATTTGAAGCATTAGTGAGTAGAGAGGGGGAATGTCCTGGAAGCAGGGCTCTTTCCTGGATAAATTCATGTGTGGGCCACAAGGAGCTTGGCACAAGGTCTTTTTGATGTGCATGTATTCATTCATTCAGCAAGTATTATTGAGCATCTATCATATGCCAGGCCCTCTGCTAGGGACAGAATGCTGAACAAGGTCCCTGTCCTCATGGGGACCGTGTGTTGGGGAGACAGATGACAAACATAGAAATGCAGGAAGGAGCCTCTCAGACTTCGGGCTGGGAAGTACCTTTAATTAATTTGAGTAATTGTTTTCACCAATTTATCTTCACAGAAAGAAATAATATGATCACTTTCAGTTAGAAAACAAAACAAGTAAGGAAAGAGCTTTACTAATTTTTTTTAATTATTATTATTATTTTTTAATTTTTATTTTTTAGAGACAGGGTCTTCCTCTGTCATCCAGGCTGGAGTATGGTGGTATGATCATAACTTACTGCAGCTTTGAACTCCTGGACTCAAGCCATCCTCCGGCCTCGGCCTCTCAAAGTGCTGGGATTATAGGTGTGAGCCACCGTGCGCAGTCCTACTGAGTTTTTTGATGAGCCTACCCTTTGATTTGCTTGGGAAAATAGACTAGGTAATTTGGCCAAAATCGTCAAATGGGTAGCTGTTTGTATGTGGACTGATAACTGTATGTGGGCTTATTTTGCTACTTTTGGATCTGGTAGAGGCTGAGAGCAAAATAGAGAGAAATCCTGATGGTATTGACGGCCTTTTCCTCCTTTGGTGTGATGAGAAGGTATTAGTAGGGATCATGCATAAAACCAGTTAGGAAAGTGTCATTTTAATGTAAAATGATCATCAAATACATATATCATACTTGAGACCGTGTGCTGGAGAGTATTTTGTAATCTGTAAAGCACTTTTTGAATATTGGAGAGGAAGTACGGAAAGAGTATGGGCTTTTGAGTGATGAGATCCTGGGTTCAAATGCTGAATTTTGCCTCTTGCCTTCTCCCTGCCCTTGGTTGACTTCCCGCAGTCCCTGCTCCTTGCCTGCCTTGGCTGTGACACCAGATGCTGCCTGCCTCAGGCAGTTACTGTGAGGACAGAGAGCAGGAAGGCCTGCAAAGTACTTGGAAGAATTTCTGCCACATCATAGGAACTCAGTAAATGTCAGGAAGTATTATTTTTGTGATGATTTTACTACTTCTATTATTACTATTGATATTATAATTATTATTATAATTATTATTGCCTTATAAAAATTATGTATTGTGATGTATTTTTCACATTATTTGGCGATAGTTGATTGTAATACCAGGTTTACACTTAATTTTAGATGTATTATGCTATGCGTTGTGCTTTTCATTGCTCTATTGGAAGCTTATGATGGCAGATGTCTTATCTGTTCTTCTTTGTACTCTATCCAGTACAGTTCCTTGCAGAAAGTAAGTTCTTTAGAACTGTCTGAGGTATTTCTTGCTTTCTGAAACAAACAGCCTGAGTATTTATAAAAATTCAGCCCAGTTCAGGTTTGCTATGTAGCCTTGGAGGGGGACATTGGTGGATGGATTTTCCAAAATTGCAGAGGAAACTGGAACTTAACTGTGTACATTTACTCTGATGCCAGTGAAAATGGCAGCATTTTAACACTATGATAATAAATTATTTCTTAAGCATTTGGTATAAATTAGTAAATCTCTGTCAAGCAACATATTTCATCATCACAATTGTAGGAGTTCAAGAAAATTGTTTTCCTCCTTTTATAGACAAGGAAACTGAAGTTTAGAAGTGCTGAGTAAACTGTCTTAGATCACTTAGCTAGTAAGTGGTGGAGATAGAATCAAATCCATATTTATCAGGGGTGAAAGTGTGTTTGTAATTATTTCCATCTGTACATATATGTACGTGTGCATACCTACACGTCTCCCGTTACGCTCCCTTGTTCCAAAAAGTAATGATAACAAATTAGAAATTAGTGAGAGGCCAAGAGAAGCAAAACAGTGAACATTTACTTGAAAAAGAAAAAAATTCATGCAAGGTTGCATTTCGTAAACTTCTACAGCTGTTTCTGAGGAGTTGTAGGGAGGGCCTGAGGAAGGCAAACTTTGTTCTAAGCTATTAGCAGCCTGGGGAAGCAGCAGAAACTATTAGAAGTTCTAGAATGATGGCCCTTCTCCTTACCTGCCCCCAATCCATGCATCAAGATACTGGCCTGGGAGTACGTAGTCACCTTGGCTCATTCTGGTGAAGTTGACCAAGGAACCAGAATAATTCATAATGGGGGAGTAAAATTCCTCACGTTAAGCAAAAGAGAAAGAAATTAATGACTCTATGTATTAGTTATCTATGACTGCATAACACATTATCACAAAATTTGGCAGCTTGAAACAGTACATATTTGTTGTTTCGCAGTTTCTGTGGATTAGGAACCCAGGCATGGCTTAACTGGGCCAACTGCTTTAGGGTCTTGCAGGCTGCAATCAAGATGTCAGCTGGGCCAGAGTCATCTCAAAGCTCTTCTGGGGAAGGATGTGCTTCCAAGGAAGCCCATGTGGTTGTTGGTGGGACTACGTTCTTATAGCCCAGGAGATTGAGGACTTTGGTTCCTCACTAGTGTTTGGTTCCTTGCCATGTAGGGCTCTCCAGCATGGCAGCTGTCTTGACCAAAGTGTGTAAGACAAGGAAGAAATAGAATCCACTAGTAAGACAGAGGTCACAGTCCTTTCTAACCTAACCACAGAAGTGACATCTCCTTGCTTTTGCCATATTCTTTTTGTTAGAAGTGAGTCACTGGATCTGATCCATGTTTAAGGGGAGAGGGTTTCACAATGGCATGAATACTGGGAGGCTGGGGCCCTTGGGGGCTGCCAGGTACACTCTACAAGTCGAGTTTCATTTTGTATTTTAGTGCCTTTTGGTGGCGCTGCTGTGTGGTGGCAGATTTACTGATAGGCCTGGATGATTTTTCTTGGCCTGAAGCCATAGAATTCTTTATTGATAATTTTGTCCTCCTGTTTGCATCCTTTCTTCATCCTTCTCGACTTTCCTCTTTCTGGGCTGAGAGAGGTACCAGATGCACCCATTTAAAAAATGTATATATTTATGCATTTTTGTCTCATGATGGGAGATAAGATTTAGTCCTTTAATAAGAAAGCTTATGAGAAGAATAAAGAAACGTGTGGATGATGTTTCTTAAAGTCAAGTATTTGTTTTCATGCTTCTTTAGCAGAGGGGACCCATGTTAATTGATAGCCCAAATTTTCTTTTTAACAAAATGAATATTGCTGAATTTGGATTTGATTTTCAAAGATGGGCCAGAGACACTGACCTTTTTTTAGGCCATAAAGCTAGATGAGGCTGGCCAACCATTTCAAGCCCCTGCAGAATATTCAGACTATGTGTAATCTCCAGGATTTGTTGTGATTGTTATTGTTGTTCTAGTTTTTTTTTTTAAACAGGAAGCTAAGAAAGAAAAAAAAAAACACCTTTTATTTTGCCATTTTTAGAAAATATGGTTGAGATTGATTTTAAATGCTAAAGTTTGGTTTTCATGTCATAAAGCTTACACCCCTATTAAAATGTATAATAAATAAAGTATCGTATTTAGTAATATTCAAATTTCCCCTGTGAAATATCCAGTTCTTTTACTGAGCTGGGCTTTTTGCTTCTTCAAATACCACCTCGTATAGAATCTGCATCACTTTAAACATTTCATCCTTGAGTTTCATGTGATGGGATCTCTTTAATCATTTACATTTTGAAAAAAGAAAGTGAAATATTCTTTAAGAAGCCAAAGTAATCCGCGAGAATATATGGTGTTTGTTCAGCTGGATATCTTATTTATTTGAAGTACTGAGAGAAATCTCTTCTGACTGCTCAAAAAAGGAAAGAATAAACAGTAAGAGTGTCCAAGTAATCTGAGCTAAAAAGTTCCTTCTTTCAGAGAAAAGTTATAAAAAGTGTATTTGCCAGATCCAAAAAAAATACTGTATATCAACTACTGAGACCTGCATAATGTTTTCTTAGTATACTCACTCCTTAAAAGAAAAAAAAAAACTGTAAAATCTGAGAACTTAAATTTTTTTCTATGTTTTAATATTTCTAGGCAGGTGAATGCAGTAAGTTTGTTTTCGTCTTCTTAGAACGTAACATCTCTTGTTGGCTTTTGTGTGTGCTGTGTGGCGTTTGTTTCTTCGTTGATTCTCTATAACCATGAAAGACCAAGTAAGGAAATTAACGTGGCTGAAATCTCAACATCAACCCTGAGCAGATTTCCTATAAGAAAGGCGTTAAGAAGATGTTTAAAACAGAAAAAGTACAACATATTTCAAAATAATTAGATTCTGGAGTATGCCCAATAATGAAAATAATGTAGTTTTGTTCTCCTTTTTGTTCTTCTATTCCAAATATTAGGAAGGAGCTGGCATATTTCTTGTACGTAAATAGGGGAACTCGTAGGGTCTTTAACCTGGGGGGATCTTTCCTGTGATGCAGTTTGCTTCCCCCTTAAATTTAAGCTTGTGTATTACATCTTCCAATGTCACCTTATTTCATCATCAGGCTAAAGGCTCTATTGGGTTCATATTTGAACCCAGAGGGAGGCCGTTTTATCCAAAGCCAAAATTTAAAAAGAAATTAGAAATTAACCTCACCTCTGCCAAGTCTTCCTGCCCATTAACACGTGACGCTGTAATTGTGGGCAGGTCACACTATGTCTCTGGGCTTTGGATTTTCTTTTTCGCTGTACAGTGGGGAAAATAGTTCCTACATCTGTGGGTTGTTGAGAGGCTGAGGCACGGCTCAAACCTATGGTGCATAGTAGATACTCAAGAAATGCTAGTTTTCTTTATACCCTACCAGTTAATGTGAACTTTCCTGAAATCTTATTGATTTCAGGAAATACAGACAGCTAGTGTCAAGGATGTTATCTGTTACCTGACTCCAAAACGTATGGAGCTATGCCGCTGCAGGTAAGAAACACCCTTTAACTCTGAATTCCAAGGAAAACCCCTGAGGTACTGCCATAATTCCTTCCATTTGACAATGAAATTATACCATAATGTATTGTTAGAGCTCATAGTCCAGCATTGTCCTTTTCTAAGCCATATGAACGCTGTGGTTAGCATATCGACTTCCTTCAGTTTCTGGTGACTCTAAAACATTAAATTCACCTTGTTCTCTGCTGTTCCTTTCTTTAAGTTACTTTAGATCCTGTTTTTGGAAGCAGGTCAAATTTGAATTAATAAAGTGGTTTAGGTTGAAGTACAGGCATATCCCACAGAATCTCTTAATCCCAGGCGAAAAGTAACTTTATCTTGATCTGTATTTTTGGATATATTTCTGTATTGTCCATGCTCAACAAAAGAGATTATGCAACACCCTTTGAAAAAATGGATATTTAAAAACCATCATGTCTTCTGAATCTTAGAAAGCTTTTTTCAATTTTTTTCCTTTGTATGATTCACATACTAGTTATTGATTCAGTCAATATGCCAGCTGCCCAGATGGTAAATCTTTTAATCAGATGCATGTGTGTGTGTGTGTCCATGTAATACAATTCTAAAAGGACCTAATACGTATGTTCATTTCTTTTTTTTCTATTTCTGTGCTGTTCCCTTTCCCCTGTGCCCACTGTTGTTTTCCAGTGAGCTATTTGTATCTTAAATACATCTTTGTGAAAAATTTGTTTATTTCTTATTCAGTTCATTTAAGATGGCTTATAAAGACAACAGGAGCTAGCAATGGCAATGCACATGGAAGCTTGTAGACAGTAAGTACTAAATAAATGGGTTTGTTTTTTTAAGTTATATTATGCAGATAGGCATGTGCATTTAGAAAATCTGTCTAGGGTAGGGAGAGATAAAGCCAGCCACTTCAGCCCTGCCACTTTGATCCTGAGAATTATTTTTTACTCGATGTTTATGAATAAAACATTTTAATCAGAGCTATATCAACACTGATCAGTTTTTTCGTGGAAGTGTAATACTGGGTACATTCCATTAAGTCAATTAAATACTTTGATCCAGTTTTTAAACAGTACAAAGATAGTTAAGCTCTTTTTAAAAAATTTATTGAAATCCTTTTCACTAAAACCAAGTTTTTTTCATATGTATCTTATAGTCAAGATTTCATTCATCTGTTTTCTGTACACGCTAAATTTTATAGCCCTTTCCACTGTAAGTTTTCTTTTGTGTCAGTTTTTTCCACCGAGTCCACACTTTTAGATTGAACAAATCTACATTTTGCCCGGTGCAGTTTTTATCGTTATCAACTTTTTGGGATGGTTCTTTCAACCAGAAATGTGTTATTAATTTGATAAAAGAATCAAATCAAAATTAATGTAAAAAAATCACGATAAACAGAATTTCAAAATTTAAATCGAGACAGAATCAGTATTGTAGCAAAGACTCAAGTAATGAATATGGATTTGTAGTGATGCCTTGAGGAGGTGAATGTAAAAAAGGCCCCCAAGGACCTTGCCAAGGATTTTGGATTTTGGATCTTACAGTAAAGTAATGATGATGACAGTAATAACAATGATGATGATTAGGTTTTTAAAAACTAGCGTTTACTAAGAAGTTGCTATATGCCAGGACCTGTGCTGTGTACCTTGTCTATTTCTCACATTGAAACCTTGTTATTATCAAGGAAGCTTGGAGGGAGTAAATAACTGTCCAAGGCCGTATAACTAAAGGCAGTGAGTGGGATCCAAGCTCCTTCCAATTAACTGAAGTGCCCAAGCTCTAAATCCCTACCACCCACAGCCTCCGTGGGCGCCAGGTTGTGTCTGGGCTTCAGAGAGGTCGTTTTTTTATGGCAGCAAGAAAATGAGTTGGGATGAGGAAGACCTTTTTAGTTTAGAGACCAATAGAGAGATTGGAAGAGTTGGCCATTTAGAAATGTTGTGAGTTTGTACAAAGGCAGTGTTGGGAGCCACTAGGCAAGAAAAATAATAAATAATACCCCCGATGTCACAGAAATAGAAATAGAAACAAACTTTTGATGTGTTAACTGAATATGGGAGATAAATGGGCAGCAACACATATGGGATATATAAGCCTGTAGATGAATTTGTTGATATGCACATATGTGCATGTGTGCATAAACAAAAAAAATTTGATATTTAAGTTTTATTTAGTGCTTAACAAAATATTTTCCTGTCTTTTTTTTTTCTTAAGCAGTAGCATTGAATTCTTGCCCTAGGGACATCTGATAGGGCTAATATAGAACAGTATTTTAACATAATTTCAAGTATTTTTTCTTCTGTTGGTATGTAGTTCATTTTTATAATTATTAAAATTGTGAATCTGCAGTGTCTCTGAAACATCTTGATGTATCTTTTTGTTGATGACACTTAACTAATGATGTCAGACGGACTCTAAGAAGAGAATATGTAGAATATCCACACATGTCACTTCCATACTGTGTATAAAAATCATCATGCCCATTCATTATTTAAATAGCTATGGCCTTTTAGTGAATACTAACATTAACAAACCATGTTAACATGATTTAAAATATATAATGAAATTTGCAATGCCATCTGATGACGGAACTTTCAAATTAGCACACATGGCGTTGACTGATCACCCTTATAAAGAGTTACTTGCATTGTTTGAACAGGGAAGATCCACATCCCTTGTGGCTGGCAGCATTTCTGCAAGCCCTGCCTTAAATGATGCTACTGAAAGGATGGTTTATTTGATGTTGAAATGTCATACAGTATATGCCCACCCTACGATTTTAATCTGCTGTGCACTTAAGGGAGTTGGCATATGTTCAGACTAATGGTACCATTATCTCTGATTGTGTGTGGTCTGCACCCTTTTTTGTTTGTTTTGTTACTGTTGTCCTCATCAATAGACCTTTCAGGGGCCTTCCTGGGATCTCAGATAACGGCTCTTCTGGAACAGAATTATCCAGGGGTAGCAAAAGCTCCCCTACAAATATGCCATTTCACTACTTCGAATAAAACAGCAAAAAACTTTTTCATTCAGCCTAGATTTGCTACTTGTTTTCATGGTTCTTTCAAAGTAATGACTAATTACAAGTCTTGGATACAGAGCTTCACTAAGCAAGCATTGCTTCGTGGCTTACACGTTTGTCCTGAGCAAGCAAAGGTGAATTCCACCAAAATGGTGGGTGGAAATACAAAAACTCTTTTCTGTATTAATTTTTTTTTCCATTCACAAAAATTTTTATTCCCAAATGCCAAGCATTATTTTGGGAATTCTTAATAGCCATTCTTGTAAGATTCTGCCTTTCCAACATTCATGGGGACCGTAGAAGGCACACATGAACTTAACATGAACTTAGCAGCTTTCACTGGACTTAGGAACTTACCTGATTTTCCATGCTGGAGTTCATATCGCCTTGTTTCTAGATGAGAAAACTGAGGAATCCCTCAGAGATGAAGGTGCATAATATAGTCTCGCCAAGCTTGGCCTACAGAATCCATTTTATTATTTATTCCACCCTCTTCTGTTCCCTGCCAATTGTTTCATTGATACAGCATTGTTTCTCTTAAATATTCATTTAATCTCTTATCTCACATTGATAGCATAGGTGGTCATTTTAAATTATATTATTTTGTAGCATATAAAAATAAACAGAATATAAATTAACTAATTTTTTAGCGTTAATACTAGGGAAGACAACCTGACATTAACAAAATATGTGTGTGTTTATACACGTACACGCACACAGGAGTGCGTCTATAAAGTTGTGCGAGCACTAGTGGGTGCCGGTAGGTGGCGCGATGTTTCATCTGTGTGTGGCTGGGGCGGAATTAGCTTGTAGGCCTTGGAGGGGGAGAGGGGAAGGCGAAGGAATGATTAGCACATCCTTATTTGGCCTGGGGAGGAAAATACCTTTCATTTCCAACAATTTCCATTCCCCGTGTCACCTAGGCATTTAATTTACTTCACTTACAAGACTACTTGAAGTTTTCCCAGGTTAGTTGCGCCTATTAATTATAACCAAGAGGGATTCTATTAGTAAACTAAGGATTACAGTTTCTAAATGGAGGCCAGCAGACGACTTTGGGAGAACTGATCTGCAAGCACCTTGCACGGTAAGGTGAACTGAGGGCTCCTTTTGCCTTCTTGGATGGCCGTAGTGTGTGGTAACCTTGGAGGTCAGTCTAGGCCCAGGCCATTAGTTTAGCGATTAAGGAACCGAACTCCTAAATGTTAAGAGGCTGTTGCAAGTTCACACTGAAAGGGAGCGACGTAATGCTCTTTGCACCAGGCTATGAGAACTCTCTATCTATTTCATGTTTCAATGGACATGTCACCTCCAGTATTTTTAATGAATACATTTTTCTTGCGTAGCTGGATATTTCAGAGCGGCCTACAAGTGAAGTATGGTTTGTTCTTTCATCATGAGAAGCAGCTTCTTCCTCCTCTTCTTCTTGCTTCTCTTTGTCTTCCTCCTTTTCTCCAACTGTTGAGGTCATGTGTGATATCTGCCATTTCACATACTTTTCTTCATATTTTCCTTAAACTCTGTGCATATAAGTATTCGCAGTGTATGGTGTAATTGTAAGCTATCAGGCATCAATAGCTTTTTATGAAGCAGAATTTACTTTCTGCACCTGTGTGTGCCGTTATTAAAGACTGCTGATGTTTGCCAATGGATATTCTTGGAAATCATCTTCTAGTTTAAATGCAGTTAAGTATTTAAAAATAATACTAGTGACATGTTTGCATTCCCATTCAGCCTGAAGGCCTACTTGATGCTGCAGATAAAAAATTGCAAGGCTCAATTTTAAAATCCTGAGAAGTTATGTGTAATAACAAGTGACTCTGTCCCCCAAACCCATTTGTCCACATGAGCCTCCTCTAAACTGATTTTCGAACATCCCAGAGCCATCTTTGGTTAGTTGACCCTTATTTTGCCTTCTTTGTCAATTAATTAACCCCCAAATTAGCTGCATAGTAACTTGGGTATTTCCTTGATGTCTATGGAGAACTTCACCGTTCAGGTCTAGAAGTCACATTCATTTTGAAAGTCTTTACCTCTTAGTTTCAGTAATTTCTGTTGATCCAGAACAAAAAGCCGTAATTCCCTTATCTCTAATCAAGGGTAATGTTGAGGTTTTATCAGGCTGTGTGCTGGGGATGGTATTAGGTGGTACGTTTAGAATTTCATAGGTAGATTTTCAATCATGCAAGATGTCTGCCTGTTCTGTACACGTTTTTATTGACATACATAGGGAAACACAAGGAAGCAAAAGAAAAAGTATTTTGCAAAATAGAGAAATACCTAATTGCTTCTCTTTATGTTAATCCCAAGTAATTTTCTCACAGAAGCATACTAAATATACACTTTAGCTCTCTCTTTCCCTGAATTAATCTAGTGTGGTTGCTGCCTTAACTTGCTCAGCTGGAAACCGCTGGCTTGCAGGACTTTCTGGCTCACGCTAGGTGCCAAGAGTTAAACACAGGGACCCCCAAGAATGGAGATGACACAAAATATTCATAAAGTCAGGCTGTTTGCTTCCTGGGAAGGTAACCCCGCAGCAGGCTGTGTTTCTCTAGTGTCCATAAAACCAAATCCACACAGCAGCTCAATCTGTGGGTGCTGGGGGATTTTGCTGATCGTTTTAAAATCAGGGATAGTTTATTACTATTATTTTAAGGATATTTTAGTACGCACTTTTACACATGGTATTAAACTATAGCATTTTCAGCAGGAATTAAACTAAGTCCGTCATTTCCCTGGAAGGCACTTCGCCCGCTTGACGGTAGTCTTTCTGCTGTTACCTAGCACATTCATTGTGACTCTTGGTATAAATTCTTTCTTACTTTATATGTAGGAAGCTGGGATGAGGATGGAGGCCTATTTGCAGCAAAGTAGAAGTCGAACTGCATATCACACAGGTGTGGTATCAGTCAGTAAGCTGAGAAAGTCAAAGCTGTCCATGAATTCTGAAGTTAGCCTTTGAGGTTTTTTGTTTGTCTTGAAGAAGCTGGCTTAGGACAAATGCAAACAGTCACAAATAGCATTTGCATGCTTTTCAATAGGTTCTGGGTAATTAGCTTGTAAACATGCATCTAAATCCCATTAGTTCATTATACTAAGTCTTATTTTTCCCATATTTGAACTGACTCTTAAGATTGGCTGATGGTATCAGATAAATTAAGTCATTCCTGGAGTATAGTGATTCACAGAGAGTCCACGTGGTTTTACGTTGAAATTTTATTGAAAACTATAACCATATTTTAGAACGATCCAGTCTGTATTATTCTCATTTGAGTAACCTTTAGATTCTTTTCAGAGTTACGTGGGTAGTACACGATGGTAGAGAAGAAGCATTTGTTGAGTTCTAGGCAGTGGGCCAGGAATTTTTCAATATATCATTCCACTTACTTTACTACCCACAGGAACCTATTGAGTTTTGAATTACTATGTCCATTTCACAGATGAGGAAATTGAGGCTCTGAGCAACTTGCCTCGGTCGCACAGATAGTGAGTGGAAGTGTTGAACATCCAACTCAAATGTCTGTACCCTGCCGTTGCACTCACTGCCTCACTAAAGCACAGCCTCGCATTGCATGCCAAGGCTCCTGTGGGCTGTATCCCCAACCCTAGGGTGTGGCATGCAGTTGTGGGGCTGGCATTATGGGTCGAGCGTGCTATTACAGCTGAAGGAGCTGGCTTGCTCCTCTGTGATTTGGGAGCCTCTGTGGTCAGGAGTAGGAAGGGGGCATGTTGTAAGGATGAGTTCAGTCCTGCCCTTTTGGGGGTGTGACTTGAGACCTGGAAGGAATCAAAGAATGGGGAGTATTAATGGGCTGCCATTTCTGACATTCCAGATCGCAACGGGGCAGATTATGCTTTACATTTTCCTTAGTTGTTTTCAGTTTAATAACCCATCTTTCAGTGTGCTCCTTCAATGCCCTTTTCTCTCCTTTCCTCCCCAAATACTCGTGCTTGGAGTGCGTAGATTTCCCCAGTCCTGACAGGGAATAGGACAGAGGTGAACGCTGGACCAGCTGTCCTACAGCTGCCTGCACGGCCTAAATAACTCAGATTTGCAATTCGTAAGAGAGCAAACTGGTGTGGCCTGTGGCAGACGTGTCCAGCGACCTTCTATGTCTTTGCTTTTGAAGAGCTAAAGAGTAGATTTGACCTCTTTTAAAACATGAGATGGAATATGTTCTGCACCAATCCAAGTGGCATAGTAAGGGTTGGATCCATAAGGTGGAGTGATCCTTAAGCAATTCTGATGACCATAAATCTTAAGTGGATGCTTTATTTCAGCTGAGTTTTTAATTTGCTCTGTTATCTGAGGGAACATAACTTGCATCTCACTACAAGTTTCGAAGCGTTTTCCTTGGGGAAGAAGGCTGAAGAAATAGGGCCTCCAGATATCAGTGGGGACATGGTTGTTGCTAATCTCGTTTTCTAAGTTCTCACCACAGATATAACCCTCGCTACTGCATGAGTTTCATGCTTTAATATGGTGGTTGTTAAAGTATCCAGCTGTTGCTATGTTGCCTTCATGGAATTTTGGTGCTAAAACAAAGGTGCAGAATTCCATGTTTGATTTTTTTTTAAACTTACTTAAAATGACAAATGGATACAGTTTTCACTATTCATGAAAGCCGACTTTGACTTGAACTTTCGCATATACTTCTTTTAAATCAGAGAATTCTGGGTACGGGAAACTCATCCAAATAAATCAAATGTGTGGGTGGGTGGGTGGGACTCCTGATCTCACTTTATGAAAGAAGAAAAAGACAAGCCAAACAGGTCCCTTTGCAAAGGATCCCCACATGGGTATGTCTAACCCAGTGACAGGTAAGGCAGCCAGGAGCAGCTGTTATTTCAGTGCAAAGCTGTTTCCAAAATCCTAGCCGTTCACACTCCAAAAACCCTTCCAGGTCATGCCTGAATGCCTGCAATGTGCCCCATGTAAAAATACACTGCGAGTAGATTGGACATGCCCTATGAATTATACCTTATTTATGATCATTGAGCCCTCCCTTTTTCCGTCATGCTTTAGAATTATGGGCTGGAGCAGTTTTTAATACTCTATTTATTTTAGGGGAGGAAAATGTTTTTCTTTAACCACAACATTCATGCAATACCAACTGCTGGCAGTTTCCCCAGCATTTAAGGAAATATTGTTGTAAGACTTTTATGTTCTGTACTTCAATCAGCCAGAGCCAGCAGTATCCCAATAGAAGGACCCTCAACAGACCATTTTCAGCATTTTGCTACAATTAAACTCCTCTGGTTTTAGCCCTCAGGCAATTTAGTACCTTTTTACATATGCACATTATGAACTTTTGACCAGGGTCTAGCAGTCATATATTAGAGTGCTGCTCTTGAAAGCAGGCTTAACAAGTTCCTCTGAGTATTGCAGCTGGAGTCAGTTGTGGAAAAGGTAATTTAAGCAACTTGCAGCGAGGCCATTCAGAATCTCAGCGATGATCCTAAATATCCCCCTCTCTCTCTCTTGCTCACTTTCCTTTTTTTTTTTCTCTTCCTTGTTTCCTCTGGAAGCTGGTAGCAAGAGCTTTCAAAGTCTGTGATTGATCTTTTATTCAGTAGCTAACGAGGGCTGTGATTCTATTAGCGCGCTACAAGGCAAGAGAACAGTGATTTAATGAAGTGTCTAGTGAGCCGGCCATAGATTTATCCTGTTGTCGCTAATTTGCAGTGCCGTTGCGAGCATAAAGGAAACTGCACTCACACTGCTATTAAGCAGGTATTTCCTTAGTAAATTGTTGTAAGGTCAGGTACAGTTATCTGAGCAAAAGCAATGCCTTACCTCTTCAGTGTCTGCAAATGACAGCCGCCGTGCTGAGCGCTCACTGAAGTGGAACCGGGAGATCAGAGGTCCGTCTCCAAGTCGCCCTTAGCGGAGGCAGGAGCAGATGAACTGCCAAGTAGGAGTAATAGAGTCATAATTGGTGATTAGAACTGGAAAGGTGCAATAACATCTTAATACAAACTGGCGTATGTTATAGTTACTGTCAGTTGTTGTAAACTCGCCCTGCCGCCCGGACTAGTTACGTTTCCCTTGATTAGCTCTGAGAAACGAGGCAGCAGGTGCTGGGACAGCCACACAGATGACATCCAAACCATGGCTGCTTCCCGGGGTCTTGCCCCATCCCTACTGTTTTCCTCGGGCTCCTCGCCCTTGCCCCCCTCAGAACACGCCACAGTAACCTTTTCCCACCACCCTGGGAGGACCGTGATTTCATAAATGTCCTCTGATCGCGCCTCTTTCCAGGCGCAGTGACATTTACGCACACTGGCTTTGAGGCTCGTTGAACTTTTGTTTTATTTGCCTTTGCTAAGGGGGGAGGTATTTGCCTCGTGTCAAATCCATATCCCACTGCAATTCCGTGTTCACAGAAACAGATTTTGTCTTGCTGTGCCAGAAAGAAAACATGAAAGAAAATAAATATGCAGCACTGAGGAATTATGCACTAGAGATTGGCGTTTTTCAGAACCTATGTGGATATTTTAAGTGCAGTGTGCATGTTTGAGGTGCCCTTGCAGGTACACGTTGGTGGTGTCCGCCTGCAGTAAAGGCAGTTGAAGATATTCTTATATTAAATGCATTGCTTAATGAAGTGCCAGGCTGGTTCAGAGGACAACCCTTGAAACCCAAGGTGTCCAACTGCAAATTCAGACAAGCAGGAGACATTTCCATGCTTTGCTGCATAATTGTTCTTTAAATTCATAGAAGCAGCAGCTATCCAGCACTGCTGAGACGTGCTGAGCCACTGTCATTATTGATAAATGTGTAACTGGTCATTTGTGTTGTTTTGAGTAGGATAAGGCTTGTCAGGATGCCTAGTAGAGAAAAATAAGACGAGATAATGAGATCATGTGCACGGCTGCATCTTGCTCATCTGGCACGTAGTAGGTTCTCAATAAATGTTTTTTGATTCTGCAGTTGTTAGGATCCTTTGGCTGAAGCTATGTCACCTGGTTCTTACCCTGACCCATAAAACTTGGGTAATTCTAATGCTTGCTTTACCCCAGAGCTGATGTGTGCTAGGTTAGTTAAGGTTTATGATCAAGTAAAGAGTTTAAAGGAGGGTTTTATGATGGGGCCCTGTTTGCAAATGATCACCTGGTGATTTAAAAGAGTGAGTCAAACTTCCTCGTTTTCTAGTATGGACCTTTGGGCCTCAGGACAGTCACGTTCAATTTGTAATGCTGGTGGAGCTGCCATTTCATCGAGGGGGTCTCTCTCCCGTGGAACGGAAACCTTAGCTTGTTGGTGTGTGGATGAGAACCTAGGACACCCAGGCACTGGCCTGTTGGGGAGTAGATGAGGCTGGTCAGAGCACACCCACAGCAGTGAGCGCTGGCCAGGGCCCGTCAAAGGCTCTGAGTGATCTACCTCAGACAGAAGTGGCCTAAGGGATGCTGAGGCGCAAGGCTCATTGCTTAACATTGTGGCCAAGGGACAACCTGGCATATCTAATACTAAACAGAGTGGCAGGAAAGGACGGAAGGAAGGGAGGGAGGGAGATGGAGGGAGAGAAAAAGAGAAATAACAAAAGGAGGGGGAGGAGAGAGACACTGAGGGCCTAGCCAGAAGCGCGTGCTCACTGTGTCCGGTCGTCCACGCAGAGCACCTTGCCTAAGGGACTGAGTAGGAATAATAGTGACAGGTGACTAATTTATTGAGTGCTTTGTACATGCCATATCTCCTTTACTCTTAGTGGAAATCCTTCCGGGTGTCCCCATTTCCTGGATGTAAAGCTGCGGTTCAGGGGCATGTCAGAAGCAAGTCAGGATTTGAACCCAGAACTGTCTGCACTTTCCCCTCGATCTGTCCGTGCAGAAGTGCTGCCTCTTTTCTTAGGTGCTCCCGCCCTCCACTTCGTCCTGGGGAAGCCTGGTTTTTCATTTCATAAGGGTCCCCGTTCGGTCTCCTTGTTGGAGAAATGGACACTGTGACTTTCCGTTCTGATTTGGGGACACGTTGGACCCTCAATACGAAAAATTAGAGAAAGAAGAAATAGAGTTATGAAAGTTCCCATTTCTAAAGTGGATGAATAATCCAGGTTGGAAATCATACTGATTTAGACTTACGAACTACTCTGCCTACCGTGCCATTTCCAACAGTGGCCCTGAGGGAGTATTTGCTAAAGAACTGTCTATTTTATTCCATGACCCCAAGCTCAAAGGTTGGGCAATATCCCTGAGTAATGTGTCTTTTCACTAATAACCTGCATAGACCCATAATCTCTTAATTTAACATGCTTTTCAGGAACATGTTCCTATTTCCCACCTACACAACCTGTTTGGTAATAAGCTCCCTGGTAAGTGCTCCTTGGTATGTAAATTAAGTGTACTTCCTTTTAACTGCCCTGGTAAATTATACCCATCACCAGAGGGCACCAGTAGTGTAATCAATTTATATTTTTTAAAGTATTCTATGTTTCATGGATTTTTTTCTTTCTGAGGAACTGATTTTTAGAATCAGAGTTGTGGTCAGATAGGCTTTATTTTTAAATTAAAAGAGGGTAGCGCACCAGACAGAAGAGGTCACATGTTATATGATTTCGTTTATGTGAAATATCCAGAATAAGCAAATCCATGAAGACAGAGTGTTGACTGGTGGTTGTCAGGAGCGGGGAGGCGGGGAGATGGGAATGACTGCTAACGTGCACAGGATTTCCTTTGGGGGTGATGAAAATGCTTTGTAACTAGATAGGGGTGATGGTTGCACAACACTGTGAATGCACTAAATGCTACTGAATTGTACATTTCAAAATAGTTAATTTTATGTTATGTGAATTTCACCTCAATGAAAAAAAAAGCGGCTAACGCATAAGGAGAGATGTTTTGACACATGGGCCATATTAAGCTGGGTTTTTCTTTCTTTTTATTTTCTTCCATCTGTACTGAATGATCCCCCCATTATGGCATAGGCAGGAAATGATTGGTTCAAATGTATTGCCCAGGTAAACGGATCTCAGAGAGGGAAGCCAATCCCTGCCTTGCATGGTGTTATTCACGGAGCTGCAGAGACACGTGCTCACCTTATCATCTCTTGGCCATGCTAGTAATTAGTTATGTGTTTGCCTGTGTTATTAATAATGAATACCTTGAAAAATCTGTGTGCATTATAGTCTTTGATTTTGTCATGAATTTCAAAGCCAAAGATTCCATTTTCTTTTTTTTTTTCTTTTTTTTTTTAAAAAAAATTCAAAGAGGTAGACTGCAAGTTAATTTAAGAATTTTCTCTCCCCCTTTCTAGTGGAGGACTTTCTACTGGCATGTAACCATGTTAATGAGATGTGTGTGTATGTATATGTGTATGTATGTGCCTAAATGTATGTACACATAGACATATACAAACATACACATAATACATAAATACACACATATATATATACACACACATACATAACATATGTATTTTAAGGAGAGAATTATAAAACAAACATTCAGTTCAAGCTGACTGTATTCTAGAGGTGAGGAATGTTTGAATACAAGACTTACTCATCTAGTAGATTAAAACAGAAATTAAAGGCTTTAGACTAAGGCAGGATCAAAGGCTCTCTTTTCATTGTTCTTTTATTGTTTATTGACTTCAAAAAGACTTTTTAGTTTAAACTGACTTTAATGTCTCTTGAATGCTCTTTTGTAAAATGACTTTGAAAACTCGGGGATAATGTCTTCATTAAGTGGAGAAAAATCTTGGGAAAAATATAACTGTAACTTGGCTTTCATTAGAGTAGAGAGATAAAGCTTTGCTTAATTAATGTCTGTTTTCCCTGTGTTCAGAATTATAAGGAAAAAGCGGGCTGAAATTAGTGCTGATAAAAGCTTGAAGTAGACTTTACAGCAATGAAACTTTTTTTCTCCCTTAGAATTTGGAAGAACATACTTCATACCACTCTATGAAGAGTATTGGAATATTTTAGGTGCCCTGTCTTTCTGGATGTAAAACAACTCCAAGCCCCAGTGATGCCGAACACCCTGGTTTCTTTCCACGTTTTGGGCTTCATTTTCTTTTTATTTGTTTATTTCTAATACCTGATTAGAATGGGCAATTCTTGGGAGTAAGGGCAGTAGAGGGGTTCTATTAGTAAGTTTTCTTTTCTATTTAAAAAAACTCAAAACTCTCTATGTTCTTTTCTAAGACACCAATCAAAACTCACCTCTTTCAGAAAGTCTGTCCTGATTGCCTCCTGGGAATGTCCCTGGCCTCTGGGTGTCTATGGATTCCTTTTAGACTGGATTTCCACTCTTCTATGGCTTTCTACATGTTCTCTCTTTTCTAGAGATCTGATCTCCTTTACTTTAGAAATGCTGTTCTAGGGTACCTTTTATTTATTTTTAACTTCATGGAGAGTCAAACACTAGGCTCTAAACTGCAAGGCTCCACCAATGCTGCCTGCTGGGGCGGGTGATCATAGTGGCTGCCTCATTCGCCCCCACCCCCAATATTATTGCAGTAGCATAAAGGAGAATTTCACATAGGAGCATCGCCTATCAGAGTTCAGAGTGACTTTCTGGATCTGTCCTTTTGCTTCCACACGCCCCGTGGAATGCAGTTCCTAGAGGGGCCATCTCATGCTACGTTCTCAGCCCTCTCAGAAGAGATTTCCTTTTCTGTAGCCTGATAGTTAGAGGAAGCACTGTGGCAAGTGGAAAAAGCAGCGGACTTGAGATGAAATGGACCAAGGTGCAAATCCCATGTCTGCTGTATACTGACTGTCCTAGTATATGTCACTGAACCTGTCTGAGCCTCAGTTTTCTCATCTCTAAAGTGGAAATAATAGTACTTACTCCAAAGAAGTATGATTGGATCAAATGGGGTACAGTGGGGTGCAGTAACAATCTGTATTCTGATTTTACAACACCCTGCCATCTAACTCTGCATTATAACAGATCTGCTCTGGCTTTTTCTTTTTAGGAAGATGGCATTTGAAAAGGCTTCCCTTTTTACCTGTTACCCCCACCCCAAAAATATATTCAAGAGCAAAACTCTCAATATCATGATACCTCACACCTAGTAGTTTTGAGCGACTTGACTTGGCTGTCTTTTTTGTGTCTCTCAATAGACATATAGGTAGATAGATAGATTTCATTTTAAAACCTGTGCATCCCTGCTGGTCTTACTCTCTTTCGAATGCCCAAATGCCATTGAGTCATAGATTTCAGAGGCAGAGGTAAATACCTCAGGTTTTAAGTGGCGAGGAGTCACTGCTGGTTTGTTATGTAAACCCTCAGGGATATTTATACCCTTTCCTGAGAGGGGTAATTGAGCCTATAAACCACCCACCACGATTTCTGCCTGTAAAATATTTAAGGACTGGTACTATAAAGACATTTCCCTTATACAATTTGTTTTCTATCTTGGAGCACAACAAGGAAAATATAGCTGAGTGTAACTTACAAAAACCAAACTTTTAAGCTACAAAATGCATCTGCTCACAATAGCACTTGGAGAAGGGCTGAAGGCAAACAAAAAGTGAGCAGAAAAGAGACCTGGGTCCTGCAATTGAGGTGACAGTCCCACAATGCAGCATCAGGATGGTGTTATAAATCACCCATTCAGGATTAAGCTACACTTTCCCTGGAAGCATATCATGGAGTGTACAGAAGGGCTTTTTGATAAAAGGGGCCTAGTTAAGAGATTTTAAAAGACGAACTTCAAAAGCACAGCAGGCTGCCAAGACATCTCTGAGTCCCTCATGGATGGTGGGGAAGAGTCTATGGATTTGGCTTACACTAGGGACAACCGGACTAGACCCACAGGCTTGTGTTTTTCTTTCTTGTTTGCAGAAACATCATCAGACGTATTTTCCCTAAGATCATCCTCCTACAGGAGTGAGACACCATGCCAAGTGACACGTGGAGATGCTGCTTAGGTTGTTTGCTAAACAGATCTAAACCCAATATCTGTAACCTGGGATCAGAGCCAGTAAGATGTGACAGAAATTTTCAGGGACTCTAAGGTTTTGATCCTGAACCTGAGACATCTAGGTTTTGGATTGATGAAGGTTTAAAGGTAATGCTAGCTGCTATAACAAATAAGCACACACATGTACAGTGGCTCAAACATGGTAAAAGTTTATTTCTTGCTTATGTAAGGTCCAAAGTGACTGTTTTGGATTAGTAGTAGGCAGCTCTCTTCCCAGTGGTGATTCAGGGACCTGGGCTCATTCCATCTTGTGGCTCAGCCGTCTTCCACACGTCTTCCAGGGCTGCCCTGCTTGTCTGCATGAAGTTGGTGGAAGAGGAAAGAATTTGGGGGATCATGTGCAAATAATAATAAAGTTTTGCTTCAAGTGGCAAACATCCCAATGAACTATTTCTTGAAAGTTACCCATTTTAACATAGACAGACTTTGTTCACCATTTGGATTTTTCTCACCAGCACATTTTTGTTGTGGTGGTTTGGGGTGTGATCTTAGAACTTTTCATCCTGCATGAAATCTTTGAAGTGATAGTTGAACTTCTTGCCTTTCCCTTTATTGCCCATTTTCCTCTGTGACTTTGTTCTGAGACACATTTATATTATGGTAATTGCCTCTTGGTATTTAAAAATCTTTATCTGGTCCACCTTGGTTAGAAGAGAGAAATATGTAAGCACTGGTCCCTGAACATCATTTGGCCTGAACTAGGCTAGAGTTTCTACCACTCTTAATCAAAATAATAATAATAATAATAATAATTATTATTATTGTTGGAAAATAATAATTGTTATTATTGTTGGAAAATAATAATAACAATTATTATTATTATTTATTATTATTTTCCATGCCAAGGAGTAGTCTAAATATCATCATGAGGTAGATGTATAAACATATTAAATAAATTTTTAAAACACTTTAATGCATCAATTTGCAATTTTTTAATTCACCAAAACTATTCCAGATAATAGTGATCAGTTTTTGATCCTGCGCATATTTCAAATACTACAAAGACACTTCTTTAGAAATGTTACATAATTCAAAATTTTCACTTTGTTCAGTAAAACCATTCCTTTGGTTATTCCAATTAGGTATTATAATGCCAATTTGTGCATATGAGCCTGTGCTTACAATGGTCAGATGGTTGATGAAAAATCAAAGTTGAAAGAGGGAAAGTAATGCCATAAATATAAGTTCCTGTATATATTTCCAGTTAAAACCCCAACCACATAGAAGCGCCAATGGGAAGGATCGGCCACATATTGCATTCATATAACCTGCTGCGTTAACGATGGAATTACTGAGCAGGGCCAGAGGGAATGTGGTCAACCTCATATCTCATAAGCCAAGGCCATCGTGTCTCTAGTACTGCATATTCCAAGGCTATCAATTCCGGAAGCCTTTGTCCATTTTTAAATAATGGAAAACTTTGGGGCCTCGATAATTGTTCCTGAAGAAAGAAATTCAGAAAGTTTAGGATATAAATTTCTGTCAGTAGAAACTAAGTTATCTTGCTGTTCTGCAAAGTGCAACAATTTGGAACGTGTGCCACCGAGTTTTGCTACACTGAAGAAAATTGTGTCGTTTTGTTATCAGACAGAGCATCGGCAGAATAAATCCCAAATCAAGATGGGATAATTGGCCTACCTCCTTCTTGTCCAGTCTGTGGTTTAGCACAGGAGAAAACAAACCTGGGCCAAATCTGTCTTGATGCCTGTTTTTGAGCAGCCTGTAAGAAAAGAATTCTTCTCACATTTTTAAACTGTCGAAAAAAATATTAAAAGAAAAATACTATTTTAAGATGCATGAAAACTTCATGAAATTTAAATTTGAGTATCCTTAAATAAAGTTTTATTGGAACACAGCCTTGCTCACTCATTTATATATTGCCTTTGGCTGCTATAGCATGACAACAGCAGAGCTGAGTGGTTGAAACAGGTGCAGTTTGGCATACAAAACTGAAAATATTTACTAACTGGCCCTTTTCAGACAAAGTTTGCCAACACCCAGTTTAGCAGATGTACTTACCCGTGAGCAGAGGTGCTTAAGGAGGGATTTTTGTCCCTCTTTTCCCAATGAAACGTGGAAAGGTTAGAATGTTGCCCCCAGTGCTGGTATGGGTCTCACGGCTATTTTTGGGAATTCTTTCTCTTCAGTAAGTCCAACCTTGACTTTCCTGTCTACCCGACTCTTTACGCCCAGTTCTTTGCAAGGTAAACAGTAAGGTGTTAGCTGAGGATACTGCAACCAACCAGTGTTCCTCTGCAGGCCAAAAGGAGTCACCTCTAAGATTATTGAGCCATTGCATGGCGTAGCATGGCAAGTCCCTGAAACATGCATGCTGCCTACCGTTCCTCTACTCTGTAGCTACAGTATTAATTAGGGGTGATGAGGAGAAAGTGGTCTCTCTTTATCTATTAATTCCTTGGAGGAAGGTCTGTTCAAAATGAATAGTCTTGAAATGTGTGATAAAGTTACCTATCAAGAGCACTTTTACAGGGAGATTTAAATGTGATAATAAGAATAAAAGAAAATGCAGTGACATTGAGGGCATCTTCTTTTATAACAGCTCTTGGTCTTGACTGTTAAGCACACTGTAAAATGACTTTTATACATTTATGGATTGAAATGGTTCTGCTGAAATTTTAAGTGTTAACATTGTTCGAACTTCTATTACTAATACCTCTCACATTGTTACAAAACAGTTTCATATTTGACATTTTGATCATACTAACCTGGGACATTTTACACTGAAGGTCTCATTTCATGAGGTAGGAAGGCTTTGCCTATTTTGATTTTAGCACCTTTCTATAGGAAGCTAATACTTTAGGTTTGCACATCTTACCCCAATGCGTTCTCTAAAGTGATCGACACAGGAGATATTTTGCAGAGACAGAGAAACCTTGTTTTGTTTGTCAGATTGGCTTGGGTGGAAAACAAGGATTTCCCCCCTACCCCAACCTGGTTCCTTTCTTTTTAGATTTTCTTGTTTGCTTTTCCTTGAAGCTGCTACTAGTCAAACTAGAGTCCATAAACTGCACTTTATTTTTCATAACAGCTTTATTGAGATATAATTCATGTACTCTACAATTCACCCATTTAAAGTGTACAATTCAGTGGCTTCTAATGTATTCACAGAGTTGTGCAACCATCACTTCAGTCAATTTTATTACCCCAAGAAGAAAATCTGCACCCCATGGCTGTCACTTCCCAGTCCCCACCTCCCCTGTTCCCCCACCTCCGGCAACCACTAATCTACTTTCTGTCTCTGTGGATTTGCATATTCTGGACGTTTCATATAAGGGGGGTCATACAACATGTGGTCTTTTGTGAGTAGCTTCTTTCACTTAGCATAATGTTTTCAAGGTACTCCACCTTGTTCTTCAGTCCTTTGCTTGTCATTTCTTTCTTACAAGTACAAAATTTTAAAAAAATGAATGAATATGTGTACAAAAATATTTAACTTATTTAGGCATGCCAGCTCTATTGAAATCATCTTTGTAGCCACCAGAGCAAGTAGCAGTGCTAATATACCCTAGGCATTCTACAAGTGCTTGAGTACATAAATGTATGATTGATAAAGCCAATGCTAGTTACTTGGTCCTTAAAAATCTCCCTCAATACAGCTGTAGGCACATCACAGAGAAAGGCTAACTCATTAATAGTATATGTCCAGAGTTCTGCTTTAGAAATCATAATGTGGACACCATTGATTTTTCTGCTGTTCGAAGCTACTGCTGCTTCTTTGTCATCGTCTTTTCCCTGTGTGTTGAGTGCAGGAGCCTCCTTGTGCTGTTTTGGGCTCTCCTTGGTAGCCCAGGGTGGCTGTATCAGCACCTTCTTAAAATATTGCCATCACTGAGATAGGGGCTTTGGGTACATGGATAAATTGGGGTTTGTAAATATTTTGCTTATTTCTTCCCAGAGTTTTGCATAAGAGAATAAGGTATTACTTTGTTATAAATTAGTCCTTTGTAAACTTTAGGCCAGTTTTAACCAGGCTGACTTTGGTTGAAAATAATATGAGCCATGACTTCCACTTGGATGGATGCAGAGTACTCACTCCACTTAAAAAAAAAAAAAAGAAGAAGAGGAACCCAGGCAAAGAGGTATTAAAGAATTGTTCCCCTTAATTTATTCTGTAAACGAGAGGGGTTTGGATTTGGAGCTACCTGGGTCTCTCTTTGCTTCTCCACACCCCATGCATCCTCTGCGAGTGGTCACTTCCCAGTTTGCCGGGAACGGCCTGTGGAGACCTGTCTGGTGTTCTGATTGTTACCAAATCCGGGCAGATCTCGGCTGTGGGGAGTTTACTGGGCGGCAGTGGAGCATCGGCTTTCACGTTCACATCAAGACCTGTCATGATCACAGAGGACGGAAAGCCGGCTGAAGTTATGAGCTAGCTAATTGCTTCCTCGGTTGAAGACCTGAATGAGTTTTAAAGTGAAACGCGCATCTCCAAGGGCTAAGTAGCCAACACGCAATAGGCAATTGCGACAGCAAAGAGAAGGTTGTTTTGTTCTTCTTCCCTCCCTCCCTCCCTCCCTCCCTCTCTTTCTTCCTTCCTTCCTTCTTTCCTCCTTCAGTTCCTTCTTTCTTCTTTTTTCCTTTCATTGAACCATTGTAAAGACGATGGGGTTGTGTCTGTGAGCTTTTGCTGGTAATTAAATAAATTATTTATACATTTAACACAATCTTGAATTACCAGGTGATCATCTTAGGCACTCAGAAGTATGAGAGCCCTTGAAAGCAATATCCAAGCATAGATATTCCATAGCACGTCTTACAATCTAAATATTGCTTTTAGTGTAATCGAAGCAGCAAGAGTAGTCACAGCAGTTGATGGACTATTTTTCAAATTGATTTCAAAAATGTATTTAAGGGGATGATCTTCTAGTCTAGATTACCTATTGATTTTTAATATGAAAAGCTCATTATGTAAGCAGTAACGGCATATAAAAACCTAGCAAACCTTTGCATAAATCCTTTAATTGAATTTCCAGAGCCTGTGGTTCTACTTTTTTTTTAATTAAATCTATTTCTTTTTTTAAGTGTTACTGTGTAATTTGCATGCTGTGAAGAGGCCCTGTCCCAGATAAAGTGCCATTGATCCTTATTAAACCTCACCTCTGGGCTTGCTTAAAACTAACTGGAAAAATTAAAGTGTTCATGCCGCAGTGCACTTATAGCTTATGTGATAGGATTATGGAAAAAATAATAAAACTAATTTCCAGGAGAGAATTTATAATGTGAGATTTTATTTTTTTTCAATTTGATAATTAATAGTGAAATCATATCTCATATATAAATCATATTTTTGCCTATAAACTGAAATGGCAATTAGGAAAGATAATATATACTTGATGTAAAACCATCATGTTACGTGGAAATAATCTTTTGACACTTTAATTTTTTAATTGTGGAAGGAAAGGATTATGAATTCAAGTCAAACACATTAAATGGTGGGTTTCATTTGAAAAATCTGATTCTTTTACTAGGCACTATATTAGTAGATTTTTAATATTAGTGTGAGGAAGTATAAAATATATGGAAAAAGATATTCTGATTATGTTTGTGCTAAAATGTATGTATTAGAATTACCAAGGGAAAGAAAAATATAAAAGCTGCAATTGGTTTTTCTATTTTTTAATACCTAACATTTGTTATTTTAAAAGCAATAAAATCCCCTAAAGAAATATTCATAATCAATAAGAACACAAAATATGGAATATATTAACTGAGTTATAAAAATGTTTGTAGTAGAGCACAAAATGAAAAACACAGCAAGTTATGTACGGTTTAAAGTGTAATCAATTTTGAGGTTGTATACAAGGATATAAATGATAAACACAAGTAGTAGCATTTTTAGTAAAGGCTGTTACAAAATTCTGTATTTATGGCCTATTCCATTCTTTTTATAGCTCATTAATGTAGAAAACAAACACAGTGTATCCACCTCCTCAGACAGTTAAAATTCCCTTAAATGATGTTTTTAAACGTAAATACCGAGCTCATCTGATCTGGTTCTTCTTTAAGCACGTGCTGGGTTGAACCGGCATATACACCCCACCAGGGCTCCTTTGCAGATCCTGGAAAGAAAAAGTGATGATAACGATGTATCACCCTCCCTCTGCAGAACAGGGCCAAACCCGACACTTTCACAAATGTCACAAATGCCGTGGCAGCAGCCCTCCTTTCACAGGATTCCATGCCCACCCCCTGAACCCCATCCCCACCCCAAGGAAAGCCTTCCCACCTTTGGAAGCTGCATTAATTCTTCCGGGCCATGAGGGGGCTGTTGAGTTACTGGTTCACTGGCTGGCAGGAGAGAGTTTAATTCTGGTTCCAAAGGTGCTTAATTTCCTGTGGTACCTATGAATATGCATACAGTGTGTGCTCAGCAATCTAGCAGTTCAAACTAGACAGGTGGTTCTGGTGGTGAGGTTTTTTATTTTTATTTTTATTTATTTATTTTTTCTCCTCTTCCCCTTGGACAAGTCCTTTCTGATTAATCTGAATCTGTAATGTGATTTCATTAACTTATTTCCAGTATTTAATTTGGTTTTGATATTTCCATCACGGCCCCTTTACTCCCTTCATTTGGTCATTCTGTAGAAGTCATTAGCCTCTATTATGATCAACAGGGCAATATTGCCATGGCTATAGGTGTCACAGGCTTGGATATCCAGCCTTCCTAAAATACAAGCAGGGTTTAGCAATGCTCCATTTGTTTGCCTTAATGTAGGAGTATTTGGAAAAGAAAATGAAATCTTGGAAAGCGGGAAAAAGTGTTTTATTTGTTTCCTTTCTCTCTATTTGGATTATCATATACTCCAGCGCTGCATAGCTCCCTCCATCCATACAGCCAGCCAGTCAGCCAATACGTATTGAACACCTACTATGTGCCAGGCACTTCCTCAGCGAGTAAGGATATAAATATGAGTTCGGATCAGTCAGTGCCTTCCAGCATCTCATTATTTACTGGGGAACACAAAAACACGCAAATAATTTTAACAGGTAGAAACAAAGACCGAACTAAGCCTGGGAGGAAGTTGGGTTTAGAAAAGGTTTTCATTATAATGTTTAAGGCTGTTTAACTTATGACTATTGTTTATTTGGAGTTTATAATTTACAAAGTAATATTGTTGGAAGTAAATACCATGATACTGAATACTATAAAGAGTGTGGTTTTAGAGTGAAGCCTCTTTGTGGCATGACAGTGTAAGAGAAAACACTTTACATATGGAGAGAAGACACACCCCATTCCCTAGAATAGACTGGCATTGGTCCGGTTGCCTCCAGAGAGCCCGCTGTCTCAGGGAGGGTCCACATGGAGGTCCACCTGTAGAATGTGGACAGTCATCTGCAAGGTGGGGATGGGGGACAGGGCACCAAATAAAGTGGTAGTATCTGGCCTGGGAGACTGGACAGTGGTCACAGGCAGGATTCACAGAGTTCCCCAAGCCAAGATTCAGGACCCAAACCAGGAATTAAAGCCGAGCTGAGCTTGGCACAAATTAGAGGCCTCTAATAATGCTGACCGAGTGGTACCACCTCGTTCACTGCTCCCTCCTGGGACAGGGTGGCCAATGGTGACAACAGTGGAGCATCTAAGAGGCAAGAGAATTGGGAGGCTAATGACGAGGATTCTCTTGGCTTTACAGCCCAGAAACTCGAGCTGGCCAGATCTCGTCTGTTCACCTTGAGGCAAATAGATGGGTTACAGAATTGAGTTCAATCTTATGGAGTATCAGAAATAGTGAACCTTCCCTTCCGGAGCTTCACTGCCCATCGTGGTAGCCACTGGGTACATGTGGCTATTTAAAGGTAAATTAATTAAGATTAAAAATTCACTTATTCCGATGCACCAGCCACATTTCAAATCTCAGTAGCTACATGTGGTGAGTGGCTACCATATCGGGTGATGCTCATATAGGACATTTCTACCATAGCAGAATGCTCTATTGTGTAGCTCTGCTCTAAAGCAGAAGTCTCCAAAGTGTGAAGAAGGATCCACTGGGGTTCCAAAAGAAAACGTTACAACTTCTGTTTATCCATTAAGCCCTTTCATTTATTATTAAATGTCTCGATATACTTTCTGGGTGACAGGTACTGTTTTAAGTGCTTTGCATATATTTACACATATCATCTTTTCAGATATTTTTTGGAGTAGTACCGTTGTTATCCATATTTTACAGATGAGGAAACAGTGCACTGAGGAAGGAGGTAGAAGAGTTGGGATTCCAACTCAGTGGCCCAGCTCTAGCATCCCGTCCTCTACAGTGGCTGTATATTGGCTCTCAACTAAAAACATTATTCTTTACAAATATTACACAGGTGCATTGACACGGGTGCCTCATCCAGTTCTGTATGAAATGCAAGGCATTCTGAAGTTAGCCTGGCTGTTTCCCAGGCAGAGGTTCCATAGGAGAGTCTCTGTTCCTTGTGGACTTTAGCTTTTGAAAATGCTTTGTAGTTTTGCATGTGTGCTTAATTAAATGGATCGAGATGTTAGAATATCTGGCTTGAACTAAAGCAGCCATTCCAAAATGAACAAGAGACTTTAAAACATTTGGGCAAAGAGACCAATGTTTGAATATAGTCCTTAGAATGCAAACACAAGCAAGTAATAAGAAAAGAGCAGCCACTTCATCTACTCCTAACATGAGCCCTTCATCTGGTACAAGGCAAATGCAATGATGGTTTGATCAGATCTTAGAAGTCAATAAAAAAAAATATATATATATAAATTAGCAGAGAGATGTGAAATTGCATGCACTATTTTTAAAGATGAACATCATTCTAACCCTATACCATGCCTGGAACATAGTAGCTAATAGAATGATCCATGTTTATAATTTGTAAATAAATATACATCTATTGAAGTATATGCCCTTAATTTTTCCAACTGATGAAAGTGCACTTTCATCGACTCAAGAGAGTTAAATGCAGCCTGCAGCCCGCAGCCCCTTGGGTTTTAAAAAAGTCTGTGGCCACTGCCCATCTTGGTTTTCACTGCTTAGTTGGGTCCTGCTCTGTTTATCCTCTGCCTACTAGAAGAACATCCTTTCAGTAGAGTTCAGTAGAGAAATTCTGAAATAAAAGGTTTTGTATGGAAAAACACAAAGTCATTGATTGAAACAAACAGTCATGACATAGATACTGAACTTCTGATGGGAACTTTGCTGGATATGCCTTTGTTTATCGTTAGCCCTGGGAGAGCTGTCCCCAGCCTGTACCCCTTAATTTAAAGGTATTTAAAATTTTTTTCAAGTACATCCTGGTATCAGCACATGAGTGCATTGAGCCTAGTTGATGGAATTCTGAGAAAATGCAAAGACGGAGGATTTCCCCAGCATTCTGGCCATACTTGCCAGGACTTTTTCAGGAATGCCATGTCTTTTGCTCAGGGCAGAGGAAGTGTGTGTGTATGTGCACGTGCGCACACATGTGTGTGCTGTAGAGGTGATAAGAGACCTGCATTTGTGAAAACTGTGCCGACATAACACATACCTATGAACCTTTTCTACTCATCTTCTTGGGACTGAAGCTTTAAAATAAAGTATATAATTTCTGTGCAGAAAGGGATCCCTTCCTTGCCCAGAGATTTCTTTACTCTCTCTTATCCCTGGTTAATGCTGAGCTACCCAACATCGGCATTCTCATGTGTTTTACTTTTACTTTCTTTCCTTTTTTTTTTTTTAAGAGGGTCTCACTCTGTCTCCCAGGCTGGATTGCAGTGGCACAATCATAGCTCACTGCAACCACAAACTACTGGGCTGAAGCGATCCTCCTGCCTCAGCCTCCTGAGTAGCTGGGACTATAGGTGAGCACCACCATGACCGGTTAATTTTTAACATTTTTTGTAGAGATGAGGTCTCACTATGTTGCCCAGGCTGGTCTTGAACTCCTGGCCTCAGGCAGTCTTGCCACCTCAGCCTCCCATAGTGCTAGTGCTAGGATTACAGGCATGAGCCACCATGCCTGGCCTAATATGTTTTACTCACATATGCTTTTAAAGGGCTTTTAAAAAATCTATTTCTAAAGAATAACTTAGAACATGCTTATTATCATCACTCCTATTCTGAGATGTATAATATCCATTTGGATGGAGTGATGGATCAGATGGCTCTCTGTCTTTTTATATCATAATTCTACAACCCCCATTAGTGAAACAGAGGTTGAGAGATGTCTCTTGTTTTTTTCCCGATGTCAAATGGCTCCATAATTTTTTAAAAATTAACCAACATTTGTTGAATGTTACTGGGCCCTCTGCTAACCACTCTACATATGATTTCTAATTTCCTGAGCACCTTGTGAAGTGGCTACTATTATTATCCTCCTTTTCCAAGTGAAGAAACTGAGGCTTAGACATGTCAAGTAATCAGCCAGGTGTTCCACAGCTGGTAAGTGGCAGAGCACTTCCTGGCACCAAGATTGTTTCTCAGGTCCATGTTGTATGACAGTCAATGGGATGACACAGGACGTATGTCTTATTTTTCCTAGGAAGGATCCATCTTATTCATCTGTTTCCCCAAGTCTAGCAAGAGCGCCAGGTGCATAAAAGACACATAGTACATACCATCTGCTTAAAGAAAGACATGAGAAAGAAAGAGTCATTCACGGCTGCTCCTGGAAGTGGATAGGAAGTGGGGGTCCAGATTTTCCAGACTGAGCTTATTCATGTTGGGGGCCCACTTGAAGAAAAGGAGTAATAAATTTGATTTGGAACTTGGAAGGGGCCTCTGGACATGAGGGGCCCTTTCTGCTGACCCTTCATTAGCTTTAGGGTTGTGCCAAGTTTCACAAAGCCAAGTTGAAGATGCTTCTCTCACTGTCCGTGCGTGTTGGACTCCTTCATTTTCTTCTCTTCTTTGTTTAATGCACTCATATGCGAAAGACTCTTCTACCTTTTCGATTTGGTGTTGAAGGTCATTTGGAAAATGACCTCTTTACTCTTTGGAATGGATTTACCTTCAAGAAAGTTGCATGTTGCCTTCCTGAGAGAGACCAGCTTCCAGGGAGCTGTGCCTCTGCTGTCAGGGAAGTCTTCCATCTGCAAAAGCATTGTCTGACATGGAAGATTTTTTAAATGCTTTCCTTTCTGCCAGCATCTGGGTAGATTTTTTTTTTTTTTTTTGGTAGTTTCTTAATGGTCTTTAGCGAAGGAAGTAAGTGACACTGATCAGTGAAGGCGGACAGTAAGATTTATAATGTATTTGTGCTAGCTGATGGCCAACAGAACCGGCCTTTCCCAGCGGTGCTGTACGCAGACTCGGAAAATCAATAGGGATTAACCTTTGACCCCCTTCACATACTTATACTGTGGGCTGCATCGCTTACCAATATTTCATCTGTTTCACTTAGCTGCTGTTACTTACTCAATAACGTGTGGCCAATCTCACAAGATACTAATTAATTTTTTAAAATGCAGCGTTACTTGGAGCTGTGATAGCGCACCTTTGGAAATCAAGGCCCTTTTAGTTTACTTATTAAACTCACATTAATTAGCCTTAATTCTAAAAAATGGAAAGAGACGGTGCTACAGTACAAGGGTTTGCTTTGCTCACAGAAACTCTCTGTGGTAACAGTGGGGTGGTGGTGGGGCGTCTGTGGTTGTAACAGGACAGGTGTCCCCTGGGGTGTCTTTAGGAAGATGGGTCCCTTTTAGGAAAATTCCTGATTTTATTTTTTGAGCACATTTTTTTCAGTTAAAGGTCACTTATAGATAGATAGATAGATAGATATGCTATCTTGCAATGAAGTGAACCCAGTACATCATTTTTTAAGTAATCAACGTGAACTTTAATACATGGTCTTTTGTAAATGTATGTAGTAGTTTGTATAAACATGAATTTGAATGAGCTGTTCTTAATTCTTATTACTACATAGGATGGAAAAGGAGCAAAATTTGCAGTGATATACTTTTTTACGTTTCTCTTTAAGCTTTGGTATGTATTAAAGTAGTATACATTTGTCTTAAAAATTGAAATTGTTGTAGATTTTCTTCATCTACAACCCTTTTGTTCACAGTTTTTTTTTTCTTTTTTGCAAGTATACCTATTCCCCAGAGTTTACTTACAGTTTGCTATTGATCTGGCAGCTGGTATTTGAATTGGTCGATGTACTCTGTAACTTGTTTAAGATACCCTACCTGAGCTATTAGTTTAAATAATGTATTCATAAATTGATTAATCATTACAGTAAGACTTATTAGCTGCATTTATATCTGCGTGTTATCCACAATTGACTTGTAGTCTAATAATCACGCATACTTAAGCAGAAGTAGGGTTTTACATTACAATTTAATAATTATCGAGGTGGAAAACAATAGTATTTGTGCGCAGAAGTTGAGTGGATGCAGGGCTTTAAAGGTTGGGCTTGCTAAGCAGGTTGCTAACTTTACTTTTCCCAGGTAAAAGACATAATTCTCCCCCAGCCCCAAATGAAATGTAGAAAGCGGACCAAGTCCTGTCAGCCACACGGAAATGACTGAGTTTGCAGAAGCTGTCCTGAAGTCAGGGTTCAGGAAGTTGGATGTGGCAGAGGCAAGAGAATGTGAGGGGATAGTTCCTTTGCCCCCATTTCTCTCGCAGTTATATCTGGGCGGGGGTTTGTGTCTTTCCGGTGGTTTGCCAGGGTGGTTGATACCACAGGCTCATATACCTGGTGAGACACTCCCAATGAGGCAGACGATCACCTTACAGACGTGACGCGACCGCTGAGTGAGGCTCCCTCGGAACCAAGTATGCCCCATAAAGCACCCTGGGACCAATGTTGAAAGACCTTCCAACAGGGGTTGCCAACCAGAAAGGAAACAATTCAGCTGAATACAGGGCTTAGGGTTACATGGCACTGTTTGAAAAATTAATAATCTTTATTTGTAGGGCAATTTTAAGTTCATAGCAAAATTGAGTGGGAAGTGTAGAGTTCCCACACACCACCCCCCGACCTCCCCCAGCCACATGCATTTTTAATCAAACTACATGTTAGTTAAAAATAATCTTTTGGGTGGTAAATGTTAAATTATGGCTTTGCCCAACTAGGTCCTTTCTGACTCCCTGAGGAGCCCTGTTTTGAGTTTCTTTTGGGGGTGAGGATCTGTCAGGCTCTCTCCCCCTCAATTCCATAGGAGCCGAACCTTCTTTTCTTCCACTTGGTTGGGAAGTCATTTTGCCTCGCCAAGTGATTTTTCTCCTTCATAACCCCCCCTTGCAAACATTGCTCAACAACCTGCTAAATTAATATGTGCCGTCTTCTTTCGGTAGTGGTGAGGGGAGCCTGTCTCGCAGCGTGCATTTGTTCAACTCTGTGTTGAGAGGGCGCTGCCCGCCGCATGAAGGACATCTGCTCACTAGTGAGCAATTGTGCTCCTGATTCGGGGCAGCACCTTCGCCTGGATGCCAGCTCCAGATGAAAGCGCAGATCGCCGCCGAGCTGCCTTTCCAAGGATCCCTCTCCGCAGCGGGGGGCTTCATGCATTATTGAGAGCAAACCTACTTCCCACCGCCTCTCCTCCGTGCCCTTGTTTTGCCAGCCTTATTCAGAATGTCAGCACGGATCACTTTTCAACAAAGGCATAAAGGGCCAAGCAGGAAGCTTCAGCAGATATGTTATTTATAGTGTTTAATTACTATTGTACAGAGTTATTAAACTTCTTGGTTACCTAGGAGCCCATGTAGCTGCTGAAAAGAGTTTGCTAAACTTTTAATAATACATGTTTTGTTCAAAAACAAAATCTCTTTGTGGATGCTGTTACCGTATACTTCATGTCTATGTGGGGCGTGTGTGGTGGTATGCTGGTAAATGTTTAACAACCGGCTGTCTTGGTGGGAGATGGGAGAACAAACCCTGTTTTGTAGTGTGTGCTGATGACTGTGGTGTAAATACGCATACCATGGCCGATTTCAAACAGCCAACATGAGATCACTGAGCTTGGAGTTGGAAAGAGATGCATAGTCTCCACACCATTATGTGTGTAGTATTTCCACTATGCACACACAAGAGATGTAAGTAACTTCATGAGCATAGATAATAGATATGCTAAGATTATTCAGAAGTATTGAGTTTGGAGTTTTTTTACATAGCTTATTTAATCATATTTAGTATAAGTTTATATAATGTAATACTTAATAAAGGGTGTGCCCAACAACCAGCTCATAAAATTGTTGAAAATTTAGCAGTTGGCTCTTTTAAGCCAGTCGGCCCCAGCTGTAGCACATCACTGGGTATGTTTAATTGACTGCCAGTTTTAAATTGCACCTTGGGTTCGGATGAAGTTCATGATCTATTCCTAATTTAGGCTCATTCCTAACAGGATATCTCTGCGTGGTTTTCCGCTGGGCGTGATGAGCCAGTTGGCATGCTGCTAAGTGTCCTCGACAGCAAGCAGACACATGTACCCTGGTTGGTACATCCCAGACGATTCTGTTGTACTGATATTAAGGACAACAGTATTTTGCCAGAAGCTATAACGAGATGATTTTGTAACAACAGCATGGTGACACCAGACTATGTTTTGCAATTTTCTTTAATATTTATGCTGGATAAATAATTTATCTCCTTTTTTCCAGGTTTTTTTCTTTTCCTTTTTTTTTTTTTAATCTCCAACGTGTTGATATAGACAGGTGCTAGGTTTCCCTGAATGAGTAAAGCAAGGATTTGGTTATTTTCCTCCCTGAAAAAGCAGGTGTGTCAGCAGAGTTGAACTTCTGGGAATTGTCTCCCCAGCTTAGTATCCTGTCTACTAATACCAACTAATGAGATTTATTAAGGACCACCCCACAAGTTTGAAGGGTCACTTATTAATGTTCCATCATTGCATGGTGTTATAATGTCAGGACCATCATGTGCTGAGGTTTTGGAAAACTGTTTAGGACTCATTGCAGATGCTCCTTCTGGTTCAGGGTGCACAGCATTAGCGCTGTTAACATGAGGAACCAGATCACTGTTTGTGGTGGTGGGGGGCCTGTCCTGTGCCTTGTAAGATGTTTAACAGTATCCCTGGTCCTTGTCCATTAGATACCCTCTCCCCCAGTAGGATAATCAAAAATGTCTGCAGACATTGGCAAATGCCCTCTGGGGGGTACATAATTGCCCCTGGTTATTACCCCACAATTATCAACCACTTAAAACATACCCGGAAAGGAACACTGGAGATTGCCTCATTGTACTTAGCCTGCCTTCCCTCTGGTTTCCGTGAGCCACCAACCAACACCCCAACACTAAAACTGGGAATAAAGCAACCTTATCTCACCAAATCAACTTCTACCCAGGGAACATGGACCAGAGGGAGAAAAGCAGTATTTCTACCCAAGGATCACTGTCCCATGTTCCCAGCCTCCTAAAGAGGTGCAGAGATCATCAGAAACAAGGTCTCTAGAGTAGGTGGAACTGGGACCTTTTCTATCTCATGCTGCTGCTTGCTGTGGTCATGGCCTGGCTTCTGAGCTTTGGAGCAGGTAGGGATCTCACTGGGAATGGGGGAGTGGACATTTTGGAGGATTTGAAAGATTCCTGCTGCCCTCAGCTAGGGGTGGAGGGAATGTGTGCGATGGGTCTTTATTTGGAAGAAGCTCTTTGTCACGATACCCCTGAAAGTGGCATAGTCTTAGCAGTTGGTCCATAGGAGAGTTTCAGGATTGCTCTGTGAATGTTCCAAGTCCTCTCCCAGCAGCAAAACAGGTTTATGCAGCTCGACTCTAGGTGACACAGTTCATAATCTGGGTAAAAGGCACCTCCTGCAATTGTATCATATATAGCCTGCACAGTGATACCCCTGAGCCCTTGTTTTAGGCCCAAGAAGGCTGAGATTGAGCTTTCCCTGAGTTTTCCTCTGCAAACATGAGGCTTTCTGGTGTTTCAGGTGGTTCTGCCCCTGTGACATCTCAGCATGATCAGACTGGTCCCTTACTGGCCCTCCCTTGCACCTGGATCCTCAGGTGGCTGATCTGAGAGCCCGTGGAGCTGCTGAGGTGGGGCGATGTCAGTGCCCTGTGCTCACCAGGCGTCACCTGAGACTCTGGATGGAGTGGAAGGAGGCAGGCTCTGAGTCAGGCAGACCTGGAATGTTCTCTATGGGCCATTTAGGAACGGTGTGACCCTGGGGCAGTTGACTTCACCTGTCTACGTGTCAGTTTCCTTACCTGTTAAATGGGTGTAATGATATCTCCATGGCAGAGTAGTGGGATGATTAAACTAAATGACAAGCATGAAGCCTCTTTCTCAGCTCCGTTGCAGAGTAGGCCTTCCGTGAGCCACACGTGTTATCACTATTCTTCTGGTCTTACTGCCACTTAGGACATTCTCTCAGATAATGGCACCAGGCTGCCTTGTCCCCTCCTGTCTGTAGGACATAAAACCGCCCAGTCTCTTCCTACAGTGAGTGGGCCCTTTCAGAAACTGTTCAGGAGATCAATAGTTATCTGCTTACCTTTCTGGCTGAGGTGAGATTTTATGCTTGTTACTAGCAGATCAATAATGAAAGCAGATTCTGTTAAGTTTTCCATAGGAGTCATTAATCTCCCTCAGCCTCAGTTTCCCTATCTGTGAAGTGAGTCTAACCGGGATGATAATGAAGAGTTAGGTCAAGTGAGGTTGGCAGCCAGACACCACTGCCGGCTGCAACATAGAAACGTGTGTTCTCTCCGTCCCCCATGTCGGCGGAGGCCGTTCAACTTGGAATAATGAACTGCCACGATGAGGAATTTTTTCTCTCTTTACCTGGCCAGATATCCAAGTGGAAGCTCTCACTCTGTGACCCGGCTAACATATATTTCATAATCTACAAAATGCCTTTTGAGAGAAAACAGCAGGGACATTTGTGATCTCTTTGTTCCTCTAAATGCTTTTCTGGTGAGACTTAAATTTTCATTCCTCCCTTAGAAGGTTTCAGGTGTGTATGTATGCATGTAACATGTATTTTACATGCTTGAGCATTTAAACTGAATTTGGACAAGCTTTATGTTTCCAGAAAGTTCCATCTCTGTTTCTTTATGATCGCATAGTCTCCCTCTCCAGGGTAAAAGAATAGGATGGAAGTGACCATGGACTGAGTGCCTGAGCTGGGACTTGTCATGATGATAAGATGAGGTCACTGGGCTGCCTTGAGGGAGTTTGGAAATCCTCATAACTTGCTGTCTGAGATCTGGGAGCACAGTTCTGGCTAGAGCACTTGTCCCTAAAGCTGCTGCTAAGCAAAGGGTATGTCACTGGTGTGGGTAGCAGTTGTGTGAGGAGGGGGGCTGACAGATAGTCAGATGATTTTAATGTTTATATTCCACTGGGGTAAGCGCTAACAAAGACCCGCCATTTCCCAGATAACCAATTCTTTTAAAAGAACATCTGTTGAAACTGGTAATTTACATTCTTCTTAAAATACGGAGCGACGTAATTAACCCTCTGGGGAGACTAATATTAGTTTATTAGAGACAATTTCTAGTTCTGTTTATTTTTACACTAAATGATTTGTTCAGATTGGAAAAAAAAAATTTTTTTTTGGTTGTGGTGTAGGTCGGCTTTTATTTCGGGTTGACTCTTCCTTATCAAGGACACACAAGGTTAAGAGCCAGGTGATAATGTACCCCCCTGGCGATGTTCAACTGTGAACCAATGGAAACTCCCGACGGTGTTTGTCATTTGACTAACTAAACATGGTACTAAATTTCAGGTATAATCAGTCTGTTTTAAAGTGACCGAGTCTGTTGTTAATGCACATGCCCAGGTATTTGTGTGGTTACCTTTGTCTCCAGTCATTGCTCTGGGCTCCTTTGGCACTCATCCTTGCTGGGATTCTCATGTGCTCATTGCTGTAGTTCCTGTAAATTTATTTACGCTCTCCACAAGAAGGTCATGAACACTTGCTTGTTTTCAACACTTGGGCTAATTTCAGATTTCTGGCTTGTTGTGGGGCAGAGGAGAAAGAAGACAGGGCACTTTGACATGGTGCAGAGATGGAGGGAAATGAATGACCCTTTGGTTGCTCCGATGTCCTTCTCTGAGTTGGAAAGCACCCACTTGAATGTCCTACCATTTTGCCCTTCTGTGTCTTTGACAAAACAGAGTTAGAACTTTATGGAAACATAAGTCATCTTTCCCGTTGGATGTCATGGCCCTTGGGGAAAGGATCTGTTTTCTACATGATGACTCCTCAACTGTGGGGTGCCCCTTACTAAGCGACCCCCTACTTCTCTACTCTAGGCTAAGCAGTCAGTGCCTCAGCCCATGAAATGGCTTAGAGGACCACCCCCACTGCTGTTTTCTCCACTGCAAAACAGGACTTACTAGCAGCAGCTCATAAAATAAAACTAGCAATGAGCTCACAAGAAAGAGGCGTCCCAGGCAGCTCAGCTTGGCTCACTGGCCGCCAAACTGGCCCCGGGTGACCGTGCCAGCCTCCCTTCCTTCCCCGTCTCCCCCCTTGGCCAACTTTATGCTTCAGCCAAACTGAACTGAACTCACCAGGCTGAGTCATCTGCGCCAGCTGTGCCCTCTCCCCGAGGCCACCCCTCCCGCTCTGGCACACTTGTCTGTTGGCAAACTGTTCTCCATCCTTCAAAATCCAGCTCTTGGTGTTGTATCTGCCAGGAAGCCCTCCCAGACCTTTGCTTACCTAGACAATTAATCACCTCCTCCCTCGTCTTGCCCCGACGCCACGGGTGCTTCTGTGTTGTGACTGTCCAGTTACACAGGCCTCTTTCCTGTTGGATGACACACTCCTTGGGGAAGGGCCTGTATTATATTCTGTTTTTACCCCTGGCCTGGCACCTAATAGGTGCTCAGTGAACAGTTGTTGAATTTGATTCTATCCCTTCCCTCACACTCGTGTGTGTTGAAGCTCTAATAGTGCTCAGCGTCTTGTTGTCAATGAGGTATAAGAGGGTGCATTGCGTGCTTGTGGGAGTCATTACAAAATCCAATCGAGCTGGGAATTGCTGACTCACACCTGGAGCTGCTTTATTTGCAAGCCGGAAGATGAGAGCTGAATTTGAAAGCCCAGGAGAAAATTTGAGCATAAAAAGCTGTTTTGAATAACAGCCATTTTGGGATCTGGAGATCCAAGGGTCGCCCTCCATGCACCGTGGTTCCTCTCCCTGAATTCCTCTCTCACCTTCCTCAGGACTCTGCGGCCCAGGGTGCTGGGATGGGCATCTTCACCTGGCTTTCTCCCTGGACCGGAAATGTTTTAAGTGTGGCAGGTGATACTTACCCTTCCCAATGTACAGAGGGAGTGGGGGGTCTGGGTGCTCTTTGGGGCTATTCTCTATGTTTTGGGAACTTGGTATTCTCAGATTCCTGGCTGACTGGTTTCACATCACAATTATATGAAGGCCCAGAGATTAAGAGGCACTGCAGCCTGAGTGGCATTTCCACACAGAGGGAAGCGGGCGGCTCCCGTAGGTGACCATGTGTGTGTAGCTTACAGAGGATGAGGGGGGAGGCTTGTGCCGTAGGCCAGGAGAGGTTGGATGAGGCACTCCATCTGAAGGGGGGGTGTTCACCTTGAAATTGAGTAATTTTTTTTCCTTTTCTATTCACTAGTAAGGGGGCAAGGTAGCCCATGCCTGGTCCGCTGGAGGGACAACCCCCATGACTTTTTAGCCATTAAGTCCAGTGCTAGCCTTTCTGGTCTCACGTTTCTCATCTGTGTATAAAACCCACCTCACAGTGTGTTGGAATCAAACGCATTCGACATCTGATACACATTGGATTGATTGTATATAATGTACAGAGCACTTGCTCTTCTACATCTAGTGACGGTAAATAGGAGACAGTCTCTGACCTTGGGGACCAAGCCCAGGGCCTGCCACTGGGAGATATTCACAGAATCTGTGTTTCCCTTCCTTCCCAAAGGAGACTGGCTTTATGTTGAAATTTTCTTTATGCATTGGCTAGGAGAAATTTTATTGTGGTGCTTATGTGCCCTGAATAATTTTCAATGACTTACAAAGTTATAATTCAGAGAGTAATTGGTTCTGAGAGAATATGCATAATCATATCAAAATGTGTTTTTCCCACCATTTGTAGCTTTTTGACAAATTACCAGGAGCCTCATACCTAATATGCTCAATGCTTGTGAGCTATGAGTATGGGAGTGGTGAGTTGAGTACCCAGTGTGCACGCATCCACTTCCCACCTCCTTTACCCGTGACAGACATCACTAGTCAATCGGAATCATAGTCGGCACACTACGCCAAGTAGTCGTTACTAACCGTCTACAGTCAGTGTCAGAGATATTCTTTATCATCCTGGCAAAGTAACATTTTGATGAAAGCAGCATGGTTCTTCCTGCAGAGGACAGACTGGCCCCCTGTACAGTGGCCATACTTTTGTGAATTTTATTTCCAGTGATGTTGGAGCTTGTCCTTCCTTCAGGAATAAGGATGGAGAAACTTCAAGCCACTTACCTAATGGAATAATATATGTGTTCTACTTCTGTTGTCTGTCGAAACCTGAAACTCACTCTTTAACCATAAGCCAGAGCTACATAAGAAAATGTCCCATGTCCCCTCACAATAATGTGATCCCTATTTTAGAGATGAGAAAACTGAGTCACATAGAAGATACATAACCAGGCCAAGAGCACACAGCTAGAATGGTTGTCTGATCCTCTAGAGTCCGTGGTCTTACCCACTGCATGATGTGTGATCATCCTAAATTTTCATTCTATTTGGATAGATTAATGGTAACAGTTCCTTGCTAGGTAGAGCAGGGATGATTCCAAACTTTTATAATGATGGGAAGGTAACAAAATTGGGAACCAGAAGCTTAGAGGAGGTTTAAATCTCAAAGTGATGTCTTTCCTTTTGTATCTTGGATGGGTCAATAAATAAACATGATACAAACACAAAGCAATAAGCAAACAAAAGAAAATAAAAACAATAAATGTTTGTGCCTCTTGAAAATGTTTTTTTTCAGGCAAAACACCAAAGACCTTTTTGTTGTAAAGTCCAGGAATCTTCTGTGTGAGCCCCACATGTGTACTTTGATTGGAAATACCCCATCTCCTGGGTTTGCATGGTCCTAGCTTAATGGACTGCACATCAGTTGCTTTTTGAGGAACAGAAATTTCAGGCTTGGCCATCGGTCCTTGAGTCAGCACATCGAGCTTTGTGTCAATTAGCTCCTCCCCCCATCTTTATGGTATGGCCTTTCCTGTAATTACAGTCAAGATCCTATAGCCGGAGGAAGGCCTGTCAGTTGAGTAAGAGGCTGATGTCCATTGCACGGTGACAGCCCATTCTGAGGGTTTTAGGCCTGTCCTTAGAGAGGCTTGTTATTTCCTCCTTAGGTACTTTGCTGCAACCCAGTTCACCACCATCAGATGAATGGAGGTGTCTTACTCCGTGGCTGAACCCAGGAGGTCAAGCCCTTCGGACATGACGTACTACAAAGTGGAGATGCTTCATTGATTTGTAGTTTTTAAATTAAAAATTATTATTTAATATGCATCTGTGTGCTCATAGGAAAAGATCTAGAAAGATTAGTAGCAGACAGTTCATTGCATTTTACCCTGGGGGAGTGGGTTTGGGTAGGAAGTCATAGAAAGATGGTCATGTGTTACTTTGGACCAATCTGTCCTTTTTTTTTATTTTTAATTTTTGTTTTCAGTGAGCATGGACTACTTTTATAACTTCAAATTACTATGTAGGCAACGAATCAAAATCAATAAATTTATTTCTAATTATCAGAGATTCCCTAAGCGAGGAAAATCTTAAGTGGACAACCACAGTCTTCTAAACACCTGAAGTGGTGCCTTATGCTGAATTATGGATTTTCATTTTTTGCTCTAGAATTTTTGGATGATTAGACTTGTACTTCTTTTTGACTGTTTTCCACATGATGCTGTTTGGCTTCTCTGACTGCCTTCCTTCCCCACTCGCCACCTTGTTTTCTCCGGATCCCCTGCGTCTCCGTTCCTGTCCCATCTTCCTGTCACTCTTGACTGCTTGAAACATGACGTCTGTCCTCAGAAGGCAAGACTGTTCCCTCCTCCCGTTCATTTTTTATTTTTCTGTTGCTTAAAAAATCAGACGTGTGTTGGCGGTCATCACTGGCATTCTACCTTTTTAAAGTTATAGGCAAGTACCAAATTGGCAAAGCGTGTAGAAAAGTCCCTGAAGGTGTCCTTGTGGTATGTGACCTTACCGGAGAATTTCATATCTATGATGAACTGGAAGTGGAATCTAAGGGAGCAGTCATGTATGTGAGTAGGTGGTTGCCATTGTGTGGTTCTTTTCCCTAACTTGGACACTATCATAATGTCAGAGATGTCTGTCCCAGTCAGGGACTATTGCATCTCCATGGGCGTGTTTCGGTGAATGGATTTATTGCTTTCTTTAGTGCATGTGGTCATGCAGGCAAGGATGCATTCTACACCCCCAGGTTTCTGGTTTGCCCCTTATATCAGGAGCCCCTTTGGACCATACTGCTGACAGCTCATTATATAAGGCCAAAATATTAGCTTTCTTATTATGAGTTTGTAATTGCTGAAACCAGGGGTATGGGAAGCATGTTGAGGGACAGGCCCAAGATGTGGACAGCTCACTCCAGCTTCCCTGAAACACCTTTTGCCATCTGCATGGAGGGAGAGGGGTAACTGCTGAAGACAGGCGCCCTTGCTCATCTCCCTTCCTGTTCTTTCAAGCCACCCAGAGAAGAATGAAATACCAAGAGATCAAGGGGGTTACATTTGGCCAAGATGTTAGTGGCAGACTGGAAGAAGGTTGGAAGGGAACTGTGGAGTGTTGGATGCTAAGGCCTGAAGCCCTCTGTTAAATGTTTATCTCAGTGAAACATAATAGATGACCCTCTGTTAGGTGCTTTTCTACTCAGGCTCGGAGTGGTGGTGTTTGGTGAGACTCAAAGGTAAATGCCCATGTGGAAATTGACCAAACGAGTCCATAACAGGATAAGTCCACAAGAAGTGCCCATTTTTTGCTCTGGTACTAGCTTTTCTTCCAATTTTATTCAGAATTTGTTCTTTTCCTATTTCACACCATATATAAAAATCAACTCATAATGAAATAAAGACTTAAACACAAGACCTGAGACTGTAAACTATTATACTAGAAGAAAACACAGGGGAAAAGCTCCAAGACATTGGCCTGGGCAATGATTTTTTTTAGGATATGAACCCAAAAGCAGAGGCAACAAAAGCAAAAATAGACAACTGGGATTACGTCAATCTAAAAAGCTTCTGCACAGAAAGAAAACAATGAATAAAGTGAAGAGACAACCTAAGGAATGGGAAAAAAATATTTGCAAACCATACATCTGATAAGGGGTTAATATCCAAAATATATAAACAATTCAGTAACAAGAAAACAAAGAACCTGATTAAAAAATGGGCCTGCACAAACATTAAGAAGACACACAGATGGCCAACAGGTATTAATATATGAAAACATGCTCAACAGCACTAATCACCAGGGAAATGTAAGCTAAAACCACAGTGAGATATCACCTCACACCTGTTAGAATGATTGTTATCAAAAAGATGAAAGATAGCAAGTGTTGGTGAGGATGTGGAAAAAAGAGAACCCTTGCACACTATTCACGGGAGTGTAAATTAGTACAGCCATGATGGAAAACAGTATGGAGGGACCTCAAAATATTAAAAATAGAACTACCATAAGATGCAGCAATCCTGCTACTGGGTATATATCCAAAGGAAATGAAATCAGTAAGTCAAAAAGATACCTGCACTGCCATGTTTATTGCAGCAGCATTTTCACAAGAGCCAAGATTTGGAATCAACTTAAGTGTCCATCAAGGGGTGAATAGTTAACAGATACATGGTCTAGATACACAATAGAGTACTAGTCAGTCTTCAAAAGGTAGGAAATCCTGACGTTTGTGACAATAATGATGAGCCTAGAGAATGTTACATTAAGGTGAAATAAGCCAGGCACAGAAACACAAATCTACATGATCCCACTTACACGTGAATCTATTCATAAAAAAGTTGAACTCACAGAAGCAGAGTAGAATGGTGGTCGCCAGGGGCTGGGGGCGTGGACAGGGGGAGGTTGGAGAAATGTTGGTCAAAGGATACCAAATTTCAGTTAGGATGAGTAAATTCAAGAGAACTGTTGTGCAATATGGTGACTGTAGTTAATAACAAGGTATCGTATACTTGAAAATTGATAAGAGAATAGATTTTAAGTGTTCACACAAAGAGGTGAGCATGGGATGTAATGTATGTGTTAATTAGCTCAATTTATTCATTCTACAATCTATATATATTTTAAAACATCATGTTGTAACCATGAATATAAATATTTTTATCTATTAAAAATTAAAAGAAGCAATGAGAAAAAAAAATTTATTTTTTCCAAGTTTTTTTTTTTCATTTTTAAAAATAGACATCTCTTAGTGTAGTTTTAGATTCGCAGCCAAATTGAGTGGAAGATGCAGACATTTTTTTTTTTGTATACTCCTGGCCCCCACATGCAGACGCCTCCCTCACTATCAACGTCCCCCACGAGGGTGGTACGTTTGTCATCATGGATGAATCTACAATGACGCATCATTATCAGCCAAAGTCCACATTAGGGTTCAGCCTTGGTGTTGGGCATTCCGTGGGTTTGGACAAATGTATGATAACATACGCCCACCATTATGGTGTCACACAGTAGTTTCACTGCCCTGAAAATCTTCTCTGCTGTACCTTGTCATCCCACCATCCCCCCGAGCCCCTGGCAACCAGTGGATCCTTTTAATGTCTCCATAGCTTGCCTTTTCCAGAATGTCTCATAGCTGGAATTATACAGGATACAGCCTTTTCAGATTGGTTTCTTTCTCTTAGTAATTTGCATTTAAGTTTCCTCCAGGTCTTTTCACAGCTTGATAACTCCTTTTCCACACTGACTAATACTCTACTGTCTGGATGCACCACACTTTATTTATCCATTCACCTAGTGAAGGTTGTCCTAGTTGCTTCCAAGTTTGGGCAATTACGAAAAAAGCTGTTATAAACATCCGGGTGCAGGTTTCTGTGTGGACATACGTTTTCAACTTATTTGGGTAAATCCCGAGGAGTGTAATTCCTGGATCATACTGTAAGAGTGTGTGTAATTTTGAAAGGAGCTGCCAAACTGTCTTGTAAAACAGTTTTACTATTTTGCATTCCCACCAGCAATGAATGAGAGTTCCCATTGCTCTGTATTCTTTTTTAAAATTATTTTATTATTATTTTTTTAGAGACAGGGTCTTTCTCTGTCTGCTGGGGTACGGTGGAGTAAAGCTCACTGCAGCCCAAACTCTTGGGCTCACGCAGTCCTTCCGCCTCAGCCTCTCTAGTAGCTGGGACTAGAGGTGTGTGCTGCCACGCCTGGCTAATTTTTTACTTTCATATTTTGGAGAGACAGGGTCTTGCTGTGTTGCCCTTGCTGGTTTTGAACTCCTGGCCTCAAGCGATCCTCCCACCTCAGCCTCCCAAACTGCGAGGATTACAGGTGTGAGCCACCGTGCCTGACCTGCCCCATATTCTTGCCAGCATTGGGTGTTGTCAGTGTTTTGGATTTTTTTCATTCTAATAGGTGTGTAGTTGCTTCACCAAGATTTGTTTTTAATTGTAATTCTTTCATGAGGCACATTTACCTTGAAGAAAGAAAGGAGGTAAATGGAGAAGCTTGTTTATTTACCTCTAAGTCAAGCATGTATCTATAGGCAACCTGACAGTTTGGACTCCTGAGTACACTGGACTCTTCCCCTGGCGACACCTTACCGTAACTGCTGGCCATTAGCAGAAACCTGGGAAAAGGCAACAGCTCCCAGGTCTCAGTTTATAAGTTCTTTATTCATGACGCCAAATAATTTTAAGCTGTGAGTTTGTTTAGCAGTCATACCAATGACACTAATTATGGAAATAGTAAATGGGCATTATGGTAACTGGTTTGTGAAGATAAATAGTATATTTATATCACCCTCCCAACACCGAGCATTATTGTATGTTTAATACTTGTTTGATTAGATCTAAGCAGTCTTCATGGTTAGAAGTATACTTCAAAGTGTAGACTCTCAGCACTACTTTACAGGGACAGTGGCTGGGTCTGGAGATGTCACCCTTGACTGTTTCTCACAGTGAGAGGCTGTGCTGTTTTATCTCAAAAAATATCTAAATAAAAGGTAGACTAATTATATGCTGGAGGTACCCTACTTATAAAATAAACAAACACACACCATGTTTTTAAGGGAATTTGATATTTTAAAGAAAACATCAAGGTTGTCACCTTGAAGGAAAAAAGAAAAAATGTTGTTAGACATCTTATAGCATATTTTGTGGTTTATTCTTCTTTGTAAATTTTGCACTGCACTTAATGGGGCTCACTCTAGTGCTCTCAGAGTTTATGGGAGTGGGGAGTAGAGGAGACACGTCTCTTCCCCCACCCCTGCCCCACCTAGGGGCAAGGTTTTCAGGAGGAGCCCCCTTTTCCAAACCACCTGTGCCCTGCTCACAAAGGTTGTGATAGAATAAAACTCTTCCCACTGAGAAACACGAAGCATAGTGCTGTTAATGGGGAGGGAAGGATGTAAATACAGAAAGGGCTGCACAGCTTTGGCCTAAAGGGAAAGTAGCTACACGCAAAAAATTGGGAGCTTTTCATAAGAAGAAGAATTCAGAAGGGACATTGTATAGTTTTACTGATTCTGTAAAAGAGAGTGGTGGCATTTATTTAGGGCAATTCCACATTCTTTTTTTCTTAAATATAAATGCAACTTCCTCGGTTGTCTCTCCTTTGTTGGCATTGAGAGGTAAGCACAATAATGATGAGTTAGGATGGAAAATTATGAGGGCTGAAGGAATACTTCTGAAGACTTTTAGTCTGTTAACTACATGAGGCTTCTTAATAGTTTGGCTTAAGGCAAAAATGATTTTATTTTAGTTTCATCATTGTTGAGTCAATAATTAACTGAGTTTGATTAAAACTGAATTTTCCTAAGTATAAAAACCAACTGGGCCCTTCTCCTTTCATGCGAAAATGGTGACAGCGCTTGTCTCAAGTTGAAGGTGTCCAGGCTGCACCTACCTAAGCAAGATGACTTTGGCGGGGCAGCAACAAGCAAGATATTCTTTTGCACCTGGCCTTGCCCCTGTGGCAGGGTGGCACACATACTTGGCAGTTTTTCTGGGTGGGGTTGGCCCATGGGAGAACCCCTGGAAGTCGACCAGCCCCTTTGTAGTAGTCCTTTATTTTTCTTTGGTTCCTGTTCCAGCTCTTCTTTTTACCTTAGTTACCCTTTCTAAATGGTCAGGTGGGACTCTGGGGGATTTCCTGTCCTTAGAGACTGTCAGTGACCACACATCACTCATCAGCTGTCTTCCGGGCCCACGGTGCTGGGTGGTGGAAAGGCTTCCTGCCTCGTGGCTCAGGGCTCCTCCGCCAGCTCCCAGTAGAGCAGCTTGTACCATATGGTAACTATTTGTGCATTTGACTCTCTTCCCTACTAGGCTTCGACTCCTCAAGGGTAAGGAACAGGCCTTGTTTTTCATCTGTAGCTCCAGTATTCAGCACAGCACTTGACACTAGCCTGTGTAAAATACACCCATGGAATTCGTTTGTGGAAAAAACGAGGTCAGGGCTACGTGGGTCCCATTGTCTCTGGATGCTGAGAACACTAATTTCATGCCGTGGGACCCCTCCCTTACAGTCCATCTTTCTGTGCTATAAATAGACATCCCCAGTTTTGGCTAGCTAGGATTAAGTAGTAATGCTCCTTACCATTTTGAGGCCTCACTGCTTTGAGTCTTTTAAGAAAGAGGTAAGAGGGGATGGGGAGGAAGTGGGTCAAAACCTGATTTGTGCGTGGGGATAAAAGAAAAAAAACAGAACAACTCGACAAAACAGAAAGCAGGCAGGAACAGCCGTAAGCACACGTAGAGGGTGTTGGTGTGTGCTGCCGCTGCAGGAGCTCACTTTGAACCAAGTGTAGCTTTTTGGTGTAGGATTTAGCCAGCCCAGGTGTGCTACGACTTACAGTCAAGGCAATACTATTAGTAATTGTGCGGGCGACTGCGTGCAGTCAGGAAAGGTGGGGCTTTAAAATAAAACAGAAGGTATGGACTGTTTGGCATGTGCCGTGGGTGTTAAGTCTCCCTCCCGGTTGCCAAGATTAAATTGAATTATTCCCACTGTCCTTCACCCTGACGCTGCACAAAATGTAGCCAACATTTTCGCCTTTGTTCCTCCCATCCTTTCCCTCTTTCTGTTCTTTCCCCCTTCATCTACCATTTTTTCCCCATCCTTTTTCTCTTCCACGCTGCATGCTGCCACACTGAGTCGACCATGGTGGCGTTACACCACGGGTCAAGATAGACCTGTAGGCAAGTATGAAAACCGGGCCAGAGCGTGCAAACGGCAGCTGCTGCTGCAACCCCTGGCTGAGACCTCGGCAGCATTTTCCTATGACTGGGGGTGGCTGGATGACTCATTACAACGTATAAAACGGGGGGCCCAGTTTGGGTGTCATCTTGATTATTCCACACAGTCTTCCAGCTGGACTAGCTTTTCGGGAACACATGTATGTTTGTGCTGGAAGCCCCAGTAATATCATTTAATCCAAAAGCTTTTTTCTATGATGAATTATTCAGGCAATGTTTTCCAAAACTGTCATTGATCAGTACACACCCAGAGAGCAGGTACAACCGTGCCTGTGCTGGGCCTGCGAGGAGTCGATATTTTCTGGCTCAAAAAAGTTCCAAAAGGAAGAATTCAAAGCCAGTGTGTCTCTTTCTCTGGGCAGCAAAGTAACACAGGTACCACACTTAGGTTTGCTTATGTTTAGCTTGGATTAAAACCCAGGCAGAGAAATATGCTTAGCCTTGCTGGGGTGGAGGTGGGGGAGGCTATTATTCTTAGGCATTCAACAGTGAAGAATGTTGGGCAGGACAGAGGGTCAGCTGAACAGTAGGGATTCAAGTTCTCAGTTAATGCACACAAAATTGTGAACTTTGAACATAAACGTCTTCACTGCGATACACTGTCCCCCCCCTTTTTTATTAATGAAACCAATTTTTGGAACAGTGCCTGCCTGTTGTAAAAAAGCAGACAAGTTGGTTCAGATATCTTTGTGTAAACATTTTGTCATTGTTTGTGAAAATCATCAGGCGGACAGCTCAAGATGACCACCTTTCGCCTGCTGCAGCAGCACATAGGTATCTGTGAAGCTTTAGAAGTCAAGAATGCTGGCTCCCATTTCACCTGGCTTTTCCTTATAATTGTACCCTAGTGTTTTTGCTGGCTCTCTCCCAAACGGTGGTCCTCAGCTTGGGCTGTACATTAGAATCACCTGAGAGAGTCTTTTAAACCAGTGACCCCCCCCAGGCTAATTGAATTGGGATCTCTGGTGGGGGAGGATGTTGGGTTGGGGGTGGCAGTGAAGGATGAAAACCACTGTAATCCAAAGTGCCCATCGTCCAATTTTGGGTCTGGGGGAAGAGATACTTCTTCCCAAAACTTATGTAGAAGGTTTCTGGGAGTGTGGAGCTGAGTCACGTCCCCTTTGCAAAAGTGATACTGGGATTCCCGTCTGACTCAGAGTTTTAGCAAACTTCTCTGGAGGCTGATACTGTTCCCTTCTTCCTGTCCTTGTCCTCCTTCATCCAGGGACACGTCCATTGGAGCTTTGCAGGGCTGTCTGCCCGTAGACCTCCAATATCCGTTTTATTTTCATTAACAGCTTTATTGATATATAATGCACCTACCATATAATTCATCCATTTAGAGAGTACAATTCAATGGCTTTTAGTATATTCACAGAGTTGTGCATCTACCACCACAATTGCTTTTAGAACATTTTCATCAGGCCAAGAAGATACCACTTAGTCAGCACCCCAGTTGCCCCCTCTGCCCAGACCCTGGCAACCTCTAATCTACTTTCTGTCACTATGGATTTGCCTATTCTGGGCATTTCATATAAATAGAATCATGTAATACATGGACGGTACTTTGGTACTTTGTGTGTTTGGTTTCTTTCACTTAGCATCATGTTTTCAAAGTTTATCCCTGTTACAATGTATATCAGTACTTTGTTTCTTTTTATGGCTAAATAATATTTCACGGAATGGATAGACCACATTTTGTTCATCCATTCATCAGTCCCTGGACATTTGGGTTGTTTCCACTTTGTGGCTACTATAAATAATACTGCTATGTACAAGTTTTAGTGTGGACTTCTATTTTCATTCCAATATCCTTTTATGGCACGTCTTGGCAGTGACGTCTGTGACATTAGGGAAGTGTCTTGAAATGTTTTGCATCAGAAATAAGTCATTATTGCCAAAGAAGGCAGCTTTGAAAGAGGGGACCAGCATACTCGCCTGACTTTCTCACTCTATACCTACTGTATGACCTTGAACTGTCCACGGCTCAGCTTCTCCTAGGAGAAACAGGAATTCAACGTCAGTTCCTGTCCTGGGCCTCCCTGCTTCCAGCGATAGCAAGAGGTAAAACGAGAGGCTTTCTGGGAAAGGAAAGTGCTGCAATCTTTGATTACTACAAGGCGTCCGTATTGTTTGTATGATTAATGGGTCCACATTTCAAACGTTCCCATTTAACACATTTGAGCCTTCTAACAACATTGCCTTTCATGTGTTGCTGACTGTTTTTGAGATTTATGAGGCCTAACTCGCAAATGATGTGTGTCTGGATTAAGGGAACCTGAGATTCTCTATTTATGTCTGACCCGAGGAAATTCCCTTTAAGCTGCTTATCAGAGGTGCGTGCTGAGAGCGTGATGGGAAGGTGGAGTCCTCAGTGCCCCGGTAAGATCTGGAATCTGCTCTCATTCCATCTTAACTGAGCTGAAAATAAGCTAACCAGACCCTCAGGTCCACCTGTAAGTATCTGCAGATCGTTCCACTTTCGTAAATTTAGTTTAAAAAATACATATGCTGCAATTCCAATTTTTCTTAGCACACTCCAAGTCTTCAGTGTGGGATTCAAGTATAATTCCTTATTGTTTTAAAAAAAAAGTTTGATCAAGGTGATTTTTATAAACTAAGTGCACCTTTAAATTCAATAACAGCAAAGCAACTCTTTATATTCCATATAAAAGCACCATCCCTGTGCCGTGATCTTTGTCTTTGCATTTTTAAAACTGAAAGAAAATTTCCACACCGTTAAAAACAAGGTTTCTCTTAAAAATATTCACAGGGTGCAGAAACACTTACATATGTTTAAGTATTTTTTTCACCACCAGGGGGCATTGTGGTTTGACTGTCCATTTAAACAGCCTGCGTTCTATCAGTTTACCCAGAAAATAGAAGGCCTAGGAGTGTTTCTGATTCCTTCCAAGAAGGAATCATATCTGGAAGGGAACAGATGTCGATTCTTTTTGCTCACTAGCAAACAGTAGTGTTGTCAAATTTGCTAAACTTAGCCAGTTGAAGATTAACATGCAATATATAATATGCATGTGCCTAAGTGTACAATAAATAGTAAATCACATTTTTATGCTTTCTCTGAACTTGAAGCTGAAAGTTATTTTTTTTTTATTCCCTGGGTGTGATGAAATAAATAACATTCAAATACATTTTAAAGATGTCAGGGAAAAAAAGTGCTTGGCAACTGTGTTTGATAGATTTCTTTTATGATTAATTCTCCTATTAAGTTTTAATGACTTTAAAGATATAAAGGTAGAAACCACAATAGGTGAAACAAAACTAAATAGGTTATAGAAATGCATCTGTGGTAAATGAAATCATTTTGAAGAATTATTAGAAGAGTTTTGGCAAGTCTAGAGAGTAAAGCATCCCTGAAGAGGGGGAAAAGTTTAAAAACGGTGAACTATAGAAGATTGTTTTTCTTAAAGAAAATATTATAAGAAAGGTACTCTTCTAAGAGTCACATATGTAGATTAAATCATTTTATGAACCAGCATTTACTAGCAAGTTTGATCTCTTAGAATGCATTTGTCCATTTCAGATTTTTAAGGATCCTTATACAAATTTTCTAGTATTTCTCAGTTTCTTCTCATAGTTTTCTTCCTGCGTTCCTGTGGTATGGAAAGCACATTGCTGCTTTGTTGTTTTATAAATGCTGAAATGACTGGCTTTTCCCAGAAGTAGGAATCGTGGTGACGGTGTTTTAGTGCGACTATCTTTTTTTTCTCCTATAGCACCCAGAATTTATGAACTATGACTCAGTTTATCCTGACAACATTACTGTGAATCAGGGAGGGTGGAAGAATTAATTCCAGTTTCCAAATAGCAAAAGTGAGGCTTGTTGTGGGGCTTGGAGTCTTGCCCCAGATGCGTGAAACCTCCTCATCTGCGGGCTGAATCCGGAGCGTACACATTCGTGCTTGGGGCTCTATGTGGTAGGCACAGCTGGATTGTTTACTTTCTAGAACATCTCAACTCAAGTTGTTCAGCTGAGCAGTTTAGAAACCAAACACACATTAATTAATATGAATAAGAACTTGGAAGAGTCTCAGGACCCCTAGAAGAAGAATGCATAAATATATATGTTTTTGTAAATGCTTATGTATATGCCTTTGTGACAGAACGGAGGTACACGGTGTATTTTACACAATTCCTTCTCCACTATGGGCTATTACTGTTCCTGAATTTTTCTGAGCCCCCAAAGCATAAAAGGTTCAGAACATTCATAATTCATACCAGGCAGCCCCCCACTCTTTAGAACTTTAAATCTAAAGCCTTTTAGATACACAGAACTTATTTTTGAACACTGTGGGCCATCCCAAATGAATTCTGATTCTCAGCCTCTAAAATGCCTGGAGTGAGAAAACAGAGAATATTGTGCCTTTCTGTTTATATTATTTCATACTGAGTCGACATACTCGCCAAGAGTCTGAGGCAGGCCCTGGCTTGACAATGCCTTATTTAACTAGCCTAGTTTCTAGAATCCAGTCAGGGTCCACCATGCCCTCTGAGCTGGAAGAGACTAGAGAAAATACAGCTAATCCATTTCCTCCCTGAAAATCATCTTTTTTTTTTAGGGACTAGTACATAGATTTGGCCTGGGCAGCCCAGGAACGTGGTCCAATGCCGGATACCTGGATACTGCCGAGCTCCAGAGAATTGCCGGGCTGTAGGGCTCAGTGACGGGCCTCTTGGGCCCAAGCAACCTCACCAAAAAATAAGGCTCCTAGTTTGCTCCAAACTCAGGAAATTGCTGGGAAGTATGGTTAGCAACGCCCTCATTCCAGTCCTGGCCGTGTCTCTGGGCACTCGCTAGCACACGGAGCACACAGGCTTAAGGCTGGAAGAAACCCCAAGCATTTGGCCAAGAAGAGGCAACTAGTTCCAGCTGGCCCATGTACTACACTTTAAAAATTACCCAGATGAACTGATTTTGTAGAGCGAGTGGGTGGAGAGGACTCCAGGGCCACGGAGGAAGATTTGGCCTTTCTCTCCCTAATCCTGAGCGATGTGATTTGGAGGGAGAAGCATAGGGTTGGCTCTGCAAACCACATTTCCTTGGCTGAGCTCCAGAGGAGAGAAATGATCCTGCAGGAAGGCACGCCATCCCTGGTCAGCCCCCTTCAGGCCTCCTTACTACTGGGTCTTCTGCTGAGCATCAAGTTGGTCTGTGCCCAAGAGATATTAGTTTGGCCAACAGGGACTGCCTAGAGAGGGAAGGAACAGCAGGCTCCAAGTTTTGGGGTAGTGGCTTCTGTGGACGTGAAAAGACTACATCAGAAATAGGAGGCATCCCTCCAAGCATAACTTGGCCTCCCTGTTCTCCCTGTGGACAGGCAGGCCGTGTTCTCTTGGCCCAGTGCCCGAGCGTGTTCTTGGCACACGCCAACATTCTATATCACTTTTGCCTCAGAAACGAGGCTGGTCAGTGACTTAGCCACTCTATGAAAATGGAGAGGAGAGCTCATGTACTCATAACATTTCATTTTCACCCAAGAAAGAGAAGAAAAAATAAAAGAGAGCCTGAGGGTTCTTGTTCTTGATTCCTTCCACCCCCAGAAGGTATATCCAGATTCTCCAAAAATACATCTACCCGCTCAAATGTTTATTGGCCAGTGAGAGACCATATGCCCCTTTTCCGCACCTGCCTTGTGCCTGGATTCAGTGATACAGCATCCGCTAGGTGGGGAGAGCTTTAGAGTGTAGGCTGTTGGAGGTTCTGTGTCGATTAATTATTACTTACCCAGGGCCTGTTTTGTGCTAAGCTTGAGTTTTTTCAGGCTCAGATCCCTTCTAATCTGTGCTGCTGTTGTAAACACTGGAGAAGCAAGATGTTCAAGCAAGGGCAACGTTATCGCAAATAAACTGATAGTCATAGCGTCCTTTTATTCATTTAGCCAACAGAGAGCAAACAAAAAGAGTCAGAATCTGGAATATATTGAGGATACAGAACATGAGCAACTCCTATGTGTCGACTATTTTTTAAAGATAAGATTAACACTAACATATAAACATAAATATAAATATATATATTTTTTCTGGCCAAGCACCATAGATTAGATTTCACATTCAAAATGTAAGTTGTGCCTAGGAAACATCAAGGTTGACTTTAAGCAACTGACCCTCAGGGATAAAAATAAAAAGGAAAAAGGAAACAAACAAACCGTGTTACTGACAAAACGATAGAATATTCTAGTTTATATCTCCCAGATATTTTACAGCCCTGGAATTTCCAGGGAACACTTTAGAATACTTCTAGTCTGGTTGGTCCATAAAAAGCTGTCTGTGGTTTTATATTTTGAAAATACATGCAGAGAAGTCCACAGCATGTCATATGAGGTATCTTATCCTTGGGGAAATAGGCACACAACATCGGTGTCACACACATACCACCCCCACATTCGACATCCTTTGAGAAATGCCTTGGTCCCGTCTCTAGCCAGATCAGTATCACACCTCTTGGTACGTGCACTTAACCATTCAGGACATGTTTGCGTTCTAATATGGTAGAGGAGGAGACATAGTCTTGCTGTGCGAACGTGTGCTGATGCTGCTCGGTGCTGCCAGGAGAGCAGAGCCATTCCCAGCATCTCCCCTCGGTTAATAAGGTGTGGAAGAGTCTCTGAATTTGCACCTGTTTAGACTAAACAAAAATGACACTGCTGTCTGACAGCAGGACATGGCTAATTGCTTTGTAGAACTGGGTTGGTTAACCTGGCCTTGACATCAGGGTGTCTCTATGTTTTCTAGACTCCACACCCAACCCTTATTCTAGTTTTTATTTCTCAAACCAGTTTTTTGTCTCAGAAATGACAGCAAATGATTCAGAGCACGATGATGTTGCTTATCTCTGATAAGTAATTGAAAGCTGACCGTGCCCTCCGTTTCAAAGGAACAGAAGCAACGCTGGTGATCCCAGGGAAGGAGGCAGGAAGCGGAGCATGTATGCTGCAAGCCCACTGCTATCTGCACATCTGAGCATGGGGACTGTAGCCAATCGATCACTCTCCACAACGCTGGCCTCACGGCTTAGGGTGCCCCCGTCAGAAGGGGTGAATGCTGTTCCCTTTCTCTCCTTTGTCTTTGTCACACCTACCAACTCTTCTCAGGAACTGCAGATATTTAATTATCTTCTACTGCTACATATGGATCGTGGATTGGCTGTCTGTGTTCAAAAGTATTTCCTTCTCTAGGAAAATAGCAAGGAGATTTTGCCAACACGATCCCCTGTTAAAGGGTGCGCAGGCACGCACATGTGTGTGTGCATACCTGTGTGCTCTTGCACGGTGGGCACTGTTTGCAGTGTGCAGTTTAGCCCTCCCCTCAGGTTGACATGGGACAGGACAAAAGCTTTCTACTTCCTAGCCATTTTGCCACATTTAGCTATTATCTATGCTCTTGAGTTACCTAGATCTATTGTGTCCATATGGTGGGAATACTCTTGAATGGTGTGCAACTGCAAAGACTCCCCAGCCCTGTATTCAAGGATATCACCTTGGTAGACTGAAAGTAGCCATGGTGGGAATATTTACACCATGGAAATAGGCAAAAACTGCAACTCAAGGTTTGATTGTTTTGTTTATATTGTCTTGACTTATAAAATGATTGCAATGTTATCAATGCAGATTAAATTGAAGAGTAGCATGCCTATAGCCATTACATTATGAATAGTATAAAAATTGAGGAAATATTCCTTCAGTGTCCTAAAAAACCTATTATCCGTCTTACTGATTCACTTAAATGTATGAAGTGATACTCACATGAAACTGCACTTACTCATCAACTGCAACCATAACTTAGCTGTGGATACAAGAGTTTGGCACAAATCAATGAAACCATTCAGTGAGAATCAATTGGCTCTGTGGGATTTACAATAAAGAATATTGCATATTTTTATTTGTAAATTGTGTGCTATACATCCTTTATATCAGCAAAATATATAATAAACATATGTATGTATGTTTATTATTATTAAGTATTAAGTAATAAGTATTATTACACATACTTTCATTTTGGGAGAGCCAGTTGTTAAACATTACCAGAATACTGGCTTCACTTGAGATCTGCTAACGTGTGAGAATGTTTGAAGATTCATGACCTGTGCAACATGCCTGCTCCAGTGCCTGGCATGAAGCCACAAAGCCACAAAGATGGTGATTGTTGGTTGTAGGCAGTGTTTCCATCCAGTATCACAATCGGGGGAGCAAGATGACATGTGCCAACCCAGTGTGTCCAGCGGCAAACCCACCTGGCATAATGGGCTACTTAGTGTGCCTGGTTCAAACTGCATATCTGTAGTCCCAGGTGTTACTTTTCAGAGAGCAAAAATGCTTTATGGTTAGCAAATTGCAGGCTCTCCCCTTTCTCTGGATATTTATGGCCCCAACAGCTCGTACAAAAAGCAGGAAAAGGCAGAGGATGGCTGTCGTTAATGTAAAGGCAGCTAGTTACTGCCCCTGCCCCAGCACACACATTGTCTTCAAGTATAATAAGTGACCATTTCTGTCCCCTTAAATCGAGCCTTTTAGTGAAGTTTGCAGGGATGCCTTCTGTCCAGACACTCTGACCATCGAAGAAGGATTTGAAATCTTTTGAGAGCTCTGAAATGATGCACACCAGAAATATCCAGCCAAAACCAAAAAGGGAACAAGATGACACTTTGCCATCCTGTGGAAAAGGACCCAGGGACTTTGCAGAGCTCTAAGACGTTGCAGGCACATCTGATTTGAAGGTCATTCGTACTTCTGAGAGCCAGGCATCCTATCTCCCAAACCTGTTGCCTAAGAAATGCCCAGACCCTTTGAACAAAATGGTTTCAGAGTGATTACAGTACCTCCTCGCTTACATGTCCTATGTTTTTTGTTATTCTCATTGAGTACTGCATTCAGACAGAGGTTGCCAATAAAGTTTATCGTAGGAGCTAAGTGTCAATATCTGTAGTACCCCCCGCCTGGGGTGCTTGTAATTAAAATGCCACAGATAGTCTGGGAGAGGCATGAAAATTTGATGGCAAATTGATTTCAGGTTCATCTTGAAATTTGTCCTCAGCTGGACTCGATACTCCTGGCAGACGTGGGATGGCTTTTGTCAGAAGGGTCTGCTGGAATGAGACAGAGATGTCTTGATCTGAATATTAAATACAACATGCTGTTTATGACAGATTATCCGTTTAGTGCTAAAACATGCAGCTTCTTCTCTTTACGTGTTCTTCTCCATGGAGTGTGTGAGACAGGATCTCATAGGTCCACTTTACATATGAAAAGAAGTTGTGTAAAACTTGCTGGGCAGCAGAAGTAAAGAGTTTTAGAAACACTGGCTTCAAACACAGGGTGTTCTATCCAAGATTCTAAACTTAGAAATGCTACTTGCATCTAATTTAAGAAAGCTAGAAAAATAATGGTAGTCAATACAATATAATCAAGTATCATGGCCCTATGGTGTTTCCTCAGAATAGTGTATTACAGAAAAGGAAAAAGCCATATACATGGGGAAAAAAATCCCGATATTTAATATTATGAATTGCTGGTTCCTGTAAACTTGAATTTATGCATCACATTATAAAAGCCATTATCCTTATGCAGAAATGCACTATGATGATAATATAATTTTAAAAGTATGTTTGTTTTCAGAATTTAATTTGAAAGAGGTTTGAGGGAAAAATAATATTGAGTTTTGAGTGTTTCTAATTTTAAAAATGTGTTCAGTAGAATTAAACGTGTCCGAGAAAACCCATTTTATAATTTGAACTTATTTGGCAATTAATTGCATTTATTTAGAATTCAGTGCATGATGAGAAACAGGATTTAAAAGAGCAGTACTCAAATGGAGTCCATTCATTCATTCATTTAGCAAATATGAATTGAATCCCTACTATGTGCAGAGCAAAACTGGATGAGAAGACATTTCTAGGTGGGATTTCAATGAGACCCACATCCCAGGCTATCATGTCATTAAGGATGAGTGGTGTATAATTAATTTTTTCACAAGTGCTTGCACGACTGATGCCAAAATCTGCTCGACTGGCTTCTAAAGAAATGAAGATTAGTATTTCATTCCTTTGAAATAAAATTTTAAAATGGAAACAGAACAGTTCCTTCACTTCCGAATGTAGCCCTCTATTTGGAATTACTTGGAAGAATCTAGATTCACATCTAGCTCAATCTTACTTTTCAGGCAGTTGCGGGTATTAAGGCCCATCAGCGAAAAGAGCCCAGCATATGCTTGCAGGTCATCAAAGCTGCTCCTTTGCACATTCAGGAGATATTTATGGATCTTTTATTAGGACAGTTTTTATGGCCCAAGATTAAAAGTTAAAGTTAAATAGTAAAAGTAATGAACATGTGCCTTTGGAGGTTCCAACTGGTTTGTGTTTTCATTCCTTGCGTTTGTCATGGCCCATTGAATTTTGATGACAGCATTAAAAAAAAGAAAAAAGGAGCCTCAAATCATTTTTGGAAGGAGACAGGTTATGAATTGACAAATTAATAAAATAAATTGTACCTCAAAGATGCTAAATTATGTCTTCTGTATAAGTAGCAGGCTCTTCTTTTCAGATGTAGAATTAATTTGTGGCAGCTTTAACATTCTCAAGAAATACTGTGGGTAACATTCGATTTAATTATTTGGTCATAGGAAATAATTATCGAGATAGTGCATTGACAACCTTGGTGGGAATGTATGAGAGAAGGAATCAGTGGAAAATGACACTTTTTGAGGCTCATTCCAGGGGTAGGGAATATCTTTTCAAATATCTTATTGTAAGACTGTTCCTGCTGGGTAGGGACCTTGGGTTCAATTCAAAATGAAACTTCATTTTGTGATGAATCAATGATCCAGAGGAAGTAGTAAAATAGTAGCCTAGCCTCGAATATGAATTGCTTGTGAGTTCCACTGACATTTACTGACGCACAAAGGTAGGGGGAAAGGATTCTGTGGTCAAAATTATTTCAGAAATGCAGTACTTATCAGAGCCTTTGTATGTAAATGTCTCTTCTACCTGTCTAAGAAGAGGAAAGAATAGTATTTTCCAAACTTATATAACCACTTACCATACACCTCCATACTTTTTAATTTTATATTTATTTGGACCAGCCATTTGTGGGACACCCAGGGGATAGAAAAACAGGGCTTTCCAAATTTATATTACCACTTTGTCCCCACTTTTTTTTTTCCTTTTATCATATTGGGTGACCAGCCTTCTTTGGAACATCCACTGGGAAACTTTCTTTCCTCACATGAGTCTATTACAAGTCCTTGTTCACACAAAATTTGCAAATAATAATTGTATGACAAATTTTTCTCCATATAGTATTTTTTAAGAAACCTATTCTGTGAATAGAATTACTCAAAATCATCCAGCCCATAATATTGCTAACGTGTTTACAAAGACTTTTCTCTTTTGAGAGCCCTCAGATATCAGAAAAAAAGTTAGAGGGTGACTTTCAGATAAAGCAAGATAGTCCACCATTGTAAAAACAGCAGATTTTAATATCTCCTACTGCACTTGCTTTGACTCCCTCCTTTAGTAATTAGATAATTATGTATAATTAGCACATTAATTATGTGCAACAGCTGCAGTTGAGTGTATGTGTGTACGTGCGTACAACTGCTTGAAAACAGCTTGTGAGTTCACTATTAGGCCCATGAAATTTTTCTCCTTGGCATGTTTTCACTATTAATTTGCTTGACAAAGTATATATATTTTTTCTACATGTGGAGGTGAAAGCAGGGAACTAAAAAGTAACAAAGTTGATGATCCTAGTCTACTCAGGGCAGCCCTGGTAAATTTAGAGACAGCATCACCACCGTTCCTGTGGACTTTTGGCTCTAACAACAGCTTCCTTGTCGGATAAATGTACCAGATTCCTGCCTGTCCCAGGACCAGATAGTCAGGCATTGCTGATGAATTTTAAAAATGCATTTAGTGTTGGCAAAAGGCTTGCTATATATTATTAAGTGGAATAAGCAGTTTGAAAACAGAATGTACAGGGTTGTTTTCTGTTTATATAAAAATATAGGCATGGAAAAATAGATATACACAAATAATGTTACTATAAGTTGTCTGCCTGCCTCCCTTCTCTCAAAAAATTCTGATGAAATATCTGTTATGAACCACTCACCATTCAGGTACTAGGAATATAGCAGGAAGCAAGGTAGGACACTGTCTGTGTTTTAGAAATTATAGGCACTTTTGTCACTTACAGTATTTTTCTATAGTTGACCATTTTCTGAAATGAATTTGTCACTTTTATAATCGGGAAAAAAGTCTCAAATTTTGTGGGGGGCATTTATGATATCATAATTTCATGCTCAGCATAAGGCTGCGCTCGTAGTAGGAGCTCAGTGAACACTTACTGAATTAGATGGCGTATCTATATTTGAAAGCAACACTGAGATGAGATGCCAGCTCTTTTTATTTATTTATTTCTAATGATCTGTTTGGTGTGGCGATCATTTCCCGGGAAGTACCTGTGGAGGGATAAATGACTTGCACATCACCTGTGGACTTCTTTGGGGGAACTTCTGGTGGAGCCATGCAGGCTCTGGGTACCCATGTCTGAGATGAAGACTCAGGCAGTGCCCAGACGAGCTGGAAAGCTCTGTCAGTGCTCTCGAGTCCCGGTCTCCACCCGCAGCCGTTCCCTTCTGCACCTGCCTTTGCACCTGCCAGGCTCGTGCTGCTCCAGCCTGCCTGCTCAGCACTTCTGCAACAGTTTCTTCTGTAAGGGTGGCTTTGCAGAGGGTGGAAGGTCTTCCTCCAAATAAGTCCGCACATTCAGTTAAAAAAAGAAAAAAAAAAAAGAATAAGACTCTCCAATCTTGGCAACCTGGCGAAGTAGAAAGACACTCCTGATGATGAACCACCTTTGGCTGGCAAGAAATTTTTTTTGTGTGTTGTTAGGTTTTTCTCCTCCTTCTCCCTCTCCTTCTCCCTTTCCCCGTCCCCCCGCCCCTGCTTTCCTCCTGTTTGTTTCTCTTCCTTCCCCTCCCCTCTCCTCTCCTCTCTATTAATGTTTTCTCACAAATTAAGAGAGTGGCATATGCTCATCACAGTGAACCATGCAAACAAATAGCAGCGAAGCTCCTGGCGTGCCCCTTCCTTTCCGCGGTGCCCAAGCCAGCGGTACCTGCTGCCCAGTGACCGCAGCCGACAGCACACCAGGAACCCTCCACACTGTTCTCTGAACCTTTCCATCTGTAAACAGACATCTATGCCAAATGGGATGGTGGGGGGGCAGGTTTCTGTTGGCTTTTACAAGAATACTGTCCTGTTCATGCACTGCGTACTGCTCCTTGCTTGCTTGTGCTCTGACCATCAGGGGCATACCTCCAGGCTGGCAGATAAAGAGCTAACTCATTTCTTCTAATACCTGCGTGATATTCCATACTATGAATATTCCACAATTTATTGCGATTATACGTCTATTCATTTTAAGCTCTCATGTTCGGAGCTTTGTGGACATTTGGAACCATTTTAGAAAATTGACGTCATCTCTGCAAATGTACACACTCAAATTCCCTCTACAATGTCAGAATCCTTAGAATATCATGCATGCTTGGCTTGCTCCTACGCTCTTGTCCTCCAACCATCATTCTCCATTTTGCACATGTACGGTCTCATGTTCCTCCGAATCCTTCCCACATGCCACAAGCATAATATATACTTTCGCACAGGCAAAAGTCCAGCTGAAGGAACGCTTATTTAGCATAATTTAAACATGAGGGGTTTCTAATGCTACTTCCATTTAAATAATTCAAAAATGCGTTGCAAGGTGTCAGTACTACAGAAGAAGAGAGGTGTTAATGGATACATCATTGAAGCTGAAGACAAGCTGTGTTATTCCGTCTTCAGTTGAGAAGCATAAGAAAAAGATCAAGATTAACATTGTCATTATTGGTGTTATGTTATCTGAGTTGGCTGTTTGCGCCTTTCTGGAGACATGGGTCTGATTCCTGAGAAATCATTTTTTTTCCTCCTCGGGAATAGTGAATTTAAAGTGGTTTTAATTTTAACTGCATTATTTGTTTGCTTTATATATGTTTAAAAGTTTTATGAAAAAGTCTCACATGTGTTTCTTATTTATGAAATCAGGGCAGCCATCCTTCAAATATGAAGTGGATATCTTGGAATATTAAAATCTTAGACTGCATTTATAGTAGCAGGCATGATTCTTCTGAAATTGACATTTCAAGGAGCTTCTCATCTATTATTAAATTACCTTTTCCTCAAAAAAAATATTTATCAGATGTAACTTGATACCCAAATTCCTTTTCTTGCTAAACTAGAAACTCTCTCTCTTCCACGTGCACACACACGCGCGCACACACACACACACACACACACACCCTTTATTCTTAGTTTCCTCCTGTATTTTAACATTTTAAGCATCCACAGAAAAGTAATAGAATGAGCAATTGAAAATCGCCAGAATCGAAATTATTTCCAGCCATGTTTAAATATGAATGTCTTGTTCAACTCTTAGCACATGTATTTATGGCTGTGTGATATCATTATGGCATCATAATGAATGTCTGCTGAATTACGTGGGCTTCAACAGGGGATACAAATGGATTTGAATTCTGTGACTGTCATGCTGTGGTCCAGAGAGGATGGAAACTGAAATATCCCCCGGCATCAGTGCATCTGTCAGATGTCCTCAGCGACCCCTGTAGTCCTCTGCTGGAAGTCTGAGGTTGTGCGGAGGGAGAGGGCTGTGCACTGAGTTTATGTTAGGATAGGTGTTTAAAAAAAATAAGCACAAGTCACATTATGGAGCTGCTTAACTTGGCTTTTGGGTTTATTTTCCTCTGGATTAAGAATGATGTTGTACAATCTTTTTTTTTTTTCTTTCCTTATTCTGAATGCCTAACTTTAAATGAAGTGACCAAGACATCTTGTTATTTAGTCTTTTCTTTATTAGTGAATGAGCATATGTGTGTGGATCACAGAGATGGAGTGAAAAGAGCTGGGCGAGGTGGCTCGTACCTGTAGTCCCAGCTACTGGGGAGGCTGAGGCAGGAGGATCACTTCAGGCCGGGAGTTCGAGACCAGCCTGGGCAACATAGTGTAATCTCCCCCCCACAAAAAAAAAAGAGAGAGAGAGAGAGAGATGGATTGAAAAGAGAGGGGTGGTCCTGGGTTTGTATTCCAGCACCCTCCTTACTGGGTGCAGGCCCTTGAGCTAGGTCATCAAACACTTTGAGCTTCAGTTTTCTCGTCTGTTGCACGGCAGCGACAGTACACACTTGCCAATGTTTTTGTAAAAGTCACATGAAATATGTACCTAGAGAGTCTAGCACAGTGCCTTTTAAATTGGGGCTTACTATGTGGTAGTTGTTGCTGTTTTTGTTGTTTTTATTATCATTAATGTTATCTTTATATAAAACGTACACACAGTTCCCTTAGGAGTAATTCTTCCATTTCTGCACAGTGGGAACTTGCAATTTTAGCGTTAGCAACACATATATATTCGGCATCTAAATTTCAGTCATTTAAGCAATATTTAGTGAAAGCTGATTATGTACCAGGCACCATGGTAGGCCCTGGGGAAACAGTGTCCAGCCACACATAGCAGGGCCCTGCCCTCACAGAAGGACAAGTAAGTCTTTGCCTTCAGAGAGGTCCGCATTGTGCCAGAACAGTGCTTGCTTCCTATGAGGAGTTTAGCTTCAAGACAGGGATTTCCTTTAGCTGGGTTGTGGAGGAACACCTTACCTGTGATTTCCCTGTGCATAAAGTGACCTTTCAACCCTTAACCAGGAACGTCGCATGTGCTATTTGGTACTTACAGGCACTGTGGTTCACAGATGTGCTCTTCTGCAGTGTAGGAAGACGTAGCTTGTAGTGTGCAGAGAGTCTGACGAAAACTCCCTTATTCCCTGTTTTCTGAGCTGGATTTCTTACCACTTACCAACTGGTAAGTCAGTATGTCTAATTTTTGTTTTACCTGTTTTTCTAGTAGTTTAATCTTATAAATTAGATAGCTATAGATACGGATATAGTCTTTGAAGCAAGGCCAATTGGCTCTACTTAATAGCCTGTGGCTCTTGTGCAGGTAGCATATGCTCCCTGACCCAGGTTACCTCATCTGTAAAATGGGGTCACGATATTACCTGACTCACCCAGGTTGAGGATTAAAAGAGTTTGTGAGTTAAAATGCTTAGGGAATGCCCAGGCCCTAGCGAGGGCTACACAACTCTTTGCAATTGCTCTTTCTTCTTCTGATTAATAAGTTGCCCGGATAATATTTGTCTTTAGGGAAGTCATTTTGATGACATTTTGGCTTAGTTCTACCATCTCTTCCTCTACTCACCCCTCCTCACATCAGACCCTTCCATGTAAGGCAAAACATATTAACAATCTAATATATTTCCTTCTGTATTTTTTCTGTGTTCATATTTTATATATATATAAATACATACATATTTTACATGTGGATATATACATAGATACACATACACACACACACACACACATATATATATTTTTAGGGTTTGCTATAGTCTGAATGTTTGTATCTCCCCAAAATTCATAGGTTGAAATCCTAACCCTCAAGGTGATGGTGCTAGAAGGTCAGGCCTTTAGGATGTGATTAGGTCACAGGGGCAGAGCCCTCATGAATGGGATTAGTACCCTCATAAAACAGGTCTGAGAGACGCTCATTCCTTCTCCTACGTGAGGACACAGCAAGAAGGTGCCTTCTGTGAACCGGAAAGCAGACCTTCACTAGACACCAAATCTGCTGGCACCTTTATGTTGCACTTCCAGCCTCCAGAACTGTGAGGAATAAATTTCTGTTGTTTATAAGCCATCCAGGTTATGGTATTTTGTTACAATAGCCTGGATGGACTAAGACAGGGTTTTTGAGATTTTTTTTTTCTTTTTAGCAGTTTTGCTTGATAAAACATGGAATCATTCTATGCGCAATGTTCTGTATCTTGCTTTTCTCATACAACTGTAGCATAATATTCCGTGCTGTGGACATACCATGACTTACGTGGTCATTCCCCACATTGAATATATTGAAGGATATTCACTTAGTTTCCAAAGGTTTTTCCCTTCACTCCTTTCTGATCTACAAATAGTGATGGAATAAGCGTCCTTATTCACATGCCCAGACTGAATAAAAGTTCTATTCCTTTGGGATGGATCCCCAGGTGTGGGATTGCTATGTCAGACTCTAAATTTTTAAAATGTATTTTTATCATTCTAATGGATTATGGTGAAGACAGCCAAAATCTTGATAGAAACACTCAACTTAGAGTGAATTTTGTAGATGTAAAAGTAGATGGTAATTAAGAGGACACACATTAAAATGAGTAATTTAACCAGCACATCATAGTATTAATTGATTTTAATGTCTTGAAGACTTTTGGTTTCATGTTTGAGGATGAAAAAGGCAGTGGAAACTTCACCAGTCATGCACACATATTTTGCACACAAGTAGTAGAGAGTAGCTATCGTACTTGCTATTTATTACAATAGCTAATAAATGTCACCCTGGATGCCAAATACAATTGGCAGTGGCTCTCAGGATTGTCCAGAGGAAAAGGATGCTGATGCTCACTCTAGAGTGGGGGTGTGGGTGTGGGGGCCCTGGTTGGTTTGTAATGTTTATTATGAATTTTGGGATATGTCGGAAGAGCACCACGAATCCAAGCATTTGCTACCTCTGTACTGGAGTGAACACCCTCACAAAAGTCCAGAGCTAGCTACTAGAACATCTGTGATCTGGACTGCCTTTTTATTCACGGCCTCCAAAGGTCCAGCTTTTCTGAGCTCTGGGGAGTCTTGGTGGTATCTGACAGGTGAGAGATGAGTTTACATTTTCTCGTGGTGTTAGCAAGTAAAAGGAACCAAAAGAGCTCAAAATAAACAACGGTGTTGCTGAGTGGGGAGTGGTCATCATGGTGAGCAGTACTGGATGACGACTGAATTTGTAGGGCCAAGGAGATGGCCTCAGTCCCCTGCTGGAAATAGACTTCCCTGGTCTGGGAGAAGAATTGACTGGATTCCATTTAAGTACACAGTGAAGAAATGACTTCCTTGCTTTAAAAATTTTGACAGCTTGCTTATGTAATGTAATTCTTCATTCCATTGGATCTTGGAGAGGCCTCAAAAGTCATTTGGTTTATCTTCTCTGCTTTTTGATACTAATTTTTCATGGAGTTGGGTGACTGGTGATCCCAGGGTAAGATCAGAAGTGGGGGTAAATGGAAGAGGCAGAGACAGCTCGTAGGCAAGGCCCAAGTTCACACTCTGAGGCTGCTCCCTACCAGCTGTGTTAAATTGGCCTAATCGTCTGCTTAGGCTTCCTCTTTTGTAAAGTACATAGAGTCCTACTTATATCATACGGCAGTCATGCAGGTTAATGCATTAAGTGTGCTAATATATGTAAATTGTGAATAAATATTAGCCAAAGAAATGGGATACATTATATTGACTTCTAACTTAGTTTGTTGGTATTACCAAGATGCCTACCTTTACAAGTGTCCTTTTATTTTACTGGTACCAGAAAGAATATTTCTCAAAGCATTAGGTAGTATTTATTCAACACTTCAAAAAAATCACAACTTTTTTTTTTTTTGGTATAATAAACCCTGATGAAAATGCAATTTACCCACCTATGAAAACTGGTGTATGTGGTGGGGGGGCAGTAGGGCATGGAGGATATTTGTCTGGATTTTTATTGGTGTATATACAGTTTGGGTAGAAGTGAGCATTTGAAGCTCATGGCACATTTTACAAATTTTCAGGAAACTGAGGTTCGGAGAGATGAAGTAATTTGCCATGAGTCACTATAGTAAGTGGAGCTGGCTGCAAACCCATGTCTGCCTACACCCAAAGCCCCTGCGTGTTCTTTCCACATACACAGGACCGAGGAGGAGGAGGAGGGAAGTGGTAGAAGGCATTTTTTACAATTCAGAAGTCAATTTGAGATTCGTTCACCTTTGTTGTACTTTCTTTACTAAGGCAGGAGGTAGATTCCTGAAACTGGGAAGAGTTGAAAAATAAGGGTTAGAATTAAAAAAAAAAAAAAAAACTGGTTAAATGGAGACACCATTCTGGTTAATTGAAGGCTTGCTGTACATCAAAGAGCCGTAAAAACCTAATTACTTGAGTGTTTCTTAGGCCTCGCCTTTTCCCACAAGGCACTTGCATTCACGTTTCTGGAAGTTCTGTTCTGCGTTGAATAGTAATAACTCATGCAACTCCTGGGCTGTGCCTGTGATCTCTCCCTCTGTCTCCGATGTCACTGTTCTCTGCCTTCTTCAGAAGCTATTATATGACCTCCAGATCTCTCTTCGACTCCCTGTATTACCATTAGAAGACATCTACACTGGGAAATCGCTCGGTTCCTGTTTTTGATTAATATTTTATCAGCCGCAAGAGGAAATGGTATTCTATAGCAACACTAATAAGTAATTGAGCAGATGAGATGCTCTTGCTAGCTTTGGTGAAAAGTCCGGGCAAGGTTACAACTGAGGAGCTCTGATGAGTCTTGGGATGATAAAGTTAAGCATCTGAGTCGAATATCAGGTAGGGTTAAAATCTAAACACTGGTGTGAGCAGAAATCACGCACTGCATCCTTCTTTGAGCAGTGGCTTACCAACCTATACCTATCAATGGTAGTAGTAGTAATAATAATTACTACCTTTCTTTAAAGCCACATATCGAAATCAAAAGACCTAAAATAGTAATTTTTCATAGTGTTTAATATGTACCATTATGTATGAATTTGAGATTAAGTGGACATGGTAGACTGGATTCCCTGCAGACTCAGCTCACGTGGAGAAGTATGCTCACTTACTGTGTCCACATGGTTCTGTAAGAAAGGAAGTAGTGTAGCTATCAGTAACAATGCCCTCTGGTAATTACCCAATCATAAATGTTTGGGGAGCTGAAGGTCATGGGTTTACCAGCAACTCTAGTCTGACTCCTTGTGAATTTTAAATGCCTGTACTCTCTCCAGGTGGTGGCATTTTAATTTCCACTGGAAAGTCTGATGGGGTTGGGGGGAGAGTTATTCTTCCATATTTATTTTTCTTCCTCTTGGGTGGAAAAAAAATGTTGTTTTTCATAATGTGGTACGGACTGTGCTTCAATAAATGGAAAGGGTTTCAGCACACAGCAGTGAGGCTTCCTCGTAGAAAGATGCCCTGTTTCCCCTTATCCGTGATGTCCAGCACAGGCGTCTGATTTAAGAGAACATGACCCTGGGGGCACTGGGAACAGCTGCTCACATACTCCCTGGGGATGCGCCCAGCTCTGAGGGGAGGCCCAGAGTGTAGCCAGGAGTCAGAGTTTTAGGGTCAGGAAATTGCAGGTAAGAACACAAGCCCTTTTTTTTTTTTTCTTTTTTACCTGAGTGTTTTATTAGCATGTGCTGCCATACTCAAGCACAATTCGCTTAGGTTTGTGTTTCTTGTGTATCACATGGGAGCTTTCATTAAATTGTGGCAATTCCAATTTGTGTGGTTATCAAGTCAACATCAGATAACATGAAGTGTGTCTGAACTTCCAAACATCACTTGGTAAGTTCTCTGACGTGTTTGGGCTGATTCCGTTCTCCCTATTCCCTGCTCTTTAGAAAGTTTCCATTTTTATTGTGAAGGGACTGTTATTGTTGATTTTTAAGGAGAATTGTCCATGATATGACTGACATTGGAACCAGACACGGCCATGATGGGCAATGCTCTTTTGTTGTTTTTTAAAAATTTTTTTGTGTAAGGCACTTCCTTCTCAGTCTCCTTCCATTAAAATTCAACTCAATTAGTAAAATTTAGTTGATTAGAAATTTCATATTTGTCTTTCAACTAATGAATTGTTAGCATTTTAATAAATAACATTTAATATATAGTAACAGAGGTTTAAAGTGCATAGTGGTTTTTTTGACAATACATAGATTTCCTTATAAAGCCAAATGGAAAATATGTGCCTGCGAGAAATAGTTCTTCCAGTTCTTACTTTTTGGTCAGGATTGAGTTGTGAAATGCCTTGCAGCATCCACTGCATTTTGTAGGGGACAGTGACAAAGATGCCAACAGTATCTTCTCTCTCTTCGTCTTTTCTGCCTCTGCTACCCAAGGACAGTGTTGTGCCTGAGCGAGCGAGCGTGTGAGCACCTAGAACCTCTCACGAGCTCCCGGTGCTACATCTTCCTCCTCCTCCTCCTCCTTTTGCTCCAGTGTGTCCCCAGTTGTGTTGACTCTGCCCCAGGGTGTCCTGCTCGAGAATCACCGGAAGTTTCGGAAGATTCATGCTGCTTTAAGAAACAGGTCGGAGGAAAAAGTATAATTCTTTTTCTTCTAAATGGAGATATAAAAATCATATAAGCATGATTTATCATTTGATTGGAACATGATATTTTATGGTTGTAGAGCACATGTATCATTTTATCTGCCTCTGACATCCAGTAAGCGGCTGTGGCTTTTATAATTTAGATGAAAGAGCTTTCCTAACGGTATTTCGGTGTGCGCACACACACAGCCCTAGTCGTTCACGTATTCTTCAGGGTCTGCACTAGCGCAGAGAATGCGAGATCAGAGCACCCTGAGGAAGGGCCACAATTCCACCGGTAGTGGAAGAAGAGGGGGTGGGAGAGAGAGAAGCAGGAGCAGGAAGTCAGTGCAGGGCTGACGGAGCACCATGCCTAATTGCTTTGCACCCCCTTTCTGAGCTGATGGCCCTGAAGTCGCTCGTGGTTCTGGATCCTTGCAACCTTTTTACATCAGGAAACATGATGGCATTGAGCCATCCTTCCTCTGGCTGTCATGAACAAGGACACCCATGTGGGGATCTAATGCAGGTGATTCCCCAAAGGTACATGTTGAAATAGGAAGGGTTCCAGCCAGCCTGGCTATATAATGTGCCAGAGTCATTGCAGAATGAAAATGGGGGGTTCTGGCCAGGGGCAGGGAAGTTAATCTCCCTTTTCCATGGGCCCTACACCCCAACCTAGGGTGGACAGGTATCTGCCAAAGGATTGTGCCCTCCACTCTGGGACACGCTGGCCCTGGAGCAGGGCAAGCAAGAGGCTTTTTGCCCAGTCACCAGCCCAGCACCCTGTGGTCCTGCCAGCCCAGGGCATGGCGAGGCTGCAGCCTTCCCTGACCTGTGACCATCCCCACATCCATGCTCAGGCCCCCACCGGGAGAGGAGGGCAACAGGGGCTTGCGGGTCTCCCCTGCCTAGGAAACCTGGGTTGAGGGTGACAGTGGTCTTGAGGTGGGGCCTGGGGGGAGGGGCTATCCTGGTCCATGGTACCAGTGAGCAGAGCACAGATGGCCAAGAACCTATCTTGGGGGGCCTGGGGGGTCAGACACACACATGAGCTGAGACTCTAAGCCCCTGGTACCTGCTGCACGGTCCCATCAGACTTTACTTACAAAGCACATATTCAGACGTGACTTTTTAAGGATCTCGGGACAGCAACTGCTGAACATTAACCTCTCCTGGGGCCCTGTGTACCTCATGGCTCTCACACCTGTGAAGGCAGCTCTGGATCCCTGGAGAGCTCACCCCCATGGGGTAATCCTCAGGAACATTCCCAGCGAAAGGCTTCCAAGAGGCCAAATCACAAGATTGTGAATTTAATGGAAAAGATTTTGATATAGAATGTAACACGTGGCCTCTTCTTATTTCAAAGTGAGTTTGTAGCAAATCAAACCATGAACCCACCTTGCTCTTCGTGAGGTTGATGTGTGTGACTGGGGTGTAGACATTTGTCAAAACATATGGCGAGTGTGCACTTGACATGGATGTGGCTTATTGAATATTAATTACACTTCAACAAAATTGACTTAAGAAAATACCATGTAGGGATGAAAGACTCCACACAACCTGAGGACAACTTTGAATCAAGTCTTCTGCTAAATTGGTAGCAGAAGTGTCTTTTCCATTTGGTTTGTATCCCTTAAGCAGTTTTAATTACATTTATCTGTGTATGTTTCAGTCCTACTATGCACCTTACATCACGTTAACCCTTTTTTTTTTTTTATATATGTTATACATTTAGTCTTTATGACAGCCCGGTATAGAGGCTGTTCTTTAATCCAGCGGTTCTCAGTGAGGGATGGTTTTGCCTGCCAGGGAACATTTGGCAATGAATAGAGACATTTATGGTTGTCACACCTGGAAGGGAGGGGATGGGGGAGAGAAGGTGATACTGGCATCACTAGATGCCAAGGCCAGGATGCTGTTAAACGTCTTGCAGTGACAGGACAGCCCCCATCACGCAATATCGGTAGTGTCCAGGTGGGGAAACCTTGTCCCATTGTGCAGAGATTCAAGATGGCTCTGTCACAGGACTAGTGAATGCAGAGCTGAAGATTCCAGCACAGCCTAGGATATTTCCACCTCCTGTACTAGGGGTAATTAGCAAAGAATTAGCAAGCAGAAGATTGCTCTCACCAAAGCCCGTCTAGAAAGAGGCTCTTATTCAAGGTGCTAATTAGAGTGTTTTGTTGCCAGTAAAAACAAGAGTCAGATTTCATGATTGATTCATGATCATTTTAAAATTAATGCTGCTATTATCATACAAAGTAGGGGTAAGTGGAGGTAAGAGAATTTTTGCTTTGGGATACTAAGTCAACATTACAGTAAACACACAGTAAACCCATTTATCTCGGGCTTAATGCTTTGTTGTTTCTTCTAAGCACTTCTTACGTGCCTTTGGGCTTTTTAACATTCTTTGGCAGTTGTAATTTATTAATTGATTTTTAAATTTGGCTTGTGAAAATGAACTTTAGTTAGGGGTTTGAGGAGAATGAAAAGGCCTCTTTGCTTTTTAGTGGCTGGTTCCTCATGTTTAGCATTAGGGAGGGGTAGTAGTCAGGCAGCCAGGGACCTCAGAGCTCTTAGACCCCCAGCCTCTGGATGTTACAGGTAAGAATCGGTTGCTCAGAAAAGAACTTTCCATCTTGTACATTTTAATAAGAAACAATGATGTTAAGCGACCTCCTCATCAAACGCATCCTAACATAACTTCATAAGGTCAGCTCTCCTATTGAATTAATTGGCTGGGGTTCTTAGGTATGTTTTGTTTTGTTTCATAGCTTGTTTGCTTTTTTTTTTTTTTTTGCGCCCCGTGGACTCCTTTTAGCCTTTTGGACCCTTTCTCAGAATGTCTTTAATTCATACTATAAAATATCTAGAGTTATAAAGGGAACCAATTATACTTAAATATAGTTCTATCTGTGACCCCAAGGTATTCACTGAAGCAAAAATAACAGGAGATGCTAATCACCTAGTTTTATGACTCTAACTGTCAAAGAGTTTTGTTGATTTTTCTGTGTTGATACTGAAATTCTTTGCTCCTGTGAAATTTAATCTGGTGAGCTCTGCCTTCAGCTGCTGATGGAGACAGTGCTAATAATAATTTTTAATATTTCTTGAATGTGTATAATAATCCAGGAGCTGTGCTAAACATTTTACAACACATTGTCTCACTTAATCTTCACAACTCCATCGGGTAGTTGTGGCACATTTGATGGATGAGGCGAAGTTAGGCTCAGAGAAAAGATGTGACTGCAAGTTTGGAACTGGAATTTGAAACAGTTCCCACTGTTCACCACTTCTCCGTCACTTGTCTTTATTTTATTAATGCTGATTGCCTTTCAATTTGGTTTGGTTCTTTGGAGTTGCTTGTGAGTTCTTGGCATATTTTTGGTAGGGAAACTTCTTAGGTTCTCACGATGCTGATAGTCAGGAATTAGGCAAACTGAAACAAAGGTCCCAATTTGGCTTTCCAGCCTAAATGCAAACTCCTATGTTGTTCAAGCCTGGGAGTTTTTCTTGAGGGACAGGAGAACACATCTGTGCCCCAAGATAGATAATTCCATTAGTATTTTGGTTTTTTTGTTTTTTTATGATGAGAAAGAAGGGAGAGGCGCCCTTAGGATGGCTCCGTTAATTAAGTTATATGCCCTGTTTAGTTAACAATTAGATTGCTATCTAATATAATATTTTATTATCTTACACCAAAAATTACCTTTTGTATTTTGCTACCAATTCTTTTAATTTTTCCCAAATGTATGAAGTTGGATAATCAGAATGAAATTATAGCAAATTGTTTAAACCTGCCAATTGGAGTAACTTTTTCAGTCTCTTTGGCCCCTTCCCGCTCTCTCAAAAAGGTAGGAAATTACCAAAGTAAAGCAAGTAACAAATAAGTTTTGAGTCAGGCAGGGCATTAATGAGGGACAGGATCTGATCAGAAATGGTGTTTGGGGGAGTAGGGAGTATTTTTTCTTTCTCCTTCATGCATCTGGGAGTAGAAGATCTGTCAGAACTCTAAATTTAGTTAGGTTTATGCTGCTAGAGACGTTCAGCAGTCTGCCTTTCCCTTTCTGTTATGGAATCATGTTTTTCTTGAATTATGTTTTAACATTATTGTCATTTTAAAATAAAAGTGATGACTTGCAAAATGTATTTTGGGGGAGTAGGGGAAAATCTCAGTTTGGCAACAGATGACTGGTAACTTCAGACCAGCCACCCGCTCGAAGCCTTGATGTGCCCATCTCTGAAATGACAATAGTAAGTCCCCACGTAGGTAGGCTCTCTCTCTAGAAGCTAAAATGCATGACATGCTTCTTAATTTTTTTTTAAGGAATAATATTAGTCAAGGTGTTGGTAAGAAAGAGCTGACACGCTTAAGTGGGGTAATTGAGAACATTTAATAAAGGACTATTTACAAAAGTCTAGGCAGGCTTAAGGGAAGCCACCAAGGGGTCCAGGCCTGACGGTACAAGAGGAGGAGGGAACAAGCCTGGGTAGGGCAGCCAGAGGTCACAGTCTGTTGGGATGTGTCACCTTCAGTAGAGGTCCTGGTGACCTGGGAGGGTGGGAGCCAGAGGGATGAAAGTGTCCCAGCCTCAGTTCCCTCCTACTCTCAGCCCTTGTCCCAGTGCCTCCTGTGGCTAAATAGACCAGAGGTCAGAGCCCAAGGAAGCCCCCAGTGCTGTCTTTAGAGATCAGCCTGCCAGGACAGAGTCAGGGGGGAGGGAAAGGGAGGTGACTAGAGTTTAAGGAAAATTAGAACACTTTTTAAAAAAACTACTTTTTAGCAGGGCCTGGTGGTGCGCACCTGTAGTCCCAGCTAATGGGGAGTCTGAGGCAGGAGGATGGCTTGAAGCCAGGAGTTGGAGGCTGCAGTGAGCTATGATCTTGCCACTGTACTCCAGCCTGGGCGACAGAACAAGACTGTGTCTCTAAAAAAAACCATAAAGATAAAAATAAATTAAAAAAACCAAAAAGTACTTTTTGCATGCAAGAAAACATTGTAATTTATGAAAACAAAGAAAAATATGTGTGTTTTTCTGCCCATTTTGTAATTAAAAGAAGATAGTCAAGCTCATTTCCTTCCATCCCCACCCCCCACATTTTATATATATAATATATATTATATATATGAGACATATGCTGACATTTACAAATATAAAGAGACTCTCCAACAGGTCTTGTTTCTACCATATGCAAAACAGGTAAGAGTTGTTTGGGGATAAGAACTGAGCAAAGGAAAATGGAGGCTTTTAGTCTGGTGGCTGCAAGCTACCTGCCCCTGTTAAATATTCTGGCAAAATCAAGTAATGGATATCAGTTTAGGTTTCCACGTACAGGTGTTTCTTTGGACAAAATTGCCATGGGAATACACTTGAATGTTCAGGACATTGTCTAGGTCTTCAGGCTCCAGATTTCACTGTTATGCATTTTTATATTTTCAAAACACATTGCCCTTTTCTCAACTTGATGAAACAGGGCCAAAGTAATATATCTAGTAGACAGACAGTCCCCATGTTAACATTGGAAAGGATATTTTGCAGAGGTCACCATAGATAGCAACAGCCACAACCTATGTCAGGGGTCAGTCATGGAACGCTGAGGAATTTTTTTTGTGAATTACCTAGCAGGAGAGGAAGATGCTTCTAAAGGATATTTTGTTTAAGAAAGCATCGTGCATGAAGTGTTCAGTACTATAAATTATGGGTGTGCACACTAAACATTTAAACAAATTACAGATTACTGGCAAATGTTATCGAATTAATACATGTAAATCAAAGGAATACTTAAAAGCGGTAGGAATACCAGTCAAAACACTCATTGACCCATCCTTTAAGTAAAATGACCATGAACTCTGGCTGTGTCTGTTAAACTTGGAGTATGAATCAGAATCCTGTGGAGATACCTGTTAGAATTGCAGATTTCCCCATTCCACTCTGGACCCCTTGAGTCAGAATCTCTGAACTTGGAGACTTAGTATGCTTTTTCATTAAGTGATTCTGTGGCCACACCGAGTTAGGAGGGACTGCTGTCTGGCATAAAACTTTGGGAAATCTTTGTCCTATCCAGGGGCAGTCCGTTTGGACACCTCATGAAGAAATGGGGCAGTTGATTCAGGTGCGTGTCCTGGCTTAGCTGCTTTAATTTTCTTAAGAGGATGTTTACTGTCCCTCCTTTCATCTAGTTGCCAAATGCCCCTGGCGTCTGCCTGGATTTGGCAACAGATTATCTGCATCACCAGTGCTTGCCAGGGGTTATAACTTCAGGTCCCTGCTAATACTGATCAAATGTGTGCTTTGGTCATGGAGTATCAGTCCATACCTTTCTATTTTCTACAAATGTACCCTCAGAATTGTTAACAGGAAAAAAACCCCCTAAACTCTGTAAAATAATTCAAAGAGGTTTATTCTCAGCCTTGTATGTGTGACCAAGGCCCAGAGAACATGGTCTCAAGAGGTCTTGAGAAAATGTGCCTGAAGTAGCCCGGGTTATGGTTTGGTTTTATACATTCATGGAGACAGGAATTATAAGTAAAACCATAAATCAGTATGTGGAAGGTGTACATGGGTTCGGCTTGAAAAGGCAGGACATCTTGAACGGGGGGGGCTTGCAAGTCATAGGTGGGTTTTAGGGATTCTTTAGTTGCCAGTTGGTTGACAGAGTTAAGCTTTGTCTTACCTGGAGTCGGTAGAAAGGATTGCTGGAGTTAAGATAGGGGGTCTGCTAGGATGCTTCAGTTAAGATAAGGGGGTCTTCTACCTGTCATGTGATGCTATACCGGAATCAGCTTGGAAAGTAAGCCACATTATACCAGGTTAATAAAAAACCATTTAAGGAAATGTTATCGTTTGTAGTTGTGACTCACCAGGCCTCTTAGAAAGGAATTTGGTTGGGGAAGAGGTATAAAAAAAGGTGAGAGTTCAGTCTTCAGAACAAACAAGACCACCAGAATACTTGAACCTCATGGTTTGGACCCTCTGAAGAATTTTAAGTTTTAATGGATTGTGCTGTAGCTCTGAAGCATGTAATAAGAAACAGTTACTCAAAGGCTATTTTATGTGTTACTGGTTACCAATGATGTGTCATATAGGGAGGTGATGTGCTATTTTCATTCATTCATTTATTTATAAGTCATTTATTGAGAACTTATTACATGGCAAGCACAGTGCCAGGCCCTTGAGTGCAGTGGGGAGTAACACCAAGCAGGCCCCTGCCCTCAGCAGACTTAGAATCTGGTGGGGAAGGCAGATGTGAATCACATGGTCCCCCTGTAAACAGTATGAGTCCTAACTTGGATAAACTGGCCTTGAGAAGATTGGAATGGTTCCTTGATAACATGTAGCAACAAAACTGACCTGAAGTCTGGCTACGTGGGAGAGTATCTAGGTCTCAGAATAAGGAATTTCTTCCCCAGAGGAAATTGTTTTTACTGATAGAGTTGTTGAATCTTGAAATTTATCTGCCACTGTTTTTATCTGGGTATCTTTCCTATTTTACCCCCATGATTTTTAATTTTCTTAGTATATTGTATTTATGCTTATATAGAGTTTAGCGTCCAATTTTTTTTTTTTTTTTAAAGAGACAGGGTCTCACTCTGTCTCCCAGGCTGGAGTGCAGGTGGCATGATCATAGCTCACTGCAGCCTCAAACTCCTGAGCTCAAGTTTTCCTCCTGTCTCCACCTCCCGAGTGGTTGGGACTCTACAGGTGCATACCACCTCACCTGGCTAATTTTTTTTCATTATTCTTTTTTGTAGAAATGGGTCTCACTCTGTTGCCCAGGCTGGTCCCAAATTCCCAGCCTCAAGCAATCCTTCTGCCTGGGCCTCCCAAAGTGCTGGGATTACAGGCATGAGCCATTGTGCCCAGCCAGCCAGCATTCAATTTTTAATTTTAACTTAACAGTATATCTTAAACGGTTTCCATGTTATGTAGGGATGCATTCCATTCTACCCTTGGACAGTTTATTTAACAATTCCACCATTGCCAGATTGTAGGCTGATCCTGATGTTTGTGGTTATTAATACTATTGTAACAAACGCCCTTGTGCAGAAGCCTTCTTATTTAGAATTATGTTTTAGGGTAGAGTCTCAGAGGTAGAATAGCCAAGTCCAAGAAGATGAAGCTCCTGAAGATTCTGAACAAATGTAGCCAAGTTGCTTTCCATAGGGATTGTACCAGTTTATACCACTGGAGCCAGACTGGGGTTGGATGAGGAGACTTTTCCACCAATGCCTGTGCCACTGTGTGTGCACAATTGAAAGAAAAGGAAACATCTTTGATGGAGGTGGGAGAGTATTTAATTTTAGCCCATCTATTCTTGTTGACTGATATAACATTGTTTTCTCTGACAAAATCTTTGAAGTTTGCTCTTCAAAGCACACACTGAAGGGATCTCCAGCACTGGTGGCTCTTACCTCATTAGCTGCACATGGAAATGAGCAAGGGAGAGAGGCTTTCTCTTTAAGGAGTTGTTCCTTTTCCTTGGCTGTCCTCTAGTTTCTTGAGGTTGACACACACAAGCCCCTGAGCTGTGGGTGAGGTGTTTGTGGACCAAGTGGCCCCAATGTTGGGAGCTGGGTGGTTGGCAGGTGACACAGAGCTGGTACGGCCTGCAGAGTTTGGCCCCTCTTCCCCTTTGAGCAAATGGAGGGGTCTCTCCTCATCAAGTACTTTTGATAGCTAGGCTTCCAGATGAGTTAACAGCACAGCTAACATGTTGTCTAACAGATTCTCCAAGGTGGGCTTGAGCCTTTGAAAGACATCTAGTGTGACAGACAGTGAGGTATAATTGAGAAAATTATAGGCTGGCCTGAGAAGCAGATCTATGATTTTTCTACTCTTTGAAAATTGTCCCTCTGCCTCCATTTTCCCCAGGCCTCGCCTCAACTCATCCTTTAAGTCTGGAGAAAAATGTTATTCCCTCTAGAAAGCCTCTCTTGGGGAAAGATCTCGGCTGGGTGTGGTGGCTTATGCCTGTAATCCTAGCACGTTGGGAGGCCAAGGTGGGAGGATCGCTGGAGGCCAGGAGTTTGCGACTAGCCTGGGCAACATAACAAGACCCTGTCTCTACAAAAAATAAAAAAATTAGCTAGGCACGGTGGTGCACGCCTGTAATCTCAGCTACTTGGAAGGCTGAGGCAGAAGGATCACTTGAACCTAGCAATTTGAGTTTGCAGTGAGCTCGGCACTCTAGCTGGGGCAACAGAGCAAGACCCTGTCTCCAAAAAAAAAAAGAACTTTCTAGATCCCCATAATCACACTTAGCACACTGGATCATTATTGTTTGTCTATATTTCTGTCATCTCTATGAGGACTGATATATGTCCATCTTGTTAACAGACCCCCAGCAACTAGTACAATGACAGATACAGAATCATAACCCTATAAATATTTGCCAAAATTAAAAGATAAATAAGAGAGTTCTTAGAAAGCCAATATTATAAATCAGGTCATACTGGGAAAATGAATATTAGAATCATTGAATCCCTGAGTTAAAAAGGAATTTAGAACTGTCTGGCTACTACTTAATCTGAAGTGTGGATATCCTAGATGTCTTAGCTGAGCAACCTCAGATAGGAGGCTTAATCTCTCTGAGTCCTCTTATATGTCAAAAATAGGCAAACCATATCTTCCTTAGAATATTGTGAAGATTAAGTCAACTAATGACAATAAATCAGCTTGCCCAATGCTTGGTCCAATATAGGTGCTCAGTAGACACTAGCTGTTCTTTGTTATTATAAATCCTGCTTAGATTTTAAAATCCTGATGGCACATTGAAGCAACCAGTTGAAAACCATCAGGACAGTCGTGAAAAACGAACATCGTAATTTCCCTGGAAACTCAGTTTTGATTTAGATATCCACAGCATCTCCTTTCAACCTTTCTTAAAAAATTGAAAGTGGCATTTTGGCATAATTGGGCCCAAGGGCAGAGAAGGTATGAAAAGCATCCTGGAAATCTTACAAGGGAACTCAGGTGAGATAGAGGGATGATGGCCCCACGTGGAGGCCAGTTGCCCCGCATCTTAGCCTAAATAGTGACTTCGTGAAAACCACATGTTTTGGAAGAATGCCCTGAAATATTGCTTTACATCTTAAGACTGTAGACTGACATGCCCCAGTCCCCAAGTGCATGTCAGCTGGTAAAATTCACAAAGCTAGTTTATGTCTCATTCTTACCCTCTTCCAGCGTTGCCCTTTCCCTGGACTGAGAACGGCCTCGCTCTGTTTGAACAGAGGCTGCAGATGGACACAGGGTCTGCTTGGGGAGATAACATCACCTGCTAATTCTGCGTCCTCCATCAGAGTCAGTGGTGGGGCCGAGGCTGGATTAGGTCTCCGGGAGCCCCCTCTGTCTGAGTCTGGGAGATGGATGATATGGGTAATCACTTGCTACTTTATCTGCTCTCCATCCCCTTACGGCAGCTCTAACTACTGACTTTTATTGCGTGGGAGCTAATTGTAGGATTTCATTTCTCTACAGAGAAGGCAGGAGAGGAATGCAGTGTGCACCACCCCTGCTGCCCCTTGCTCCCCCAACCCCCACCCCCTGCCTTGAAACAGAGGGAAAGGGGACCTTTAAGGCCCCTCAGAAATAAGACTTTGTTTGTGTCTGATGCCACAGACCTTTGAAATATTTTTGAAAAGGAGGCCTACCTTGGCTGATACCTTCTGACTGTTACTGAATAAAGGAGAATCGAATGATCTCTTCTTCCTGTAATCATTAAGCACATGGTCCTTTTCACGATGTGCATTCAGAAATTCTGAGAGTGCTATTTCCATTGGCAGCAGGGTCAGGGAAAGAACAGAATCAGACGTGGGTGGAGGGAATCTATCTCTGATGCTTCTCGGAGGTGTAACCTTGAGCAATAGATGTAGGCTTTCCAGGACTCATTTTCGTCTGTGGTAAAGCGGGCTTGAGCGTGGGCCGTGAAGTCCTGTGTGCAAAGTGCCTCGCATAGCACCTGCTACACACCGAGTGTTTGGTCAAGTCTAGCTCTCAGTATCCTCAGTCTTAGCAATGGTAGTGGGAGCCATAATGAAGTTGTTTGGAAGTTTCGAGCTAGTGTTTATAAAGCGCTCACCACAGGGCCTTGTATACATTAGCCTATTCTTATGCTTAAGTTTAAGATACATGCACCATGACGTAAACCCCCCCAGAGTACACATGCATTTGAAAGTGTCATTGGACATAATTTGGTGCCATTTTCCTCACTTCTGCCCCTATCTAAATGAAGCTTTTCGTGTAAATGTCATGTCCTTCTTGGAACTGTATGTTTTAACTGATATGGAGGGTCTGGACTTCTCTGCCACATGAATTTGTGATGGCGGAATGTATGTGGGCGCAGTGCTGTCAGCTGATGCCTTTTCTCTTGCTGCAAATTGCTGCTGCCCATACGCATCGCAGTGCAGACGGTGGCTGAGACAGTGCTGTTCGAGTCGTCCCCATTCGGTCTTTTCATAGAATCAGTGCAATCCCATGCAAACAAAGCTTACCATAGGGTCAAGTCCTACCATAGGGTTGTGGCAGTTTAGTCAGCTAAGACGTAATTGTGATGAGAGCAGGGAGGAGAGGAGAATGACGAGGAAAAAGCAGGAAGAGGACGTGACTCACCTGTAGCCCATATGGATTATTTTTCTCTTTTAATTTCTGTGTCCATGTCGTGTGACCATAAATCTCAGCATAATGACAACAGGAGCTGTTTATTGAGCACTTACTATGTGCTGGCTGCAGGGCCAAGTCTTTTAAATATCAATGCTAATAGCCTGCCCTCTTCCCTCCCTCCCTCCCTCCCTTCCTTCTTTCCTGCCATCATCTATCTGTTATCTGACTTAATCCTTAATCCTTAAAATGACCCAAAGATATATGATGTACATTTTTTAGGGGAGTAGATAAAGGCTTAGGAGGATGTAACCTGTCCTAAGTCGCATGTCCTCCAAGTGGCGGAACTAGTTTTCTCACTACTACAGATGCTGAGCTTGTAACTAGGACACCTACTGCCTTTCAATCCCAAAAAATTGCAGTTATTTTCATCCTCCCCCTCACCATTGTGTGATTTACCTTTTCTCTTGCATCTTGTAATTGGATGGGTCATGCTGACATGCTAAACTATGTTGCTGGCAACTGGAAACCAACTTACCTATGAACACTCAGGCACAGGCAGGAACAAGGACTTTTGTTATGCTGTTGCTATTGTGACAGCTGTCTCTGGGGCTGGACTTAGAGTCTGGGTCTCTATTGCTGCACTTCATGTAGGGATGGACTGAGGTTTCCTTTTGCATGTGAGGCTGGAGTAGGCAGCCGGTTTTGTCTGGATTTGGAGGGGAGGTGATCGGGGGTGCAGGAGGGTCAGAATCGTCCGCCCCTGTGTTGGTGCCACCCCAGAATGGAAAAGCCTCTGGCCTTGGCCTTTTCAGGGAGGTTGTCCGAGGCACGAATCGGGGCCTGCTTTTCCATTGCAACAGCTCTGGCCTGTCTCTCGGGAGGCCTGCTGATAATCAGTAAATGAAATTCACCTTTCCCCTGATTCCTGAAAACTGAAAAGATGAGGGTTGAGTTATAGGGCAAATCATGAACACTGTCTTATTCCAGCATGGTATTTTCAGGCTGCACAGATGGGGGAAATTATTTTATTTGGGAGAACAAATTTAAGTTTGGCAGTTACCTGAAAGAAAATTAAGTTGCTGATTGCAAGTCCATTCTCTGGCCTTCTGAAGAAGACAGATTGTAATCTTTAATTAATCTATCACTCACACCAAAAAAAAAAAAAAAAAAAAAAAAAGCAGGGCTAGGGGTGGGGGAATGTTCATATCACATTTATTTGGATGTCTAGGGTTGCATTCAGAAGCCCCAATTGCAGTGTCCAGGTATGGCCGCCAGCACTCTGTATGTTTATGTTTGTTTAGTATTTTAATTTCCCCATGAGTCTTAAACCGCTGTGTAGTGTGCAAGTTGGGGCCTGGAGTACGCACTCTGGCCACAGGCTTTCCCATTGTAATGAAGATGGAATGACTCTAAGGATGACCTTTCTGTGCCTTTGTCTGTAGCCTGCCCTCCTCTTTAACTGAACACCTTTCAGACGAACATGTTCTGAACTCTTGAACTGCTCATTCTGTTCACTGAGCTTATTGCTCAAGCTGCAGTTTATCATTATATGCCTCCAAAGACTTTGTGTTTCCTGTGTTTGATATCGAGATAGAATTTTTCATAACCCTTTACTAGTCATAAATTTGATTGTTAAGGTTCTGGGTTAATCTTATTTCTAATACCAGCATCTGATTTCAAAACCCTGATTTAGGAGCATTTTCTTTTCTGCTGCCTTCCTAAAATGCGTGAGTGGAAACGTATAAAATATGTCACCTGATATTGGAGGATTGTTTATTTCTGTTCATTTTGTCCTGAATAGTACCTATGAGATGCATTTGAAAACTTATCTTGTTTATATGTTTCTTCTGTTGCAATTTCTTCCATTACTTGAAATAGCCGCTGTGGACAGCAAGCAAAGCAATGCCCTTTTCCGGACTGTGGGTGAGTGGGTAAAAGAGCCTCGGTGAGGAAGCAATTCAGAGAGCACGGAAGCATCTCACGCAGGAGTTACAATTTTGTGTTGCATGATATTTAAGGAACTTACACCCCTGATAGCTCGTGTCTGCCTTTCTCAGAGCCCTTTAATTACAGTTTATTGAAATTATTTGGTTCATTTCTCCTCTAGACTTCTCAGTGCATAACACATAGTAGGCACTCAACAAATACATGTTGATCTAAACTACCAGGTTAGATTAGTAATTAGGTGCACAGATAAAATCATGGTAACTTTGGTAAGCCTTGTCCTACTCACAAAAGATTTTTATGAGGATTAATTCAAATTACTCACAAAAATACCCAGGACTCTGCTTCTCTGCTAGGTGCCCTTGTGATAGAAGCTATTGTTGTAGTTCTAGAAAGAAAACATATGGCATTATTTTAGGGGGAGAGGTTAGAGTAGAATTTTAAAGGGACCATTTCTCTTCCAGTAAGCAATTCTGCGTCGATAAAAAGTAGACAAAGAATAAGTGCAAAGTATTTAGTAACTTTTTGTTGACAGAAGTAGGACTTCAGGTCCAAAGATGTTGTATTTTAGGGTTCACACGTGCTTTTTTTAAAGTTTATAAACTCTCTTCCATGTGTGGACAGATTTGCACATGTGCATAAGTACAAATTGTACTTGCAGCAGCTCTCTGGGAAATGAAATTTCTGTACCTTGCCAAAGCACGTTTTCCCTCTAAAGAGAGGCAGCTTATAATTACTAATGCTAATGTCGGGGTGAAGTGCAATAGATAATGTAACACCAGTGATGACCCCCAGAGCATTTATATTTGATGCTAGAAATGTCTTTGTTTTGTTTTCTTTGTCTTGCTATTAGTGTACCTCTATTGAGCAATTTACTTTCTCTTCATAGATAGGATCAGATCCACTATAAATTTGTAACACCGCACTTACATTTAAATACAGGCATTTTCCATTTCACAATCTTTCTAGCTCCCGCTTCCACACTCACACAAGAGACACTTGCTCCAAGTCTCACACAAACCTAAAAAGTAGAGTCAACATACCTTCTTTCTTTTCCACCAACACACTTTCTCTGGCCTCTGATCTATGTTCAGTGTCTGTCTGAGAGAGTGACATATTCACATATTAATATTTAGATATGGCCAGAAAAATGAAACAATGACAACAGAACCTGGACAGGATTAATGTCCTGCAGCAAGGAACAGCAGGAAAACAAAGGAATCATGAGCCCAGGTGCTTTTTATATATCAATTGTGAGGGGTAATCATTTATTCATTTAAGCACCATCTTGATTCTGAGCTTTGGTTCCAAACATTACCATAGTGTTGCCTGGCCCTGGGTTTTCCCACATATGTGTTGTGTGTGATCTTCTAACATATTTGCTGATTGCAAACATATTTGTCCCTGCTTATGTGTATGACTAGTGCTCCTGAAAACCACTGACTTCGGGTAAAAAGAGGAAAGGATTAGCCTTATTTTTGACACATAAACAAGATGTCATTTTGCCAATTGTTCGTTAATGCTGTTGTTTGCTATGGGCCTCTGACCATGAAATGTGCCGGTGTCCACATCTGCATATAGTGGCTACACTCTGACCTTCTGATTATTAGTTCCTGCCTGAGCTCTGAGTTTCTGTGGGTTTCTGTGAGCTTGTACTTATTTTATCCCATGGAGATTTTTATAAGAATTTATGTCCTGCACTATTATTATGATCATTGCAAGCTAAGCTGAGGAGGGAATGGGTAGATACAATTAATTTGGACTTTCTAAAGGCTTTTAGAATATTCAGAGAACTGGAGTATCTTGAGAACTGAAATATATTTTAAATGTGAAAAGCAGTTTACAAAATTGTACATAGTGTATAAATACACTTTTGTTACCAAAAATACACACATACATACACACATAGAAAAAGATTCTGAGAGAAACACACTGAAACATCTACAGTGGTTGTCTCTGGATAGGGTAGGGGTAATTTAATTGTTCAAAGTTGAGTTAATGAACTTGGTCAGACAGACCTGGGATCAAATTCTGCTTCTATCACTAATTGGCTGTGATATGTGACACTGAATAATCAATTTAGCCTTGGTACATCTCCAGGTCCTCTTCTGTAAGGTAGCAATTATAATAATTCCCACCCCCCCCCCCAGGAATAGATGTCAATGGGTTAGGTACAGATCTAGGAACTCAGAAAATGTGTTAGTAAGTAGTATTACTTATTACTGTTTCTGCTTTTTCCTTCCCTCTTTTTCTGATTTTGTCTCCTGTTGTGAACATGTGTTGCTTTTGTAATATGAAAAATTAAAAGTAGTAAATTTTTTTTTTTAAGAGTCAGCCAAGGATTTCTGGGTCTACATTTTCATGGACTGGCATCTTGCTTGAAGTCAATTACCAGAGGGCCTCTCTAAATAGAGGATACAAAAAGTGTGAAGTAGGTAGACACCAGCTAGGCATCTGGGTTTAATCTTCAGGATGATTCTAAAGCGATACTTCCTAGAGAAATCTCCCAAATTCCCATTGACCCTGGACATTTCAGGATGTGAAATGTTAATTAAGCTAACAGAAATCATCCATCAGGTGCCTCCTGGGCCCTCCATAAGTGATGCTGGGTAGATGAACCTACACAATGATCTCCTAGTGCCATTTTCTTGAATGTGCATAGTTGGGTAAGGAGCAGACTTCGACTCTGTGTGGGGTGATGCACCTGTATGCTTCAAGCTGGAAAACATCATGTAAAGCCTGAAAATTAGGAGGGCAATCTGAAGACGGCAAGAGTGGATGTTGCAGGGACCTACAGTCAGCCTCTTCCCTCAGTTGGCCTTGAATTTGGTTCCAAGTTTCCTCATAGTTAAAGCTGGAAGCAAACCACATTGCTTACTATTGTCGGGGAATGGAAACTACGTAACAAAAGCCAATCTGCAGAGGCGAACATTTTCCTGGAATTGAACTTTTCAGCAGGTGCCTACTTCACAGGTCCACACATGAGGCCTTGGGTAATCCAGCGAGCAGAGTTGTGCTCAACTGTGATTTCATAAAAGACACAGAAATGCATTTCGAATCGACAGTTCTTATATCAGCCCTCTAAACTGGCATAACCTTGAATCATAATTCAGTGAAAGCATTTCTGCAAGAAGTGAAGATAATAAGCTCCAAGTGCTTTCGTTTCCTGTCTTTCTTAATGCAGGGAGAATCGAGATGGGACTCTCAGTTAAAACCCAGACCAGGGGCCTGGGAGTCATCACAATCTGATCCCTGAGGACATCAGCCCAATCTCTTTCTGCAGCCAGAACCAATAGTGAAATGGGAGCAGGATAGTAGAAGCAAAATAGCAAACGTTTTTTCTTTCCTGATATAAAAGTGCTTGTGTGTGGGGGTAGGAGGCGAGGGGAAGGGATGCTGTTTAAGCATAGTACAGATGTTTCATTTCTTGCTCATGCTTCATGTCCAGTGTGGGCTGGCAGGGTCCCTGCACACACTCAGTCACTCAGGGGCCCAGGCTGATGGGGTGTCCGTGGTCTCAGACCTGCACCGCCTGGCACACGTGGCCTTCTTGTTCACCACTAGAGGGAGACACAACAGCAATCAAGTGCTTTGGTCTGAAGTGTCACATGTCATTTCCTCTCATCAGCCTGTTGCCTAGACTAGTCACATGACCCCAGAGAAGGTGGGAATGTGTGATCTCCCCGCAGGCTTAGAAGGGAAGAAAACCAGATGTCTGCACACACTGGAAGTCTTTACTGCAATGATGCTCCTTTCACCTACAAAGAAAAAGGCTAAGAGGGGACTATGCTGTTGGTTGACGCAGTCAAACTCGTGAACAGAGCAACAGCTTGGTCGCTGGAACTTCCACCCAGCACTTTAAACAGAGGGCTGGACCCTGGCATGGAAACTTTTCAAATGTTGCCACGTTCTGTCCTGAGCGCTGTATCGGGCATACCGCATCCTGAACGAGTTGGAATACAAAAATCTGGGGCCAAGGGCACTTCCCGATATTATTAATAAATCCACAGTGGTAATGGAGGCTTCCAGCCTGTAAGGCCTGAGACCTTACCTTTTGTGCTCCTTGAGTTGTGGAGGGAACACCCATCCTCAAAACAGAAACCTGTCAGATCCCTTGGATGTACTGACAATACATTGATGAGAATTGAATGCACCATAAATTGCATATCCTCCAGGGCCCGGTAGGTACCTGTCTTGCTGCTTATGATTCAGAAAACCCCTGTTTATTTGTGTCAAGGACAGTTGATACTTTAATCATCAATAAACTAACATTTCAACAGCCTGCCATAAATTTCTTGTCAAAGAAGAGATTATGATTAGAACACTGTGATGAAAGAGAATCTGTACATAGACTTACATCCCTCTGTTTCAAAGCTTCCAGTGGTAGGCCTTGGAGGTTACTACAATAAAAAAAGACTAGCCAAGCAGAAACCTGTGTTTTCTACTTTCGAAATATCTGTGAATTAATTTACTCACATATTTTGGCCAAGATCTAGCATAAGCTCTTAATTTTCAATGAATAAAAAATTGAGTTTTGACAGCAAATATTTTGGTAAGGAAATAGAGAACTTACAGTAATATTCTCTCTGATTATAATTGTTAAACAATAGACATCTTTCAACAAGCGCTAACATTATATTAATTATTAATAATAAAATCCAACTTCTTAGTGATAATACAATCTTAGTTATAATTTATTGAGAGCACTGTGCTGAGCACTTTGCATCCCTTATATAATCTTCCCAACAGCCTTATTAAGAAAATATTATCTTCATCTTGTTAGGTAGATGGTTGCTCATTTGCAGATGAGGAAACTGTGGCTGACTGAGTTAAGTGAAGGCCAAAGGCACAGAGCTGCTGTCAAAGAGGTAATTCAAACACAGAGTTGTGTGACATCAAAGTCATTTTCTAACTCATTGAAATGCACAATGGGTTAAAATGAAATCATTAAAAATGAGATTATTTTTGGAATAAGAAAACAAGCTAAACAGGAATTAAGTTTTCATTCTCATTTTAAGGGTTCTCTTTCTAAATAGATACCAAGGAATCACCAGTGTATTGTGATTCGCTGAGAAGGTCAAATCTCAGCAGAGCTCTGGGACTGTGGAAAGTGGTTTGATTAGGTAAGGACTTCCTTCCCATTGTTAGCATTCTGGCCAGGGGTGTTTATAAGGGTCAGAGGTTTTGTAGAAGGAGAGCTGTTTGAATTAAGTGATGGTCCAGTTTCAGCTCAGGGATGCTGTATTGGTTCCAAGTCCTGTTTCTGAGGATGAGGTTATCTGCATGATGATTGTGGCCTACTGCTCATGGAATATCTTCAGATTGTTTCTTTTAATCCATTTGTAAGCACGTTCAACAGTTTTATTTCCTCCAGATGTAGCAAGAGTGGAGAGAAGACAGTGGTGCCCAGGAGTAGTCATGGTTGGCCATTGAATGTTTATTGAGTCCCTATTTTGGAACAGGCACTGTATTAGTCCACTGTGGCTACCATAACATAATACCACAGACTGGGGAGGCTGGAAGTCCAAGGTGAAGTTGCTGGCAGGGTTGATTTCTCCTGAGGTGTCTCTCCTTGGCTCGTATATGGCTGCCTCCTTGCAGTGTCCTCATGTGACCATCCCTTTGTTGGTGCACATCCCAGCGTCTCTTCCTCTTCTTATAAGGACAACAGTCCTATTGGATTAGGTCCCTACCCTTGTGACCTCATTTAACCTTAATTGCCTTTTTAAAGGCTCTATCTCAAAATACAGTCACATTGAGGGTTAGGACTTCAAGATATACATTTTGGGGGGCAAAAAATTCAGTCTATAATGTGCTCCATGGTGGCACAAGGAATGTTATGGTGGACAAGAAAAAACAGTCCCTGCCCTCCATCAGTTTTCATGGAAGAAGAAAAGGCAGTCTTAAAAATAATTCACATGATTCATTACAAAATGGTTAATGCTATGATAAAGAATGTATGGTACTAACACAGCTCAGAACAGGTGACTCTAACTTTGTGTAGATGGTAGAGAAGGCTTCCCTGAGGAGGTGAGGTTGGAATTGAGGCATGAAAAGGGAACAGAAGGAGGTGAGTCAGGAGAAGGGCTTGGGACCAGGAGGTAGAGAAAAGAGTAGCGTGATCAGGACTTTAAGGACTGGTCCTATTTATGGCAAGTTGCAGGGACTGAAAAGCAGCCCACGTTGGTCATGCCTACAAAATAAGGGACAGCGATTATCCAAAAGAATACTGGACCCATAGTTGCACTGCTTTGTAATCATGTCTAATACTGTGGAATCGCGATTAATTTGCCCAAGGAAATATGGTTTTTATGATTCCATTGTTTATATCCTGTTTGTTGAAATAAGTAATTCTCCATACTTCTGGATCCCTAAGACTGAAGTAGGAACTTACTTTAAAAATATAAGTTCCTAGTCCCACTCCCCAAAGATTCTGAATCAATACATTCTGGCTGGGGTCCAGGGATTTGTGTGTTTAGGTCTAGGGATTTGTGTTCCTAGACATTAGGTTCTTCTGGTGCACATGGTCCAACGACCACATTTTGAGAAATCCTCACCTAAAGGGATAAGTTGCTGACATGTGTTACCTAGAAAAACATAGAAAAGTTGGACATAACAGCAGATGCAAAGAAATACCGGTCTTGTTGGAATGTTTGCCAGATTCCACCCCTGGCGATTGGGTGAGACTGTCCTTGAGCCTTTACATTGGAGACACTATAGTAAGTGCTTTGCATATGTCAGCTCTCTCATGTTAATACAACTATCCTACTAGAGGGGCACTATTACAGATTTACAGATGAAAAAAATGAGGGACAAAGAGTTTAGATGCATATCTAAGGTCACACAGCTTGTAAGTGATGGAGCATGCACTCAAACACCAGGATTAAATGACCCTGCGGTGAAGTGTAATAGCTGGCACTTGTGTAGTGCCCGCTGCACCGGGCTCTGTATTAGCTACAGGTGCTTCTACTTTTCATTCATTAGATGATCCAGAAAGCCTTGTGTCTTAGTCCATTTGGGCTGCTATAACAAAATACCGTAAGATGGGTGCTTATAAACAGAAATTTATTTCTCACTGGAGGCTGGGAAGTCCAAGATCAAAGCATTGGCAGAATCATTTTCTGCTGAGGGCTTGCTTCCTGGTTCACAGATGTCCATCGTCTCATTATGTCCTTGCACAGTGGAAGGGGTGGAGGGTCTGTCTCTCGAGCTTCTTTTAGGCCCAAATCCCATGTGGGCTGAGCCCTCATGACCTAACCACCTCCCAAAGGCCTCACCTTCTAATACCATCACGTTAGTGATTTTACCTTCTAATACCATCACATTGGTGATTTAGAATTCAATCTATGAATTTTGAGGCAACACAAACATTCAGTTCGTGGTCTTTGTGGACATTGTGTGAACTGAGACTCTGCTGTTGACTCTCTTCACAAACCTGGCAGTAGCTCTTAGACCTCACCCATTCCATCCAACTATCATGTATTTTACTAATCTTCATTGCTTAAAAAAAAAATGCTTAGAAAATGAAATGTGGACAACTCAGGACAGAATCTGAATTTTCTAAGTGATGAACATTTCAACTTAGTATATATTTTCTATCCAAAGACATTCTATCCCTGAATTTAGGGGAAGCAAATTTTTTTAGGTAGAGTTTATTTTAAAAATTTCTTTGCAAACTCAAGAGCACATCACCGCCTTATTGGATTAATCTTATTTTTAACTTTCACTTCCTATCAATTTAAACATAATCTCTGATGGGCCAGTTGACTCTCAATGAGTTTGCCTTTCATGCAGTGTTGTTCTGTCCGCTTGCCACAGAAGTGATTCCAGGTCATTCCAATTTATTTAATTAATTTTAGAGATGAAATTATTTTGCCCAATAACTAGAATGCTAATGGGACTTATTGTAATGGTTCAGTTCAGGTTTGTTGGTTTGAAAATAAACGCCTTCATTTCAATATTTGCCTTTTGGCTGCAGCCTGTTAACTGGTCACACACTGTAACCTCATTAACATCCTGGCTTAATTGTAAGTAAATGTGCACCTAGTTTTTGTAAAGCAGGTCTCTATCTTAACTGCTAAGTTTTACCCCCCAAATGGACCCCTGAATTGGCATTTCCACCAGATGGGTGGGTTAGTGTGACACAATTCATACTTTTAAACATAATACTTTTATTGCTGCCTCGATAATAAGAATTTCAACTGATTTTTAGAAGTTAGAATAAAGTAAGGAAGATAAATTTTAGCTTGCTGGAGCATCACTGTGGCACTGAGATTTGTGGAGGTGTACTACATCCGTGACTGGGAGAGGTTGCCAGTAGTAAAACAGGGACAGTAGAACCTCTATAGAATCAAAGGCAGAATTAAAATCTGCATGTTAATAGCTTTCCTGCCAGTCATGAACAGATTCATTCTTCACATCTCAGATATATAAAGCTTATTTCAGAATAAATTCTGGGGAGCGTTCAACCTGATTGAATCTGCTATAAGCTCTGTTAATATATTTGTTTGAGTCACTTGCACTCAAAAGCTTTTTAGACAGAATATCACTTTTTTATATTATTCATGGTAATGTAATCCCCCCTTTAATCTCTTCAGGGTTCCCCCTTAAATCATGATATGCAGTTCAGAGAAAGTTGGATCGACCATTAATCACACTCTCTGGACCTCTGTGTGTCTACTTTTTGTCCATCTCTTAAATCAGTCACTTGGCAGCGGCAAGACATGTGGCCACTCCAGACCATTTGATCGAAGAGCTCTTGTTAGGAGATTAGGCTGCTAATCTGCAAGCCAGCTAATGGAAATCATTCCAGGCAAGGAAATAAAACTGAACGACATTAGCAAAATCACTACATATTATAGGAATCAAGTACATTCTAAATGGCTTAATCCTACAGTTTAGATATCAAGCCTAGGGGTAAAATGAACTTCTCAGATGATCCGAGATATCCAAATACGTATAACATATATTGGTATAATGTATGTGGGGCAGGACACTCGTCGGAGATGGGCTATCTCTGATAAATAAATAAAAATAAATAAATAAATCTCTGATAAATAAAGAAAAATAAATAAAATAAATAAATCTCTGATAAATAAAGAAAAATAAATAAAAGTGTTTTTTATTTGACCAGGCAAAATAAACAAAGATGTAGTGGATGAAAAATTATAAAAAAAAAAAAAAAGAAGATGAAAAGAAAACAAAAGGCAGGAAGGAAGAGCTGAAAATTTTCTTCCCCCCCACAGTGAAGGGAAATACCCATGTTGAAGACACCTGATACCTATTCAGCAGATGTTTGTGGTTGAATTAAGTTACCTGGTCCAGATCTATTGACTTTCTCTTCCTCCCTAAACACAAATTAATAATTCATTAATATTGTCACTAAAATGTTTTCGTGTGATCATTCCATTTACAATCAAAGAGTAACAAAGCAGATCAAGTATTCGAGAGTCACAGAAATGAATTTTCAGTCTAGAACAGGGTCTGTAAACTTTGTGAAGGGTCAGGTGGTAAATATTTTTGGCTTTGTGGCCCATAAGATATCCATCACAACTGGTAGTCTAGGATGTATGCTGAAAGCGGCCATAAATAATACGGAAACAAATGGGCACAGTTGTGTGACAATAAAACATTATTTACAAAAATAGGCAGTGGGCTGGATTTAGTCTATGGGTCCTACATAGTTTGCCAGCCCCTGGTCTACAGCATGTTTGTCTGGGAGACATGATTTCAAAAATCATTTTCCTCTTTGATTTTCAAGGTTTAGGAACATGATATTTTCAACCATGGGTGAATGCTCATGTTTTGAATTTTCATTTTTATCTGATGTAACTCAAAGCCCTTACTTTGGGATTTCTTGTTAACCCTGACACTTAATGGCGTCAGAGCCAGGGTGGTTGGATGTGAAGGCAGGAGAGAGCCAGCTTGGAGAGGACACATTTTCCACACTTGAGTAAGCTTGGGAGAAAGTCGGGAGTTTGGGATGAAGATTTGGAACAAGAAGGCTGAGGGCTGGCCTTTTTTTTTTTTTTTTTTTTTTTAGGATAAAGAGAAAAGAAAGGAATAAGGGGCATGGTGTAACTTGTCACTTGGCGGGGGGCTCAGGATTAATTGATAAATCTGTTGAAAGGAGTGCATTACAGAGTCTTCTGAGGAAAGACATTGCATGTTAGGATTCTGAGTAACAGTCAATATATTCCATGAAACAGATAAGTAGGTATTATGGAATCATACTATTGGTTTTGGAAGAAACCTAAGGAAAACAGATTGTTCCCAATCTTTTTAGATATGTCGTCTTCTAAACTTCTGTGTGTCATTGTCTGAATTTCCCCAAGAGAAGAGGGCTGGTGGTCATTTGAATTCATATATACTTACATTTATTTAAATTGTTAACTCTGAAATTGACCCAGTGTAGTAAGGAAATGGGAGAATATCTCCCTGATTTCTTCAGGATAGGGACATCCCTCTTATAATTGCAAATGTGCTAGAATGTTCCAGGGAGGCCAGGCCGCTGTCACTTGTTCAAAAGAAAGAAATACCCTAGAACTAGGAGGGTATGTCTGGTAGCTGTTTGATTTTTGTGCCTCTGCTTTGAACAGTGAATACCCTAAGCCTGAGGCAGGCACTTCAGCTACGGCTTCTCTCCCAGCCTCCCGTGAAGCACCCCTGGAAGGCAGACCCTGTCTTCTTCCATCAGCTTTGTTTGTCCTCCGCCAAGATGCCAGTGACATGATTGCTCTCCATTTTACGCTTGAGATCAAAATAAACAAAACCACTTTCACCTTTCCCGTTCTAGGGTTAAGTGCCCAAGCAGGTGTCTTTTCAGTCGCGTGGTTTCCAATCAGCAAAACCACCCCTTCTACCCGTGGCAGCAAAGGCAGGGAGGTTTCCACAACTGGATGGAGAGGGCTGTCCCCTGTGTTAACAGAAACGGCTCATAATAGGGGCCTAGCCATTCTCAGCTTCCTAACATACTTCCTTTCCTACGTATCACCTGGGCTCCCTCTGCAAAGAAAATGATGCAGCAGTCACTGGCAGGGTGACGCAAAGACCAAGACACTCCTCACATGGACCCAGAATTTCACATGTAATTGTTACCTCTAATTAAAGCTGGACTTACTTAACCCCAAAAAGATTATACTTGTAATACTGTTCTGATGAAGCCATCTCACCCTGTAAACTGCCATCTGATTTATCCAAAGCCATCTGCTTCCATACGGGGTGTTTTATTTGGAATCCGGGAGGGGAGTAGGTGCATCTGTACCCTCCAATAGCATCTGAATCTTAATGAAGAAAAGCACCAACAGTTATTTAAAAAGGAATAGTATGATCCTATTTATAGTTTGATACAATTTCATAATCCAGCTCAACGTTGGATGTTTACTGTCAGTCACGCAAGAAGTTAAGTTCTCTGCTGGTTTTCTGAGTGAGGCAGCAACGATCAGAGAAGCAACCGGGAGGAGCTGGGAGCCTGGACACCGAGCATGGGATGGGAGGTCAGGTTTCCCCATCAGCAGTTACTGCTTGCGCAGCGTCCATGCCTGTCTTTGATGTGCGTGTTCACAGCCCAAGCAGAAGAGGACTACTTCTGCAGCTCTATTAGTTGTTCCCTTCTGAAGAAAAAGCAGGTTTTAGGATTTAGGTAGGGGATTATTTTTTCATGCATTTGCTCATACTTTATTATACTTTATTCTTTCTATGTTTCTTTCTTTTATTTTCTTTTTTTTAGAGACAGGGTCTCACGCTGTCACCCAGGGGTACAGTGGCGTGATCATAGCTCACTGCAGCCTCGAGCTCCTGGCCCCAAGCCATCCTCCCGCCTCAGCCTCCTAAGTACCTGGGATTACAGCTGTGCACCACCACGCCCGGCTAAATTTTTAAAAATTTTTTTGTGGAGATGGGGTCTCGCTATGTTGCCCCGGCTGGCCTGGAACTCCTGGCCTCAAACAATCCTCCTGCCTCAGACTCCCAAAGTGCTGGGGTTACAGGCGTGAGCCCCTGTGCCTGGCTGCTTCATTCCCTTCTCATCCATTTTCCTGTGCTCCTTCCTCCTTCCCTCTGTTCTGTTCTTCCTGCTTTAATAGGTTTTACTGTTGTTTAGGTACAGTAAGGCCAGCAGAGCAGGAGATGGCTGCTGTTGAAAAGGGGGTTTGCTAGACTCGCAGATCAGAGGGGACTTGTCACGCCACGGGGAGCCACACCAGGCAGAACCAGGGTCTGTCAGCAGGCAGCGGGGAGGGGAGCACGGTGGACAAGGGCTTTGGTTGTGGTTTCCATAGGAAGGGGTGCATGGGGTAAGCGAGCTCAGGATTGATGAGTTTGGGTCACTTCAGTGGGCTCTTGGACACGGGGGTTGTCTCTCATTGTCTGATCCATGGCCACGGGGTGATTAGGGCAGGTGGATAGTGGCCTGGGTGGTGAGATTCCAGTAAAGGAGGTGGTTGGGGTGTGGGCCCTGGATTGGTTGGTTTGCATTTGAACAATGCGCTCATGGATGAGTTGTTATCTCTGGGAATTTGCTAGGGCCCCATAAAGAAGGCATACAAGGCAGCAGCCCTTAGGCAATAATTTGTGAGAGGTGTGGTACCCTAATGAGGGGGGGAGATGTGTGTGGCCAATAAACATGACTCAGACTTGATCTTGAGCAGTTCCCTAGGAAGATGTGCTAGTGGGAGGGGGAAGGCATGGGAGAGACAGCGGGGTAAGTAGAGCAAGTGAAGTCACTGAGGTGCTGGTGGCGGTGGCCCCACAGGTCCTGCAGACCCCACTGGTTGTGACAGCTGGCATTGGAGAGCGTGGCTGCATGGAGACCTTCTGCATGGCTAAAGTCGGGACACGAGGGTTTGGGAGAGCAACCCCCCTTGGCTTAGCGATGAGAGAAAAGTCTAGAAAGGTAGAGTGTAGTGACACAGCGGAGGGCTTTGATACCTACTGATGAGATGAAACGTTTTCCTGAGGGCATCTGACAGGTTTTCAAGTAGGGAGGCAGCAGGTCTGAGTTTTTAATTTAATACTTTGAGTGTGCTATGAGTTGGCAGTGGGTGACAGGCCAGACTGTGTGAAAGCTCCTCCTCACTTAGCATCCCCTTGCTAACATGCAGGAAAGTGATGAAGATAGCTTGCCCTAAGGCGGTGGCAGGAGCAGTAGGGATGGGGAGGACTTGGTGAGCAGCTGCATGTGGACATTGTGCACAGAAGAGCAGTTTGGGCGTGTTCACTGTTGGTGCTATAAAGCCCTTAAACTCCACAGCTCTGGCTGCTGGGTGGAGAGAAGAAGTGATAGATACATACCTCTGTACATACACACGTGCACGTATGTGCATGGAGATGGACACTGGTGAAGACCTAGATATATACACATATATTGTGGGATGTACATACACGCGTATACATATGTGTACACACACACACATCTGCCTTTGGACAAAAACCCCCAGGGTGATCTTGTTTGGCTTTTAAAATCATAATGGTGGATGGGACCGTGGAGGGGCCCTAAACCAGTCCTCTGTCCTGTGCACACGGATTTGGTTGCTCAACTCCCTTATTCTCTGTTTCTGAGCCACGCTGGTGGCACTTGGTTCCCAGAAGCCCCCTGCCCACCCGAAGCCCCTGGCTCTGAAGTGTGGCCCGGCGCTTTCTGAGGACAGAGGTGGGACAATCCGTTCCTTTCACAGGAACTGTAAGTCTTACCCAAGCATTAATTTTGCTGCATAGGCAGCCTGTTCTCCCACAAAACACTGACTAAGAAGAAAAGGGGCCCAGAAAAACCAGCAGGGCCTGGCAGACGGCTTGTGGCTCCCTTGCCACTTAAGGTCCCGAGGAATGTGGAGACACCGCAGGGGCCAGGGAGCGTTTGGGCGGAGAGCTAGCTCTTTCTTCTTTCTCCTTCTTTCTCTCTCTCCCTCTCTCTCTCTCTCTCTTTCTTTCTGTTATGAGTATAGTTAATGTTATGAATTCACAAAAAAAACCCCTCTACTTTCTTATAATCCTCGTTGGAGACATGCATATTTCTAAATTTAAATGTACTCTCCTGTGCCGTCTGGGGAAAGGAAGCGTTTTCCAGCCAAACTAAAAGAAAGGAAAGGTATTCCCTTTTATTCTCTTACCAATATTTCTAAAATATTTTCCTTATTATCATACCTTTGCACAATGTTGTTGAATAGTGGGAAGGCAATGGTGTGTAGCATACAGAGCCGCAGCTTTGGATCTGTGGCTTTGGACAAATGACTTACTCTCTTTGCACCTCAGTGTGTTCATCTGAATGATGGGGACAGTCGCGTTGTCTACATTGCGGAACCTCTGTGAGCCTTCGTCAAGATACCGTATAAGAGGGCTGTTACATACTTCTTGCTAAAGGAAGGCCACTCATTTTTACGACCAGTATTATTTTTGTTGTTGCTGCATCCCCGCAGGGCCTTATTCCTCATCCGACCAAGGTGAAAGGGGCAACATTCACTCTCTGGACTAGAAACAACTCCCCGCCACCAATTCCAAAGTACTTCACATTTGGAGGGATTTTACTAGGAACTCGAGAGAAGCCTCCCGTTCAACTTTGCCCACAAACGCCGAAGGAGGACGCCTCCGAGTGATGCCCAGGACAAAGGTGACAATGCCAGCTGGAACTAGTGTCAGCACAAGCTCTGCGGGATCGTGATGTCTCTGATTCTTAAAAGTGTCTACTACGGGGTACTTATTATTCAGCGATAATAATAAATCGCTGCTCATGAAATGCAGGGAATCGAGCGTTGTGGAGGGGAGGGGACAGTACAGGGAGAAGAACTGCAAGAGACAGAGGCCCAGCCAGGCCTGGGCTATTAATCATCACCCTCCATCATTTCCTGAAGATTCGTTCATTGTTCCATAGGTACCTAGAGGGTCAATTAGAGACAACAGACGGGCTTTCTCAAAGACACAGGAGGGTCAATTAGGCCCTCCTTATAATTTTCTGCTTTAACAGCAAATGCCAGCCTATCGCGCATCCGATGCAAGGGAGTTTGCAAATAAACAGGGTGCCTTCCCCTCCTCCTTTAAAAAGAAAGAAAGAGAAAGTCCAACACGGAGAAATGGAGGCGCTCGGTGATGGGGAACATTTGGCCCGTCGGGCTGTGGTTCAAGGAAGGCAAGGAGGATCTTATCACCGACCGAGACTTGCGGGGAGCAGAGCTGCTGCGGGGCCCGAGCGCCGGGCGCGGTCAGGGATTGCTGTGATGGAGCACTCTGTTCCCAAACCTGAGGTGCTTCATTTGTCTTGGGTGCCGTCGTCACGACGGCGGTGTGAGAGTACAATTAGAAAGTACCTCCGACTGAAAGGGCGCCTGGCAACAGTCACGGGGCGGAACTGGACTGACGACGCAGTGAGTCACGGTGCCCGTCGCTGGCCGCTGGCCGCGTCTGGGGAAGAATTCAGCTAAACGCACCGACGTGGTGTTTTGCACAACCCCTCTTTTTCATTTGTTTTCCGTGGGATTGGTGAATATATTTTGAAACACATTATGATAAAACAAAAAGAGGAGGGAATCCTCCTAAGTGAGGAACAGAGATTGTCAGAAGTCCGTGCGCTGCCGTTTCTACTGCTTTTTGGAAGTGGCTGTTAGGTTTCGACTCTGCCCGTTTCTGAATACCTGATCTTGCTCACAGAGCGAAAGACCAATTATTATTATTGTTATTTTCTGCCTTGAGACCCTGTTCTACCTATCCGCCATCACACAGAGGTTTGGAAACAAAAGAGAAATGCTTTTAGCCTGTGAAAAACTAATTCCAACTTCAGTGATTCCTCCCCCTCCCCCGGGCTCTCGGTAATACTTCTTAGCCCTGAATTGTCAAATTCATTTGGCAAATATTTGCATGCGCAGGCACTGTTCTAGGTGTGGGGGATACAGCCAAAAACAAGCGGCAAAACCCCGTGCTCTTCAGTTCTGGGATGCTGGAGCCCTGGGCCCTCTGGGGCCTGTTCCACTTCCAGGTTGTTTGTCCCGTATGAATTTCCAAAAAGGGCACGGGGACTAAAGCTGAAGAGAATGAGCTTGTGTCTATTACAGCCTTTGCTAAAACTGCTGAAAGCTGCCCCATTTTTCATTTTCCCCACAAAGAGGACAGGCGTGTGTGTCCTGTAGAGCAGGAACTTTGTCTGTTTTGCTCACTGCTGCTTTGTCAGAGGCTGGAATAATGCTGGGCACATAGTAGGCCCTCACTGAATATTTATTGACTAACTGAGCTCATGGTTGTGCTGCTGTGATTCCAAAGAGCTGGGCTCATTCCCGACCTCCGGAGAAGATTGCTTTCACCCCTGAACAGCTTCAGCCCTGGCTACTGCTGCTGCCACTGCCCTGGGGTCAGCTTTGTTTTCAACACTTTCGTCTTCCGATCCCTGGATAAGAAGCAAGAAAATTTTCTAATACTTGGACTCCCCACCCTCATTTCCAACTCCTATCATAGAAGTTGCAAATTGCTGGCTCGCAGATGTCTTTTGTTTGGCCTGCTGAAGTTTTTTGTTTTGTTTTGTTTTGTTTTTTTAATGAAATAAATTAGTTGCCAACATTTTAAAAATTGGGAGACTTCACATCAAAATTGGGATTTCCTGCTGGTCTTGAAAAAGCAGATCTGGCATCATCTGCCTGTATTTACATTTGGCACCAGGTGGCTGGACCCGGGGAATGGCTGCCACACTTTAGCTGGGGCATGTCCCCTCTGTTTTTCCATAGCACCTGTCAGGCCCACTTCACTAATTTTAGGGACTGCCTAGCCTCCCAGGCATTGGGGTTTGCATTTACACTAATTCGTGAGCCTATCCACTTGCACCCAACTGTGTGGGAACTTCTCAGAGGACTCCCTGATTTCAGCCTCCAATTCCCTGAGCTGACCTCTGCCAGTATCACCACTCCTGGTTGTGGCTCAGATCGTGGTTGGAAAGGCAAGGCCTTTGTGTGTGCACATCCTTCTGCTTAGAATGTTCCTTTTCCTTCACCAAACTAACTCTGGCTCTTCTGGAAGACTTGCCTGAACCTTAAACCCCTTCTCTCTATAACCTGCAGTCTGAGTTGGGTACCCTCCATTGCTCTCATAATGTATGGTATCATGGTTATCTGTTTACTACTCTGCTGGCCATCCCAGACTGTCATCCCCTGACTGCAAGGACTTTGTTGCTCACAGTCATATCTGGGGCGTCCAGACAAGATCTGGCCCCTTCGTGGAGGGACACATAGTTCAGTCTGGCTGGAGCCTAGCTTGGGAGAGGAACAGTGGTGGGGAAAGGCGAGCCTGGACTGTACCCAGGGCTGAAGTCCCCAGGTGCCTCAGAAGTCCTAGAAAGCATCTGGATCACATCTTCATGGTCATGGAAAGCACTGGGGAGGTTTCTGGATGTGGTGGTATCCCATATGTAATAAGGGGACTGACCATGCATTTTAGCAGGAGCCCTCCAGCTTCTGCAAAGAAGGATAGGTTTGCAAAACTGACAGCAGGCAGGCTCGTAGAATAGTCCAGGCAGGAGACCATGGAGGTCAGAGCCGGGACAGGATGTAGAATGAGACATGGCTATTGGCTGAGCGAAGACGCGCAAGTAGATCCAGTTCTAGCACGGGAGGGGGAAGTAAGACACTATCTAGCCCGTGAATTTATGAAAATAATTTCCATTTTCCCCCTTCCTTCACAACATCCACGAATCACCTTGGTATAATAATGTGGTCTCTTATTAAAACATATCAGAAAGCAAAGGCTCCGAGTACAGCGTGTGATTTTAAAGTAGCACTATTAGCAAATAGCCACTGGCTTCATTTTTAGCGTGCATATATTTTTGTGTATTCCATGTGGATTTTCTTTCCTTTTTCTTCTCTTTATTTCTCCTCCTTAAGGGAAACTCCTTTCTCATAGTAACTTTGCAGTCGAGTGTCCTAACTAATGACTTTAATCGTGTGAATATATAGCAGAAGGGGACAGGACAATCCTCAGCCCATTCATCTTGCAGACCCCAAGCGAACAAACGCAAAACCACAGGTCTCACCCTCTTCCTCCCCGCTTTATTTCGTATTCCACCTCGATTTATGACTTGGATTACAATCTGTTGCAGAAAGTGTAGTTCCCCGGTTTCTTCCTGAGTCTACGTTTTCCTATTTTGTCTGAAATAGCCAAGGTCTCAGGAATTTACCGTTACATTGCTTCAGAGAAATCAGTGACAGTGAAAGGCTGCCCTTTTTGTGTGTAATTTTGGTTTTAAGAAGAAATTTACAAAGCCATTCTTTTTTTTTTTTTTCTACCAGTCTCTGCAGTTCGGAAGATTATATTAGATGATACTCGATACAAAAATACCCATGGTAGGGCTTTTCTTCATGTAGTAGTTTAGAATCAGTCAGTGTTACTGAAACAGGTACCCTTTGTAGAACTCTGTTTGCATCTGAAATCTTTCTTACTTGTCTTTGAGTATGATATGGCGGAGGAAAATCATTTTAATTGCTGTTGGTCTGGAGTCACTGGCTAGAATGTCATTACCATGATGAGTAATATTAGTGATAAGTATTGTTTTAGAACCAATTCTTTAGTAATTAATAAAAAAGTTAAAGCAGCTATGGTGATTGAGTTCCTGTATTAAGAATTTTATATTTGGAAGGCATAGTCATTGTGAAAGCCAAAGAAATAAATAGAAGAAAATTTTATTTTAAAGCTGAGATTGTTGTATGCTGGTTTATTTGTTTTCTATCACTGCGTAACAGATTATCACACACTTAGCAGTTCAAATCAGCACCCATTTATTAGCTACAGATCTATAGGTCAGAAGTCTGGACTCAGCATGGCTGGGTTCTAGGCTCAGGGTCTCATGAGGATGAAATCAAGGTGTCAGCTGGAGCTACCTTCCTTCCTGTAGGCTCTCGAGAGAAATCCACTGCCAAGCTCGTTCAGGGTGTAGGCAGAGTTCAGTTCCTTGCAGTATGAGACTGGGGCTCCTGTGTCCTTTCTGACTGTCAGCTGGTGGCTGCCCTCACTTCCTAGAGGCCACCCACATTCCTTGACACTTGGCCCCCTGCATCTCCCAAGCCAGTGACAGAGACTCCCTTGTGCATGGAATCCCCCTCGTGCTTTGAATCTCTAACTTTCCTTGACTGTGATGTCTAGACTGAGATTTAAAGGGCTTTTGTGCTTAGGATACTCTCCTTATCTTAAGGGCAACTGATTTGGAGCCTTAATTAACATCTGCTAAAATCCCTTCACACTGGTGCCTAGATTAGCGACTGACTGAGTAACTGGGAGGAGTCATGTATACACCATGGGTCAGGAATCTTTGGGCCTAACTTAGAATTTTACCTATTGAAGACTCATTTTTTTTTTTGAATAACAGAAAACAAAGCCTAGATCTTTCCAGTGATTTTTTTTTTTTTTTTGAGGCAGAGAGCTTAGTTTAAAAGAAAGGGGGTACTTGAGGAAGATATAAAACATAAAGAAAGGATGCTTAGGTGGAGCACCCTATAGGGAATCTAAGATTTGATTATGGACAGACATGCCTTGTGTTGTGAGCCAAGCAAGCGCTTTTGCCCAAAGAGGCAGAAGGGGGTTATATGGCTCATGGTCTTCAGTTACCAGCAGATACAGCTCAAGTGAAAAGGTTTGGTCTCTTGTATGATCTGATTCAACTCGTTATCTTCTCTGTGCCTCAGTGTCTCCATCCAGAATGGGATAACGTTCAGGATTACTCTAATGAAGTGGCAGTGGTAAGTGGATGCCCAGTTGTTAGGCCCTGTTGAGGCCTCATGCACAGGGCACTCAACAAATGTCCCTTCCAATGTCCTTTTGTCAGATAGAATTGTCAAATAGATAAGACACTAGACCCTGCATTTGGTCCAAGCACTCTGCAAATTGCTGACTTCTCAAGCTTTTCCATGGCAGGAAAAGGACACAGGGGAAGGAGCAAGGGCCTCAGGAGGCCTGGGAGTGTTGCCCTCAGCTCCCATGCCACACACAAAATTCCTCTGAAATCTCATTTTGTTTAAAAAATCCATGCAGATTCTGCATTCTACCCCTGCTACAGCCATGTCATCACTTACCAGTCATGTTCCCACCCCAGGAATGGATGTGTCTCCTCTTTGTTCTTGCTTCCCCTGACATCAGTCAGACCAGGCTATGCCATGTGAGGTGAAACCCCCTCTCCAGTTCATGCACGTGCCCATCCTGTGCTTGTTGGACCTTGAACTTGTGGACTCCTTAAATGTTTGCCGTAGGCGTTGCACTTGCCTCCCCCTGGGCTGACGCTGCTGGACGAATCACATCCCTACCTCCTGTCAGAGAGGCCCGGTACCATGCATGGCTCTTTGTGAGCTACCTACACCCGGTCAGTAGCTGCGTTCCTTTGAGGCCATCTGTGCCCACTGACAATCTGATAGTTCCATTTTACAGGGGTGAAAGCATGCAAGCCAGAAGTTGTAATCTTTGACACAGGGAGGACCATGTCGATGGCACTGCTGAGCCCTTTCGTGTCATAACAGAAAAGCGTGAGCCTGTCCCGGGTACAGAGTCATCACATCCCATAGCTTAGCGACGTGGGAGCTCCACAATAAGGAGGTGACATACAATCAGTTAATTACATAAAGAGAACTCAAGCAAACTCAACAGATTCTTCCCCTGCCATGTGCTGCACAGATCCCTCTGAAAGGGATTACAGATGTTCTTTTTTTTTTCTTATCCCTCCCCCTGTCTTTCTTTCTTTGCACCCACGGCGCTCTGCACTTCAAGCTAAATATAATGTATCTGATTTCCCATCATACATACTAATCAGGTTTGAAAGTTGTCTTATGAGGCTTTAAAAAGCTAGCCAAGAGCAGTGCGATTTCTCCAAAAGGATGTCTGCAATCAAGATGATTACATGGGAAAATAAATCATAATTTATATTGCTGAAAATGTCATTTGCAAAACACTTTGACAATACTTTCCTTTCAGTCTGTTTTCCTGTGTATGGGGTAAGTGCTGCCCTTCTGCAACTTCTCCTTTTATTTTATTTCTTTCTTTCTTTTTAATGCTCTGAATATCATTGAAGAAATTGCAGTTTCTGGGCAGTCTGTGGTGGTTCAGGAATACAACTGACAGGCATTAAAGCCCAAAATTGAACAATGTCAACGTAGAAGACAGAATCCAAAGATAGTCTGTATTTAGGATACAGGTACTTGTATGGGCAAACATGCACACACCTTTTTTTTTTCCCCCTATTGAAATAGAACTTAAAAAGGTAGACTTTTAGAACCAAATACCTTTTAGAGGCCATCTCTCTTCTGCCCACCGGCTTTTGGGTTGAATAAACTATATTAAATTATCCAAGAGAATTGATTGGTGATCTGAACCATTAATATCTTCTGGTATTAAGAACTATCTCTCATGGTGTCTGGCTTGACAAACACTTAAATTCACAAATGCCAGCAGTTAAATCTGTGGTCAATTGTAAAAATGGCCACCAATTCTTCCCTCTCCCCCTTGCATTGTGAAGTTGTAGACCCTCTCCTCAAAAGGTGGAGTCATTTTCTCTAGTCCTTGAATCAGCATGCCCCATGGAACTTGCTTTGACCAATGGGGCATTTGCAAACATGGCACAAGCAGAGGCTTGGGAAGCACTTCTGCACTGGGGCTTGCCCACTTGTTGTGCTTGGAACCCTTCCACTTCTGGCTTGTGAACAAGCCTAGGCCGGCCTTCTGGGTGACGAGAGACATGCAGCCATGTCGCCACATTGTCCCAGCCAAGAGCCAGCCCAGCCTAGAGGCAGAGCCACGGAGCGGCCTGGACGGGGAACACCTGCCCAGCTGGAAGTATGCACTATAGGGATATTCAGGAAATTGAGGTGGTCGTGTCTAGCGGGAGTGGTGCAGAATGAGTTAACACACAGAGGACTCAGACGAGGCCCTCAGAGGAATCTGAGGTCTCATGTCAAGAAAAGATCTGTTTTTCCTAAGCAATCAATTTCTTTTTAAATCTGAACTTCAAATCTGATAGTATTTTCTTGCTTCCTCTGGTGACTAGGGAGCTCACAAACAAATTTTTAACACCCTTCTCCCTGCTTCCGGCAAAGTCATGGTACCATATGGCACCTCTCTGGCAGCTAAGTTTACTTTCTTTCTTTCTTTCTTTATTTTTTTCTCCTTCTTCCTCTTTTTCTCTTGCTTCCTTTTACCCTCCCTCTTTTGCCTCTTAATTTTTATATACAATAAAATGCCATCTGAAATTCCCCCTCCTTTTTAACAAGGCAGGTAGAAAATAAAAACTAAACAAAACAAAAAATAGATACACCATGAAATTGCTCAAACTTTAGGAACTGGGAGAAGAGTACACGCAGGTTCTTGGGTTGCTCCCTCCCTACCAGCTGCACCTGGAGAGAACCTCACTTTGTCTATTCGTTCATTCATCAGAGGCAGCACAGCAGACTTCAGAGTCAGTGGTTCTGGGTTTTAATTCTGGCTCCATCACTGTATTGGTTTCTTCTTGCTGCTATAACGAATTACCAAGAACTTAGTGGCTTAAAACAACACGTGTTTATTATCCTGTGGTTCTGAAGGTCACAGGTCCAAAATCAGTCTCACCTAATCAAGGTGTCAGTAGGGCTGGTTTCTTCCGGAGGCTCTAAGGGGGAATCTGTTTTCCTGCAGTTTCCAGCTCCTAGAGGCTGCCTGCATGCCTTGGCTCATGGCACCTCCCTCCATCGTCAAAGACAGCAGCGTGGCACCATCACATCTGCCTTACGGACTCTGCTTCTGTTGTCCCATCGCCTTCTCCTAATCTGATCCTCCCACCACTGTCTTACAAAGACCCTTGTGATTACATTGGGCTCACCTGAATAATCCCGGGTAACCTCCCCCATCTCAAGGTCCTTCACTTAATCATAGGTGTAAAGTCCCTTTTGCCATGTCACATAACACAACCTCAGACTCTGGGGATTAGCACGTAGACATCTCTTGTGGGGAGTCGTTATTCTCCCTGCCACAACCACGGATTCTGAGCTTCAGGTTCCCTCATCCATAAAGCAGGGATAATAATATCCTACAGGCTATTTGGGGAAGGAGAAAATACAAGCTTTATCAAAAGGGGATGCTCAGTGAATGGAGTTTTTCTTCTAAAGCTATCCCAGGGCCCATCTCTCAGGGCTAAAATGTGGGCAAGACTATCACATTTTTCATCCACCCAACAGTCATTGAATGAATACTTATCCACTGGCTATTGTCTTGTCTGCTTGGGCTGCTATAACAGAATACCATAGACTGGGTGGCTTAATGGATATTTATTCTCATAGTCTGGAGGCTGGGAAGTCCAAGATCAAGGTGTGGACAGCTTCAGTGTCTGGTGAGAGCCCACTTCCCCGCTCCCTGATGGGTGCCTTTGTGTTCTGTCTTCCCATGGCAGAGAGAGGAAGGGCTCTGGTCTCTTTCCCTTCTTATAAGAACATTAATCCCATCATGGGTGCTCCCGCTCCTCTGTAACCTCATCTAAAACTAATTGCCTCCCAAAGACCCCACCTCCATATACCATCACATATGAATTTGGGGGAACACAAACATTCAGTCCGTAACAGCTGTCTTACTCACATCTCTACTTAGTGATTCAGAAAATAGCAAGTATAGTGGGAAAAATGTGGTATCAGAACCAGGAGAGTGCCCTGTGGCTTTCTCAGTTCTGCCAAAAACAAGCTACACCATCGTGGGCCTGTAGCTTCTCCTCTCTGATCTTCCGTGGCCCCATCTGTAAAATGTGAGACCTAAACATGAGGCTCAGGAAAGTTCTGAGGACCAAATGAAACCGTTTATGCCAAGGCTGGGCAGGTGGACATGCTCAGAAGAAGCAGGAAGGTGTGGTTTCTACCTCCCAAGACTTCACAAACCTTCCTTCGCCTGTAGGCAAAAGCCTCTTAGGACATGGCTCACAATACCACAGTCAACATATTGGAAATTTTAGTGGCATCAAAATTGGTTTGACTTCCTTCTAGAATTCTTGCCAGAAAGGTGGAGACATACAGTTAACTGAGCACCGATAGAGTACCAGGAACATGCTTTTTGTGCATTATTTGATTCATCAATCAGAGTAGGGCATGGCTGTCATCAGTTCACAGTTGAGGGAATCTAAGATCAAAGGGGTTATGTCTCTGTGAATAGTAGTAGTAGCAGCAGCAGTATTGATAGCAATCATAATAGTTATTAAAATTGTAGCAACCGCCAGAGTTATCATAGCAGAAACTCACATTTACTGTGTGCTCTCTATGCGCCAGGCACAAGGCTGAAGTTATACATTCATTATTTGTTTATCCCACCCTATGAGGTAGGTACATTCATCATCCCCAGTGTCAGATGAAGAAACCGAGGCTCAGAGTGGCCCAGTGATTATCATAAGTCCCACCATGGTGAAGGCTGTGATTGGCAAAAGCCCATTTTAAGCCCCCATCACCTCCAGACCCTTTCACAAGGCTGTGCTGGGCACCAGAGCTTTTCCTCTTCCACTGCCAAGAAGTGGGCTTTTTTTGGCTCTGAAAGGTCCCCAAGCTCATCCCAGACTGGTATAGTATTTAAAGGGTGCCCTTTGCTGTATAATTGAGGCAAAGGAGAACCAACTGGCTGTTCCCACTGGCTGTGGAAAGTTCCACTGATCCTCATTGCCTTTGTGCCTGAATCGGGGGGTGGGGGGGAGGTGGGAAAGAGAAAGTTTTCTTCCTGCAACTGTGCCTTCCAGTGGGGGTGGTCTCGAGGAGGCCCATTACCAGGCTGGAGTGACAGAGTGTGGCGAGCCTGCAGCTCATCCCGTGTCTAATGGAACAGAAACGAGCACCCTACTGCCCTTGTTTTCCAGTGGCTCGTCCGGGGCTCTGCGAGGTTTATTAATCTTAGTGTATAATGGAAAATGTGTTGCCATGTTAAATCTTGAGCCACTGTTCACTACTCTGAGGAGTGAAGGCAGCAGGAGTCTGTCTTATTTACACACAGTGCCTGCGAGAGACACTTAGGGCAGAAGAACGCCTTCGTAAAAATCCGTGCAGAATTCAAAAGTGTGCATTAATGCATGTGACCAGATGGTTCTAAAATATGCCACTTTAACCAAAAATCATCCTCTGAGAAACTCTTCTGAAGAACATCGACTGTGCATAATAACTGCCTTGAGTAGGGCCATAATTTTTGAAAATGTATGAGGTGCGGGATGAAGATGAGGGGAGAAAATGGTTCCTATGTATCATTATATTGTCCCTCCAAAAGCCTGCATGCAAAAAAAAAAAAAGCCGCCCAATGCAAGAACTGTAGTGATACTTAGACCGTTGAGAATCACTTGGAGTTATTACCCAGAAATTGATAACCACTGCTTTCTAAGTTATATATTAAAAAAGAAAAAGGTTTCCAATTTCTTAAACAGCAGAAACAAGCAGCTGTTAGTTAGATGTCACAATATTAATACTAGTGTCTGCAAGTATGTTCTTAGGTTTGCTTTCTGCTTGTGTCTTACAAGTTTTAAGGGCTATCAGTAGAAGCATCTAATAATCCTAACACTGTCATATTTACACTTGAGGTCTTATTATCCACTTCCCCCTTAGCTGTGTAAACAGACAGATAACCTACTTCAGATTTACTCAGATAGTGCTTGTTGCAGACACCACACACAATGAGATTGGACGCTCCCAGGTGTCAGCCTCTCAGGATGTCTCATTATAATGGGAGTCGAGTGCTTCTCAGGTAAGCCATCACTGTGGGGCAGGAGCAGTTACCTAATAGGTCACTTCGGCTGGGGAACGCTCAGGTTTGCAAACCATTGTTTAAAATTATAAGAGATCTGGGGACTTTTAAAATAGGAACCCCATGAGTAGAAATGTGACTTTCCTTAGCAAAGGTGTACTATTTCCCAATGAAAAGAGTTAGAAATAGAAAGGTGCTTCTTTGTCTGTCTACGTTGTGATTAAAACAAATGGGTGCATTTTTATTGCATTAGAGCAGTGTTTTCCTTTATAAAACTTTCTATATCATGTCGCTGTTCAAGCCCGACACCCACATTTGAGTTTGTTTAAAATATTACCATTTTGTTGACATTCACCTGTATGCTTTTCAATAGGTCATATCTTCTAATTTATAATATACTTCTCAAGGAGCAGTTGGGAAAAAGGAAAAAAAATGTTAAATATTAATCATTCCTTTCCTAATTGCAATTTTGTCAGCTCCATTTTGTACATATATGATTATGAAGCAATTTGCATGAAATTTACACCTTTTCAAATTTTGAAAATTGCCTTGTTGAAAAAGAATCACTGTGCTTCTCAATACCACACTGATTAATCACAGTTATAGAGTAGACATAACATTTTTATTAAACTCTCAGTGAGCAGGAAAATTAGCACTTCCTGCAATAACGATACTAATTTCATTAGTGAACGTTTTCATTTATAAAGTGCTTCTTCCTTATCTTGAACCTTTTATCCTTTTCTAATTGACCAAAGAGAGGGCATATCTTTGGGAGCTGGTAATAAACCATATTGGTAATATGATGTGACCTCATCGACAAGCTGCTGCTTCTAGCTCATCATCTTCCTTGATCATAAATATCCATCGGTACCTCTTGTCACATGGTGCGCTTTGAGCTTCCTCTTTGAATTTCAAATGTGGTAAGAGATGTTTTCCATCCTTAAGAGCTTGCAATGGTATGGTTATTGGCAAGATTAAAACTCTAAAACTATCAGGTGGATATAAAGATAAAGAAAATTACAGTGTTTTGTCAGTTTATAGTCATATAACTTCTTTATTGAATGCTTATAATAAAGGGGAAACAGATGAGAATACAGGAAAGACTTGTGGCCCTGTTTGCCTTTTTAGAAATTGAACTATGCAAAAAAACTCAGGGTACGCTAGCAAGGTAGGAGATAAAAACTACTAGATTAGGGTTCTGGGGCCCAAGTGTTTTTCACGTATAAATTTCCAGTTCCACCACAAGGTTCTTTCTGAAATGTGGTGGTAGATCAAGTAGTGCAACAATTATTTATTTACCACCTTCCTATTAGAAGCCAGTTGTTGCTCAAGGTGCTGAGGACACAAAGGTCAACCCCCGGAAAAACTAGGTGCCTCCTCCGACAGAGTTTATATTGTGGGGGCAAGAAACAAGTAAACACCTAGATAAAATATATTCCCGTGGTGATGCATTTTCAGAAGCAGACACACACAGCGCCGGGCTAGAAATGAAGGGCAGGGCTGGAGGAGGGATGGGCTCTAGAAAGGACGGCCAGGTGAGGTCCAGGATTCAAAGGTAAGAAGGAGCTGGCGATGTAGAGAGCCCAAGTAGAGTGTTTCAGGCAGAAGGAACAGAAAGTGAGAGGGTGCCCTGTCAAGGCAAAGATTATTCATTGTTGAAGAGATTGCATTGACCAGAGGACTTATTCATGTGCCCTTTGATTTTTAAATTTAGAAATGAGGTCTGTGCTTGAAGGGAAATATTGATCCTTTCTTTGTGTCTACATGGGAAAGCTGTATATATTCAAAGTAGAAGAGAAATGGACATTTCTGAACACCCACCGAGGGACAAAAGGGCAGTGCTAGATTCTAACTGTTAGTAATACAGATAACTGTTTCTTTCTGTGTCAGTTTATAAAGTGTGTTAATTACATAGCTTATAAATGTTGTAAATATAAATATAGGCTTATTTAAATATAAGCTTATTATATATATAAATATATATGCTAGTAATGGCTTAGAAAGGTAAATGACTTGCTCAAGGTCATACCACCAGTAGACTTGGGAGCAAAGATTAATTATATATGACTTTGTGAAATTTCCCATAAAAAAATACACACACACACACACACACACACTCATTGCATACATTGTAGTTTAACAGCCATACATTCATTGGATGCATTATGGTTTAATTTCATTAATAACTTTTCCTGGGCTTAGGTCTTATTTTGCCAACTTGATATATAGATTTAAAAGGGCAGGTGCCTGTCTTAGAATTCTGACTGTCCTGCAAAGAGTATCATATTATTGAAAACATGCTCAAACTCATCAATTAAAAGGCATTGCAATTAAAACAACAATAAGAAATTATTTCACACTGACCAGATTGGGAAAAAAAAATGAAGTTGTGTAGCAATCACAAGTGTTGGCAAGGATATGGAGAAACAGGGAATTTTATACATTACTGTTGGGAGTATAAACCGATTACAGCCGTTTTGGAAGATATTTTGGTATTATCTAATAAAGTAGTACTTAACAACCAAAGTAGTTTCATTCCAATGAACATGCCTTAGAGAAACCCTGGAGAACTAGGAGAAATTTGAGAATGCTTCTGGCGCATTATTGGTGATAGCAAAACACTGAAGGGCTCCCCGAAGGCCATCCACAGAAAAGTGGAGAAATCAGTGGTGGCACATTCCTGTAATGGACTACTAGACAGCAGTGATATTATGAGACTACACCAGATTTCTTTCCCAGCATAGGGAATCTAAAAACAAAATGGAAATTAGAAGCAGATTATGGGGAAAGAAGATACCAGTATAATATATTTGTGGAAAGTTTAAAAGTGTAGGCAAAACTCAACATATATTCCGAGGATTCGAGGATATTGATAAATTCAAAAACAAGGCAATGAGAAATAACACAGAATGTAGCTAGCAGCTGCCCCAGGTTAAGTGGGGGAGCAAAAATGAGGTATGTGATTTGAGTGATACAGCACAGGGTAGGTATTGGAAAGTTATATTTCTTAAGCTAAGTGATAGGTACCTAGGTAGTCATTCTATATATTATTATTTTAAATATACATTGATTACTTATATGAACTCTTTTGTTATGTGTGGCACATTGTATAATGTTAAAGAATCTGCCTTCAAGATTAAAAGTTTAAGAAATGCTCTAGTACCTTTAAACTGAATTAGGTGTAAGATGCTTGGCTATTTTGTTTCTTCTTCTTAGCCTTGACCCACTGTGAGATTTTGCCTGATGAAAAAACACGGGAGTGTAGCATTGCCCCCTGTGACTCAAATTTCTCCGTACTCCAACCCATCCTATGAGTCAGGTGCATCTTCCAAAAACACAATCCTTCCTGTGCCACTCCTGTGCTCAAAAACATTCAGTGGCTCCCTGTGGCTTCCAGAACCAAACCCACACTGCTCAGCTTGTCATTCCTTTTCCCAATGTACTCTCTGGCTCACTAATTTGTTCATTATTTCAGTACATTTTCTCGTGCGTACTTCTGTCGTCAGCCACCAGATGGGTAGCAGGGATGCAGCAGTGACCTGTGAACCCACGGCTTTCATCAGGCTCACCTGCTTGCCGTCCTTCCCACACCATCTGCTCATTCTTGATCTCCACTTGTACACACTCCACAGTCTCTACTGCGTATCATTCTCTCTTCTTGCAACATAAATTTACACACGTTTCGCAGCTTAATGCAACATACATGTATTATCCCATAGTCTCCATAGGTTAGGAATCTGGTTATGACTTAATGGGTCCTCTGCTTAGGGTCTCACAAGGTTGCAATCAGATATTGGCCAGGCTGTGTTCTGATCTGGTAACTCGATTGGGGAACAATCTGCCTTCAAGATCATTCAGGTTACTAGCAGACTTCATTTCCTCGCAGACCTTTGACTCAGGGCCCTGGCTTCTTGTTGACTATCGGACGGCTGCTGGAGGCAGCCCCTAGCTCCCGAAAGCCCCCCATAGTTCCTTACCATGTGGGCTCTTCCCACATGGCTGCTGGCATCAAGCCGGCAAGAAGAGCCTCTAGAGCAAGCGGCAAGAAGCCCATGAGAATCTTATGGCCAGAAGATATACCTTCAAAAGCTACCATCTGTGTTGTCACAGATGGCAGGATTTCATTGTTTTTTACAGCTGAATAATATTCCATTGTATATATGGACCACGATTTTTTTTTATCCATTCCTGAAACTGGAGGACATTATGCTAAGTGAAGTAAGCCAGACACAGAAAGACAAGTACTGTATTGTCTCACTTCTATGTGGGATCTAAAAAAGTCAAACTCATAGAAGCAGAGAGTAGAATGGTGGTCGCCAGGCGCTGGGCTGTTGGGGAAGTGGGGAGATATTGATGAAGGGGTATAAACTTTCAGTTATTAGATGAACAAGTTCTGGGGATCTGACGTACAGCATGAGTGGTGATGAATGTATTCACTTGATTTTGGTAATCATTACACACTGTGTACGTCAATCAAATCATCATGTTATACACCTTGAATATATTAATATTCAATTTTTAATTTTCAATTAACTATTTTTTTAAAAGCTGCCATCTAAAGCCTTTAAGTTAAAGCCAGATTTTGAAGAAGGACTTTGCCTATGTTAATTGCAGCTGGGATGAGAAATTACCTCAAGTCTAGTTCCACCCCCTGAGGGGCAGATAACACATCCAACTGGCTTTTTGTTGTTTGTTTCTTTTCAAAAGAGAGTTGTTAGACTATTGAAGACTAGGGTCTCCTTAATACTGTTCATACTAGGCATTTAGGAAATATTTGTTTAGAGGACGCTAGGCTGTAATAGCCTTATCTCCACACTGTCAGATACACTGAGGGTGTGGTGTTGATCTCACATCTACCCAATAACACTCTACAGAACTCCTGAGGGATGCTCAGGAAACCAAGAGGATTTCTGCATGTAGGGCAAGGAGACCCACATGGTCAGATTTTACCCCATCCTGAGATCCCATGACTTCAGCTTTGCTTTGGTACTGGGGCATTTGACCTTCTCCATTGCCTCCCTGAAGTCACACATTTGACAAATAATTAGTAAGCACCTACTGTGTGCTTGATACTGTTGTAGACCATGAGGTAGTTTTAAAAGCATAAGCTGAATAATGGATAACACCCTCAAAAAGCCACTGTCTGGTCTTGATTATTTTTAACACTAGAAAGAAAACTTGCATTAAATCAAATCACAAATAACTCCATTTACCTTTAACCCAAGATAGTGAAGTTATCAACATATGGTGCCTCCCTACACTCTCAGATGGAAAATGCCTACATAAATACTGTGAGGAACATTTTTAAACATGTAAAAAATCAATTTTCATAAGGTTACATCCTTTTACCTCTTTATATAAAACATGCTATATTAAAATAGAGATTAAATTTTACTCTGTGGAGTAAAATGCAAACACAAAATTATTTTTTCATTTTTCAGAGCATGCACTGGATTATCATTTATTTATGAGGCTTTTTTTAATCTAGAATATATGGAAATCTTTTCTTGAAGCACAATATAATATTGAATTGGGAATGTTGTCTGACAGTTTCCCTCTTACAGTTGCATAGAATGATTCTCCTGTATGAATTTTTTAAAGAAACTTCAATATGCTCTGCATTTGAAAGGGAAGAAATAATCGTTGTGATCTTGAGGAATCTTTTAAACGGCCCCTTCCAGTTCTTCCGTGTTTCACCACCTTTTCTGCAACAAATAATGCTTCCTTGATTTTTTTGGAACTCTCAAAATGTCTATTTTTCTTTCTTTTGTTCAAAATTTATACTCCGTAATTGAAGTTCACCTCCCAAAAGACATTGCTTAGTTCATCATAGAGCTATGAAGCGTTTTCTATTTGTTTCTTTGTACATTTTCCTTGTTTGGAGGCATTGGGCTTGAAAAGGTAGGGTACTAGTATCCTTCATTCTCCGTGAGGCAGGTGTCTTTCCAGTTCAGTTTCCTTAAATGTGTGTGGTGAAGCTACACAACCGTGGATGCAGGGACCACATCAAAACGCTGACTTGGGCATCTTAATCTCGTCTCAAGAATCCTTCCAAGGTGGCTGCTCTGTGCCACGCTACAGACACTACCGTCCGCTCCCCTTTATATGGCTTTTCCCATCCCATTTTCCCTCTGTGTATTGTAATAGTTAGCTATTGCTGTATAACAAACCACCCCAAAATGCAATGATGGGTCTGCAGGTTGCCTATAATGGCCTTGTTCCACCCGTATCATTCTGGAGCTCAGGCTGAAGGTGGAGTGGTGAGTTAGGGCACATTCTTCCTGTGGCAAAATGGTAGCCTCCTCTGTCTCCTAAGGGCGAGACTCAGACTCAGCGTACTACATTGCTCTCATTGGCCACAGCCAGTTCTGTGTCCAAGCCTAACTTTAGGTGGGGAATTTTACACCTTCCAAGGAGGTCAGAGGATGGAAAGTGAATGTTTGCTGAATAGACTTTCTGTCTAGTCTTTTGGATTTGGTGGGGTCTGTGTATGTGTGTGTGTATATATGTATATGTTTAAAACCTTGTTCAGATTTTAGCCTCCTTCAGAATAGAGCCTCCAACCTCTGGCATTTGTGCCCTAAGCTTTAGCACTGCTACCACGAGTTAAGGGTTTAGCTGGCTCACCTTTCATGTAGCCCTGAACTCACCAAGAAGGAAGTTCATGGAGCCCTGGGTCTGATTCCCTGTTTTGGAGCCACGCCAGTTACAGTCCAATTCCAAACCTCTCCATTTCCCAGCTTTGGGACTTTGGACAATTAATTTAACCTTTCTGGGCTTTGGATACTAAATCGTTTAAATGAAGGTGATTATATCCATGTTCATCCTTTTTACCTTCATTAAGACATTTTGGATAATTCCTCAGTTCAGAGCTCTGGAATGCCATGTGCTGGCTCTCTCTTTGCATCATCCTAGCAGTCTTGGGGAAGCTGCCACTTTGCAAAGAATCTGTTGCTAGGGAATGTCAATGATATGACTTTCAATTTAGCACATGTGCAGGCGACCTTGTTTGGGCTTGTGCTATTGGTAATTCAGTTTCAGGGTTTTACTTGGACGGAATGTATTCAAGTATGGTTTTTGCTATCTATCAAATGTATCCTTCCAGCCAAAGTTCTTCCAAATAACCAAGGCTCGCTAATTAATATTTTCACAAGAACATTTGTCACGTAGGTCCAGATTTCAAGGGGAAAAAATATACAGGCTTTGTTCTTATAGTCACTTTATAATATATTTGGGCAACATCACTTTGACCACCTGCTTTAGAAAGTACTTAGATACTGTCTGACCTTAACATAAGACAATATGCACTTATTAAGATGTTGCTGATGCTTTTTTGCCTTTTTGACAATTAAAAATAATCTCAAACCACTAGATTAGTCTCTTGCCATTAAATTTTATATTTATATATAAACATGTATGCATACTAAATTATATATAACATATATATGTACACATACAGCAAATTTAAAAAGATAGATACATTGGTAGGTAGTTGTTACGAACTGTGAAAGAAATTTATTCCAGCCATGGGTCATTTGGAAAAAGATCAATATGATGCATCAACATTATAAGTAAATGAAAATGAATACAACCTCATGGTTTTCTGAAAGCATGGTTTTCTGTGTGGCTTCCACAATTGCATCTCTGACACCTGGAACATGTATTATATGCTACAGAATATCTGTCTGTGAACTGGTTTAATGGTGAGGGTACATCCCCATAAATGAATATCACTTATAATGCTGTTATATCTTTGTTGATTGTTGATATTACTTGTGAGCTTTCTTGCTTTTCAGAAACCTGTACCACAAAAGAGTAATACCAGTAATAAGGTTATATCATACCTCCTCTGCATTTTTTTTTTCTTTGCCTTTTTCATAGTTTTTTTTTGTTGTTGTTGGTTGGTTTTATTTCTTCCTGTTGGCAGCCACCATCATGTTTGGTCTTTTATTTTGGTTCTGTTTTTCTTTCTGTTTCTATTTTTTGGGGCTGTTAAAAATCTATTTAATGATTCAGTAATAATTATGAAGTTTCTCTTTGTGGGTGTTACTTTACTAAGCACTGGGGATGAAAGGGCAGGCTTTGCTTTGTTCTTAGCTCACAGCTTAGTCAAGGCGATAGATACTTATATAAATTGCAGCAAAGTGTGACAGAATCTGTTGCAGGTATGGGCACAGCATAAGAGGTGGGAGAGGGAGGCTGGGCAGGCTCGAAAGAGGAGGTGATGTCTGAGCTAAGTTGAAGGGCAGACAGAGTTCCCCCTAGCCTGAGGGTCACGGGAACGGAAGGGTGTGGATTAGTCTTAATGAATATAAACCAGTGGGTAGGAAATAGCAGAACACTAGGCTGGTGAAGGAGTAGGACCTCAAGAGAGGCGCAACGCTTTGCAATGGGAACATGGAGGTGGCATTACAGTTAAGAAAGGGAAGCCAGCCGTGCAATCCCTAAACGCTGAGGTGCGGAATTAGAAGGTTGATGGGATCTCACAGGTCATCTCTTTCTCTACCTCGTTACAGATGGAGAAATGGGCCAAGAATTATTTGAGTTCCCACTTCTTTGTTTAAAGAAAACAAATACCATCTGCTTTGCAAAGTAGTTGTGAGAAATGAAATAGGGGAATGTCTTCAACTCTCTTACAGTGGCACTGGGAACATGGTAGCACTTAGGAAATGTAAGTTTCTCTTCTACTTGAAATGAGGCTGCCTTGAAGACTCACTGAAACCCAACGAAAGTGTTTCTATGTCACTCCAAACTATAGGCTTCAGTTCTAAATGTTAAAACGCTGATGCCTGTGAGGGCATCTTCCGAATAATGCAGTGTTTAAGGCACAATGGTGCCAAGTAGCTCTGTGCTTGCACTTCTGTGTGTGTTCCTGCTTTGTCCACCAGACTGTAAGCTCTTTGAAAGCAAGGGCCATATTTTCTGTTTTCTTTGCCAACAGAGGGTTTCAGTCAATGCTGAGCACCAATTACAGATTGATTGCCTCTGTGATTCCAAATAAATAACACCTTTTTGGATCTGGGTTAGCTCATCCGAAACAAGGACGCCTGGCCAGATGCCCAAAGGTGTTGGCCAGCTGCCCTATCACGAACAAATTGCCAAATGAAAAGACTGAACAAATGGCACAGAAATAATTTCTTTAGCATAAGCACACTTTTCTACCACATTAGCTTTATAATCCAAAAGCTCTGGTATTAGTAAATTGTAGAAGCAACTTTTGTGACACTACCTGGTTTGCAGAATATATGAAGAATTTAAAGTTAAAATTCAGCCTCATGAAGAATGCAGTGGTGAGAAAATGAGGAGAAAGAGCAGTCTTCTGTGAGTTTTCTAATTATTCATTTAATAATGCCATTCATGATGGCCTTCATTAGAATGAATTCTTCTCTTGATAGCTTCTATGCTTCTCCCACCTCAAACATATCCTGTAATTTCCTTTGGTAGTATCTGCCCACCCAGGTGGTAATTCCTGGTCGTAAGTCTAGTTTAGTAGATATCTAAAGGATATCTGTGAACTTACCATATGACTTTAATCATGGAAAATCAGCCATCAGCCATATTAGATTTGGTTTGGTGGTTTAAAAAAATATTTTTTTAAATATAAGAGCTTTCTTGGTTATATTCTGTTGTTAATTGCTGTTGTATATCCTTAATGTGTGGGATATAACACCATATAACAAGTATTTTTAAAATATTTACAATTCTGATCTTATAAAGAAAAAAGTTGCATATGGTCATTTGAACTAATTGCTAAAATGACACTACATTAATTAGATAATTAAGGGTCTTGAGCATGTGGCTATTGTATTCATTGGGCTGGAAGCCAACGTTTTCTATAGCTGAGAAAATGGGTTAGCATAATTCAAAATTCAATTGCTGTACCCTTTTTCATATGAATAGATAATACAGAATGAGTCTTAAATCTGGATTGGAAAAACTAACAGGAACTGGTTTTATTTTAATTGAGTTTTAAAGCACTTCTAGGCCATCTCATTGTCTTTATAGTTTAACCCTTTGCAGTTGTGACTGCCTGCCTGCTGGTCTTGTCATCTCATACATTAATGACAATGATTTTTCTAGATTTATTGGACACCTCTAGGAATATGTTCTTTACCATAAATGCCTGAAGCATGAAACCAAAGTCTCTTTCCTTTCTGCCCCCTCCTCATTGGGAATAAATACTCCCCATGGTTGAAATAGTTTATACCAGTACATTTTCTAGCTACCTTATCAAGGTTATTTGTCAGGAAAATTATCTCTTGTAACCCCAGGTTCCCTACCTTTAGATGACAGGACTTAATACAAAAGTTTTTCCCATATCAACTAGTAGTGTAAGTTGATTTCATATCCTTTTATTTTATAAAGTTTTGCTTATCCGGTTTGTCATCCCCTATTTGAAATTAAAATGTGTGGTCTCAAGATGACCTTACAGTAACTGACCCCCAAATCTAATCACTTCTAGCGTCTGTGAAAATCGACAAATATGTCAGGTGTAACTTAGGGCATCCAAACATTGTTTTAAATATTTCATTTGTAGGCAAGGCGAAGATCGTTTTCAGGTTAGTTCTCCGAGAAGGAACGCTGGGTGCATGAATGTCTTTGGTTTCTCTGCTCTGTAATCGGTGCTCATTATCTACGGGTTTATGTGAGCAGAAAATGTACAGTTATATGTTCTGCACGAGTGAATTATTGATTGGATTTACGGCCAGAAGAATGTTCCTAAGTGGTCAATACATGGCCAAAGTGTGTCAGGTGAAGGTAAAAATAAAGTAGGATCTATACTTTTGATAGCAAGTGCTGTTGGGTTATGCTATGCTTGTCATTTGAGGTTACTGTTGAATATAGATAAAAATGTTAATTATACTAACATAGATGAAAATATGGCATCAAAGCATATTCCTTATAAATAGGAAATATCAATGTTTTCTTACATGTAGAGATTTATCTTTTCAAAAATTGTCTTCTTTATATGAGCTAACGTTGGCTTGCCTGCATTCTGTTTTGGTGTGTAAGTACAATTTAAAAATTTAGATACATTTAGCTTTATGAAAAACTCTATATGCAATCCTTGTATTTCTAATTCTTTATTGACCAATGATAGCTTCACAAAAATGTCACCAGTTCATCGGTTGTTGATTAGTATCTCTGCTTTGTCATTTCTAGTAGGTAACTGATGACTCCCTGCTTAATAGTAAACTTGTTATTATGTGTAATTAGAGTTCTTAGAAAGGTCTTTATCAAGTTGAGCCAAACCGTGGCTCCCAGCTACTTCCACCATGGATCCTTATTCTGTCCCTTGATTGCAAAATGCCCCAGTAACTTATTTGCTGGGTCAGTTACAAGAAGTCCTTCCACTGACTTACTGGGAAGCTACGGTGTGCCAGAGCTCTGCTACTTCTGGGGAGAAGGAGAGGATGAAAAGAAGGGCCCTGTCCTTGAAATGTCACAGTCTTAAGCAGAGTGTCTACTGCATGTCATCAAGTGCACATTTAACCTACTCAAGTTCAACTTCTGGTGAGAGACACGGGAATTTACACAGTGCAGGTGATTTCTCCATCCTCTTCTCTGAGCAGAGCTCTTGAAGAAGATGAGAGTTAGGAGAAGTGAATCTTTTGTTCTCGAAGTCTTTGTCCTTAGTTGGAGCATCTTGTAATGTAAAGTCATTAAAGACATGTCCTATAATAACCTTGTCTACAAACTGAGGCGGCTGCTTTACCTGGTGTTTCAACCAAAGGAACAGAACTGAGCTGGTGCTGGAGCAACAGTTGTTCTCTTGGTCTTCCTGAGAGAGGGTATAACTGGCTCCAAAGGACATTGTGGCATTTCAAGAGTAATTCTGACAATGTTCAGGTTTGCTTCATGCACCGAGTCTAGAGCCTAGCCTACTCAGTGTAAGATGAGATGCTACTGTAGCATCTTCAAAGGAATTTAGAATCACTTCTTATTGACTCCATTAAGAAGAGTTTTGTTTTTGTTTTATCTAAAGTAGAATCCCAGGTCATAAAATGAAATGTGGACTATAGCTTTCATGGGAAGATGTACTTGGCAGCAGTTCCTTGAGAGGGGACCTGAAAATGTCAGGGCCCCACACTTCTTCCCAAGCTGGGCTTGACTCAGTGATAACATAATGATAATGCAAGTGCCTTCAATGTCAAACCATCAGGGGGGGCGGGGGGGGGGTGGTCTGGCCCAGGAACCCTTGCTCTGATGTGGTGTTGGTAATCCTTGGTTTTGAGTTAAGTGCTTTTGACATGCAAAATCACGAGTCAAGGGCAAAGCTGCCTTTTAAATGCTCTTTCTGAAGAGTCCACTGCAGATGTAATAGAGCCTCTCAGGTGAAGATTTTTATTAGAGCAAAGCTGGTTAGTGTTGCATACCTGTTTGGGGGAATGTTTTAGGCATCCTCACATAACTGCTATGTGACATTGCTGAAGGTCCCCAGCCTTCTTGCTCCCCAACAGTTCAAGAAGGAAAATGCCCTTGAAGAAATGTTATCTGAGCTTTGCCATTTGCTATGTCCCAAAGCAGCCCCCTTGGTGATCCCTTCGTGATCACAGTTTGTCGTTATAAAGTTATTTATGTGTTTATCGTACATCTTCCACATTGGACTATAAGATCTATGAAGCCCAGGACTGTGTCTCGATCATTTCTGCTTCCCCATCGTTAACACAAGGCCTGTCCTCATCATTGCCAGTCACCTCTGTTGTCATAATCACCACAGCTAATACTTACTGCCATGTGCTGTGTGTCAGACACCGTAAGAAGAGTTTCATGTGAATTATTCACAGCCAGGGAGTCAAGAGTCAAATGTAAATTGGCCAAGAAGAAAGTATATGCATTTTGGAGTCCAAACACTTGAATCTATAATCCCAATATGCTAATTTCCAGCCTTGGGATTTTGTACCAACTCACTTAATCTCTCTTAGTTTACATTTCCTCATCAGTAAAACTGGAATAATAATTCCCATCCCCTGAGTTTGCAGTAAGGATTAAACACAAGGGTGGCTCTAGACCCTGCATACAATGGGAGCCCAATACAAGTGAATGGAGGTGTTATTTTTGTATAAGTTATAAAGTTTGAGTGTCAGGCATGCTGTTGAGTGAAAGAAACCAGACACTTAACAGAGTGCGTATTCTATGATACCCTTTGGTGAAGGTCAAAAGCAACCAGGAATTCTCCATGTGAGAGAAGTCTGAATAGCAGTTACCTTGCCAGGGGTTGGTGATCTTGAAGGGGCAGGAGGGAGCCTTCTGGCACACTGGAAATGTTCCATATATTGATCTGGTGACATGATTATGTGGGTATGTACACACGTACAAGTTCATCAAGCCATACACTAAGTATTTGTGCACTTTCGTGCACGTAAGCAATACCTCAAAAAAATTTTCCATTCTTTGAGAGAATTTTCCTCCTGCCTCAGTCAAAGCACACAGTGGGTTTCCCCAGCAACTGAGGTGCCTGAGGGCCGGGTGGTAAAAATGCAGGAAGGCTGAATGACTGCCTGGCCTACTTCCCCATTCTACTGAGGCCTCTGCCCCTGGCCTGTTCAAAGGCAGTTATGGATCTGTTACTCAAAACCTGAACCTAAAAAGAAATTCTTCAGCCATGCCCGTGAACTAAACATAGCGTCAGATTTACAAGACCGTGTGTTTCTGACCACCCCCGAGCTATTTCTGACCACAGGGACAGCTTAAGTAGTGTGGCCCATAAAAAGTAATCTGCAAACTCAGGCCAAATGTTGATCTAATTAGGGCCAAGAGGAGACCAGGCCTTGGCAGTGGTTCTCCCTGAGGTGGGATCTTAAGCTGAATGGAGACCATTGCCCTGGCTGCCAGCCAGGAGGCTGGGAATTCCTTAGCACTCTGGCTCTTCAGGGGTCAGCCTCTTAGTCGGTGGGTTGACTCATACAGCCCTTGACCAACTCCCCAAAGCTGGACCCATTGATGGGCTCCCAACTGGACTTTTGCTGGCCAGGGGGACTTGGCATTAAGTTAGGCAAGTCCCAGGCTCCTAGGAGGTTCCCTGTGAGACCTCTTCAAGCCTCAGTTTCCTCTTTTGTAAAATGAAGACGTAAAACTAGATTTCTTGTTTCTCATTTAGTTTTGTTTTTCTAGTTGAATTCTATTTATTACTTTAGTACCTACCATCTGCCAGTGGCTGTTTTAGATGCTGTTTTTCTCATTATCTGATTTAATTTCCCTAACAACCTTGCAATATACACATTATCTCCATTTTAAAAAAGAGAAAATGGTGACTCAGAAGGATTAAGAAACTTGCTCAACATGACCACGTCAGAATCTTAATGTTAGTAATAATGATTATTTATTAAGTGCCTATTGTATGTTTGGGATTTTGCTAAATCTTTCATATAGATAATCGAATTTCATCTTTTCCATAACTGTCTGATGAAAATTTCATTTTCATTTCTTTGGCAGAGGGGAGTCTTGATTTAGAAAGGTCAAGTAATGTTCTCAACATCATCTGTCTATGATTGGTGGGGCCTTAATTTCAGACTCAGGTTTGTTTGAGTCCAAAAGTCATGCCATTTTTACTGTCTACTACATTGCATCCCTTCATATCCATGGGGGAAAAATCCCTTCCCCCCTTTTTTGACCCTACAAGTTATTATCCCAAGATTTTGCAGCATCTGAACTTGAAAATCCCTACTAAATCATGAGATAATCCAACTATTCCATAATGACATGATATAGTTAGTATTCTTTAAAAAATTTTTATAACATTTCAAAGAAACCAAACAAAAAGGAGCATAACTCTGATAAGAATTTTTTTTTAAATCCAGCAACTCTCTTACAGAGTTTTATCATCATCCCATTCATAATTGATTCCAAACTTGCATGAATCTTTCAAGATAAGTGTCTTATTGATTATCCTGAAAACAAGAGATCACTTGGCATCCTGAGATTCGCTCACTGCCCTCCCCTGATTACTGTAAACAGAGATGTTGATCAGAAGAAATGGAACTTTCTTTGGCGTTGGACCCACTGGGCATTTTGAGGCATTGGGTGTGGGATTAGAGGCAGTGGAATGTCCCAGATAGAGAGACGCTTGCTTGTGGCCATCATCTTGTTTTTAATGAGTTGGATACAGACATTCATTGGTCAGCTCGTACAGCCTTCAACTATTCTATAATCCTTGTGCCAGGACCTTTCCCTAGTAAATGTGCATGTCCCAATGAATGCCAATTCACTGCTGTCAGGAAACATTAAATCTCTTAAGTGACATCCTTTTTCTGCATGTTTACTTATGGTTATGTAAATCAAACGGGCCTCCCTCTTGGATATTACTGGAGTGTTTACAAGGGACTTAACCTGCTCTTTTGTAGTTGTGGCAAATGGATAAAATACACATGTGACCCTGCAATTCAGTTCAGCATTGTGAAGCTGTGTCTGCTCCCTGGATGGCTATCGCAGCACTGCTCTGTGGCCCTAACCCTGGCATTCCTGCTGTCAGGCCTTGCACGGGTACAGGGAGGGTTAGTATTGGCAAGGTAAGTGGGTGAATGGGGAAGTTTCCCCTGGGTGGCTCCACTGCTCCAGGTAAAGCCCTTGAAATACTCTCTTGACGACAATAGCCTCAAACTTGAACAGGTTGTAGCATTTGGCACACAGAAGGAGATCTGACTCACAGTTTTTGGGTGCAGATAATGGAGATTCAGGCCATTACATTAAATTACCAGCCTGATATCTTGAGGCTGCCACTGGTGAAGTGCTTAGTTTATATCCTGGGGGACAGGATGGGGCTACTCTGTACCCAAATGAGCCTCGCTCTCAGGATGCTTTTGCTCAGCAACAAAATCCACTCTTTTTTGGATGCTGAAATTTGTTTTTGAAGTGGCCTCATAACTTGCTTGAAGCAAGTCATGAACAGGAGTGAAACACGCTCAGTTCTAGAATCATAGAACATACAAAGCTACCTGGAGGACCAGTTAGTCCATTTTTTCTAGATGAGGACACTGAAGCTCAGAGAAAGTGAGACCACTCAGACCCTTGAGTCCTTGCCTAGTGTTCCTTTCTGCCGACGTATCCTAGGTACCTCTTAATGCCTTTAACTACTAAGAGTCTGTCACTTGTTCATTTAGCATCACTTTATTGAGTACCTACTATGTACCAGATACTGGGCAAGGTGCTGGGCATCAAGAGCTAAATCTGGAATGGTACCTGTGTAGAAGCACAGATTTCCCTGTGGTGGTAGTTCTGGTGGTGGTGATGGTGATGGTGGTGGTGGTGGTGGTGATGGTGATGGTGATGGCGGTGGTGATGATGGTGGAGGTAATGGTGGTGTGGGCACTGGTGGTGGTAGAGGAGGAGGAAGAAGAGGAGGAAGAGGAGAAGAACCTTAGCCTTCTCAAGAAGAAATGACCACTCCCTCCTTTGTTTCCTGTCTGTTCTGTTTAGCAGATACTCTGCAAAGCCCCTTTCTGGGAACACGGCCACCATACAAGTAAATGAGGCATTTACTTCATCTGACCCAGTCACCTTATTTTGACCTTGTCAGCTGCCTGTAGATTCTTCCACCCTTGTACTTGTCTCTCCCCCAACCAATTATATTGTAGCACTCAAGTTTTGGCAGTGTTGAGCCTAGTATTTCTGTTGGGACCCAGGGAGCATATAGATGGGTCTTTCTTATTTTTTAGAGTTTCTTTTTGTGGTCAATGCCAAGGAGGGAATAGAGGGAGAAGGGTAGAGGGGAAAAAACAAAACAGAAAAGTAAAAACAAAGAACTTTTCAGGCCATTATTTATTGGTCATCCTTGATGGGGAATACACGGCAGCCCCGTCTCCTGAGTCACCTGGTTGTGATTTGACTGACAATCATTTCTGCCTGTTGGCATCCCCAGGGTTGTCACGGTGCTTTCCTCTTTCCTCTGCTAACTCCATGTGTCCATCTGCCCTATCCTGCCCCCCTTTCCTCATCATCTCCCCAGCTCCCCTGCCCATGGCACACAAGAGCCCACCTGGACAGAGCCACCTGGGCAGAACCTGCCACTGTTCAGTGCAGCCCCCATTTTGACCCTCCCTAAGGCCCCTGCTTATTGCAGAGGAGCTACAGTGGAGAGGCGATTGCTTAAGCATTGGTTTCTGGTAAGGACATAAAGATAACCCATAATTGGATGATAAAGTGCCCTGATTTCCTGTAAAAATACAGACTTGTGAGGGTAAAAATGGAACTTACAGTGTGTGACTCTTTACTTTCTTTTGGCTTCCCCTCATTTAACTGTTTCATAACCTTTCCTGCAGCGTCTTTCTTCTTTCTGTAGAATGAGAAACATGGACCATTAGCTGTGACGCTACTTTTTAGCTGGAAGGTGGGAAAAGATGGAAATCTCTGGAGGAAGAGGGTCTTTCCTTAAGGAGTTGGTATTTGTTGGAGTTTCCCAAGAGGATTTCAGTGTTAGTGACAGTACTTCTTCTACCCTACCTGAAGTCCATGGTCATCCAGTAAATTCTGTGCTGCATCTGTGTGTCAGGCACTGTGATAGGCCTGGGATTACAGAGATAAATAAACTACGATTCCTGTCCCTAAGGAGAGAGATGCAGATGGGAAAATAGCTAGCCATATCTGGTAGACAGTAGGCATTCAGGTGAGGACTACCGAAGGAATCGCGTGTGTTGAATGCTCTCATACGAGGCATATTAAGGTGTTATACTGCTATGGAAGACAGACCCAAGATGACGGTGCCCGTCAAGAAGGGTGCCGGGAGTACCCTTCAACTCTAGTGTTATTCGAGCTGCTCACTGAGGAATAAATAAAATTGTCTCGCTAGAGGAAGAGGGGGAGGGTTTTTAGGGAGCAGATTAGACAAGGAAAATTGAACACACAAAGTGTATTTCTTGATAAATTGTAGCACTAGGTGTTGAGGAGACATAACCAAGTTCTTCTGAAGCTTGTGTGTTCAGAGAGAAACGTCTTCTAACTCAGTAAAACAGTTTTGAAATCCGGGGCCTTTGAAGAGAGCAAGGGTAGAGAGGACACGTCTTAGACGTTGCTTACACGAAGGAGTACAAGGTCAGGTAGAGGGATCGGTACCAGTTCTGGTGGGTTTCATTGGCAGGACAGATCCTGGCGCAAGCCTCAAATGGGAGGCGTGCCTGGGATGGTTGCAGAGAAGCGGTTAAGAACTCAAACTCTGGAGTGTAGACAGCACCAGTTGCTGCACATGACACTCAACATTCCGAAAATCCCGGTTTCTACCTGCGTAAAGGGGAATGACATGGCACCCGCTCCTATCCGCTGAGATGCCCTGGGCTACGTATGCAAGAAACTCAGCTCGCAGTGGCTCCGATAGTATGCAAATGGCCTAAGCAGGGTGGTCAGAAGGGTGACCTGTTGTGGCCTGGCCCCACCTCTCTGAGATTCTCTGTCAGCTTTTTGCTCAGTCTGAGTCTCTTTGCTTCTTCATTTGTTTTCGAGATGGCTGTAGCACTTCCAGAAATCATAACCAGAGAGCACATTGCTAGAGGAAAAAGACACCTTCTCTTCCTGTGTGTATCTCTCAGGAACGAGGGAACCTTTCCCCAAAGCCCAACGACCTATCCTGACGTCTCATTGGCCAGAACTGTATCAAATGCCCGTATCTAAACAGGCTCCAGTGAAGCATCTGGGAGGTTCGGCCACTGCAGGGTGATAACCCAGTACCCAGCGGTCCATTTAGGAAGGCCTGTCTGCAGCAGCCAGCACAAAGGCCTTTCCTCACACCCTCCACACTCTGCCTTCCCCGCCTCTGACGTGTATCTCCATCGCCCAGAGTCCTCGTCTGTAGTCCTTGTCAGTAGACAGTGGTGTGGTAGGCAGATACCAAATTTAACATCAGACAGTTGGGTTTTGGATCCCGGGCACCACCATTTATCATCTCTGTAACCTTAGATGAGTTGCTTGAGTTCTCCGAGTCTCAGCTTACCAATCCATAAAATGGGGATGACCATATTAGTTATTTCTGTTATGGGGAGAATAGACTGAAATAACTAATGTAAAGCTCCTGATTCAATAACTGTCTCCTAAGGATGGAAGCTGAGCTACTTCATTGGATGGGGCCGGCTGGAGTTATTTACCTAATGCAATGCTAGTTGGTGATAAAATTGAGAGAAGAGTTAACTGAAGGTGCTTTGTGCAGCCTCTGTGAGCTAGCTATCTCTACTGCCTCTAGTTTTCTAGAAAACAACCACTGACCACTCACTGTACAAATGCACTCAAGTGACTATAACCACGAGTGTTTGTAACAATGCACCTATTGACTTCTTATTTCAGTAGATATCCAGATTTATTATCCCTCAAGGTAAGCATCGATTTTACCTTTGTCTCAGTCAATATTTACCTCTGAGGTCAATACATGTGGATATTCACCTCAGCTGCAGTCAATATCCATTCCATATTACAATATATGATGCACATATGTGAAAATAACACCCTGGTATAAAAAAGGTCTGGCATTCAAGGAAGCTTCTTGCAAAATGGATGTATTTTTGTTCCCTTTTTTGGGTTTGTTTTTACTGCATCACCATTTAGAGGTCAGATCCTATTTCACTAAATAGAAAATATGTGTTTTCTGATAATAGCTGGAGTTTGGGAAAGAATAGCATTATATCAAATAATATTCAAGCAGTCACTTAATAATATTGAACCAAATATAATTTCTTGAGATTTCCTGAATTAAATTACAGCCATAAAAATATACACATACATGCAGATTCTAAATATGATGAGAGTGGAAGCATTTATGTAGTTAGGATGCAGAGTTATTTCTCCAGTCCTTGAATTCTCAGAGAATCAGGCAGCAGAAGCCAGAGGAGGAAGATGAGGAGCAGGAGGTGAAGAAGGGGAGAATGAAGCGTCAGTGGGATTCTTCTTTTTTTAATCATTGTTACAGTCAGAGTTGGAAAACAAGGCTTGGCATATCATGGCAGGCCAGGACTAGTGCCCAGGTGTACGAATTAGGAACTACATTAGGCTGTGGGGAACAAGGACCCAACCACAGGGGTTAATTCTTTCACATAAAAGAGCAGAAATAAACCGTCCAGGGCCGGTGTGGCCACTGCAGTGTCATCAGCAACTGGGTTCCTTTTCCCCTTCTGCTCTGCGACACTGCTTCCTTCTTTAAGGTAACATGCCGGTCCAGAATCACCAGGCAGCACGAAGGCAAAAAGATGGAGTGGGCACTCACCTCCTCCCTTACAAGGAGCCTTCTAAGAAGCCCCATCAGTACTCTGCTTTCCTCTCAATGGTCATGATCCAGTTGTTTAACCACAGGTGGCTGCCAGGAAGGCTGAGAAGTGCAGCCTTCAGTTTTGGCACCTTGTGCCTAGGTAAATAAAGAAGCTCTGTAGCTAAGGAAGAAGGGAAAATGAATATTTGGGACCCACTGGGAGTCTGTACCACACCAGGCCTCACTGCCCTACCTTATTTTTCCCTGGGACTGTATTCTGATTCTTTTGAGGATCACTTGATTTTTTTCTTGTTGTAACTTAAGTTTTTTTTCTGCCCAGATCTTTTCCCATCACACTTGTACTATTCCCAGTACCCCATTTTCCTCTGGGATGCACCTGTCTCTCTCTTCGTGGTGGACGTGAGGCTGTTGATCACAAAACCACAACCACTACCACCAGCTATAGAGGTGGGCAGGTGGCCCAGGTCTGACCACTCACAGTCCCCGGCTCCTGGCCACAGTGCCGGATGGAGAAGTGAGCACATACGAAACCAGGACACTACGCGTCCTTCCAGGGACTTTTCTGCTCCAGGTGATGGAGGAGGCTTTTGCATGCCTTCACCCTGCGCAGCTAAGCCAGCGACCCTGCAGCTTGGCAGCATCTTCCCAGGATACACGAAGGAAAGCTGCCTCATTTCTAAGCTGCAAACAAACAAAAATGATCTTTGGGTTTCTTCCCCTAGCAATTGGAACTGGAGGTAGATGACCTTGGTTTGCATCTGAGTCCTACCATCACCAAATCCAGCTTGTGTAATCAGAAACACTATATAAGTCTCAGTTTCTTCTCCCACCAAATGGGAAAGTATCAATGTGAGGATGATATGCGATGATGTTTATAATGTCCCCAGCAAGAGCATTATAAAGTCACTTCTCAACTTCTCCTTCCCCTGGCTTATTAATGCCCATCCTTTAACCTGTCCTCAGCTTTATCTCTTGGAATCCTTCGGGCCTTTTTAACCCCATATATGAAGCAACCCATGTGCATGAGCGTGTACATCCATTCGTATTACCCTATGCAGCATTGCAAAGTCAGTTCCTGAGATTTCCCCAGACCCTTATTTTCAGCAATACTCTACCTCTGCAAAACCCAAATCAGCTCATACTTTTGCATTTGCTGCAACAAAATCTGACCTCTCTCTGTATTACCTGACTCTTGCAAAGAAGGCTGAGGATGAGCCTGAAGTTGTCCTGTTATCTCTTAGCACGTTTATGCCAGCTGGCACACAGCTTACCCTGACCACTTTGCCTGCTGTGGTACAAAACCCATAAGAAAAGTTGAAATCCTCAGCTTGCTGCAACTCATCATTTTCAGATGATATAAGCCATGGCATTCCCACCTTCCTTCCTGGTTGTTTCCAGAAGGGGCTGATATTCCTGGTGTAGACCTGTATTCTACATTTAAAGGAACCTTGGACATCACATGGGCAGCTTGGGATCTTATAGGTTGTCATAGGCACATCTGTCTCCTTTGTCCCCTTTTACAACTTATAGGCTACCTCCAACTTGGTACTTATTTAAGTTTTTATTTATTTATTTAGCATTCAGAGAACTCTATAGCCTCAGTCCCTTGGGATGTAAATTAAAGCAATTTCATTTTCATAGTTTCTCTGTTTCAAATCCCTCATTGTTTATTTAAATAGCAGCCGATGCATATTGCAAGTAAAGAATTATAATTAAGAGAGCCAGAAGGGTCGGTCTCTCAGGGAAGCAGCGATTTATTTTCACAATAACCCCATCCTTACCGTGGAAGGCTTGTGGAAAAGGGACATGGCCCAGGGAAGCAGAGTTGTTTGGGGAAAGAACACTTTGTCAAGATGCCTGGGGGCCTCCACTGGATGCTGTCGCGCAGATGGGGCTGCCGCAACGGAGGCAGTTGCAGGAGAAGACATTGCAAACCTTGCAAAAGCAGCTGCTGAGGATGGGTAGACATGTACTTCATTGCCAACAGCTGCTGCCAAAATAGATGTGGAGTCAGATATCATAGTCCCAGCAGAAGGTCCGGCGGTAATGGGATGAGGGAAGTGGTGCGGGCAGTGGCAACTGGAAATGCTTCCTCTCCTCTTTCCTGAAACTGGAACCAGAGCCTGCTTTTCCTTGCTCACATCTGAGGGTTTTGTTGTTTCAGTCCTCCCAGCTGGTGACCACAAGACTCCTGTCTTCCTCCAGCATGTGGCATGAGACTTTGGTTGGGACCTTGCATTGATGGAGGACATGCCATGTCTTTGCAACAGACATGTTCACTCATGACTTCACATGGTAGTGTACAGGCTGCATCTCTCAACAGTGAGGTCCTCAATCTCTACCTCCCCCTACCCCATGTACCTATCAGAGGTCCTTAAGATAGAACAAGCAGGACCACCTGCCTCTCGGTTGGCCAGTGAGGATGTCTTGACATGTGAGCCATACTCAGAACGGCTCTGCAGTGGCTCCACAGGTAGCTGCTGTCAGAAACCTGAACTCAGTACATGTATACACTGTGTAGTGATCAAATCAAGGTAATGAGCGTATCCATCATCTCAAACATTTATCGTTTCTTTGTGGTGAGAACATTCAAAATCCTCTCTTGTAGCTATTTTGAAATATGCAATACATTGTTATTAACTATATTCACCTTTCTGTGCAATAGAACATGAGAATTTATTCCTCTTATCTAAAGTGTCAACTAAAAATAAAATTAAAAATGAGAAAAGAAACCTGAACTCAGTAGAGTAGAAAAGAACTTCATTGTTCCGAGGGGGTAAAGTGTGTACTCAGAGTGGGAAGAATACTAAATGGCAGGAGATGAATAATTTTGCATTCTTTGTTCTTTCTGCTCATTTTGGTATATTCAAATTTTCTGTAATCATATATGACACACATATATAAATAATATACACAATAGGCTTTATTTTTTAATGTAAAAGAATGTAAAACAAAAGATGATATCTACAGTCTCCCCGTAGAGTTGAGTACTTTGGATTCACCACCTTTATTTGTTCATTTTTAATAAATATGTTTTGAGATCCTACCTGGCCAGGCTGTGTGCTGGGCCTGGGTCTGTAGTGGTTACCTGTCAAGGTCTTGGCCCTTCAAGGGAAGGTGTACACTAATTAAGGTGTAATCAAGACTACAGTGGGATGACACGGGGTACTATGGAAACCCACAGCAGGAACAGCCAGCCCAGCCTCAGCTGGGTTTGTCAAGGGTGCTAAGGTGGCTTCCAAGGATGAGGTTGGTGGGGACATGCAGGATGCTCAGGGACCAGACAGCTGAAGTGCTGGAGACCCAGACATACAGACCTTGCTGATGTCAGGGCCCATCATGGGGAGAAAGCATGGATCATGTCATTAGTGCAGGGAGATTCGGTGAAGAAGTAAACGGAGCTTCGTGGAAAGGAAGACAAACCTGGCTTCATTAAGTAAATCAAGGGAGGAGCATGGTGAGTGCACACCCATGGAAATAAAATCATAGAAAGCAGCAGGACTTCGGCTGCTCTGACCCTTCTGCTCTGATCCCAGCAGTGACGAGGACTGGCTTTGAGGGGTGGGGATCTCACACACACACACACAATCTGTCAGATCTCCAAAGCACCCCACACACCCCCCATGCCTTCCTCCATAAACATGCAGTCAGAGTAATAAGCATGTTCTGGCTACACGGATGCAGTTTAGACAAATCCCTTGAGCCCCCAGCACGCCGTCCCCTTCCCGCCTGACTGCTGCTGTCCCACTCTTTTCCGCGTGGAAGTTCTGGAGCGGCCAAACGGGTCCAGGTGCTTACAGTCTGGAAGCTACTGTCTGTGGAAAGTGCTCCTGACCTAATGCTTTTTTTATTTGAATCAGCGCAGGCCTTTATAGAGGAAAAACAGCTTAGCAAGCACTCAGTGGGGTAGATCCAAAGTCTCCATGAGCTCTTGAGACACTCATAGGACCTGTTTCCATTGCTTTCTCGATATCAATCAATCAGTTAAACAGATACTCTTAGCACCTACTGTGTGCCAGCCACTGTACTTGAGGCCATGTACGCTGCTGATTTATGTATTTAGATTCTATGGTTGCTTTTTACACTTTGCCATCCTTTCGTAGGCAAGGTATACCTGCATTAGCTGGGAAAGGGAGGAGCTTTTATGCGGCACCATTTTCTGAGCGAGGCCTCTGGTCCCCCACCCGCACCCCTACCCCGCCGTACACGTTGCTTTCTTCTTTCAGAAACAATGCTGGTGACCTGCTTTAAGAAAAGTTGAAAAGCCAGCACTTAGATTTTTCTGCAAACCTTCAAATTAACCTCATCAGGCTTTTTTTTTTTTTTCTTTCATCTCTCATGCTTTCTAAACCCCTAACTTGTGGTGTTATAGTGATCTTCTGTAGCATGACTTGATAGTCAGTACTTGTTTAATAGGAATCACAATATATGAGTTTATAATATATATTTTTCCATGAATATACTGAATGTTTGCCAAGCCCCCCCTCTTTTCTTTTTTAAATTCAGAAATTTCTACTTGTGTTTATTCCCCTCGTCAGCATACTTTATCATATCAAAGCCTTTTCAGACACTGTAAAACTACTGAGTTATGTTTGGGTCATGTTTTGCGGTATGCCCTTTAATACTGTAGCTTTAGAAATGCAATTTTCAGCCTCTGCTTATTAGAATATGATAAAGTATTCCTGGTCTATGTCCAGCTCCACTAATCTCCAGACTGCGCTTCATGAATTAAGCATGAAGATTTTAGTCAATGTGCTTTCAAAGACCAATGTTTAGGGAATCATGGATTTTCTACAAGCTGAGGGAGAAATCTATAATAGGAGGAACTGATTTTCAAACATCATATTCTCAAGAAGAAATGACCAGTTCTGGCCCAGAAACAGAAAATATGTCACTATCAGAATATTCTAGAACCAGTTAAAACCACATTGTGCTGTTTGGTTTATTAAAGGGACAGTGTTTTAAAATGTGTGAGACTGTCTGTCACGTGGGAGGATTTCAAATGACTGCTTGTTTTGGAAAGCTCATGTAGATTGGGTTAAAATCGAGAGGGGAATACAAATTGAATTTATAAGGTATTATTAACTTCTCCCTCTTCCCCCTCCCTACCCCATGTGCATTTTGGTTCATTTTGCTCTGATATAATTCAGCGAATAGCCAGAGATCTCTCCTCAGGGTGAGAGAGCTCACTTGGGGGAGAGACGCTAAGGACCCATGCATACCCTAACTAGGGCATCCGAGACACCAGCATGTCTCCTGGTTTGATGTGTTTCGTGGCAATTGGCAGACAAACATTTTGAAAAGAAGTCTCCTTTCAAAATCACAGCACTGGATGCAGTGGCGGCATCTCCACTGCAAAAGTAGCTACTATCCCAATGACCAGGGAGTACCTGGAAACAGCACTGGGAGCATTTTCGTCTGGGTCAGCACCTAGAGCCTTGGCTTCCCTGCTTGGGGAGACCATATCTGGTGAGACCTCTTAGTCAGCTTCATGACAGTAGGTACCTTTTAGCGAGCATCTCCTCTGTGCCTGGTGCTGTACTAAGCACCTGACACCAGTAGCTCACTCAAATCCCCATTTCTCAACAGGGAAACTGAGACACAGGGAGTTTCAGCGACTTGCTTAGGCAACTAGCAGGTAGCAGAGTTAGCATTGAGACCATGACTTTTGAACACCTGTATCTGAACAACCAAACCACATTTTGGAGCTTACGGAATCAGTTCCTTAACTGGAAGGTGTCAGATGAGAATCTGGGCACCAGCCAAAGCTGCTCTCAGCTGGACTCCAGTGGTGGAGGCTGTCCTCTCCTCCTCCAATTCCGGGATCAAGGCAGCAATGTAAATCATCTCCAATACAGGGGCTGCTTCTCGAACATTTTCCTTTTGAGGAAGACAGGAAAATTCTCAGCTCTTCTAGCTTTACCTGTGAACCTCCAGGATCTCCCACGGGCTTTAAATTAATCAGTCAATCCACAGGCATTGAACTGAATCTCTACCTTGGGCATGAGATTCTGCAGAGCTGCTTTAGATGGGAAGGAAACCAAAAGGTGGGCCACCCTGCCCCCGCCACAGCCCCAGGCTGCCGGCCATGGCTGGGGAATCTGCCCGTCCCTTCAGCCTGGCAGCCCCTCTGACTGGTGCTTTGCACTAAGCTGGCCCTGTGGACAGCCCTGGTCATGTGTAGACGCGGCCTCGCAGGGGGGAACATCCCTCTCACTTACAGGCCTCACCATTTAATTGTTTCCTGACACTGTTTTAGGAGAAATGCAGTGAAATCCAACCCTGCCAAGTCACCATTCGCCCCTGAGTCTCAGCGCGGCCCCTGAAGAGATGGTGCTCAAGGGCACATCCCCAGACACTCTGGGTTTAGGAAGTTGAGTGGGGGCAACGGAGGGAGGAGAAATGTTGCCCCCAGGCGACTGGGGGTGCCAAAGGGAGTTGCAGTCTCTGGACCCTGGGTCTCCCCAAAGTGCTCTGGGAATGGTATCTGTCTTGGAAAGGACAGACAGCTTTCTAAGTGACAGTGGCTGAACCACAGCCTTTTTAGGACTCAAAGGTGCTGTGGGGGTCACCTGTAGGTTAACATAAATAGGAGAAGTGGGCCAAGTGGAGATTCGGAATACCTGAGGGGGAGCCCCAGCTAAGGGAAGCAGCCCCCCAGCTCCAGCCCTTTGTTGCTGGGGTTGTGTCATCTTTCTCTTTTTCTTTTTCCAGAAGAGGGAGGGCCTTGCTTTAAAACAGACACGAAGACTTGGATTTGTAAGTGCAGTCACCTCCATTTTAAATATTGGCCACCAATTCAGTTTTTTCCCCCAACCCTCCATGGGCCAAGCATCCATGCCTGTGGCGTGGAGGGCAGGGGCAGGGCGCCAGCATGTGGCTTCCTCTAGGGACCAGCATCCTCATTTTGTGGAGCTGTGGGCCAGACAGGCAAAGGAGCTATATTTCGACCACACAGCTAGCCAATGGAAGGACTGAGAATAGAATCTTCTGGATTCATGGGTAAACCCTGGTAGCTGGTGAAACTGCCCTACAACTACAGCAGGACAATGGGGCTGTAAAGACACGAGCTCTGAACAAAGGGCACTGGAAGAATTCTAGATCTAACTTCTCTGAACAGCCACCTTTTGGGAGTGTTCAATCCTTTGAACCAGAAGTCTAGAACAGACCCAGAGGTCACTATGGGGGTGACTCAGGCCTGGAATCCTCTGTCCAAGGTGGTAAGGAGAACCCTGCATGACCCTGTGGCCATCTCAGTAGTAGCAGGTGCACCTGTAGCTCTGGATGTACCTGGGAATGGCCTCTGCTATCCCTGTCACCATGAGAAGCATTGCCTACACCCTCGACCTCATTTGGTTGCCATGAAGTACCTGCAAAGAAGGGGACGTGAATACCCTGATTTTACAGATAAGGCGTAAGTGGCAGCCAGGGACTCCTGGAGCGTAAGTGGCAGCCAGGTCACAGGGCTCCCCGCACAGCAGGGATGGAGAGGCCCATACAGGTTGGCTTCTCTCTGACTTAAACAGAACTTCTTCATCACTAGGGGTCCTCTCTTCTTCAGTGCCACCTGCTTCATTTTATTCACCTTGAAGGGAGCTGGGCCCCTCTTTGCCTCTTTGGGTGTTTGTGAATGGAAAGTTGCAAATTCTGGGTTCCATGGACAGTTGGAGGCAGATCGGGGGAGGCACATTAGCTCAGCTCACGATGTTTCTTTCCGGAAGGAAAGGGGAAGGACGGAAGAGGTTCAGGGTAACTGTGTTGCCTTCCTTGACTGGGAACTAGGAATTGCCCAGCAGAGAGGAGAAAAACCAGTAAGGAGAGTAAAATATATTATCTCCAAGCAATTACCCACACTCCCTCCCACCTCCGTTTTCCAAATTGTAAGTTCTTTTTGTATAAGCACTTTCCGTTAAAGGGGAAGAAATAGCTTTATCCATGGTGTAAAATATATACTTTCTAATGTAAATCAAGAAGCTATTAATACCGTAATAAGAACACGGTAGTATATTAATTGATGGAAATTGTAGAGTGGAATACTCATAATCAGCAGCAGTCTTTTCTTTGGAAGGAACAAAGGATTAAGTTAGGGAGACAGTAATGGCATTGTTAGCAGGCTATTTCAATGATTTTCTCTGCGGAAGAGTAGAGAAAGGTGAAATTCCAGCTGGGAATATTAGACTATGCAGATCTCTACTCAGGGTTATTCAGCTCTGTTTAAACTGCCGAGCTGTGCTTTGCCTTATGATCCAATTGTTTTATTAGAGAGATCATTGCGTGTTTCATTTTGCTATAGTAATAGTGCAGTGTCTGTCTGACAATAAATTATAGAGTCAGGCAAACAATGGTTTTGTATTTGGGATACAATGAAATATCTTATTAAAATGCAGACTTCCTTAGGTTCCTGAAATTAGAGTCTTATTTTAAAATGATTCCATTGGGCTTAATGCACTGTTTTGAACTAATCCCAGTAACAGAATCACTCTTTTGTCAGAGCATAGAGGACGATGGGAGTTACCTGTTTCTTTACTATTTTCTTATTCATATTTTATCCTCATGTTCTCTTCTGAATAGATCTTATTGGCTCGACAGCGAAAGGCATCGTGCTAGTAGCATCATCCCTTTGCATGCAAAAGATAAATTGAGAACTAAAGCAGCCATATCCTTCCTGCCAGGTTTTTCAAGCAGATATTTCTGTTCTGATCATTGTTGTGATAATAATAGTAAAAATAATAATAAATCACAGTTCTTTAATGATCACTTTACTGTATGCTGGGCACTGTGCACAGTGGTTTACATGGTTTATCTTGTTGGATCTCAGTTAAGCCTTCAAGGAGTACCATTGTCTCCATTTTACAGATGAGAAGATGGAGGCTTAGAAAAATGATTTCCCCCAAGTCACATCGCTTGGTCAGTGCTAACACTGAGATTGTCCACTTGTCACTTGATTAGTTTTCGTTTCCTTTCTCATCTCCCTGACTAGAACCTCTCTGTGTTCTTGAATTCAGCAAGATTTAATACTCTTTACCTTGCCCGTCTCCAGCATATTTCAGCAATTGTGGATGGGGTCAAGGTGGAGTGCTAAACACAGTCAGATTTGTTTTTCCTTTTTTCTTCTTCAGTTGCTAATTATCAAGCCCCCCCTCCTGGGCCAGGCCCCGTGCTATGTGTTTTATGTATGTCACCTTCCAACAGCCTCTCTGCCACACCGAGAGAAGTGCCATTGTTATTTTCATCACACAGATGAGGCATCTGAAGCTCAGAACTGAAGTGACCAGCTGGTGACTGGGGGAGCCCCGATGCCAGCTCAGCCCTGTCTCACCCCAAGGCCTGTCCTCTCACCAGCCTCCCCTGCATCATAGAAATTCCACTCTGGCCATCAGGAAAGAGCCTGCATCTGGTGAACACAGCAAACTATATGCATTTTTTTTTTAAGTTTATATCCTGCAATGAAGTTGAAAAAAAAACACTTTCTTGCTTATCTCGTTGGACCCAGTGGGGCTGGGATGGAGACAAACAAGTGACCGACCACTCTCCATCTGCCTGAATGCCAGTGGACTCCCTCACAAATTAGAACCTGAATTTTGAAGGCATAAATTCAGATGCATGTGGGTGGCCTCGAAATACTTTCTTCACATCGCTCCAAAGGGTGTGATCATGGTTTTCTGCACCACACTGGCACCTTTGTGGTCCCCCATCCTGTCCTTTTGTACCCGACCTCACTGGCCCACAGGAACAATCTATTCAGCAGGTGTCCAGGTGGTAAGTGTGGCACATTCTCACGGAGCCCCTGTGTGCCAAGCACGGAGCTGACAGAGGATACGAGGGTGAGCAGAAGGGAATTGTCATCTGTCAAATCCCAGAGGCCCGCTGATGACAAAGTTTTCACCAGTCTGTTATAAAACGAGAAAAATGCAAAATAGTGAGTTCTTCATAAACTACATTGTATCAATTTTAAACTATTTATTTTAGAATTGTATTCTTTCTCTTTTTTTTCCAATGTTAAATTCGTTCCTTTAATAAAAATAAAAAATGATAGTTTCTCCTTCCCTTCTTCCTTCTTTCCTTCCTTCCTTCCTTTTTGCTTTCCTTTTTTTTTTTTTTTTTAATGTTCTCTCATTTTGTTTTCTTTAGCCCTTAATTGGCAAAATTAAGAGTTGGCAAGTCTACGTCAGTCTGGATACTTCTTTTATTCTTTTTAATCTTACTGGACCTTGAACTCTAAACGGCTAGGAATGCCCAATGTGTCCATATCCTAGGAGCTGGCCACTCCATGCTATTCGATACTTCGTTGTTCCCTGATTATTTTTTAAATGTTTGCCTTGTCTCTCCAGTCCCTGGCTTCCTGTCTTCCTCAGCGTTTGTCTAGCCCAGGCATGCTGTAGGTAATCAATACTTGGTGATTTGACTTCTTAGCCCTCAAAAAAAAAAAAAAAAAAAAAAAAACCAGGTGCAAAACACAAAGACAGGGCTCATGCCCAGGGAACCTTTGCTCTTCCATTCTTAGTGAAAACGAAGCAAGACCACTCTAGACCTCCTCCAGACAGCCCTTTTTCCCCCTTTCCCTTGGCCCTTGTAAAAAGGGTAGCCAGTTTTCTAATACTATTGTGGTAACTGAAGAGTCCAGGACATGCCCAGAGTTTAAAAATCACCCCCTGCCTGTCCTTTCTCGAGCAACATTATTAACAACCAAAAATTTTAAATTTCATTATTTAAGAGACTCAGCACTAGCCAGAATTACACTTCTGCTGCTTGTGCTGGGGGGGGGGGGGCACAGTTCTCTTCTTTGCGGTATTCCTGAGTGTTTACAGCGGATGCAAATATCCAACTATCTTCCCTCTTCATCAAAGGGATGAGAAGAAGCTCTGATGAAACCATGCAGAGGCACTCAGAGGTTAAATTGAACCCTCCTTCTGGTGGAGTGCGCTTATTTGTTTGTTTGCTGCTGTTCTTTTTTTCCAGCACCCAGCTTTGGCCCCTAACATGCAAGTTTAAATGCCGCTGAGTGGGAAAGAAGCGGAAACAGGCACATTTCTAATAGACTCAGCACCTGAATCGAATGAGCAGCTTTAGCTTTTTGTACTGCAGCTACTCAAATGCCTATTGTCAAAATATATCCTAGTTAGGAGACACGTTCTGCTAAGAGGGATGTCCCCCCAAATTAAGGACATTGTTCACATTACTGTTAGAATTTATGGCTATCAAAGTAATAGTCCACAAGCAATCATCATAGTTTCTCTAAGGTAGTCAAAATTTACCTCTGGGCTATTATTAAAACTTAAACAACATAATTAACATAAAAATAAATCATTCTTTTCAAGAAAAACTGGCTCTATTTGTAGTCTCTTATTTGGTACAGTTATTTAAGAAGTTTAGTATATTTAAAATTTTGGGTAGTTTTAAAATTGTTTCTCTTTCACTTTTATATAAAGGATGCTATTTACCATTAATGTAGAGGTACAAAAGAGGGGGTTCCTCTGGATTTACTCTTTGTGCCTTTTGGACAATTCGGATGTGGGGCTACATGTTTTTCACAAGTTGATTACCAAGAAAGAAAGGAAAAAAAAAAAAAGAAGCTTGATGCCCTGCTCTGCTATGTCAGGGAATTTCTAGTACCCTTCATATGAGCCCCCCA